>VDFB02000003.1:322213135-322530549 GCA_007258455.2 Sequoia sempervirens | reverse complement strand
AAGCTTAGAATATTAAGAGCTCAGCGTTCATCACAAGAACTTCTTATCATGAAAGGAAATGCCAACAATACAACTTCAAAGATCAACTTCTAAATCTGTTTTGTTAAATCTGTATTTTGCATGAATAACCAGCAGCTTTAGAAACACTCATTTGCTCATAACCCTCACAAAACTCCTCGGAATAACATGAGATTGGATGCAATATATTCTAATAACAATGGCGGCAAGGATCCAACATAGAAAACAGATCTTAAAACCCTTAATTAAACTTGCACAGATCCCAATGCAAAACAGAAAAGTACGGCCTAGGGAAGAGGGTGATTTGCTCTAGGAAATAAATGAAAGCTTCATAAAATCTGCAAACTGGAGAATATGGACGCCTATCTCTGACAATGAAAATGGAATGATACCCAGAACTATTTTTTTTGTCTTTTTGGTTAGATGAATAAAAACATGAATCTGCTGTCTACAACAATGCAAAAGGCTGAAAACTACAAAATGCCAATTCGACTTTAACTATGCAATGAGCTGAGAACAAAACACAAACTAAATGCAACTCACAGTACAATGATTCACCACTAGATGTTGTCTTGCAAACACGAAGTGATGCCCAAGCTAGGAGGCCTTCATTCCTCGAAGCAGTCCCAGAGCCAATCCGGCAACATAACAGTATAGTCGACAAAAGATGCCAAAATGATGAACCAAGTCTTCCTTATATAATTTCCTGCTGACTTCATGAAACCCTAATCTCTTCTTCAAGTCAAAACCCTAATCCTCTTTAGGGAATGGCATCCTTTTCTTTCAAATTCAATATTGACCATTTTAATTAAATTCGATATTTTAATCATGGCGTCCACTTTAGAGCTTGGTTTTGACTTTAGAAAAATAAGAAATAATCCTTTATGAAGGCTTGCACTTCAAGACTAATTTTAAACAAATTGAAGTCATCGCATCTAGTAAATAACGGTAATATAATATTAAACGGACTTTACTCATCAATACAATTATCTCTAAATGCCTGGCCATCAATGTATGCTTTCAACCGACTAAACCGACATAGGAAGTCAACTATGCCGGACCCGACCGTTGAATCAAGAAAAATAGAATTTACTAAAAAATAAAAATTCCTAAAAATGCTCAATGCCGATAACATACCAATCGCTAAGCTCTAAAACCTAAAAATCCGCTTTATTGAATCCATCATCTCGGTGCAATGACCTCTCAAAATAGGAAACCCTAATTTATTTCTCACTACCTTCGTTCAAAGAAAGGCCAACGGCCACTGAAAGATCAGTTCTTGAGAAGGACAGCCATAACTGGGCTTCTTCCCAAAATTGCTTGTCCTCAAGCAATACCACCACAACTCCAGAAGTTTGAAAACTAATCCATACGCAACAAGTATGATCCCTGGTTCCCAAATGCGTCTCAGGAAAAACCCACCATGCCGATGCTGCACCACTCTGATCACATTAATGAAAATATCATGCCAATGCTGCACTGACTCCCCTTGTAACTCCAAAGTGTTATCATCTATGATACTCAAACTGAAAGATCTTAAAGGAGGGAAATCAAAATCATGCAACATCTCATGTCCACGATCCCCCGAATTAACAGTATCAACCGTACTACTGTCAATCACCATTCTAAGCAATAGGAGAGATAGTCTACTCAAATCAAAATCGAACTCCTCTGCATACCTCCACATGGTAACAAACGGGACCATGACTGCAAGTGTGACCTCTACAAATCTTCTTGCAAAGAGGAAGGCAATCCTTTGCATGAGCTCAACAAATTCAAACTCAGGACCCCACATGAATTCCCTATGCCTCAACTGAATTATCACGGCACAACTAAGAAGTCTGAAGAATTTTTTCACAATTCCAACCCCAAGAGTCTCAAAATATAGATTCAAAACATGGGGTAACTCATGGTCATGAACCAATAATGAAAATAAACCATCAGAGTTTGCATCACAAACCTCCAAAGTGGCTGAAAAACCCACTAAAGCCATCTCCATCAGGAAACTACCACTTCTTTGATCAGGAGTGATGTACCAACTCTCCTGAATGAAAGTAACTCCATAAGTAAGGTGGCTGGTCTGCCCCCAACCAGCAAACTCGTGTCTCAAATTCTGCCCTTGTCTGAGCTGAAAGTCACTTCCAAGAACTACCGATCGTTGATCTTTCCAACCCATATTCAAAATTTCTCTCCAATCCATTTGTTGATGAACAAACGGAACCATCAAGTAGCTGGAAATGAAGGGAACAACATCAACAAGTCTGGAAATTTGTTCCTTATCCCTCCAAGAATCTTTTTCATAAGTAATAAACTCTGACAACCCAAGTTGAGAATCCCAAGCATGGATACCCAATGGAAAGTGATTTTCAACACACTGCAAAGAAATCTCTACACATTCCCAAGTGCTAGTGAGAACCACATGCCTTCTCACGAAACTGATGCCCCATCTAGTAAATCCTTGAAGCTTAACCATGAAAGCTTCCACCTTAAGGAAGTATGAAACATAGAGTGGCTTCAAATTCAGCTCCCAAAACTGATCAATATGATTCCAAACATCATTCCACCCAAGGGATGGATTGTCAAGAGTGCACCCACCAAAGTCTAGTTCATCTTTTTCCCATTCCTCCTGAGTAGTAGGTCTGAAATCTTCACTCGTTGCTGCTGTAATGAAGTTACCAACAGCTACCAAGACTTGTCTCATCAACACCTTGATGTCATAGATGTTGCAATTTCCTTGCTTCGTCACCTCCCATGTAGAACCTTCACCCTCAAACCCACTTACGCATTCATGACTAATCAGCAAACGTGGCACATCCACATGGAGTGAGATCAAAGCATCCAAGCACTGGAAACCATACTTAGTCTCATTCTTTGTTTCATCTTCCATCACATAGAGAGGATTGCCATAATCTCCTTCATCACCTTCTTCAAAGAGAGAATTGTCAAAATTTGAAAAGTTATTCCATCCATCTTGCTGATCTAAATCTGCACTTGTAACTTCAGTCCTTCTCGTGAAACCTTCAAGGTCAAACTCTTCTCGAAGACTATCAAGCTCACAAAAAACTTGCTTGATTTCTTCGGCTTTCTGTAAATTCTCTTGCTTTGTGAAAATTTTGAAATCAGCAAACTGATTTTCTATTTCCATTAATGCCATTTGAGTTTCTTCTAGCGTAGCTCTTGTTGATCCAAGCTCCAGAGAAAGTTCATCAATCTTTCTCACTCTATCTTGAGAAGCACAAATGGTCTTCTTTGCAACTTCAATGGCATAATCACGATCTTCAACCAAGTGCATGTACTCGGACTTCAAGGTTACCAAAGAGTTTCTGATAAGTTGCAGATTGGGAAGAGCAACTTCATCTTTCACTCCTCTTTGTCTCTCTTCAAGCTGAGCCTTCCAGTACAATTCCTCAACCAAGCCATGTGTGTGATCAAACAAGGATAAAGCTTGCACTTCCTTGTCAATGGACACTTTGAATTGTTTGTCCCAATCATGAGAATTCAAAGATGATGAACTGCTGATAGGCTGCAACTGAAAATCAGAACCTTGTCCCTTGTCTTTGCTGCCTTCATTGCTGCTCCAACATTCATGAACTTCGCCATTGACTAGTGGAGAGTGCTCAATGTCAAAAAAAGCATCATACTTCATAGATTCTTTGACCCCAAGTTTGCAATCAGCTTCAAGCATTGGAAAATTATATTTGTGTTTAGTAACACCTTCAAACTCTACATCATCAAGAGCCACTTGGTCTTCTTGTTCAAAAGCTATGGCAGCCCCTAACTTGAACGAAGAATCATCGAATGTTGTTCTGGAAGTTTTAGAAGAAACAACATCCTCCTTGGTGGCTGCAACCAACTTGAAAGGGTCACCATGGAACTCTTCAGAGCAAGCTTCTTCATCAAAGACAATTTTTCCCTTTGTGCCCTCCTTATAGCTTGCGATGCAAACGAAACTTTGGTCTTCATTAGGATCAAAGGGAAATTCGTCCCACAAAGGTTCTCTTTCATACGTTGGTGCCAACACACCCGGATCCCAAATGCTAGTGGGTTGATTAAGATGATCAACAGGGAAAAACTTATCATGCTCCCTTTGTAGTGATGACTCTTTGAATAAGTCAAGTCCCAAATCCCTCAAACTGATATCATCAAAAACATTTCTCTCCAAAGACCGAGTTTTCTGCTCAAGCCCAAAGTCACCATCATAATGAAGTGAAAAATCTTCATTGCTTGCTGTTTTGAAAACTTCACCGTCATTATCTTCACCATGAGGAAGTATGTCATTGATTTCTTCATGTGGAACTTCTTCAAAAGTTGAGGCAGCAACATGAAGAGAATCATTCTTTACCAAATCTTCAATATGACCTTGTATAGACTCCTTAGACTCATCACCAACATCATCACTTGCTGTCACATGCAAATCTAGGGAAGTATTATGAAGCTCTCCCACACATTCCTCAACTGTCAAAGTTTCTATATCAAGCTTACGATCATTCTGAGCTGACATGTGCACCTTGCTTGTGCCTTCTTCAATATTAGTTGACTGATTTTTCTCTTCGACATGTTCATTTGTGGGCTGCAAACCACAAACAGACACTACTTCTTCCTTCCTTGCTCCTGCAACCATTGTATGTTCTGTTTCCTCCTTAATCATTTTCTTGATGTAGTTGACCATAGCCCGCTTTCCAGGGTGATAAATCACCATCCAATCCAAAAAGGCATCAAAAGAAACACCGTTCTTAAACTCATTTGTCATGCTCTGATAATCTCTGTAGAGTATGTCAGCCTCGTGTTCACATTTCCTCTTGAACTGGCATTCTTTAGAAACCCCAATCAAATCTGACTTCTCAGACTTAGCATAAATTTTTCTGATTCCACACCTTAACTCAGGATCCTTCAATAGCGTACACATATCATGCATTAACTCAAGTAGAGACTTCTCTCAGGATTCATCTTCCTCAGCCGCGAACTCGGATAAGTAATGTGATGGCGGATCTTACCATACCACCGAAATATTCCCGAGCCAAATTTTTCGCTTTTTTCAATTTCAAATTATGCCAGCAGTACCCAAGTATATGCTGAGGAGAAACCAAAACGCAAGAAAGCAACTCTAACCGTATCGGTATACCATGATGCATGCAGCATTGGTCGGTTCTTCTACGCTAAGTACAGAAAGGAACTCAACGTCAAGTATGTGCTACCCAATCCAATGCGGAGTGAGGGGCGACCATATGACGGAGTGATTACAGAATTAAATGCTTGAAATAAATGCTGAAACTGGAAATACTCGACACCCAGAATGTGCTTGCTGACCCAAGATGGGAAAGTAGCGACCATAGGGCGGAGATCAATCTATTACAAACTGTAAATGAAATTAAACGTTACAAATCAGAATTAAGTAACAATGAAGAAGACTGCCAGTACTACTGTCAGTTTACAAGAATAAGAATCATTCGTCTGCCACAAGCTTAGAATATTGAGAGCTCAGCGTTCATCACAAGAACTTCTTATCATGAAAGGAAATGCCAACAATACAACTTCAAAGATCAACTTCTAAATCTGTTTTGTTACAAATCTGTATTTTGCATGAATAACCAGCAGCTTTAGAAACACTCATTTGCTCATAACCCTCACAAAACTCCTCGGAATAACATGAGATTGGATGCAATATATTCTAATAACAATGGCGGCAAGGATCCAACATAGAAAACAGATCTTAAAACCCTTAATTAAACTTGCACAGATCCCAATGCAAAACAGAAAAGTACGGCCTAGGGAAGAGGGCGATTTGCTCTAGAAAATAAATGAAAGCTTCATAAAATCTGCAAACCGGAGAATATGGACGCCTATCTCTGACAATGAAAATGGAATGATACCCAGAACTATTTTTTTTGTCTTTTTGGATAGATGAATAAAAACATGAATCTGCTGTCTACAACAATGCAAAAGGCTGAAAACTACAAAATGCCAATTCGACTTTAACTATGCAATGAGCTGAGAACAAAACACAAACTAAATGCAACTCACAGTACAATGATTCACCACTAGATGTTATCTTGCAAACACGAAGTGATGCCCAAGCTAGGAGGCCTTCATTCCTCGAAGCAGTCCCAGAGCCAATCCGGCAGCATAACAGTATAGTCGTCCAAAGATGCCAAAATGATGAACCAAGTCTTCCTTATATAATTTCCTGCTGACTTCATGAAACCCTAATCTCTTCTTCAAGTCAAAACCCTAATCCTCTTTAAGGAATGGCGTCCTTTTCTTTCAAATTCAATATTGACCATTTTAATTAAATTCGATATTTTAATCATGGCGTCCACTTTAGAGCTTGGTTTTGACTTTAGTAAAATAAGAAATAATCCTTTATGAAGGCGCCACCCTCAAGACCACTTTTTTAAAACAACTTGAAGTCATCAGACTAGGCCAAGGGGTCAACGTTATAATATAATATTAAAACGTGACTTTAATTAATTAATACAACTTATCTCTCCAAATGCGCCCCGAAGCCATCAATGAGCAAGCCAACTGATCAAACTGACATAGGAAGTCAACCATGCTGGACCTGACTGTTGAACTGCCGAAAATAGAATTTACTAAAAATAGTAAATTCGAAAATGCTCAATGCCGATGAACATACTCCATCGCTAAGCTCTCAAAACCTTAAAGAAATCCGCATTGAATCCATCATCTCCGGAGTAATGACGCCCCCTAAAAATAGGAAAACCCTAATTTATCTTCCGACTAGCCTTCTCGTTCCCAAAGAAAAAGGCCAATCCACAATCGAAAGATCAAAGCTCTGAGGGTTGACATTACAATTATAAGCTCTTGTACCATCCGTTATTGGAATATTTTGCAAACTTGTGAGGTTTAGAAAAATGGTGGTTTTAGCCACAGTGTGTGAGATAAACTCTCCTATTTTCAAAGGGAAGGCTCCCCCTTTGCTTTCTATTTTAACAATTCAGAAATAAACTCTAACTATAAATCTATTCTAAATCTGGGTGAAACTCTATCTTGTTCTCTTTTTCTAGAAAAGACACTTATTCTTTTCTCTTGTTTCAGAAAAGAATCACAGCTAAAAGCATAAATGATTTATGAAGTAAACAAATAAAGAAGCAAAGTTTCCATAAAGGCACAAAGTCCTCCGTTGCTCCTCCGGGACGGGAAATCAAATTGAAAGCACAAAGTCTTTGACAATTTACTCTCCTATCAACCTTTTTAGATGATTTTCTGGTAACCAAGTACAGTATGTAGCAGCTCAAAATCTAACTACATGATGTACTTTTAATGCACAAACATAGAAAATAAAAGCAACACAAAGTCTGCAAGTTACCCCCTTTGTTTGAGCGTTCTACAATAGCTTCAAACATGACAAATAGCTCAAAGTCTGCAGTATCAAATCTGAAAACCAATCTAAAACTCCAAACGCAATAAGCAGCTCAAAGTCTGCAAAATTGAGCTTGAATTCCTCTTGTATAACACCACAAAACTCACAATCAATATGCGGAAAATGTCGTCACATAACACCTTGAATCAACACAAAGTTTGAAAGCAATTTGCCTCTTTTAATTGATTGTAATCTGATTTACATCTAAGCTCAAAGTCTTAAAGTGCACATACAAACTGAGTTTTGTTGCATTGCCAAAAAGATAAAGATTACAAAGAACCCCCTCAAGTATTTATAAGAGAGAGGTCATGAGAAAAAGGTGGGAGGATCCCAACTAACTTGAGAAATTCTCTCGACCACCAACTACTTGCAATTGACTTATTTCAAATTACAATCCTAATTTATCTTGACTTGTAATTTGATTACATGTAATTACAATCTTCAATAATGCGAGTAGCATGGCCACTTGCCATTACAATTTCTGACTTTACATGTAATTTGTCAAAACAAAATTACAAATGCATAATTGAAATTATTCTAAGTGTCCAAGACACGACTCTAACTACATCATCCTTCATCTGCGATGATCTTCGTGCTGCTTCAGGATTTAGAACTTGAAGTATTTAGGATTGGTGAAGACATCTTGAACTTGGAACGGGAATTTGCATTCTTAATGATCTTTGTGTCCTTGGTGAACTTCAACCTTATCACAGGCTTGGAGTAGTACCATTTCTTTAGGAAGGAAGTTCTTCTCTTCATTGTGTTCTTTTTCCATGCTTGATTTACTTTGTCCCTAGATGGTTTCATGAGGATTATTGACCTTCGGGCTGCCCCATGAATTACTATTGTATCTCTTCTTTTTTGTTCACTGATGAAGAACCCATAACACCTTATTCAAGATGAAATTGTTATAAAACAATGCCCATGCCTTGATTTGTTGGTTTGATAGATCATGTGTGTAAACAAGACTGACAAGGGAAGGGATAAATTGATGCAAAAATGGGCTCACAAGTGAATTTTGGGTTTTGGAAGGCTGATAACAAGTGCATACTGTAATCGGGATTTTTGGAACATATTGCAAGTTAAAAAGTGCAAGGAAGGAAAAATGAGAGGTCATTGCAAGTTTATTTTTGAAACTTCTACTTGCACTTTTGACCAAAACTTCCTATGTCATGTCCCCATTTTTGGCGAGCATCAGAGTTCGTAAGAGTTAGCCTATACTGCGACCCTCGTAGGCTGATGGATGGTATAGAGGGTCATTTCGGAGTTTGGCTCAGCTTCAAATTGGCAGTTTTGATCAATTGGCTTTCGTTCGGGCTCATTCGGATGTTTCTTGCAGAAGTTGCTATTTTTAGCAGTTCCTGGTAGTCAGCGTGGGACCCCTGCTATTTTTAGCAAGATACTTTGGCCACTTAATCCACTTCAGAAGTTCGTCACTTTTATCGATCACCATCGGATGAGTAACGAGAGAAATATTAATATTTAATTGCATTAATTAAATATTAATTATTTAATGATTATAATATAAAGTTATAATATTAAATTATAATTTAAGTGATTCTTCTTGAGGGGTGCGCCATCATCAGAAGGGGCCAAAATTGACATTTAAATTTATATTAAAATATTTGGCTATGACTTTGGAAATATTAAAAGATTAAAAGTTGAATATTTTTAATAATCCCTATCTTTAAGGAAATCGCACTTTTTCAATGATAAAGGGGTTTTGCATTGGGATTTGAGCCATTATGACATATGAGAATTAAAAATTGATCAGTCTTCGACAGAGAACGGAAGCTGTAGGGTTTCAGTCTCGATACATTGGAGAACGAGCCATCTCCAGTGGGAGCGATTCAGAGGATGTGAAATAACATCTGATTTATTGCTAGCACAGAGGTTTCTTCATCCAGAAGAGATCATTGAACTTCACAGGAAATAAACATTCAGGGTTTCAGACATTCTGTTCATTTGGAAAGCTATTGCAAATCAAGGCGCCTAACTTATTGATGTTCGGAGGCTAAGAAGGAAGCCGCATAAATCCATTATTACATTGCTGCTACAAAATGCATTTTCATATTCATAGCAAAAATGCATCGCTCTGGCTGAGACAAGTACTTATTTAGGAGGTACCTGATTTATCATCCGTGAGGTTACATAACCTCGAGTACTTATCTTCTTCATCATCCAAGACCTTCGTGAGAGGGACGATGTATTGCATTCATTGATTGTCGATCAATCTTCAGTCAGCATCATTGCGGTACCCCGGCCGTATCTATCGCTAAGGAGGTGTCTTCCGTTTCTAGACAAAACTTCCATCTCCTTGCAATCTTCATCACCTTACCGGAGAAATGGGGTCTCGAGATCACCGTATTGAGGACATATATCATGCAAATTGCATTCATTTCCCCTAATTACCAGCAAGCTGCTATCTCCAGGTTTTCATTAGAAATCATTGCTTTATTCATTTGCATGTAACTAGGTTATATTGTAATCGTCTTCAGAAGATTCTTTAATGAACAAGCTTCAGTATTTGCTATAGATTTTGTAGTTCTCAGACCTATATGATTTTATTTAGAATTTACATAATTTATTTGCAAAATCGCCATTCTTCATTTTTATGCAAAAACGTCCAAAAACCCAAAAACTTCAAAAAAACAATAAAAACCGTCAGATTCAGAATTAGGGGAAACTTAGGGTTTCGCTGCTGGTATCGCAGGCCAAATCCCTATTCGAGGGTTTAGTCGCCTCGTACCGAACAGCTTTGGGTCTTACTCGTATTATATACATGCAGACGTGCTCTGATTGACAGGTACCAGAATTGAGCAGGCAGCTGGAAAAACATGGCTGACAAAACAGTTAATCTGAAAACAGAGATTCCACATAACCACAGAGGTCAGAACGGTGCAGAGGTTTTGCATGCACTTAGAGATCTTCGTGCAGGTCAACGGCGGTCAAATGGTGTATTACAGCAGTTGGCAGATGCACTGCAGAGATTAGGTACTCCGAGGAGATCGTCACCACATTGTGACGATGACAGGAGTGTTGCAGGTTCACGGAGAGCTCCTAGGACAGTGTCACGGACAGCAGATAGGCCTACTAGGCCCACTTTCACGAGACAGGAGCCCGATGAGGCTATAGCAGGTGAGATGCATGAGGGTTTGTTCGCTGATACATTTGGGACAGCGAACGACGAGTGGCAGTTAGTACCACCTGAGATCAGTGGAAGGATTACTATTGACAGAACACCACAAAACACAGAAAGAGAAGTGAATAGCATGTTCTAGGAGTATAGCATTCTACCGCAGAAAATTAAAAAGGAACTTCCTTTCTTGAGTTTCATGGATTTGCACCCGAGTCTTTGTCATAAGACAGAGTTGGCAAGGAAGGAATATCTCACTATAGCTCGTGAGTTGTTTACACCTGGAAGGGATAGCGGATCTACACATAAGGATGATACAACTCTTCGTCAAAATGATTTGGTATCTTCAGACTCCTATAAAGAATGCAGAAATTTATGTGATGAATTTGATAGGAGTGCTGATTTGATTCAAGAAAATGCTAGCACAGTTTTGGGTAGTGATTTACCTATATCATCCTTGCAAGAGGTGATTCAAGAAGTATCTAATAAGGAGGCTACTTCTGATTTTTATGACAGCGATGATGAAACATCGCGTAAGCATGAGCCAGCAGCTGTTTCACGGATGCAAAGTAACCCTATTGAGTTGTCACGTGAAGAGACTCAAGAGTTGGGTACTACAGATGCAATTGGGGTTGAGAATTTATATCATGGTGAGTCTGATTTTCCGGATCAGACCTTTGAAAACCAGCTAGAGGATTCATATGTTGATATGGAATCCCAGGATCATGCGTTGGATGGGCATGTAGTTACTTTTGGAGTAGAAGCGTGTGAAGATACTGTCATACCAGCAACTTCTACCGTACCAGTTGAGCCATCCGTTGAGGTACAGAACAGCAGTACCTTAGATGTTGAGGTGTGCATGGGTGAAAGCACACATGACGCTGCTTATCATGAGGTGAGTGATGACGGATCAGCATCATATCATAGTGCTTATTGTGAACCGGAAAACTTGTATGGGGGTCGTAAGCTTCATAATCCTCATCATTTGGTTGGGCAACTACAAGTGAATGACAATATGGTTGCCACCGCCCTTGAGCATTTTGACGTTGCTCGTCAGATGTTGACTACCTATGGTTGGAGTCCTCCTTTGACAGATGAGCACAGTGATAGTGGTTTTTCCCTTGCGGTGATACATGCACTCCGAGAAGCAATTGGAACGATGAAACAAAACTACCTAAAACTACTTGCGGACAGGGATTTCCTTCTCGAGTGGGATTGCATTTGTTATGATGCATTGAAGGGAAAGGAGGAGCGGATCGATGAGCTCACTCATGAGCTTGAGGTGACTAGGGACTCATTGCATAGCACCCAGTTGGCTCTTCGAGAGTCACAGTTACAGATTGAGAAGCTTACCGTGGCGTTGAGTTTGGCGCAATCTTCACCATCTTTGGATATAGTTCAGATTTCCATGGCAGCGGTTGGTGAGGAGTATACACCCATGGTACATGGCAGTGAGGGATATGTTGAGGATGTGGTTACATCCATCACGGTCACAGGAGCAGTTGATACAGATAGGATGAGTGCACTAGATGAGAGTTGCAGTGAGCCACGCGTTGCACCAGGTTTTCTTGAGATTAGCCCCACAATAGATGATGCAGGGCAGATCATTGATAGTTCCTGTGACATGGTTGTTGATTCACGAGAGAGTTGTGTGACAACCTTTGACACTTGTCCACCTTCACAGAAGATATTCGGAGTCTCATCCAGTTGGGGAATTGGTACTTATGTTGATTTGTTTCCCTCTCCTGGAAGCAAATCAATCTTTTCTTCCTGCTCGACATGACCCACCGGCCGGTTTCAAGTCGAGCAATAACTAATCTCTATTATTCCAAATATCTCGTGATGGACGATCTCGTGACCGTAATCGGAGGATTGTGCGCCAACAACCATTATTTGAATTTGATGGTATTTGGTCTAGGATAACCCACTCCTTCGAAGTTGAAGTCGATCGGCAATTGATGCTAGACTTGCCGCGAGGGAATCGAGGTTTGAATGGTTCCTGCACCCAAATTCCAAAACCAGAGAGCCGAAATGCGTACAATTTCCGAGGAGCGCTATAGTTTTTCCTTTGATCCACGTTCTGCACATGATTGTATTCGATGCACAATACAATACGTAAAATGTTTCGCATCCTCTCAAAATGAGGGAGTAATCACCGTGCAGAAAGTTACCTGTATCTTCGAAAGATGGAAGTAGTGGCTGCAATTACTCGACTCAGTTGTTTGTGGGGTATTACTTGTAGGGTCAGCAGTCAGTTATCCATCATGCCGATATGTATTTGACAGGGCTTGCTACTTCTATGTCGCAGATTTTTCATACGGGTACATGGTTACAGGGCGACCATGGTGTTAGTTGGCATGATGGCTTGGTCAGTTATCACATCCATGAGGGTTTAGCAGAGGACGGTATATATCTGAAAGTGCATGCTTCTAGAAGTTATTTTCTCCACATGACAGATGGATGTGAATTTAGGTTGTATTGGGATCCAGGTGGTGACAGTTCGGGTACTGAGTATTGGATGGGTCCCACTGGGTTACTTCACTATTCTCAGCACGGTGAAGTTGGAGGCAATAGAGCGCAGTGGCAGTCTGAGGATGACGTTCGCGACGCACTTTCACTGGTTTGGGATCCCGTGGATAGCTTGGCGCTACTTGAGTTTTTGCTGATGCTTACGATACCAGATGTGGACATTTCATGCCTTTTCTGGCCTCCCCGAGGATTGGAGTTTCTTTGTAAAGTTGAATACCAGCCGCCAATTTCGTGGAGGGCGGATCGGTCATGTCCCACTACAGCAATCGAGTCTGTGGTGAGTTAGTCTATAATCAGCGAATTCCTCGCGTATCGATGGATGCATAGGAGGGTCATTTTGAGTTTGGTCTTCGCCTCGTGATTGGCGCTTTGATCAATTGGCTTTCGCTCGGCTCATTATCCGGATGTTTCTGGTTACATTTTTAGCGCCCCGGTAGTCGTAACAAGGGGACCCTCGCGATTTTGGCGATGGCCTGCCTCGAATCACTGTGAGTTCGCCAAATCTTGACCATCTGGATGAGTAACGGTGAGAACATTAATATTTGACCGTACAATTTAAATATTAATTTGTATTTTACCGATTAAAATATGTGCCATAACATTAAATTATAATTTAAGTGGATTCTTCTTTTGAGGGTGTTTCATCATCGGTATAAACAAACGAATATTTTATATTTATATTAAAATATTTGGCTGTGACTTTGGAAATATTAAAAGATTAAAAGTTGAATATTTTTAATAATCCCTATCTTTAAGGAAATCGCACTTTTCAATGATAAAGGGGTTTTGCATTGGGATTTGAGCCATTATGACATATGAGAATTAAAAATTGATCAGTCTTGGACAGAGAACGGAAGCTGTAGGGTTTCAGTCTCGATACATTGGAGAACGAGCCATCTCCAGTGGGAGCGATTCAGAGGATGTGAAATAACATCTGATTTATTGCCAGCACAGAGGTTTCTTCATCCAGAAGAGATCATTGAACTTCACAGGAAATAAACATTCAGGGTTTCAGACATTCTGTTCATTTGGAAAGCTATTGCAAATCAAGGCGCCTAACTTATTGATGTTCTGGAGGCTTAAGAAGGAAGCCGTACAAATCCATACATTGCTGCTACAGCCGTACTATTCACAGCAGGCCGTACTGTTCAAGGAGAGCCGTACTTATTTAGGAGGTCTGATTTATCATCCAGAGGTTACATAACCTGAGGCGCCTATCTCTTCATCATCTGAAGACCTTCAGAGAGGGACGTATTTGTATTGCATTCATTGATTGCTGATCAATCTCAGGCCGTACTGCTGTGTACCTGGCCGTACCATCAGCAAGGAGGTGTCTTCTCTGTTCTAGACAAAACGCCCATCTCCCAGGCAAGCAATCTTCATCACCTTGGGCGCTGGAGTAGCTGGGGTCTTCTGAGATCACCAGACAGGAGGAGAAGGACATATATCATGCAGCCGTACCATTTCAGTTAATTACCAGCAAGCTGCTATCTCCAGGTTTTCATTAGAAATCATTGCTTTATTCATTTGCATGTAACTGGGTTATATTGTAATCGTCTTCAAAAGATTCTTTAATGAACAAGCTTTAGTATTTGCTATAGATTCGGTAGTTCTCAGATCTATATGATTTTATTTAGAATTTACATCATTTATTTGCAAAATCGCCACTCTTCATTTTTATGCAAAAAAACGTCCAAAACCCAAAACTTCAGAAAAAACAATAAAAACTGTCAAATTCAGAATTAGGGGAAACCAAGGGTTTCTACATCCTACTTGCAGTTGGTTTATAAAATCCCAATTTGCAGCCAAGGGCATCATTTTTCTTTCTTTTTTCCGCAGAAAATGGAAATGAGATGATGGAGAAAAATGAATGAGGTGAAATGAGGCAAATGAAAATGAAATGGAATGAATGAAGGGCGAATGAAAATGGAATGGAAAACGTTTTTAGCAATGAAAGGCACTTGACATAAAAAAAAAAAAGTTTGAATGAGGGAGATAGCTGAAAATGTGCTTCAACAAAGGGCATTTTCAATGAATGAAAAATGCTGAAAATGAGAGGCATTTTGAATGAAATGAATAACGTTCCAGCAAAGAACGTTTTTATTTATGAAATAAACAACATTGCTTGAATGGCGTAGGGCATGAAAAGAAAATGTGAAACACGTTTTTAGTGAATGAAAGGCGTTTTTAGTGAAGGCGTATGAGATGGAAGGAGAAATGAATGGCGTATGAAAGACAAGGAAAAACACGTTTTGCATATGAAAAAAAACGTTTTCAGCAAAGAACGCTTTTATTGGAAGAGGAAAACACGTTTTTCATCCAAAGAGCATTTCTATCAAATGCAAACTCAAACTCACACAATGGCATCCCAAAAAGTCAGAGATTAAAGACATTAAAATGAAGAGAAACAACAAAAATAAAGAGGAATAGACTTGCAACAAGAGAAATTGGGTTTTCAAAAGGCCATTACAAGTTCATTTTTCAGAAATCGGGTTTTTTATGACACATTGCAAGCTTAAAAACTCAAATCGGGCTTTTCAAGGCACTTTACAAGTTAATTTTCATGAAATCGGACCTTTTTGGAGTCATTACAAGTCACTTAACTCAAATAGGAACTTTTTGGGTTCATTACAAGTAAACTTTTAAAAATAAAAAGAAATAGGAACTTTTGGAGCTCATTGCAAGTCACTTTAGTGAAATCGGACTTTTTATAACATATTGCAAGTAACTTTTTAAAAAGTAACTTGTAAAGTGAACAAAAAGTTTCTACAACTTGTAAGTTATATAAAAAGTTCCTATAACTTGAAATTAAAACAAAAGTAACTTGTAATAAGAGCAAAAAGTTCCTATACCTGTAAGTTACACAAAAAGTTTCTATAAAATTAAAACAAAAAGTAACTTGTAATAAGAGCAAAAAGTTCCTATACCTGTAAGTTACACAAAAAGTTCCTATAATTTGAAATTAAAACAAAAAGTTAACTTGTAATAAGAGCAAAAAGTTCCTATCACTTACTTGTAATAAGAAACCAAAACCCCTACTTGCAGTGATGCCCCAAAAACCCGAAATTGACCAAAAATACACTAAAAATGACTTAGAATTTCACGAAAACGGATGAGAGTGAGTGAAAAATGTTAGCCAAAAGGACTATAGACCCAAAACTGAAATTTTCTAACCTTTGCACCTCGTAAAACGTGCCTTAGAAGAGAAAATCTTCAAATTTTATCAAAATTTTGATAGGGTATCCCAATTTTTAACAAGTCAAAAATTAGGGACAACACCATCTTATTTTGTTCCCATGCTCGGCATTTTCTTTTTGGCTTTATACCAATGCAGAAATTTTTGGGTTGTAATATTCAAATAGATGAAAATTTCCCATCTCAAGGTAAATTTTCTTGTCTCAAGGAAATTCACAAAGTTTCTCGAGATAAGCAATTTTAATATTTTTAATGCCTCGATTTGCATATCTTAAATAAACCTATAAAGACATTTTTCTCTGTATTTATAGAGTCAGATACGGGTGGACTTATAAATTCTTTGTAATAACCCACACTGGATTTTGCACAAATTTAAAGTGATATCTCCAGTTGACATATTTTCATTTTGTCAAATTGTTTGCTTGCCATTCAATAGATGTTGTAGAGGTTTACAAAGGACTGATAAGCATATTAAATGCATACAGACATAATTTCTGATTTTAGCAGGAACAGATTTACAAATTCATGCCTAATATTGAATGACCATTATACTGAGAACTATGCTAACTCTGTCCATAGCAGCAAAACTACTCCTTTACAACTGATAAGGGAAATGTAACATGACAGTAGTATTTAATAGACTGTAAATAGTCTTTCAGTCATTCTAAACACTCAGCAAGAAGTTCAAACTCGCATAACACAAAGTGCAGAGCATAAATACCAAGTAAATCAATTTCCGGAAAGGTCACGGTTAGCTAGGACTGGGTGTTTGCAGCAATAATTGTCAGAACCTGTAGCAGTAAATGTCTTCTGGACAATGCATCCCTGTGAGTTTGATGCCAGAATAAAGCTCCAATACATCCCTGTGCATGCAACATGTATGGCTGCCTGGAAACAGTACGTCATGTCAATGAAAATTCCCTTCACCCAGACTTCAGGTTTCAAATATCAGGCCTGATTGTAAGTTAATTTCAAGGTTTATGAGTCAGTATCCACAACCACATTTCACTCCAAACTGCTGCTGTCAGCAAATTTTATAGTACGGCCAGGTGCTCCTGTACGGACTAAAGAGGAGGTACGATTGCATCCAATAAATTAACTTGCAGGTCAAAAACTAATTTCAATGTTCTAAACTGATCTAATCACCAAGGGAAAGCTTAAAAGACAATACCCACAACCATTAAAGATCACCATCAGACCATTCAAATGGATCAAGAGGGTATGGCACTGTCCATGGTATAGCCTGGGTAATAATTTAAACTTTCAGAAATTCTAGTTTTTAGTGTGCAGACCTGTCTGTAAATAAAATGAATGATTGCTGATCAATACCCAAACTGCATTTTGATTTTCATCACCATTAACCAACATTTGATGGAGACGGGTCTGGAAGCATGGTACAGATAGCTGAAATTGTACGGCTTAACCCAGAAATTAGTTATTCACAGTAAATACTACTTTCAATGCTCAAAAACAGTTTACCAGCCAGGACATCAACTTTGATTCACTACCCATATCCATTTTCTGCTCCAGATTGCAAGTGCAAACTCAACAGGGGTGTATGGCTGAGCTCAGCTGTATGGCTCAAACCAAAATTCAATATGCTTTCAAAAAACTTATTTTAATATTTGAATATCAACATCTAGCTATAAGGAGAAATAAGGAATGACACCCAAAATCATATCTGCAACATAATTTCAACTAACAACTAAAATATAGGATTCATAGCATCACCTAGTATTGAATAACAAACTCAACCTTCGCTTGCCAAGAATGCTTATCGATTATCTCCAAAATATGCAATCGAAGCACAAGCGTAGATTTCGAATGAATCTATTGGCAATCACACAGAGAGGATCTTTCACCACCGTGGATGATATTCTCCAAGAGGGGTTTTTTCCTCCAAAAGTTTGAAATGAATCAGGTTCAATCTCTAGAACCACAAGGGTTTCGAATAGAGAAATAGAATAAATCAACATAACCAAATGAGCTCTCATAACCTCCTTTTATACTTTTCCCGCCAAACTCTCTGAAAACTTTTATTTAAAAATTCACTTTTTAATTAAAAACTCCCTTTTTGCTCCAAAAATGACCTTTTATTTAAAATAATGATAATTTGACTTGCAAGGTCCCTTTTTAATACATCTCATCCCAGTTCCGACGAGCTATAACACTAGGGCCTTTTTAAATATTTTAATTAATATTTGGCAACCTTAGTAAATTAATTAAAATAAAGCCATTAATATACTCATTTTGCGGAAATTGTTGGAATGCATCGGAATCGGAAACTAACTGCACTGGAGTGATCCCAATGAATAATGACAAACGAAGCCGGTTGAGCGACTTACTATAAAATTATAAATAGAAATTCCCTCCAAGAATCTTGGAGCCCAAACCAGGGGCCAAAAAATACATCCAAAAGCATTGTAGAGTTCCTCTATACACTCTGAGCTCATTGGTAACTTCAAACTACCCCTCTGATCATACACAAACCTAGGAAGACATCTCCAATTGCAGAGCAACATAACCCTAAATTGGGGACATTACATTCTTACAAAAATATAAGCTATGAGGCGATAGACCTATCTTCATTGACAGTCATGAGTACAAAGGAGGTCTCACTTGCAGGAGAGGCATACTCTCAGGAGGATATTGAGGAGGCCATCCCTGTGCAACCAGCCATCCTTGTGTAGCCAGCCACAATCCCAATACCTATTGTTACATTACCAGTTGTAGCTCTGTAACCAACAACACCACTAGTAGTACTACCATTGTTGTCCATAGTCCCTTCACCAATAGTGCCACCTTCGGTTGAAGCCACACTGATGGCTAAAGACGACACCAGGATCGATGACTGGCTTGGCATGATGGGGTACCACCAGATGCCCCTCCACTAGAGTCGCCAAGATTATCGATTGAGGGTTTAGAGCAGTGTTACCCCAAGTTTTTGGGATGGGGACGGCAAGGGACGGCGGAACGAGTCCCCAAGTTTCCGATTTTTCAGGTCAAATTTGGGGATGGCAGGGGGACGGCTATATAAAATATAGAAAAATTTAAAATATATAGGGAAACTTTAAATAGTCATATGAAAACATGGATAAAACATATGCATATATACATTATAGAAACTTAGCATATAACATTTGTGTTAAGAATTCATTGCCAATATATATTTTTTTTCAATTATAATATGAAAATCAAAATAAAAAAAACATGGTACATTGCTGCTGTCCCCTGGCTGTCCCCTGTCCTCGGGACGTTTCCAGGACAGGGATGGGGGGGTTTAGACCTGGGGACGTGTCCCTGGGTAACACTGGTTTAGAGCCACCACATGAGCCAGAATTGGTCGCCCTCATAGCTGATACTCAATCAAGCCCTTTAGAGCCCTCATAGTCAGTTCAACCAACCACAAATGTTGCCATGGTGACAGTACTAGTCCTAGAGCCACATACGACCGAGTTAGCAGAGGAGAAGTTAAGCGAGGCCGAGTCAGACGGGGTGTATATTGAGATTAGCTGAACGGATGCATATGACCCCATTGGTATAGTACAACGTTACCTCAGAGAGCTCCAGTCTATGGCTAGGGTGATGTATGAGGTTGGGGAGATCTCTCGTGTCGTGTTCCCCAAATGGTGATACTCAAATATAGAAATAACCAAACATTGAAATGCAAATAAATAGAAAAATATATATAATTACAATTATCAAGATAATATTATAATTATGAATATAAATATAAATTACCAATTGATTGTTATTATATCCTAAATAATATTATAATTATGAAATAAATATCATAAATAAAACAAATAGATATTGTGATATTGCTATTAGGATTCAATCGTGTAGTTTTACGAGTCAAACTCATTGACCCATGTTTCATGAGTAGTGGTTCACAAGAACCCATCTCTCATGATAATGAATGGTCCACTTTGCACTCATTGCATCTAGGTGATGCTCACAGAGGTGAAGCACTGGGCCTTCCTGGGAGGTCACCCATCCTAGTACTACTCCAGCTCAAGCGTGCTTAACCATGGAGTTTCCCCCAAGGTTAAGCCCACTTAGCTTGCAACCCCATTTGCAAAACCTTCAGCAAGTGTTGTGCCTTATGAACCATTCATGATAGAGCCCCTTTAGCTCATCAATTGATAAGTAGGAGGTATTTTCAAATGTTTGTGGAGCATTGCTACTAGAGTTTAAGAGCATAGTGCACAGGAAATAATAATATAGTCAAGTGATGCGAGCACTCTATGGACATAACTTTCTTTTGTTGTTCTACCATACTTCTTGATGCATAAAAATCTATATGATCCCCTTGTCAATGATAGTTGATTTGTAGGCATTTCTACTGAAATACTACAGATGTGGTTAATTGTACTTGTTTAGGCTTTTACATGCTTTTAAGGTTTAGAGGCTGTTTCTCATCCTTATATATGCTTTTTAAATGTCTTTTCCCTTCCATTGTGCCTTCTGATAATTTTAAGAAGCACAGAAAGTATATGCTTTTTAAATTTTTATGAAGATTCCTTACTTTGTTATGGATTATACATTTCTTTGGTGGTGGCTTATACCAACTTTTTGAAGTTCTACAAACAATTTGAACTTGCAATCTTCAATATAAGTTTATCTATATTTTGTCTAATGCAAATGGTGATGTATTTTTTTCTTCCAGGCTTATGCTCTCATTGCAAAAGGAGTTCGATTAGTCTGCAGTAATGTGGCAGGTCGGAATCCCAAGACTGTGGTTCTGACAACACAAGGAAGTGGTTCTGTCAAGGACAACATAATAACAGTCTTTGGCACCAAGACACTTGCATGCTTGACAGCTTTGAATTTTTGTATCTTAGATGGATGCCGTATTGAAGGTTTTGTATCTAAGCCTGGATCTGGAAGTGGAAGGGCTTCAGGTGATAGACAATTTTTCTATGTCAATGGTCGTCCTGTGGACATGCCTAAAGTGACAAAGCTTCTGAATGAGCTTTATAAATCCTATAATTCTCAGCAATCTCCCATGGCTGTTTTCAATTTCATCCTTCCTACCACAACGTATGATGTTAATGTAACTCCTGACAAGAGGAAGATTTTTCTTCATGATGAAGGTCCTCTTATGTCTGCTCTCAGAGAGTCGTTAGAAAAGATTTATGCTCCTAATAAGTATACTTATTCTATAAATAATGTTGAAATCAGCTCACAGATGAGGGAGACTTTCATTTCATCGGTGTCACCTTGTAATCCAGAGAAGCAGGAACCTCCTTTCACAAATAATTATGATGTGATTGAAAATGGAAATAGTAAAGTTTTGGTTTTGGATGACAGTATGCCAAATTCTCATACTGAAGATCTGTTTCAAGAATCCAAAGAAGATGTGATGCAGGTGGACAACACTGAGAACCAAAAAGTTGACGATGCAATGACTGAATCAATATCTGATACATGTGAACCTAAAACAAGCACACCACTTGTTGATCTCATGGCATTCAAGTGTGGTAGTCCTTCTGAACTCACAAAACTGACCAATTCTTCTTTAAAGGAAGCGAAAAACTCTTCATTGGCAAAGACAGAAAAAGGGGGATTGAAAGATTTGGGATTGGTTTCCCATTCAAGACGGGTGCAGTCAAAGCTCACTGGCTTTGTAACACCAAACAAGAGGCAGCATGAAGAAGGATCTCTACTGAGCGAAGAACCGGTGCTAAAGAAATGGATGTTTTGTGCTAATGAAAATTCTAAATGTTTGAAGAAAGAAAATATTAAAGGTTCTAGGCTGGGCTTTTGTTCAGAAAGGGGTGATTGTTCTATGCGCAACTTGACTTCAAAAACTGAAGATGAAAATGTCTGTCCAGCAATACAGGATTTGAGTGAAAATCTAACTCCTGTTCAATGTTGTAATGAACAAGTAGAAGACCAAAGAGGAAGTCCGCAGGTAATACTTTAAAGTTGGTCAGCCAATTTTCATCTGGTGTGTATCCAGTCCATGGTTTAGATGTTCTCGTCTTTTAACATGGGAACTTGGTTATTAAAATGAAACTGTTAATTGCCTTTTTGTTATCTGTGATTGTTGAATCGTTTAGAAGGCACATTAAATTCTTAAATTCTTTACATCAGAGGACATATGCAAACTTTATATTAGGAGTTTTGATCTATTTTAATTCAACCATTGTTACATCTTTTGGGATTGCCTTCTTTTGCTGAAGGATTATCTGTTCATATAATTGTTGTCATGTTCTGTTAGGCATAGATATATATATTATACACTATTACCCTTTCACTATTTCTACATTATATATTGTTGTTTCACCACTTCCACATTTATATATTGTTGTTTCGCCACTTCCACATTTACATATTGTTGTTTCATCATTTACACATTTATTTATTATCTTTTCACCATTTCCACATTATTTTTTTGAAGCATGATCATTACCTGAATATTTACCTCACATGTTGTAGGGTCTCAAAAACAATGATTTGTGCCTTCAAAATGTTTGCCTCTGTTCACATCAAAACTGGCAATTTATTTTACCCTCTGGAATGAGCATGGTGACAATTTCTTGGAATGGCACATGGAAGTCAGTCAAACAAATGCACTTGCATAAATCACCCTCCAGTCTTAATATTGGAGCTTCCTGTATTGATTACTTTATGTTCACTCAGACCATGTTGTTTTGTTGGACATTGGGGTGTAGTTTCTACTTGGTTGAACTGGATGTTATAGTGTCTTATCAAAATATTTGTTATAAGATATTTCCTTGAAAACATTGATCTTTTGAGTGTTTTATACTAAGTCTCTTAGCAGCTATCTGAATGGCAATACAGTATCGCACTAGCACTGTATTTCTTATGCTTGAGCTTGCCCATCAACGTTTTTGCTGATATTTGGCAGTAATAATAGGCTAGGTCACATTTGGAACATAGAAACAATTTTTATTAAACCCCACTGTCATGCTGGACATGCCATCTTTTTTAGTTTTTCTGGATATGATGGTTTCCTTTCTATATTATTTAATCTTTCATACAATCCCTTATGTGTTTGATCCATATGTAGAGGATGTCAATAGATCCTGTTCTCTCAATTTAATGATTTCATAACATTTTTCTGTGATCACCATAGATCTCAGTTCATCTCTTATAACTGCTCAAAAATTGTCAGAAACTACATTTTCTGACCTTTTGAAAATGTGCACACAAATTCAAACAAAACTTCAAACTAGGGAGAGCCATCACATCCTCTTTAGGGCTATATAGGGAATATTCAGTACTGCAAATACTCATGTCTTGTGTCCCCAAATAAAACTCTTGAAAGCTACAAGAAAAATCCTAGGAAAGAAAAAAAGTTTCTGCAGATCAGCACTATGAGCAACTCAAAATTCACTCCAATTTCTGTTGAAGAGGAGTAACAGGGCTCAAAGGCAAGGAGCTGATGGTTCAAGACTCATAGTCAAACAAAACAATAAGCAAGCTTCTCTGCTGTTCAAAAAGCTAGGTTGTATTTCCTTTTCTCCTAATTCTGTTTCATTCATCTTTCCAAATGCTATGTTAAGAAAGTTTAAACTCCTGCTGAGTTGTTTTTTGTCCAACCCAAGTTCTCAAAATAATAGTTACAATCCCATTGGAATGGCTCTTGACACCCTCACCAAGAACACCTGTCTGCAGCTGAAACCCCTTTGAGGCCTATCCTCACCACAACTTGATCAGCTCAGCCTAATCTTGATACTACTCTGCCAAAGCAATCCTCTCATCACTCTTCTTCTCTGGTAATTTCACTTGCCAATAGTAACAGCACTCTAGCAGGACTGGCTGTAAAATGGAAGAGAGAGGTGCTGATATACCTTTGCTTCAGCAGAGCATTGCTATGCTATTTTCCCATATCAATTGGCAAAAGGAAAACCAATTACTCATGCAAAAGCGCATCATTACAAGAATGCCTCAACATTCTCAGACACTGTTTCCACCTAGTCACCAACAGGCAGGAGGACATTGTTGAAATGCTTGGGGAGGAAAATAACAAAAGAGAGCTTTCTAAAACAGTGAAACTTGCTGAAACAGTGAAACCAATCTGTAAAAGGCAAGATATGGTCCTACAAAAGACAGCATACTTCCTGCACTCAAATGGGTCAACACAGTGATCTTCACCTGCAAAAGGATTCAAGCCCACATGGCATTCATGTGCCACATCAGCTGCACTGGAGCATTGACAAATATCACTATCAGAATGATAACACCACTACATTCCACTTCTTCCCGGGGAAGCCTCCTCCCCAGCTCTAATTAAGTCCTTGGTCCCTTATGTCTTTTTGGCTGCTAACCATATGCTTCTTGCTGCTGTGATCCTCGTTTATATATGTATATACGGACGTGAACTGCATTTTTGTGACAGGTCACCAAGTTGGTCTCGACTTACTGATTCAGTGTCTTGTAAATCTCAACTTCACTTTCTGCCTATCCAACCATGTCAAAGTGAAGATTTTATAACTTATTACACTCATTAATATATATTTATAACATTTCTCAAAAGATTTGATCTTTCATGCCAAATGACTCTCAATCATTTCCTTAAAAGGTATATGGGACAAAAATATTGAAATGGATGGCATGACCTTAATTGTTTTACAGATTCTGTCAATTCTATTTACTTCATTGCCTACCTTTTGCAAATACTTCCTCTTGCTCCTTTTGTCTGCTTTACCCCTGCTGAATTTTCTCTGATGACATTATCAGATCTCTCTATCGGCAACTACACAGTGGTTGATGACTTTACACATCCTCTTTCAGCTGGCAATCCTTCTGCTACTTACGGATTTTGCTGCTTGTATGCAATGAGATTCTATACTTACAGCTATTGCTGTGTATTCTTGTAATTTCTCAGGATCATTGGGATTATGTATTTTTGTTTACTGCTAATATATAATGATATTGTTCACTTTTTTTTTCTGTGGCGAGTGGTGTTCTAGGTACCTTCTCCTTCTGCAGTTTTTGCTGGCTCTGCGAAAGTGATTGACCTTTTGTTCTACTCATGGACATTAATATAATGCCATTTCATTTCTGACTGTAGTTTTGGTGGTTGGATCGACTACATCAGCTCAACCTTCTCATGTTATCTACTCTGCTATATTGTTCTAGCTCTATGATCAGCTCCTAAATTGAAAACCTATCACTAAATTATTCAGATCCTAAAAGCCGTCCTATTATCCATTACAAAACTAGAAATTGTCAGTTTCTTAGTTAATTATGGAATAACAAGCTGTATATGGTTTCAAATTTCAATTGAAGATTTTCAAGTGTCCTTTAGTTGTCTTGATACAGAGAAATTTAGGTCATACAAGTCAGTTGATTGAGGACTTGCAATTATGCTTCGGTAACTTTCACCTCAAACTTGAGGACACTTTATCATCAAAGTTTGAACATTTCACCATTGTTATTATTCAACTCTGTTGTCATTTGAACAAGGGAAATAGTCATGTGTTTAAATTTTGCCTTATTGGTGAATTGAAAATTATATTTCTGTTTTTATTACATTCTCTTGAAGCTCCTGGTACAGTTTGGTCTTATGCTTCTGTTGTCTTTGAGACATGCAAGCTCCTATTTCAAAGTACTATTGCCACCTTGTGTTTGCCAAGTTTTTACCTTATCACCCATGTAGGGCTTAGATAGAAGTACAAAGCCTGTAGCAGCTTCTGAATCAATGACAGGCAACTAGATAAATGAAGTAGTAGAATTCATAAATGCTGATATGCAAATGATCAATGAATTTTGTCAGTGATCCCGCTGGACATTGACATTCCTAAGTTAAGAGTATACGCTTAATTGTAAGCTGACAACTTTGCATTTATTCAGGTTGAAGGGGATCATGGCACTGATGAGGAAAATGCTGAATGTGAGAATCTAGAAATGATATCTCGAGAAGATGATGTAGGTATGGTATCTCGTTCAATGCAAATATTGGATGTAGAGAGAGTTTTGAGAACTGATGAAGTCATCCACACTAAGTTGATGTCCGATGTGCAACTAGATGATAAAGATAATATTGATACGATAACTGATGAAGTCATTGGCACTAAGTTGATGTCCGATGTGCAACTAGATGATAAAGATAATATTGATACGATAACTGATGAAGTCATTGGCACTAAGTTGATGTCCGATGTGCAACTAGATGATAAAGATAATATTGATAGACAACTTGATAACAAAGATATTAGAATTGCGCAATTTGATATTAATAGGTGCAGGCTGAAGAGCAGTAGGGGTCTTCTTAGGCATGATAGAAATGCAGACTCACAGGAAAAAAAGAAAAGACAGAAGAAGAGGTACAGTTGTATCAAGATGAAATCTTTTGGTATTTAGATTATGAATTACAGAAGATCTCTGATGCATTGTAAAATATTGTTTTGTTTAATTTTGAAACTATTTATTGTGTCAAGCAGTAAGTTAAAGTTGGATTCTATGCTGAAGCAGGTGCTATGCTGCTGCCACATTGGCAAAACGTTCTATAGTTGAAGATGGGGAGGAAAAGGAGGCAGCTTTAGCTGCAGCCACAAGGGAGCTAGAGAGGTCATTCAATAAAGAAGATTTTAGAAAAATGAAGGTATATATAATGCTTCCTTTTCACACACCAAATATTACTATTGGCATTCTTTTTTATTTCGAATTATATATAGGAAGAGTTTTTGTATTTTTCATGTGGAATTCTCATTCAAAATGTAGCTACATAGATCATGTGTTCTTCTTTTCACAGTTAAAGAAACATTATCAAAGCCACTTTAACAAAATGTTAAGTTATTTTCTTAGTCTTAATATTTTCCTAGCTGAAATACATAAAGATCCAAAGACTTTGCTCTTTAAATTTTCTGAGAAGAAAGATAAATGGATTCCTTTATCTGATATATTGGCTTCCTTTATGGATTCTGATATATACCATGTCTTATTATTATCTTAATTCTGTCTACTATGGATTTTTTCTCATGATTTATTTTAGACAAACCTTTCAATTCAGTATCTTTTGTTATGATATGTATTAGAATTAAAACTGAGCATATGTAATAGATGATGAATTATTGACTGATAGTAGTCTCCAATATTTTTTAAAGTGCGGATCACTTTCGAAGGCTATCAAAAGGATAATGGTTATGCACATTGGAAGTATACCTCCGACAGTGGTTATCAGCTTAGGTTCGTTTTACACTCATTGTGTTTTAGAAATAAAGATGGCACATCATATCCTTCAATAAACATTTTGGTCCTTGTGCTTTTTGAGGTCTTTATGAAATTAAATCATGGGAAAATATTGTGATATCTCATGAGATCTTGGATCTTGCCCTTCTGCCCAAGTTTTTGTCCAAAAATGTGTGAGATTAGGTAAAAAATCGTTGATCTGCATTTTTCCGACTTTGACTGCCATATTTTTAAAATTTCAGCCATTTTTTTTTCCATTTTTTCACAGTATTCCATTTTTTGTAAATAAAATCACAAAACCAGCAATTTCCTTAACAGTTGCGACTGCATATCAACTGCATATTCAAGTATATTCACATATAGTGTATAGTCTGCAGATTTTTGGAGACTTATGGTTAGGGTTTACAGATTTTCAACTGCACAGGAGTTATGACCTGCACATTTTTGTATGTTAGGGTTTTGGTTTGTGCCATTCAAAGTCTTCAGCTCCAGGTATTTACTATTTAGCGATTCTTTCGCTTGTATTTTTTTGCTGTTTATAAAAGCAATCCAGCCATAGTTTTAACATTTTTATTTTTTTAAATCTTATTTTCATTGATATTTTTGTTTTTACTAATTTTAAAGTGTATATTTAATTTTTAATTTTTGGGTTTTCTAATGTTTTTAAAAATGTATATATTTGTGTATTTGTTTAAAATTTTATTTTTCTTGTTAATTTATGTTTAAATTTAAAAAATAAATTTTAGATTTTTTTTTTAATTTGTACTTAAAACTTAAAAATGAATTTTGAAACTTATTATTTGTATTTATTTTGCATTTTGAAACCATTTTATTATGAAACTTTTGAATATTTTCAAAAATATTTAAAAGGATAGTTACTATTTTTAAATTTTAAATTTTTGTCATTGATTTTGAGTTTGAACTTTGACGTAGAACTGTATAGTAACACACAATGCAGTGGGCACTATAAAGAATCATCTCAAATTAATGAGAAAAATGTGTATTTCTAAATTAAAGGTGTGCACTCTCCTTTACTTTCTTTCTCTCATTCTCTGTGCAATTGGGATTATTTTAAATATAAAGAACATCAATTATTTCTCTTCCCTGTTATTTTCCAATATTTTCATAAGAAATTTAAAATATCTTTCTCTTTTGGTTTTCTGAGATATTCTGAAGAAATATATTTGTTTGTGTTAATATGAACTATGATCATGCTTGTCCACTCTATCTCAGTGTGTCACTAAATTGTGCATAACATTTGGGACTGTTCTTGAGGTCAATAAGTTATTATAATGAATTATTTGGCAGGTGATATAGCCAAAGAATCAACATTGGTTGAACTGTAAATTAAAACCTCACAGAAAACTCATTTGATTTGTGAGACGAAACTTCTCCTCGGTCATTCACCTAAAAACCTAGGGGTAATTTTTTGCAGAAAATCTGTGAGTTAATCACCAAAAGAGGTGGCATCTGGCAAAAAACTTGTATGAAGACATAAGAACATTGCATTGTGTTGTTATAGATAGTGTGTGAAGACATCATATAAAGGATATGGAATGCAGGAATCCTGCTGTGTGAAGACATCTTCAACCACACATGCCAAATGCCAAAAAAATGCAATCCCATGGGCAAGTTTTCTAGTTGTAGCCTGTCAAGAGTATATCTTTTAGTTGTGTGGGAGGGCATTGAGTATTTCTAGTCATGAACAGGTGGTTTATACTTATAGTCACTAGCTGAGTTTTGGTGAATTTTTGTTGAGTTGCCAAGTCCGAGTCAATTTTGGACTTCTTGATTTTTCTCAACTAACAATTCTTTAAACTATGGGGTGAATTGCTCACCATTACAAGAACTTCCTAATATTAAATAGTGTAATGTCCCCCTTTTTCGGCATGATCGTGTTTGATGGTGGTTAGCCTATTACTCAGAATCTTGTAGGCTAACAGGTTGGGTTAGAGGGTCAATGGCATTATTTGATGGGTTTTGTCGTTCTCATCCTTTGACTTCAGTGATTGGCTCACAGTAGGCCTTGGCAGTTCAGTGATTGACAACTTCTGACGGCACGTCAATACGACAGGTTATGAGCGAGATATTAATATTCTCGTGAAATTGAAGTGTTTTAACTTTATTTAATGGAATATTATAAAGTTGATTTGACTTTATAATAAAGAATTCACTTAAATTTATTTAAGTGAAAACTAAAACACTTTATCAAAAGGGGCACCCATTTATTTATTCATTGACTATTGAAATGTTTAAAATACATTTTAAATGTATTTTAAAGTGAAATTGGCGTCACTTTTTGGAGATGCGTGCCTTTTTGTGCATATAAGGCAGCCAAAGGGAAATTACAACTCTATTATTGACTATTTGACATTTCTCTTGGCTTTGGCTTTGCTTGCTTCTCTGAGACAAGGGTTTCAGGAGTTTGCTTATCTTTGGAGAACGAAAACTCTTCACAGATCTGTAATTGTGAGACTGTGAAAGATCAGTTGAATGATTGCAACAATGGGGGCTTCAATTCAGAAGTTTCTACAGTGCTTAATCAGGGATTTATGTGCATAATTAGTAGAGTTCTTCAATAAAATACAGGAGGGTTTGTGAGACAGGCGCCTATCTTCATCTGGTGATCATTCCTGTTATGGCCGTTCTTTCCTTCAGATGGCGTGGTTTCTTCTTGAAGGGCATGGCTCTTAGATAAAGGGCGTTTGGAGTTTTCTGGGAGAAACGCCTTCTTTATTGAGGGTTTCTCATCTCCTTCATTGGCATCTAGCTTGTTCCCTTCATTTGCTTCAGTTTTCAGGCTGGAGGTTGCATTCAGTTGAATTCTACGCTTGAAATTGTCAGTTTTCATCATTCTTGACTGGCAAACTGGAATAATTTCTTATTAAAATAATTTGGAGCATTTCGGGTATGTTTGAAATTTGTAATCTCTTTGTTTCAGTTATTTAATACCTGCTGCACTTCCATTTGGTAAATTTAAGCTCAGTTCCGAGTTTTATGAGCTTTTATATGCTGCGCCCCTTCTATTTCTCTCTAGAAACTTTCTAAAAAATTTAAAAGAACACAAAAAGACAATCAAAACAACAGGGGTTTGAAGAGGAGCCAGTTGGGCTCATCACAAATAGCAAGACCACATTCAATGTGAAATTCAATATGCACCTATTAAGCCTTCCTAAGTTTTTGATTAAAGGTAAAATGAGATTTTGAAAGGGCCCAAAACCTTGTGCAAGAAGGAAGATAAGGTAATAAAGCTGAACAAAACAACAAAAGACGACTGCTAGACACCGGCATAAAAACTTCACAACAATAAAAATCAGCTAACAAAGGGAAAAACTATACTCGATAGACGACCAGCCCAAAGTTAGGGTGGTTTGAAGCCAAATTGTTCCAAATAACTTTGATTAACCACAACCATCTTATCTTAAATGCTAAGATCCTTACACAAAAGTCTCCTTTTTTTTTGGAAGAACTAGAGAACTACAAGTTGTCCCAACTCCCAACCTCAAAGCCCCTCTTTGAACCTCAGTCGAAGGGGTCTCCATCATTGCTTTGTCTTCAAGACCACCCCCTGCTTCCCTCCTAGGAAACCACAATAGTGGTGTCACAATCATTATTAACCGCTAGAGCATGTTCCTTTTTCTGCCATACAATATAGTGTTTCTTGTTGCTCAGGAAAATAGCATTGACATGGTCTGTTTTAATGCAACAATGGCAAACAACTGGAGACTTTTCAAAATCAATCTGCTATGCCCAATCATCCAACTTAGATGATAAGGTAACCAATGAAGGGAGCACCTTGTCATCCACCACAAGAACTCTAAATCTAGCAAACAAAAAATGCTTCTTGAATTTCGTGATCATAGTGCTGCAATGTACTGCCCAAAAGTATTGGCAATGCCCATAAACATCTCTTCATCCTAGTATTCCAATGGGAGCCCCGACAATCTAACCCAGACTGAAAACTTGTTGATGCTATCTTTCTTGATTAAAACTTAGAGACCACTTTTTAAGACAAAGATGAAACAACCCCCTGTGGTGTTTTGTTGAAATTTTTGGTTTTTTGTTTGATTTCCTGATTCTTTTTGTGTTTTTGCAATTTTGATGCTAGTGGTGGTAATTGAAATAAAGAAAATATACTGAAACGGAAAGGAAATTCATAAAATTAAAGTAAACCCAGTTGATTTTTATTAATTTCTAATGATTTTACAGCGTACCCATTTGCTGATTTTGACTGTCAATTTTCTGTATTTCTGGGACAGCAGCCTGGAGGAACTGATTAAATGGATACCTAGCCCAAATATGGAGTGATCTCCACATGGGTATGATCTGGAAATGTCTTCTTACCCCAGTTGACCAAGTCAAGGTCAAACAGCCACCCAAAATAGTCTCCGTTTATTTCTTTGAGAATGCACAACTCCCTAGGCCGTACGGCTGTGATGGCTGATCCACACGTGCTGATCTCAGATGTCTGGAAACTGCTGTAAAGTCTCAAAAACCACTGCAAAGAGAGTCGTCCCAGCTGCATACTAAGATCTCTCTTGAATGAAATGCCTAAAGGATCCCATGTGCAAATTATGAGCTTCTCTTAGAGTCCACGTGTGGGTTATTCAATACCAAATCTGTAACTTATTCTAACTCCAATAATCCTTATTCAAATCTGCAAATTAATGAATGGAAAGACTGGATTATTCACTAATAAAGAATCCTCTGAATGAAGCACAAACTTGACCTCTGAATGAGATCAACCCAGAAGGAGCCATGGATGATATTGTAATGTCCCCTTTTCAAGCCTGACATTTTCAGTGACCGTTAGCCTTTCGTTGGGAACCCGAAGGCTAGTCGGAAGTTAAAATTAGGGTTTCCTAATTTTGAGGAGGTCATTGCTCGGAGATGATAGTTTTAATGGCGGATTCCTTCTGGGTTTTCAGAGGGCTTCGCAGTGGTATGTTCGTCTCAGCATTCAGAGTACTTTTTGGAATTTACTATTTTTAGTAAATTCTATTTTTGGCAGCTTCCAGTTGAGCTCAGGTTGGTTGACTTCCGGTTTCAGATTTGATCAGTTGACTTCATCAGTTTTGGCTTCAGGGCACTCTCGGAGAAATAAGTTAAGTCATTCAGATTAAAGTCACGTTTTAATTATTATATTTTAACGTTGACCTTGGCCTAGAGTTAATGACTTAATGTTGTGTTTAAAAAGTGGTCATTGAGGGTGGCGCCCTCATTAAAAGAATATTATAATTATTGCAAAGTCAAAGCAGGGATTATGATGGGCGCATTTATCAAAGTTTGATGTTTTAATTAAAATATCATTTATTAAGTCTTGAAGGAGAAAGTGCGTCCAATCTTGAGGAGAATGAGTTTGACCTAAAAGCAGATTTTAGGGTTTTGCAAAGTCAATTGAAAAGTTATAAAGAGGAGTCTTGGTGCATCATTTGGATCATCTTGGAAAATACACCGTTATGCTGCCGGATTGATTCTGGATTGCTTCGAGGGATGAAGACCTCCTAGTTTGGGCATCTCTTCTCGTTTGTAAGACAACGACTAGTGATGATTATTAGTCTAGTTTGTGAGTATTTTGGAGTTCATGCATTGTAACCAGCATTTGTCCATCTAGGATCAGATTTGGCATATTGAGATTTCTGTTTTCAGTATTTTAGCTTTAGCAGATTTGTGTATTCACTCATAAATCAAAAAAGACAAAACATATCATTGTGGGTATTGTTTATTTCTCTTCCTTTGGTCTAGGCGCCATTGTGTGTTAAATTGTAGAATTTTCATTGGTGTATCTGAATTTTAAAGCAAAGTCGACCCTGTCAGCTGGGCCGTACCATTCACAAGATCTTGTGATTTGTGCATTTACTATAAGTGGCATTTCAAGTCTGTTTTGTGCTTCTAGTTTGAGCGCCTCCTTGTTAAAGGTGTTTTGCCTTCAGTATCTAGTCATTTGAATCAGTTTCTAGGGAGATCTGATCTATTTTATAAATCTGTGTTGCTGGTTTAATGAAGAAAAATACAGTACTGTTATAACAGCATACAGGGATCTGCACTTTCGTTCTTGGATGGTCGTTAGGAACTCTTAAAGTCTTCGCGGAGACATCATTGAAGATTGCACAGGCCGAAAGAGGTTGGGTCTGTTTCTATTCATGCAAGTTTAAGCTTTATTCTTGGCAATCATTGAATGCTTCAATATTATTGCAATATTCTCAAAGGCTGATTTGTAACTGGTAGCAAGTAGTCATCTTTCAAATTGTATGCTGGCAGTAGTACTGTCGGTCCTTAGATTCTTTCTCAGTCAGATTGTAATGTTCTTCTCTCTTTCAGCATTTTGATATTGTATGTAATCCATCTCCTCCCTATGGTCGCTACTATCCCATTCTGGGTTAGAAAGCACATTCTGGGTGTCGAGAGTTTTCCGTATTCAACATTTCCTTCAAAGTTGCTTCAGTATTAGTTGAAATAGTATAACTCCGCCCTATGGTAGCTACTTCCCATCCTGGGTGAGCAAGCACATTCTGGGTGTTGAGTAGTTTCATTATTCAGTATTTCATTTCAAGCTTTGCTTTCTGTAATCACTCCGTCATATGGTCGCCCCTCACTCCGCCTTGGATTGGGTAGCACATACTTGACGTTGAGTTCCCTTCTGTATCTTGAGTTTACTTTCTTGCACGTTTCGGTTTATCCATCTAACCTTAACGGGTGCACTTGCTTGAATGTTGTAATCTGTTATTTGAAAAACGAAAAAAATTTGGCTCGGTATATTTCAGATATCTCACACCTGTAGCACCTGATCTAACCGAGGGTCATCATCCCCAATCAGCCTGAAACCATAGCCAAGCAGCTGCTGCTCAAAGTAATATAAGAATCTCGATATGAACAATGAGCTCACTTTCTTACCTTATGGAAAAGTACGCCCAAATTAGGTTTTGCTCCTTTGACAAATGAAATAAATAAAATATCTTCTCCTTGAAAACCATGCCACTTTCATAAGCCCTTTTAATTTAATATCAATTCATTTGTCTTAAGCGCCCCTTTTTCACTTAAATAATTATAAAGTGACTTAAGATATTATTTTAATAAAGTCACTTATCACTTTATAACATTAAATCACTTAATTACTTAATAATAGATTATTATTAAATAATGTGACTTAATGACTCCATAACTCCTGGCTTGGATATAGCAATGAACTCTCTGTAATGTCCCCTTCCTAGTCAATTTGTTCTGCAGTAGGGTTAGCCTATCATTTTGACCCTCATAGGCTGACAGTTGTGGTTAGAGGGTCTTCTATTGCAGTTACCCAGTGGTTAGGGACATTACTCCACATTCTGATTCAGGTTTGAGCCTTTGTAGATGTTCACAGAGTGATATTTTGGCACTTAATATTTATAGTAAGTCAGGCTATCAGGGTATACTATTTCTGGCAGGGCACCTGGTTCAGTTGGCAGTCCCAGAATTGACCTAGTTTTGCAGTTGAATTAGCAAAATAGTGATAATTGGAGCATTTAATGATAATTAATTAATTATTGATATGACTTTATATTATAAAGTCAAATTATAAGATATTAATGATTAAAAGGAATATTATAAAGTTATTAAATTATTTTATAATAAAAGTGGGGCCATTATTATTTAATGAGTAATTAATACTCATGGAGAAGTACACCCACTTAAAGAATATTTTCCTAAGTCTTCAAAAGGGAAAATTAATTATCATTAAAACATTATAAAGTGCTTTTTGGGGAATCGAGCTTTTGAGAAGAGTATTTAATTGCTCAAGGACAAATCAAACTCATTATGTGATTATTCTAATTTGTCTTATTTTCTCTGAGAGCTTTGGAGTTTGTGAAGAAACAAGGGTTTCTACAAATTTCATGCATTTTCAGATTTTGAGGAACGATACCTCTTCAGAGTCGAGCATACTGAGGTTGTGGAAGATCAACTGAAGATTGCTGAATAGGTTGGCTTCATATAGAAGTCGAATTTGTGCATATTGTGAAGAATTGCTTTGGGGTTTCGGATCGATTTTCATCAAGAAGAGTATATTTTGTTACGGCTGCTTAAATCTTTCATCTGGCACACTTTTCAAAGGGACGTACAGCTGTATTATTTGCTGCTAGGCCGTACAGAACAACAGCTAGGGCATGGTTGTTTAAGAAGGTCAAACGCCTTGCTTTTTGGCCATTATGTCTCCTGTTTGGGTCGCCTACATCTTTGGAGGCTTGAGGCGTCATTTATATGAAGGAGATTGAATATTTTCACTCAAATTGAATTTACCAGCTGGAGTATTTATTGCTGCAATAAAAAATAGGTTCTTAAATAATGCATTATCTGCTTTTTTGTATGCATGTAAGATTTTTGGCATTGTAGTCAATCATCAATAATAAGGAGGGTATTTACAACTTTATTAAGCTTAGTTTTGCTTCATGTGTTATTTATTTCATTGCAATTTCTGTAATGTCCCTTTCATTGCAGCTCGCAGAATGCTAATCCCGTGAGTTAATGACGCAACAAGAGAGTTCGTTGAAATATTCCGAGCCAATTTTTTCGTTTTTTCAATTAACAGATTACAAAGCAGTGCACCCGTTAAGGTTAGAGGGGAAAACCAAAACGTGCAAGAAAGCAACTCTAACCAGAATGGCGCCGATGATGGCGAGCATTGGTCAGAGGATCTAAAATAAACTGCTTATGCTGTAACTCTAACCAGTATGGCGCCGATGATGGCGAGCATTGGTCAGAGGGTCTTCTATTCTAAATGCAGAAAAGAACTCAACGTCAAGTATGTGCTACCCAATCCAATGCGGAGTGAGGGGCGACCATATGACGGAGTGATTACAATAACAAATGCTTGAAAGAGATAATGCTGAAAGATGAAACTACTCGACACCCAGAATGTGCTTGCTCACCCAGAATGGGAAGTAGCTACCATAGGGCGGAGGTAGATCTATTACAACAACTTTAATGAAAGAAAGCGTTACAAATCAAAATTGAGCAACAATGAAAGAGACTGCCAGTACTACTGTCAGTTTACAAGAATAAGAAGTATTCGCCTGCCAATATCTTGTGAAATCAAGGGATCAGTATTACATCATAGAGAATCACTTCTATCTTGGATATGAATACCAAAATCAAGATGTTTTCAAAGATCAAGATGCTGTTTTCTGTTTTCTGTTACAAATCTGCTCATTAAAAGAAATAACAGCAGTCTATGGATCTAATCAAATGCTCATAACTCCCTAGTAACTTGCTCAATTGACAAGATTTCTGTTGCACAACAATCCTAACAAGATGGCGCTCAAACTAATAACTTGAAACAGACTCAAAATGCCTTTAATGAATAATGCACAATTTTCAATGCAAGTACATGGTACGGCCCAGCTGAGAAAGTCGACTTAGCTTTAAAAATTAAATACAACACAATAAAATCTGAGATTTGAAACAAAGATTCGCCTCTCCTAGACAATGCTATAGATGCAATACCCAGAATGCCTTTTTTTGTATTTTTTGAATTACGAACAAAAACCCAATCTGCTGTAGCTAAATCTGCAAATACAGAAAACTCTCTAATATGCAAACTTACTTAACAAGACCAAACTGAATACAAAGCACAATTACGAATGCAAACTCACAAATCTATCTTAAATGATCGAACCTCTCCACTAGGTGCTGTCTTTCAAGCACGAAGTCGAGCCCAGACTAGGAGGCATTCATTCCTCGAAGCAATTCCGCAACCATTTCGGCAGCATATCATTAGCATAGACAAAAGATCCCCAAATGAGACCCCAAGGCTGTCTTTTATAAGCTTCTGTTGACCTTCCTTGAAACCCTAACACCTTTTCCAAAGTCAAAACCCTAATCCCACAAAATGGCGTCCTTTTCCAAGCATCATTAATTTTGATTTCATTAAATATTTCACTTAAATAAATGCGCCCTCCTTAAAGCCTAGATTGGACTTTGATAAATTTCAACATAAATTTAATATACCCTCAATGATGGCGCCACCCTTCAAGTCCACCTTTTAAAATAACATTAAGTTATTCGACTAGGCCAAGGTCATAAAATAACATTTAAAATATAATGTTATTTTTAAGTGAAATAATCTCATTTCTCCAAAACTGCATTCTGAAGCCCGAAACTGAATACGCCACTTGAGTCAACTGAAAGGGAAAGTCAACTGCCTGAGACAAACCTGTTAGCTGCCAAAAATAGAATTTACTAAAAATAGTAAATTCCTGGAAAATGCTCTGAATGCCGAGATGAACATACCCCTGCGAAGCTCTCTGAAAACCCAGAAAGAATCCGCCATTGAATCCATCATCTCTGAGCAATGACCTCCTCAAAAATAGGAAACCCTAATTTATCTTCCGACTAGCCTTCGGGTTCCCAAAGAAAAGGCCAATGGTTACTGGAAAGATCAGGTTTGAGAAGGGGACATTACAATCCGCCCTTCCCAAAATTGCTTGTCCTCAAGCAATACCACCACAACTCCAGTAATTTGAAGACTAATCCATACGCAACAAGTATGATCCCTGGTTCCCAAATGCGTCTCAGGAAAAACCCACCATGCCGATGCTGCACCACTCTGATCACATCAATGAAAATATCATGCCAATGCTGCACTGACTCCCCTTGTAACTCCAAAGTGTTACCATCTATGATTCTCAAACTGAAAGATCTTAAAGGAAGGAAATCAAAATCATGCAACATCTCATGTCCACGATCCCCCGAATTAACAGTATCAACCATACTACTGTCAATCACCATTCTAAGCAATAGGAGAGATAGACTATTCAAATCAAAATCGAACTCCTCCCCATACCTCCACATGGTAACAAACGGGACCATGCCTGCAAGTGTGACCTCTACACATCTTCTTGCAAGGAGGGAAGCATTCCTTTGCAAGAGCTCCACAAACTCATACTCATGTCTCCGCATAAAGCTACCATGCCTCATCTGAATTATACTTGCACAACCATGAAGACTACAGAAAACAATCATAGTTCCAACCCCATGAGTCTCCGAATGGTGAACCAAAGCATGTGAGCTACTGCTGTCATGAATCAATACTGAGAGTAAACTGTCAAAGTTTACATCATCAACCATCATAAGATGAATTTGGAGGGTAGGAAAAGTGTGAAGGAACAAATAATTACTGCTGATCAAGACTAGGATCAGCGCAGTGCAATCTGATTCTCGAGTCCTACCCAAGGGAAAACAACAACACCACTCCAAATCCCAAGCGTGAGCATGTGAGATGACCATCGAGCTGCAAAGTGACACCTCCAAGGTGGTTGGAAAACACACTAGATTCATCTCCATGAGAGAACTACCACCTCTTTGATCATGAGTGATGAACCAACTCTCCTGAATGCGAGAAACGCAACATGTAAAGTGGCTGGTCTGCCTCAAACCAGCAAGCTCGAATCTCAAAATCTGTCCTGGTCTTAGCTGGGCAACACATTCAAGAGCAACCAATCGTTCATTTCTCCAACCCATGCTCAAAATCTCTCTCCAATCCATTTGTTGATGAACAAATGGAACCATCAAGAAGCTGCTAAAGAAAAGAACGACACCAAAAAGTCTGAAAATTTGATTCTTGTCCCTCCATAATTTCTTCTTTCCCCAAACTGTATGCTCCATCAACCCTTGTTGAGAATCCCAAACTTGAATACCCAACTGAAAATAATCTCCAACACTCCGGCAAGGAAACATAGCACATTTCTGAGTGCTAGTCAAAATCAAGTGCATACTTGTAAAATTGGCATCCCCTCTGATGAACCTTTGAAACCAAACCATCATAACTTCAGGAACACTGAAGCATGAAACATAAGATGACTTCGAATTCAACTCCCAGAGCAGAGTAGCATCCCTCAACCCAAGGAATGGATTGACAAGAGTGCAATCACCATATTTTGGTCCCTTTTCCAAAGTGAAGACTGCATCCTCAATTCCTCTTAAGCATTCTTTACTACTCAACATACGTGGCACATCGTCATGGAGTGATATCAAGGCATTCTTAGATTGGAGTTCACGCTTGACCTCATCACTACTTGACTCTTTTTTTAAAACAAAGAGAGGATTGTCATAAGTTGCTTCAGCACCCACTTCAAAGAAGGGATTGTCGAAGACTTGGAAGCCATTCCTTACGTCTCGCTGCCCCAAATCTGCACATGCAACTTTTGACTTTCTTGAAATGCTTTCAAGATCAAACTCCTCGTGAAGATAGTCAAAATCTTCAATCACTTGATTGACTTTTTTAGCTCTTTGTGCCTCCTCTTGCTCCTTGAAAAGTTTGAAATCTGCAAACTGGTCTTCAACCTCTGTTAGATCCAACTGAGTTTCTTTCAACTTGTCCTTTGTTGATTTAAGCTCCAAAGTGAGCTCATCAACCATACTCTCCCTTTCTTCGAAAACAATGAAGGCCTTCTTTACAGATTCAACGGCATGATCTCTATCTTCAATCAAGCCTATGTACTCAGACTTCAAGGTCTCCAATGAGTCTCTGATAAGTTGCAACTTGGGAAGAGCAACCTCATATTTCACTCCTCTTTGTCTCTCTTCAAGCTGAGCATCCCAAATAAGCCCTTCAATCAGACTATGTGTGCGATCAAATCTAGATAGAGCTCGCACTTCATCTTCAACGGACACCTCAGGTTGGCCTTCACACTCATAAGAATGCGAAGATGGTGAATTGCCGATAGGCTGTAACTGAAAAACAGAACTTTGTTTCACGCTTTTGCTGCCCTCATTGTTGCTCCAACATTCTTGTACTTCACCACCAACTAGTGGGGAGTGCTCAATGTCTTGGGAAACATCATACTCCACTAAGCCTTCAACTCGTTGATTGCAATCAGCTTCATGCTTTGATAAATCAGATTTATGTTTGGTAATTCCTCCAAACCTTTCATCTTCAAGAGCCATATGGCCCTCAAACTCTGTTTCCTCTTCCATGTTACTCTGATCAAACTTGAAAGCAGCCCCAAACTTAAGCATATTAACACCATTGTCTGCTGATAGAGAACCCTTATTGAGTTCCATTTCTTCATCCGGATCAAAGGGAAATTCATCCCATACCGGTTTGTCATCACTAAGTGCCTTCACACCTGGATCCCAAATGGTGAGAGGCTGATTGTTTCGATCACAAGAAGAGTGTTCTTTGTGCAACACTTGGAGTGTTGATTCTTGGAATAGGTCAACTCCCAAATCACTAAAGCTGATGTCTTCATAAGTACCTTCCTCCAATGGTTGGGTCTGAAGTTCAAACTCAAAACCACCCTTAGCACTGTCACTGAAAGGAAGTAAGGAATCTTTTGAGCTAGCTGTTAGAAAATTTGTATCATCCTTATCTTCAATGAACCTATCATCTATAGGTATGTTTCTGATCTCATCATGAACAGTCATATGCATGCCATAAAGGTTTTCGTGATCACTTGTAATAAATTCATCTTGTGAAAACTCTTGAGGAGTTTGAACAGCAGCAAGAGGAAAATTATCTATCACTAAATCTTCAACAAGAGGAGGTACAAACACCTCAAAAACATTACCAACATCCTTTGTGAAGCCCTTAGCCTCAAAACCTTCATGAGATGAATCCAAATTAGGATTCAAGTTTGTTGCGATATTCTTCTCACCGAACTGATCTACATCACTTGCTATCCCATGCAAGTCAAGGGGAGTATTATGGGGCTCTCCCGCACACTCCTCATCTGTCAAGGTTTCTTCATCCAACACCCTATCATTTTTAGGCGAAATGAGCTCCTTGCTTGTGCCATCTTCAACACTAGTTGACTGATTTTTCTCTTCAACTTGCAAATTTGTCGGCTGCAATCCACAAATAGGCACTTCTTCCTTCATTGCACCTGCAACCATGGCATGTTCTGCTTCCTCAATCATTTTCTTGATGTAGTTGACCATAGCCCACTTTCCAGGGTAATAAGTCACCACCCAATCCAAAAAGGTATCAAATGAAACACCGTTCTTAAACTCATCTGTCATGCTCTGATAATCTCTGTAGAGTATGTCAGCCTCGTGTTCACATTTCCTCTTGAACTGGCTTTCTTTAGAAATCCCAATCAAATCCGACTTCTCAGACTTAGCATAAATCTTTCTGATTCCACACCTTAACTCAGGATCCTTCAATAGCGTATACAGATCATGCATTAACTCAAGTAGAGACTTCTCTGTATTCATCTTTCTCTGTCAAGTAAACTCTGATGGGCACAGGATGGCAGGATCTTTGCTCTGATACCACTGAAATATTCCGAGCCAATTTTTTCGTTTTTTCAATTAACAGATTACAAAGCAGTGCACCCGTTAAGGTTAGAGGGGAAAACCAAAACGTGCAAGAAAGCAACTCTAACCAGAATGGCGCGGATGATGGCGAGCATTGGTCAGAAGATCTAAAATAAACTGCTTATGCTGTAACTCTAACCAGTATGGCGCCGATGATGGCGAGCATTGGTCAGAGGGTCTTCTATTCTAAATGCAGAAAAGAACTCAACGTCAAGTATGTGCTACCCAATCCAATGCGGAGTGAGGGGCGACCATAGGACGGAGTGATTACAATAACAAATGCTTGAAAGAGATAATGCTGAAAGATGAAACTACTCGACACCCAGAATGTGCTTGCTCACCCAGAATGGGAAGTAGCTACCATAGGGCGGAGGTAGATCTATTACAACAACTTTAATGAAAGAAAGCGTTACAAATCAAAATTGAGCAACAATGAAAGAGACTGCCAGTACTACTGTCAGTTTACAAGAATAAGAAGTATTCGCCTGCCAATATCTTGTGAAATCAAGGGATCAGTATTACATCATAGAGAATCAACTTCTATCTTGGATATGAATACCAAAATCAAGATGTTTTCAAAGATCAAGATGCTGTTTTCTGTTTTCTGTTACAAATCTGCTCATTAAAAGAAATAACAGCAGTCTATGGATCTAATCAAATGCTCATAACTCCCTAGTAACTTGCTCAATTGACAAGATTTCTGTTGCACAACAATCCTAACAAGATGGCGCTCAAACTAATAACTTGAAACAGACTCAAAATGCCTTTAATGAATAATGCACAATTTTCAATGCAAGTACATGGTACGGCCCAGCTGAGAAAGTCGACTTAGCTTTAAAAATTAAATACAACACAATAAAATCTGAGATTTGAAACAAAGATTCGCCTCTCCTAGACAATGCTATAGATGCAATACCCAGAATGCCTTTTTTTGTATTTTTTGAATTACGAACAAAAACCCAATCTGCTGTAGCTAAATCTGCAAATACAGAAAACTCTCTAATATGCAAACTTACTTAACAAGACCAAACTGAATACAAAGCACAATTACGAATGCAAACTCACAAATCTATCTTAAATGATCGAACCTCTCCACTAGGTGCTGTCTTTCAAGCACGAAGTCGAGCCCAGACTAGGAGGCATTCATTCCTCGAAGCAATTCCGCAACCATTTCGGCAGCATATCATTAGCATAGACAAAAGATCCCCAAATGAGACCCCAAGGCTGTCTTTTATAAGCTTCTGTTGACCTTCCTTGAAACCCTAACACCTTTTCCAAAGTCAAAACCCTAATCCCACAAAATGGCGTCCTTTTCCAAGCATCATTAATTTTGATTTCATTAAATATTTCACTTAAATAAATGCGCCCTCCTTAAAGCCTAGATTGGACTTTGATAAATTTCAACATAAATTTAATATACCCTCAATGATGGCGCCACCCTTCAAGTCCACCTTTTAAAATAACATTAAGTTATTCGACTAGGCCAAGGTCATAAAATAACATTTAAAATATAATGTTATTTTTAAGTGAAATAATCTCATTTCTCCAAAACTGCATTCTGAAGCCCGAAACTGAATACGCCACTTGAGTCAACTAAAAGGGAAAGTCAACTGCCTGAGACAAACCTGTTAGCTGCCAAAAATAGAATTTACTAAAAATAGTAAATTCCTGGAAAATGCTCTGAATGCCGAGATGAACATACCCCTGCGAAGCTCTCTGAAAACCCAGAAAGAATCCGCCATTGAATCCATCATCTCTGAGCAATGACCTCAAAAATAGGAAACCCTAATTTATCTTCCGACTAGCCTTCGGGTTCCCAAAGAAAAGGCCAATGGTTACTGGAAAGATCAGGTTTGAGAAGGGGACATTACAAAATGTTATTTTTAAGTGAAATAATATCATTTCTCCAAAACTACATTCAAGCCAAACCAATACACTTGAGTCAATGAAGGGAAAGTCAACTGCCTGAGACAAACCTGTTAGCTGCCAAAAATAGAATTTACTAAAAATAGTAAATTCCTGGAAAATGCTCTGAATGCTGAGATGAACATACCCCTGCGAAGCTCTCTGAAAACCCAGAAAGAATCCGCCATTGAATCCATCATCTCTGAGCAATGACCTCCTCAAAAAAAGGAAACCCTAATTTATCTTCCGACTAGCCTTCGGGTTCCCAAAGAAAAGGCCAATGGTTACTGGAAAGATCAGGTTTGAGAAGGGGACATTACATTCGTTCACTTAATTATTTTTTATTGCCTATGTATCAAGTTGATTTAAAAAGGTGATATTAAATAATTAATAAAACCTGATGATAAAGTGACTTAGGCGAAATATTATGAAATATTATAGAGTCACTTATGGGTTATTTTAAAAGGTGACTTAATGATATATTTTGAAAGTGAACATTATAATAGTCACTTTATTTTGGTGAATGAAAATACAAAAGGAGAAATAGAGAGAAACATTCGCACCCTTTCAGCTTTTGAAAATAGACTTGTATTCCTCACGGGAAGAGAGCTCCTGGTTCTAGGGTTTGAAGACCCTCTTCGTCCATGTTTCAGGTGTGAGATATCACCCCTAGCTTGGAATTGCGTCATTGTGGTGAAGAAGTTTGTGTTTAGCATTCTGGAGTTCGATTTGTTTGCTGTGGAAATCGCGTGTGTTCATCTGTTGTTGGGCGCTTCAAATTTTGATTCGAGTTTTGTCTGGAGCTGGGCGTATCAACATCAGGGCCCTTGAGTATTGTTCTGGGACTGAGGACATTGTGAAAGAGGCGTTCGAGCTACCCATTCTGTGTATGAGTCGCTGGAAACAAAACGTGGACAGTAGGAAGGTCGAGTAGCTGGTGCAGATCGAAACGTGAGTCTGAGGAAGGGATTCGTGGCTCTTCACAGTTGTCTGGGCGCTGCAATAAAATACTGAGGCCATCTCCAGGTCTGGTCAAACACTTATTTACCATTTCCTATTTGCCCCATTTTCTGGTAATGTCTGAAGCTTTCTCTGAGTGATTTTTGTTTAGTGGATAAATGGGCAAATGTCTATGTGGTGATAGTTTCGAATATGGCCTGCTGTCAAGCTTGATGTAAACCTCACTCAATACCCTTATTATCAGTCTGTTACAAGCCCCCTTAATTCTGCTGTATATGTTCAGGAAGCAATATAAATCATTGTGGATGCTGTCATTTTGTTAGTCAAGCTGCTGGGTGGAAATAACAATGTAGTCTTGCACCTTTAAATCATTCCACAGACATTACTGTATCATCACCTTAAAGCAGATTGTGGTTGCAATGACCTGTCATTAGTTTACTGTCATACCAGCAAAATACACATTGTAATGGCACTCATGCGAGCTATGTCACTATGATCAGTCCTTGTTATATGTTGCAGTCATATTAGTTGGCCAGTTTGCTGCAAAGTATGTAATCAAATATGTGAGTAATGTTTTGGGAGTTAAGGAGTCTTACGCGAACTATCTCAGTCCTGGCTTCTCATATCTGTATTGAAACATGTCTCTGCTTAAAGATATAGTAGAAAATATGATGCATAGAATTCTGTTATATGTCATTTGTGTAATTTCTTGAATGGGAACATTAATATGCAATGACTGTATCTTATGACCAACAAACCATTATAAAACAAGACACTCTACCAGGGTGTAAACATCAATGCAGCACATAATGAGCTCCCTTCAAATCAAATGTATGAGACACCAAAACACTCCAAATTAAGAGAAGGCTATGTTTTGGAAATTATATCAGTCAGAGTAACTTGCGGGGCAGGTGTTTAATAAACAAACAAGAGCACGGAATCAGAAAAATTTAGGCTCGTTTAGCAAGGCACTCTACAGTGGTATCAGAGCTGGAGGTCTTGCCAGCCTGTTGGGTTTGTGACTCAGAAGTTTCAGCTATCTAATGATGATTCAGATGGACAGATTTGTCACCCTTAGAGAAAATCAAAATGTGATGATAAACACGCTTCAACAACTCCTACAAAAGGAACAGGACGAGCAGGTGGTAATGAAAATAGAAGCCAATGACATTGTTGCTGAGTACCAGGGATTACCAGATGATTTCAAGACTCATGTCTCCTTTGATGAGTTTTTGGGAATACTCGAGGAAGGAAATCCAAGTAAGAAAAAACTATATAACTATATCAGAAAGTTGAAAAGTGAAGAATCATTATTAACAAAAAAAGAGGAGTCTGATCAAATCATTGAGCAGGTGGATGAAGAGGATTTCATGACAAATCATTCGGACGGAGATAGTGTCTTGACTCATGAGGATTATGTGACAGAGCTTCAGGGTGATTCTTGGGTCAAACATGTAGCTACTAGGGATGAAATGGAGCATGAAGGGAGGGGCATAACAACAGCGTTGGAACCACTTTCAGATTTATCCAATGATGCTACTAAGACTATTGACGTCCATAATGATTCTTGTGATGAGTTTATTAATGTTCTTTTAGAGGAAAGGTTTGGTGACTTCAAATCAGCTATTGGTGATGGATTCTTTGATGATTTGGACCCACAGTTTACTACTGAAAATGATAATGGAGAGGCACAAGTGCTTTGGGGCAGCTTTAGAGTCATTGATGACAGTCTGGCACTTAGTGAAAATCGTAAGGTATGGGATCCGGGAGAAGATTCAGAATCTAAGTTGGAGTATGGTTTTCAGCTTGCTAGTAATCTGAGTTCACTTTATGAGGTGATTGGTTACCCTCCTGGGAGACCACCGGATATGAAAAATGCAAATGAGGGTTGCATTAGGAGTTATTTGACACTAGGAGGCATCATCAGTCCTTACTACATATGGAATTGGAAGGCAAATTGGGTATGCAAATTAATGATTTCAGTTGAGAGTTCTCTCTTTGTTGGTGCTTGCATTGAGCTGCATCATTCTTACTTGAAGCCTGGTCTTGAGTTTTGGAGTTGGCCAACAAGTGGGACATTTTATGCCACATCAGAGTTGATGAGTAGTCTTGTCTACCTATTCTATGTAGTTGGTAATTTAGTTTCTTCATGGAATGAATTGATTCACGGGGATTTCTACACTTCTAATTTTGAAAGGTTTCCAAACATTGTTCTTGAGCTTGCTGGAATTTTAAGAACTACAAGGGAAGGAGAGTGCAAGCTTGTTACTTATGTAGCTATGGAGGAAGAAGGACCTTTACATGACATCCACATGACTAACAATCCATCCTTTGGATTGAAGAATGTTTTATCTTATACTAATCTTTCTTTGGGGATGATCGTGAAGACAACAATTGCTCTTCGCACCTTAGTTGTTGATGCTTTCATGGATGTGTTACAAGAGTTTACCGAAAGGGTCACAAACTTCCTTGATGAGCATAATGTTATGGAGGGCACTTGCAGTTGTGATGTGTATCTTTCTAAGCATGTTGATCATCCTTGGTTGGGTATTCATGCTTGGGATCCTCAACAAGGATTGCTGGAGCTTTTTGGAAAAGGTAGGTATGATCTTTGGAGGTATAAGGAGGGAAAATTCAGAGTTAATAGAGTTGTTATTTTCCTTACCAGCCATCTTGTGATTCCAATTACTCATCTTCAAATGGATTGGAAAGAGATTTTTAGTAAGGAATGGAGCAATGATCAATTGGACATTCTTGGGTGTGCTCCTTGGCAAAGAATGGTTCAGATTTTCAGTTTTGGGCTTGTTGATTTGTTGTAGGTCAGTCACCCTACATCATGGTTTGCTCTCATTCAGGGGAGTTGGCAAATTATTCCTTGTGAAGGAGGTGGAAGTTTTCAGTTGGAGATTGTTTGGAAGTGTTTCCTAGTCACCTCTGAGTTGATTTGGTGTAGCACTATGCTTTGCACGCATGCTTATACTTGGGGAATTCATAAGTATTGCTGTTGTCCCTTGTGTAGAATACTTATATCAGATTATACCTTGCTAAATTCAGTCTTGAATAACATTGACTTTGGCTTACTTCATACCTTCCAAACTCAGGGGGTTCATCTTATGGAGGTTCATGAGGTAAACCTTGACAGTTTACTCTCGGTGTTGGTTCGGGGCAATGAACTTCCGCATGCTTCGGTTCAGGATGTTGTACAAGTTTGGGACCCACATCAAGTATTTGGATCCTTGAAGTTTGAGGACCAATCTCCACGCATAGGTACAGATTGCAGCCACGGAATAGCAGATATAACAGGTGTTGAAGGCAGCTTTCAGCATGCTACACTTCTAGGATCAACAAGTAACGATGAGCATTCGGGATTGGAAGAAGGTATGCATGAATCTTATGAAGATATCACTAAAAATGATGAAGAATATGTGAATTTTAGGAGTGTTAACAGCAGTCTATTGTCTATGCATGAATTTGATAATCACAAGGAGATAGATAAGTCTCAAGTGGGTAATTTTGTTAAGGAGCTTGTTCATGTTGACACTCATGATATCATAGACAAGAATGTGATAGTATGGATGGATCCAAGGTACACAAAAAGATTGACATTTCAGAAGGGATTTAATAATTCTTGCTTTATGAAGATACTATCTTAGGTCACCTTGAATGACACCTCCTTGGGAGGACTAACAATTGAAATCTTGAGAATTCTTAATCCTAAACACGCTGCTCATCATTCCTGGGTAGTCGATGTTCGTGAGTATCATATTCCCAGATTGCTAAGTTGGTATAACTTCATCAACTTGCAGTAAGTAAGAGGATTTTCAGATTTGGTGCCAGGGGTCTTATCTTACTCTTGGATGAATGGTGGCTGTCCTATACTATTGTATGTTGATTTATCAAAATTGGTGTTGAAGGATACAACTGATTGCATGGGTTTGTGTGCTCTGGATTGTCACTCTAACGCTTGGAGGTTGAGTGCTGATATGGAATCACCCAATTATGACAGTCATGGCAATCCTGGGATGGTTATAGACCTGATTCTTAGATTTAACAGAACTACCATCAGTTGTTGCATCAGTCAAGAGGACATGTTTGTGAGTATGATTGATGGTAATCATAGGACTTGGGATCCAGGGACAGTTACTAGGGGTGAGAGGTTGATTCAAAATTGGTTTGGTGAACAAATTTTCAGAGTTGACACTGCTGTCTGCTTTCCAATCAGCTTGCAGAAGACAATGAATGATAACATGCAGATGGATTGGTCAGTACCTTCAGTCCAGCAGTGGGGCGATTCTCATTGCGTGTTAATTGGTAGAGGTAGTGTGGTTATTGGAGGAGTTCCTTTGGTCATTCCTACATTCACATTTACTATTTTTTCAGGGGTAATGATTTGTGACAGCTGTTGCCCTAGCATTCTCTCGTGGGTGATAACAACACCAGTTTATGGGCAGAGTGACTTTGTGGACCTACAGGCTTCTTGGCAACAGGTTGTGGGAGGATTCTCAGAGCTTGAGAAATTATTACTAGCTCCCACTAGGGTGAGTGATGGATACTGCAGTCAGATCAAGCGGTTGATAGATATATCCACAAATGATATGGTGGTGATTGCAGTCGATTGGATGACTTGGTGTGCTCGATATAAGCATATTGATGCTTGGGGAGTAGGTATCGATGAGGGGTTATCAGTCTACGATCGAGGTGGCATTGTCAGGATGGATGATTCCAGGGATGACATTGTTGTTATCGGCCTCCGATTAGGGACTAATTCATATCACCTCTGGGGCATTGCGAGGAGATTTGCTGAGGATTACCCTTTGGAGTTGAGCAGAGTATGTTTCCTGTTGCCCAGGATCGAGTTAGACAGTGGGATTTCATATATGGATCTCACTCAGGTGCCTCGGCAAGGAATTTTCCAGGATAAATGTTACAATGCTCGTAGATATTTCAGTATGGGTATTGGTGATGTTCACATTGTTGGGTTGCAGAAGTTGAGAGCACAGTTGGAGAGTGATGCATTTATAGTTTTTATCAGAGTTGTGCTGCCTCAACATGGTGGACATTTGCGGAGATTGACTTGGGACCCCGGAATTTCACTTGGGTGTAGTTGGTTTCAGTTGGTTGCCATTGTGGGTACCTTGGCATTGCTTGAGGACAAGCAATCTTTGCGAAGGGCGGACTGTAATGTCCCTTTCATTGCAGCTCGCAGAATGCTAATCCCGTGAGTTAATGACGCAACAAGAGAGTTCGTTCACTTAATTATTTTTTATTGCCTATGTATCAAGTTGATTTAAAAAGGTGATATTAAATAATTAATAAAACCTGATGATAAAGTGACTTAGGCGAAATATTATGAAATATTATAAAGTCACTTATGGGTTATTTTAAAAGGTGACTTAATGATATATTTTGAAAGTGAACATTATAATAGTCACTTTATTTTGGTGAATGAAAATACAAAAGGAGAAATAGAGAGAAACATTCGCACCCTTTCAGCTTTTGAAAATAGACTTGTATTCCTCACGGGAAGAGAGCTCCTGGTTCTAGGGTTTGAAGACCCTCTTCGTCCATGTTTCGGGTGTGAGATATCACCCCTAGCTTGGAATCGCGTCATTGTGGTGAAGAAGTTTGTGTTCAGCATTCTGGAGTTCGATTTGTTTGTTGTGGAAATCGCGTGTGTTCATCTGTTGCTGGGCGCTTCAAATTTTGATTCGAGTTTTGTCTGGAGCTGGGCGTATCAACATCAGGGCCCTTGAGTATTGTTCTGGGACTGAGGACATTGTGAAAGAGGCGTTCGAGCTACCCATTCTGTGTATGAGTCGCTGGAAACAAAACATGGACAGTAGGAAGGTCGAGTAGCTGGTGCAGATCGAAACGTGAGTCTGAGGAAGGGATTCGTGGCTCTTCACAGTTGTCTGGGCGCTGCAATAAAATACTGAGGCCATCTCCAGGTCTGGTCAAACACTTATTTACCATTTCCTATTTGCCCCATTTTCTGGTAATGTCTGAAGCTTTCTCTGAGTGATTTTTGTTTAGTGGATAAATGGGCAAATGTCTATGTGGTGATAGTTTCGAATATGGCCTGCTGTCAAGCTTGATGTAAACCTCACTCAATACCCTTATTATCAGTCTGTTACAAGCCCCCTTAATTCTGCTGTATATGTTCAGGAAGCAATATAAATCATTGTGGATGCTGTCATTTTGTTAGTCAAGCTGCTGGGTGGAAATAACAATGTAGTCTTGCACCTTTAAATCATTCCACAGACATTACTGTATCATCACCTTAAAGCAGATTGTGGTTGCAATGACCTGTTATTAGTTTACTGTCATACTAGCAAAATACACATTGTAATGGCACTCATGCGAGCTATGTCACTATGATCAGTCCTTGTTATATGTTGCAGTCATATTAGTTGGCCAGTTTGCTGCAAAGTATGTAATCAAATATGTGAGTAATGTTTTGGGAGTTAAGGAGTCTTACGCGAACTATCTCAGTCCTGGCTTCTCATATCTGTATTGAAACATGTCTCTGCTTAAAGATATAGTAGAAAATATGATGCATAGAATTCTGTTATATGTCATTTGTGTAATTTCTTGAATGGGAACATTAATATGCAATGACTGTATATTATGACCAACAAACCATTATAAAACAAGACACTCTACCAGGGTGTTAAACATCAATGCAGCACATAATGAGCTCCCTTCAAATCAAATGTATGAGACACCAAAAACACTCCAAATTAAGAGAAGGCTATGTTCTGGAAATTATATCAGTCAGAGTAACTTGCAGGGCAGGTGTTTAATAAACAAACAAGAGCATGAAATCAGAAAAATTTAGGCTCGTTTAGCAAGGCACTCTACAATTTCATTACCTGGCATTATTAGAAAACACAAAAAATTATGTATTTGCAAAAAACCAAAAAAACTACAAAATCAGCAAAACATCCAAACAAAAAAAAAAAACAATCTGCATTCTTCAGCATTAGTTTGGGGTTGAGAGACACCAGGTCTCTTACAATGGTATTAGAGCACAGTCATCCTGCCATCCTGTGCATATCAGATGTTATTTCATGAGTAGAGATATCATATTTTACACTAAGGGTAGAGGAACAGGGAAAGGAGATTGGATAGGTCCATCGGTTCCAGAAGGAGATACAGTTTCAGGGATTCTGGGTATTCACAGGTCTAGTTCTGGTAGTAGTGAGGACAGTGTCACAACACTTATGGCAGATAGAGAAGTTTTTAGGGAGATACCTAGAGATTCAGGGAAGGAACATGCTAGAGCAGAGAGTCCTGAGACAGAGTTCAGGAGGAGACATGTCAACATGATGGATATGATGTCTCAGCTGATGGGCATGATGAGGCAGTATGTCCCACCACAGCAGCATGTCTTTCAGATAGGACAATCTAGTGGTACTGCTGGAGTAGATTAGGCACAGGTGTCAGTTTAGCAACAGTCATCTTTCAGTATTCCTGAGCATAGGCTTGGACAACCTACTTTTATTACCAGAGAGGCCCCTCTAGTTCAACAAGCAGAGCAGCAGGTCGCTCAGCCTGAGTTTCAGACACCACAGGGTATGTTGGTGGCAGACGTGACTAGACACTTTGCTGAGTTTTCGACATTGGCTCCTGAGATCAGGCAAGCCTTGTCTTTTCATGAGATTATGGATGTGCATAGACCAAGAAGTGGCACAGAGCTCCCCAGCAACAACCACCACCACCACAGGTGAATAGAGATCTCCAACATGCAGTTAGCAAGATCACCTTGCTGTACTTTGATGGTTTAGACAAGAGTTCAGTGAGGTCTTGGGTTCAAAAATTAGATAATTATCTATCCTTGAGACCCATGCAGGAGGACGAGGCCATTAAGTTTGCTACACTGCATCTTGATGGTTTGGCACATGACTGGTGGCATCACGACATGTATACACTTGGCCATCACATGGTTACCACCTATCAGGAGTTCACCAACAGGCTCATAGAGCGTTTTGACAAAAAAGATCCAGAACTCTACTTTAGAGAGCTAGCTTAGCTCAAGCAGTCGGGTAGTCTAGATACGTATATTAGTGAATTCCAGAAGATATCAGTTATGGTGACAGGCATATCCGAGAGGAGACTTGTCATTCTGTTCATTGAAGGGTTGTATGAGCCTATGAGAGGTTGGGTCAAAGCATTTGATCCCCCTACTCTACAGGAGGCTATGCAGAAGGCACGTAGTATGGAACTTGCAGCACCTCGTAGTAAGTTTTCTTCTGGTTCATCATTTTCGAGGCCTAACAAAACCTTTGAAAAAAGAAAAGACAAATCTGATTGAAAGAAGAAGGGTGCACCACCTTTTGATCGTGAAACTTTGAACGATTTGCACAAGAAGAAGGTATGTTTTTGGTGTAAGGCCCCATATGATGCAAAACATGAGTGTCCTCTTCGTCCTAAGGCAAAAAGTAAGCAAATGGAATGGTTTTATGAGGGTGAAGAGCAATTTGATTTGTCAGACCAGCAAGCTGATTCAGAGCATTCAGATGATGAGAGGTCTGAAAATGAAAGTGGAAGTGATGGTGAAAAGAAGCTACAGGAGGCTCATTTGACTAGTCTTCAGAGAGATGGCTTTTTCAGGCTACGAGGGCTCCTAGTTGGTCAAAAAGTCATAACTTTTGTAGAAACCCTAGGTTTCCCCTATCTCTGTCTCTGACTGTTTTTTTGACGTTTTTTCTGAAGTTTTGGTTTTTTTGTGATTTTTGGGTTTTTGCATGAATATGGTAAAATGCGATTTTGCTAGAAATTTGAAATAAATTCAATAAAAATGCTAGAATGCCTTTACCGATAGAAAATACAAGTTCTAAAGATGGCGAATCCTTTATTGACCTTCTGAATGTAATACAAGAAAGATCTGATAACATGCAAAGTAAAAGGCAATGATTTTTATGAAAAACCTGATTTTTGATACAACAATTAATGAATGTCCTTCTAGTGGTACGGATGCAATGATTTCTCCTTTCTCCTCCTGTCTGGTAATCTCCAATGTCTTCTGGAACCCCAGTGCCCTCGATGTAAACTGGAAGTCAAAAGGAAAGGCGTTTCTTTTGATTGGAGAAGTACGGCTCTTTCAGATGGTACGGCCTGCTGTACAAAGGTACGGCTGAAGCAACAGCAGCAGTGAATAAATGTACGGCTTTTGTAAACAATGTCCAAGCCCTCTGAAATAATACGCCTTGAAGAATATATGTGCTCTGGCTAAAACCCTGACAAGATCTCTGATGCTGAATGAATCTGTGAAGTTCTATGATTTCCTCTGAATGAAGAAACCCCTGTGCTGGCAATAAATCAGGTGTTATTTCACACCCTCTGAACTGCTTCCAATGGAGATGGCTCGTTCCCCAAGGAATTCGAACTTGAAACCCTAAAGCTTCTTGCTCAGATCAAAGTTGATCAATTTTCAAAATCAATAATCATCATAATGGCTCAAAACCCAATGCAAATGCACTATATTGCTCAAAAGTGCGATTTCCTCAATAATAGGGTTTTATTAAAATATTCAACTTTTAATTCTTTTAATATTCCCATAGTCTCAGCCAAATTTTAATAATGAAATATAATCAACGAATTGGCCCCTTCCTGATGATGGGCGACCCCTCAGCTTAAATCACTTAAGTTATAATTTAATATTATAACTTTATATTATAATTTTCAAATAATTAATATTTAATTAATACAATTAAATATTAATATTTCTCTCGTTACTCATCCGATGACTGATCCGTTTGAAGCTGACGAACTCTGAAGTGATTCTGAACGCTGCTAAATTCATACTGCTAAAAATAGCAGGGGTCCCACGCTGACTGCCAGGAACTGCTAAAAATAGCAATTTCTGCAAGAAGTCTCTGATCGAGCCCAAACGAAAGCCTACTGATCAAACTCTGCCAACTGAAGCTAAGCCAAGCTCCAAAGTGACCCTCTATCCAGTCCATTAGCCTACGAGGGTCGTATGATAGGCCAATCCTGTGCTCCGAGAGATGTCACTGAGAAGGGGACATGACAACTTTACTGGACACAAGTGCTACGCATAATTTTATAGATGCACGTTTGGTTGAGAGGCGTGGCATATAGACAGAGGAGTTTGAGAGTATTAGAGTCAAGGTAGCTGATGGGAACACCCTCAAATGTGACAGAAAAATATCAGACCTCCCTATGCGGCTCAATAATTATGAATTGAAGGTAGACTTTTATGTAGTAAATATGGGAGATACTGATGTAGTACTTGGCATGGCATGGCTTCATGATTTGGGTGAGTTCACACTTAATCTTCGTGACATGGAGATGAAATTTAAAGTCAATGGGAAGCCACATGTGATAAAAGCCATCAGGGAAAGCAACTTGAGAGTTGTATCTTTCATGCGAATGGAGAGGCTCATTCGTCATGATATGGTTGACTGGGCTGCCGAATGTATGTTGTTGCCAACACAATAGGAGCAACAAAAGCATGATTATCATCCTGACATTTAGGAATTGAGAATTAAACACTCTAAAGTGTTTAGTGATATTCCCCTTGGTAGACCTCCAGACTGGGGCATTGAGCATATTATTGAGTTGGAGGAGGGCACAAAGCCCATTATGATCACTCCTTATAGACATCCGAAGCGGCTTCAAGATGAAATAGAGAAGACAATTTGTGAGCTGCTAGCTATGGGGCATATCAGGCCAAGCAAGTCACCTTTTGCTTCATCGGTGGTATTGGTGAAGAAAAAGGATGGTTCACTTAGAATTGTATAGACTACTGCCAGCTAAACAAGAGAACAATAAAAACAGGTACCCTATACCCTGCATAGATGAGTTGATTGATGAGTTGCACGGAGCATGTTACTTTACTAAAATTGATTTGAGATCCAGGTACCATCAGATTTAGATGAGAGAGCAAGATATAGAAAAAACTGCTTTCAGATGCCATTGTGGTCATTTCGAGTTCCTGGTTATGCCGTTTGGTTTAGCCAATGCTCCTGCCACCTTTCAGGCCACGATGAACAGGGTTTTCAGTTCTCAGCTGCGGAGATATGTCTTGGTCTTCTTCGATGATATTCTGGTGTACAATAGGACATGGGAGGAGCACTTAGCTCATCTAGATACAATCTTGAGCATTTTGGATAGGGAGTCCTTGTATGCCAAGGAGTCCAAATGTGTGTTAGGCATGACTGAGGTATTGTATCTTGGCCACATCATTAGTGTAAAGGGAGTTAGTATGGACCCTGAAAAGGTCCGAGCTATATTGGAGTGGTCAATACCAAAGAACCATACCCAACTCAGAGGATTCATTGGGTTGTGTGCCTTCTACAGGAAGTTTGTCAGTGGGTTTTCTCGACACGCAACACCCCTTATTGATTTGACAAAAAAGGGGGATTTGTTTGGTCACCACAGGCCCAGGAGTGTTTTGACAGGTTTAAGGTGATTATGACTTCATGTCCAGTTTTAGCATTGCCGGACTTTACGAAGCCTTTTGAGCTTTACTGTGATGCCTCAGGAGAAGGCATTGGCGCAGTGCTTATGTAGGAACGACACCCTATTGCTTTCGAAAGTAGGAAGCTTAGGGGACTTGAGAGGGGTTACAACATCTACGACAAGGAAATGTTAGCCATCATGCACGCATTGGCTAAGTTCAGGCAATATCTGTTGGGCAGCAAATTTAGTGTGCGTACTGACCATAATAGCTCGAAACACTTCCTTGGACAGCGAGACTTAAACGAACGACAACAAAAGTGGGTCAGCAAACTGCAGTCGTATGACTTTGATATCTCCTTTGTTAAGAGGAAACAAAATGTTGTAGCTGATGCCTTGTCTCGCCGACCCCAGTTGAATTCTATGGCACAAATTTTAGAGGATTGGAGGCACAGGATTATTGCTGAGTATGCCAAGAACCTGTGTGCTTCTGGCATTGTGGATGGGACAAAGCAGGATAGCAGATATTCTGTTGTGAATGACTTGATCATTTATAAGGGAAGGATTTTCTTGATTCCAGATTTAGAGATGAACATAGTTCTGAGAGCCTTTCATGATCTTCCTATGGCGAGCCATCCCATATATTTCAAAACATATAAACAGGTTCGGGAACGATTTACTTGGAAAGGGCTTAAGACAGACATTCTTCAGTATGTCAAAGAATGCTCTGTTTGTCAGCAGAACAAATAGGAACACACCTATCCTGCTGGCTTGCTTCAAGCCTTCAACCACTTTCGATTCCTGACAGGAAGTGGGAATGTTTATCAATGGATTTTATCACGGGCTTGCCAAAAGCCTAAGTGAGGGATTGTATTTATGTAGTTGATCGGCTGACAAAATATGCACACTTCTTTCTGATTACTACTACATAGACAACATCGCAGACTGTAGAGCTCTTCTTCCGAGAGGTATTCATTTTACATGGTTTGCCTCAGACTATAGTGAGCGATAGAGACAGTCGGTTCATGAGTAACTTTTGGTAGGAGTTATTTAGGTTATGTGGAACCGAACTTACCTCTAGTACCAACTACCATCCACAGACAGATGGACAGACGAAGATCGTCAATAAGTGGGTGGAAGGATATCTGCGAAATTATGTAGCTGGGTAGCAGAGAGCTTGGGTGAAATGGATATACCTCTGCGAGTATTGTTATAACTCCACTCACCACATGACCATACAAGTGACACCATTCATGGCACTATATGGGTATGAGGCGCCCAACTTCTTGGACTTAGTGCTAAGTGACAATAGAGTGCCCAGTGCAGGGGATATCTTACGGGATAATCAGGATATTATGAGGTCTCTCAGAGATAATATTCAGCGGGCATAGAATCAGCAAAAGCAGTATGCTAATCAGAAAAGGGTTGAGCGTTCTTTTGCAATGGGTGACATGGTGTATCTCATGTTGCAGCCTTACCGATAGTCCACTTTGAGGAAGAGTGGTGCAGAGAAGTTGAAGCCCCATTACTATGGTCCTTTCAGGATAATCGGACGAGTGGGCGAGGTTGCTTATGAGTTGGATCTACCGGCGGACAACAATGTTCATAATGTGTTCCACGTTTCGCGCTTGAAGAAGGCGGTGGGTCAGCAGGTGGTTCCCTCTCCAGTATTGCCACCCCTTGATGATGAGGAGAAGTTGATTCTAGTTCCTGAGGCCATCCTCAATGTTAGAGAGCGACACCTTTGGAGGCGGGTCATTAGGGAATATCTAATAAAATGGAGGGACTTGCTGGTAGAGGATGCTACTTGGGAGTTAGAGGAGATCTTACAGCATTCGGAGCTGAGATTGCTTGAGGACAAGCAATTTCAGGGAGGGCGGACTATAATGTCCCCTTCCTAGTAAGTTTGTTCTGCAATAGGTTTAGCCTATCATTTCGACCCTCATAGGCTGACAGTTGTGGTTAGAGGGTTTTCTATTGTAGTTACCTAGTGGTTAGGGACATTACGCCACATTCTGATTTAGGTTTGAGCCTTTGCAGATGTTCACAAAGTGATATTTTGGCACTTACTATTTATAGTAAGTCAGGCTATCAGGGTATACTATTTCTAGCAGGGCACCTGGTTTAGTTGGCAGTCCCAGAATTGACCTAGTTTTGTAGTTGAATTAGCAAAATGGTGATAATTGGAGCATTTAATGATAATTAATTAATTATTGATATGACTTTTTATTATAAAGTCAAATTATAAGATATTAATGATTAAAAGGAATATTATAAAGTTATTAAATGACTTTATAATAAAAGTGGGGCCATTATTATTTAATGAGTAATTAATACTCATGGAGAAGTACGCCCACTGAAAGAATATTTTCCTAAGTCTTCAAAAGGGAAAATTAATTATCATTGAAACATTATAAAGTGCTTTTTGGGGAATCGAGCTTTTGAGAAGAGTATTTAATTGCTCAAGGACAAATCGAACTCATTATGTGATTATTCTAATTTGTCTTATTTTCTCTGAGAGCTTTGGAGTTTGTGAAGAAACAAGGGTTTCTGCAAATTTCATGCATTTTCAGACTTTGAGGAACGATACCTCTTCAGAGTCGAGCATACTGAGGTTGTGGAAGATCAACTGAAGATTGCTGAATAGGTTGGCTTCATACAAAAGTTGAATTTGTGCGTATTGTGCAGAATTGATTTGGGGTTTTGGATCGATTTTCATCAAGAAGAGTATATTTTGTTATGGCTGCTTAAATCTTTCATCTGGCACACTTTTCAAAGGGACGTACAGCTGCATTATTTGCTGCCAGGCCATACAAAACAGCATCTAGGGTGTGGTTGTTTAAGAAGGTCAAACGCCTTGCTTTTTGGCCATTATCTCTCCTGTTTGGGTCGCCTACATCTTTGGAGGCTTGAGGCGTCATTTATATGAAGGAGATTGAAGATTTTCACTCAAATCGAATTTACTAGTTGGAGTATTTATTGCTGCAATAAAAATCAGGTTCTTAATAATGCATTATCTGCTTTTTTGTATGCATGTAAGATTTTTGGCATTGTAGTCAATCATCAATAATAAGGAGGGTATTTACAACTTTATTAAGCTTAGTTTTGCTTCATGTGTTATTTATTTCACTGCAATTTCATTACCTGGCATTATTAGAAAACACAAAAAAATACTTATTTGCAAAAACCCCAAAAAACTACAACATCAACAAAACATCCAAACAAAAAAAAAACAATCTGCATTCTTGAGCATTAGTTTGGGGTTGAGACACACCAGGTCTCTTACACTCTCAAGAGTGTCCTGTAACCAAGATGAACTGTAGGTGTGTCGCCACTGACCCTAATGTTACTAAAAATAGTAAGTAGCAAGGAACAAGTCCTGAAACTCCTCAAAAAGATTCCCTAATCATTCATTTAGCCTACGAGAACCGTAGTAATAGGCTAACCCTATTCCTCGAGCCACTGGCTAGAAAGGGGACATTACAAAAGACCATTTCTACCTAAGAAACCAAGGACCTTCCAAAAGGATCCTTGAACGATCATCCAAGTTCGTAGATTAAAACAAGAAGTTATTCAATAGAGCAAGCACCTCAACTTACGCTCTTAGTTTCCATTTTGTGAAGCACCCATCTTTTGACAAAATCAATATTGGGGTGAAACTTGTTGAATCTCCCAACAAACAAGCTCCTAAGCCAAGTAACAAAACTATCAATCAAAGAGTCTATAAGATGCCTACTCTAGGGTGACTCACACAACAACAATAGATAACACACATACAATAACTTATATATATATATATATTAGTATTCCATGGGGTTTCGGGGATGGTGACGGGGGGACAGTAGGGGACGCAAGGGTAGGGGGATGGCAGGGAGGCGGCAGGGGGACGGCGGGGGGGCGGCAGGTTGCTGAAATACATATAATACTTGAAAATAGAGTCATAAAAAGATGTACAAGAATTATACATCTTGGAGAGAACTAGGAGTCCCCTAGACGTCTTGAGGACACCCCAACATCCTTGAACTCCTAGCAGCATCTTGGAGACAGCGACTCTGGTGGAGGGATGGTGGTGCTGGTGGTGGGCTGGTGGGGGGACAACCCCCCCAAGTTTCCAAGACGTCCCCATCTAGGAAATGCGAGGTTTTTTTGGGGGGGGGACACGTCCTTGTGGAACACTGATATATATATATATATATATATATATATATATATATATATATATATATATATATATATATAAACTTCTACTCAGAACTGACCACAACGATTGAAATTGTAAATCAGATGGTACACAAAACAAGATAGATATCAATCACATAATTTATTAGCATGGGACATGCCAATCGTAGCAACCAAGACATAGATAACAAAATACTGCTTACTGAAATCGATCTTGGGCCATTGATTGGTCGCTCCACCTATAAATGAAAGTAATAGGATAAGATCCGCACATAGATATATGAATAGTCTCAACTATGAGCATAAATAAATGATGCCCAATCTCTCTTATACAAGGCGAATAACATTAATTGCTAGCTTTAGAAGTATACAATATATGCCCAACCAAATAAGGCCCATGTCTTTGAATTGGATGCCAACTGTAGGACGCGACCCAATAGATGTTGCGATAGCAGAATGGAGTGCCCAGGTTGGATGAATTATGGCGATCTAAGTCATCGACAGGCACCCTTGTAGTGGCCCCTTCTACCCGTGGGACCCTTGACACTTCTTGAGTCCGAATGTCGAGTGCTCCCCTTTTTGACTACGATGATTGGATGCTCCCGGGTTTGGAGGTTGCTTTTATGCTCTTGGGTGGTGCGAGCCATGGGCTCTGCCACCAACTGTCGTGTAATCGCCCCCACACCTTATCGTTGCCTCCAGTGTCAACAATCTGGGTAGAGAAATAAGGATCAACAAACAATCACAGTATGACTATAGAGAGGAATTATGGAAGCCAAGCGAGGTTTTTGTCCCACTCGAGCTGCGAACCCGCAAAGATTGACGCCTCCACAAGATCCAAACAACTTGTATAATCCATGATGATCTTCTCAAAACAATTCATTCGAATTTATATGCTATCATAAGTGCCTTTGAAAATGGGTCAGCCAGGACCAAAAATATTTATTATTATTTTAAAAATAATTGTTATTATTAATATTTAATTATTATTTGAATATATTTAAATTCAGACTTAGTGTTTACAAACACTATTTTCCCGCCAAATTTCGAATTTAGGACCTGGTTGAGTCGGGGATATGACAATCCTCCCCGCCCAGATGTTGCTTGCCCTCAAGCAACCTCAAATTTGTATGTTCGAAGATCTCCACTCATTTTCATGTTGCATCTTCAATAGGTAAGTTCTTCTATTTCACCAAGTATTCCAGAATTACCTTGTTCCTCAGCCTTTTCTCCCTCACATCCAAGATTGTTTTAGGTTCAAGTATCAATTTGCCTTCATCATCAAGAGGGGGCAGCTCTACGGAAGGCATGACCTGCTGTCCAATTGCTCTTTTGAGGCATGACACATGAAAGATGTTGTGAATTCTGTTGTCCTGTGGCAACTCCAGCTCGTATGCCACCTCTCTGATCTTCCTTGTAATCCGATAGGGTCCATAAAACCTTGGTTTCAGCTTTTCTGCACCATTCCTCTTGAGGGTAGATTGTCTATATGGTTGCAACCTCAAATAAACCAAATCGCCAACCTCAAAAACCCTCTTTGTTTTGTGTCGATTTGCATACATCTTTTGTTGGTTTTGAGCACATTGTAAATTCTCCTTGAGATCATGTTGCTATTATTCAGACGACAACTTTTGGGACTGTTTTAACTTGTCAAGATTTTCTTTGAGGTTAGATTTTAAATATTTCATATCTCTATACTTTGTTATTGGAACAACAAGCTGCAATATTCATATTTCTATAAATTCCAGCTATATAGAATGCATGACTACTGTATGAAAATTACTTTAATCCAATATATGAATTCTATGTGTGAATTTATGATGAGTTTATGCTTTAAAAGTCTGGTTATTGCTATTCCCAAGTGATGGCTATCAAAAATCTCTCATATGAAGGAGAATGCAAAGTGTTTGACAAAAACATGCTTGCAAGTCAGAATTAGCAAAAATTGCAAGACTATAAACAAAAATCTTGATAGGGTTTTTACAACATGGTAATAGAAATAGGGAAAAATAGTAAGCAAAATGTTTTTGTAATCCTTTGTCCGAAATTGATATGGTTTTTTGAATTTCAACTCAAAACTGATGAACAATGTAAATTTTGATGATAAATTGAGTTACTGATTCGTTTTTGGGGGTCCCCTAGTCTCGGTCCGGTCCAACTTGGGTTTGGGGTCTGGGTCCGGTTCTCTGTGGGTTTGGACAGGGTCCAACCCACAAACCGTGGGTTTGGCCTTGTTGAACTCAAGTGGACTTGAGGAGAATTTGGGATCCTCACGCGTCCAGGTGGCGAATTTTCACAGTTTTTAAATTTTTATATTTTTTTGACTTTTGTTCGACTTAAAAAACCTAATTTACCCCCCAACCCTAATTTATGAATGATAAAACACATAATAGAAAAAAGCAAACTCTTTTATCATATTGTGAATGAAAACCAATTTTTTTTCCCTCCATTGCTAAACTTATTTTCTTGCTTACCATTGCACGGATAGAGTTGAAGATTGATCGTTGAATGCTCGAAGTTGGTTGTTGTGCTATTCCTATGCATTTGGAAGTGTTCATTTGTTGCCAAGAAGATCGTTGGGGAAGATTTTTTCAAAAGAGGTAGGTTTTTGAAGTTTTTGGTTTTTTTTTTCTATATTTTTTTTTCAAATGAACTCTCTTGATTTGTTTTGAAGTTTTTGGTTTGTTTTCATTCTTCTGGGTATCTATAACACATGCTTAATTTTTTAAAAATGAATTAAGTAATAAGTTGTATTTATATATTATTTTTTTTTGTTTTCATATGTCATTAGTCTCAATTATTTGAATGTGTTGTTTATTGAACTTGTTGCCTTAGGTATTACAATGGCAACCGTTTCTAGATCCACGAGCCAATCTTGCTTCAAAAAAGACCCAAACACTTTCCTTTGGAAATACGTTGAAATGGTACAACTTCTAGGTGGTGGAGGCTATGTTTGGATTTGCGGTCATTGCAAAGTTAGATATTTGAGCTCATACAATTGAGTGAAAGGTCATTTGTGCAAGATCCCTAGACTAGCCATCAAATTTTGTCCAGGTGAAGACGGTAAAGGCATTCCAAAAATGCAAGTATTGGCATATACTGAAGAGCAAGAAAAAGTAGACCAAGCAATAGGCCGTAGATCAAATCATCCTTTGTTAAAGAAAGGATCTCGAGGGATGAAGCCCCCTACATTGCCTTCCCATTTTCAACCTACAAAGAGCCATCCATTTATGTCCATACCTAAAGAGTGACCTAGGGCCTCTACACATAAGAGATCAAAGGGACTGTTGGAAATGGCATTTCAGAATGAGGCTAGAGAGATTGCTGATCAAGATATAGCGAGATGTGTCAATGCGAATGGATTGGCATTCAATGTTGTTCGCTCACCATCTTGGCAAAACATGGTGAAATCTATTAATGAGGCTCCAAAATGGTGTAAGGGCCCAGATTTTGAGAAGGTGCGTAACACCTTATTAGATAAAGAGGTGAAATTTGTAAAGGACTCCTTGAAGTCCATAAGGGATTCGTGGATCGAAACAGGGATGACCATCATTTTTGATGGATGGAAAGATGCAAAAATTCACCCATTGATCAATGTTATTGCAGTGTCCTCTAAAGGGGCAATGTTTTTAAGAGCAATGGATTGTGCAAGAGAGGTGAAGGATGGTGCATTTATTGCTAACATTCTTTGTTAGGCTATTGATGAAGTGGGCCCTCAAAATGTTATGCAAGTTATAACAAACAATGCAAAAAATTGTAGGGCTGCTGAGTTATTGGTTGAGGAGTAGTATTCACAATTTTTTTGGACACATTGTGTTGTCCACTCCTTCAACCTAATGCTACAAAAAATTGGCAACAAAATTGATTGGATCAAATAGGTGTATGCTGAGGCCGAAGATATCCAAATGTTCATCACCAACCACCATATGTCACAAGGCATATTTAGAACATTCTCGAAATTGGAGTTGTTGAAGGTAAGTTAAATAATAAACATTTTTTACTTTAGTAATATTTTATTTTGATTTTCAAACAAGTTACTGAGACCGTTTTGCCTCCAACATAATTGTGTGGAGACGACTTGTGAAGGTTCATGAGGCACTCTCTAACATGGTCATCAGCCCTAATTGGTCCATATGGAGGTAATCTACACTGCAAGGGCAACAAGGGTTAAGCAAATGATCCTAGATGACATTTGGTGGGATAGTGTTGAGTATCTTCTTAGTTTCATTGAGCCCATATTGAGCATGATCCATTATACTATTACTCACATTGATAGACCTTGTGTGGGTGAAGTATATGATGGCATTGACTCAATGATTGCGAAGATGAAAGCCATCATTGATGCAAAAGAGCAAGATCTTGAAGAAAAGTTCTTCAAAGAACTACACAAAATCATTGTAGAGAGATGGAACAAAATGACCACTCCGTTGCATCTTCTTGCTTTTGCATTGAGTCCCAAATACTATAGTGCTCAGCTCCTTCTTGTGACAACAAGAGCTGCCCCATATAGAGATGCTGAAGTGGCTCAAGGGTACAAGGTAGCACTTCACAGACTCTTCAATAATCGTGACCAATGTGATGCAGTGAGGGCTGAGTTCATGGGTTTTGCATGCTCCAGTGATTGTGGTCTTGATGCTCTTCGAGACAAGTACATGGTTGATGCTCATAGTTGGTGGTACTTCCATGGCCAAGCATACAGGTACGGTGTACCTACAACCATAGTTTGCGGACTCGGCAGACTTGCCGCGGACTCGCCGCGGACTCGGGAGTCCATAGGCTAGCTGAGTCGACTCGCCACGGACTCGGGAGTCGAGTCTAGGAGAGTCCTGGGTTGGGACTCGGGAGTCCAACCTCAGGACTCAAAGAGTCCTGAGGTCAGACTCGGGAGTCCCAACTCAGGACTCTCCTGTGTGGCTGGGAGTCAAAAGGGGTTAAAAAGAGTCCTGAGGTTGGACTCGGGAGTCCCAACCCAAAACTCTCCTGTGTGGCTGGGAGTCAAAAGGGGTTAAAAACCCATTTTTTTTTTAACTTTTTCTTTCATTTTAACACTCAAGTTTGTGAAATAGAGGTCTGCAATTGAATTGGGGTTGAAAGAAGCCAAGATTATATGTAGACATTTATAATCTTATGATGTTATACATTGAAACTATGAGTATTTGATGACTATGAATGATTAAATTTCAATTATTGAGTGTTTGATGATCATATGACAGTTGTAATCTTTGAATTATGAGTGTTTGATAATCAAATTAGGCTCTTATGTTCTCTAAATGCATTAATTTGTTCTTGTTTTTTTGTAAAACTATGGTTTTTTTTTTTGCCGAGTCCTAGCCGAGTCTTTTCCCGAGTCCGTGCCGAGTCTAGAGTCCGAGTCATATTTTTGGGCTGCCGAGTCCGCGGCGAGTCCGAGTTTTCCAACTATGCCTACAACCTCTTGCAATCGAAAGCTTATCCCAAGTAAGTTTTATAGTCAAAATCTTCTATCTTTCAAGTTTTATAATTTTATTTATATTTTAATTTTTAAATTTAACTAGTTAAATTTTGTAACTTCTACCTATCTAATTTGGTCTGAATAGGTTGCTAGTTCATCTTCATCTAAGTGGAATTGGAGCACATACTCCTTCATCCACTCAATAAAGCACAATAGACTACATTCAAAAAAGATAAGAGGACTTGGTGTATGTGCATTCAAACTTGCAGCTCCTTACACACAAAGAAAGTGCCTACAAAGAAGGGGACACAAGGAAGTTGGATATTGAGCTAGATGGAATATCCCCTACTAGGATATTTTAAACCTAAGGGCAATTTTCACAATTTTAGGCTTATTGGCATTTTGTCAAACAATTAGTATGATGCTGTTTTGTGTTTTTTTTTGCAATTTACCTCCAAGGACTACTAATATTTTATGTAGTTCGTGTCTTCCATTTGCAAGGAGGTTATATATTTACCACTTCAGAGGTATATGATAGGTTTGAGATAATGTTTCCTAGTCACATTGGAATGTTTCCACTTATTTTCATAGACACAATAACAAACAGTTTGCAGGTATATTTAAATTTGAAACCTTTATGACTGTAACTTTTGAACACTATCTATATCAACAGGAATTAAATGATTATTTTCCAGAAATTCAAAATGTCACAAAATACAAGATTATATATCACCAAATTATGTATGTGATAAAGCTTCTAGGTGAACAGAATTTAGAAGCATACATATAAATAAAGACTGTATAAACTATTGTTGACTTGGAAAAAGCCAGATATATACCGTAGCCCACCAAAGCTTTGTTTTGAGTCTTTACAAATATCAGCGGATACCTTTGAAGAGTCATGGTACCCTGTAGAAATACCACGATTCTCTTAAATACCATATATTTCCTTTCTTCCTTTAAAGTCACTGATTCTGATATGGACTGTGCACAAGTATTATAAATTGCCTTGTATTTGTCGATGAACTTCACCCGATATAAATCTGGATTAATCTTCTTCACACATCTCCTTGGAATCAGCGATAGGCATTAAAGCATACAATACCTTGTAGACTGGCGGTAGAATATATTAATAGAGGGCAATCAAATATTAATAGTCGACACCTTCAAATATATTATCGGTAATTCATTAATGAAGATAGTGTTCATCTTGAAATTGCAACTATATATGTACTATTAGTGTATGTTTGACAAAAGCAGCAGCTAATTCAATAGTTCCAATTTCAAATAAGGCAAACTCGTTAATTTGCTTTGTCCCCCGAATATACACCCGACTTAGTATTATTAATTATAGAAAATCTTTAACCGTCCAAGATAGAGTGCTTTAACAATTATAGTCTTCACTTAAAGGCTATGACTGGAATAAAGTCTTGCGTCTCCTTATTTTGTCTTGCGCAGGTGCTACTCTCTTATAATTTGAGGCAATACGGCTTTGCCAGGCCATTTATTCTATCAACAATACCTCAGTCCAGCGGCTGTATAAACTTTAACAATTAAATACACTTTTATCATATGCCATGGCGACTTAAGAAATTAAGTGGGAGGTTAGTATCTTTGATAATATTCATGAGCTATTAATATATCACCATAAACATTCCTTCTATAATACTGAGCCCTGCCCACTGCATATAAGCTATTAATAATTCTTTATTCATTTCACCTGAAATATTTGCTGTAATTGATTATGAAGTTACCTCAGCAAACTTCTAACGAATTACTCAAACCTTGAACATCAATCTATGGTACTGGAATTTGCCTTTTACAGAGATATCACAAATTTCCACACCATTTCGAAACCAAACACTGAAGTGCCTTGTGAATTCTGAGTTGAATCCACTTGAAAGTGGAATTGGATTTTTGTCCAACCCATGTGCTCAAGGGTTTCTGTCCTTGAGGTTCTTGAAAGTTGAGCTCTCAAATCTTCTCACGATAATAATTTTCCAAAAGATGTCCCAATGAATACATTCTGTCACCTTTTAATATTTTATAATTAAATATTTACTTCATTAGAGTAACTTATTTAGTATTTTGTCTTTAATAAAGTTACTCTAATAAATAACTAATTAATTAAATATTAATGTCCAAAATATTATTTAAGGACAATTTAATATCTAATTAATTAAATTACGCCCTAGGTGGCTACTTGGGAATTGGGGACATTACACCAGAGTGTCTTGACTTGGATGCTTCCACTAACCACTTTGTTGCACTTGATGTTGAAGATGACTATGAGCCGGTTAGTGAGCATGAGAGTTGTAGTGCCAGTGCCAGTGGCAATGGCACTATTTGTGGTTCTTCTAATTTACCACTACATACATCATCTAATATGGATGGTGATGATGATATTTTTGATGACCCATATTATATTTGAACAATGATGAATGATGGCTGATTGTCGACACTTGACATTATTATTTTATAACTTTAATCTATATCATGACATTCAAGTTTCACTAATATTTGACTATTAATATGGTGGTGTATTTTGCTATGTTATTTGACTATTAATACAGTGGTGTATTTTGAACTTAATTACTACTCCAAATATGTATATATTTCTGATTTTTATATGCTTTTATGTCAACGAATCCAAAATGAACCCAACCCCAAAAGTTTTTTTGCCTGAATCTGTGAACTAAATCTCCGAACCCGAACTAGTAACTTAGATGATAAATTTAATGTGATCAGCCCCCTAGCAGCCCCCTAGATTGTATGGAAACATAGACGAGTTTTTTTTATTAAAAATACATTTTCAAAAAGCATTTTTTTAGGGTTTGCTTCTAAAATTTAGGGGGGTTTTATCAGCCCCCTAAATTTTAGAGTAAATTTTGATGGTAAATTTAATGTGAGCAGCCAACTATGATATCGCACGAGATGATGTACTTGGTTATAGATGGTGGATGACCTATGGAGCACAAACTCTTGAACTACAACGCTTTGCCATTTGAATATTGAGTCAGGGAGCAAGTTCATCAACTTGTGAGAGGAACTAGAGTTTCTTTGACCACATCCATTCCAAAAAGAGGAACAAGTTGTTGTTTGGAAAGTTGGGAGATCTTCTCTACATTTGCAGCAATTTAAAACTGTTCATGAACAAATCAGCAAATGACTCCTCATCTTCTTCACAACAACAAATTTCAAAGAACATAGTAGTGCCAGTTGTAGATGAGCCTAACTTTTTGATCATGATTTGGGTAGTGACATTGATGATGATGCTACATAGCCAAGTGCTCTTGATGACTTGGAGGATTTTTGAAGTTCGAAAGTCTTGACTGTTGATTGTACCTTTTTGACAAAAAAACATCTTCGCAATCGTGATTTCACATGTTTCTTATGGTTTATAGTTTATAAATATGTCATCTTATTATGATGATTTGAAATCTATTTAGCAATGTTAAACTATTTTGATAATTTTGTGGATATATTACTTATATTTAAAAAAAATAAAAAAATTCATATAAGGCAAATTTAATGTCGATTTTTTTTCAAATTTTTTATCCTTGCTGAATTTCATCTGAATTTTATTCTTCCTGAATTCAAACCTTGTGACTTAGCATTTGATGGTTATTTTTGGCCAACTGATAAAGAAGCAAGAGTAGGCACCATCACTATGAGAAACCTAGATTACCCTTCTTGTCACTCAACCGGGTCCTTATTATCTAGTAGACATTTAGAGAATTTATCGGCCAATTCTGCTACAATTTGTGTCTACTGCCAATGTTACAAAGGGGATATGGTGTGGATGTTAGCTTTATGCAATTAGACTTGAGAGTAATAATTAATCATGTCTTAAGTTGTAACACATCAATTATATTATTGAAAGTATTCTCCCATTGTAAAGATATTTTGAATATTTAATGTCCCCATTTTCGGGTTCTCTTGTAGTGTAGTTGGCGTTGACTTTCTGGGGTTGTGTCATCTTGATCAGAGGGGTATTTTGATGTTACCAGTGAGCTCTGATGGTTTAGTGGAGTTGTACGACACTTTCAAATGTTATTTCTGGCTTGGTTTGGGCTCCAAGATTCTTGGAGGGAGCTTTTATTTTTACTAAGTCACCTAGTAGGGTCAATTTATCATCTTTCATCATCGGGATCACTCCACAGTTAGTCTTCGATTCTAAGGCTTTTTAACAATTGTCACTAATTGGGTGTATTACTGAGCTATATTTAATTAATTTTACTAAGGTTGCCATTTAAATTAAAATAATTAATTAGGCGCTTGAGTATTACAGCTCGTTGGAAAGAGAACGAAAAGATTTAAATGATGAGATGCTTAAAAGTGATTTTTTAGTGTTGGAAATGTTTTAAAAATAAAATAAATCACTTTTTGGAGTTAAAAGGTTTAATAAATTAATAAATTGATTTTAAAAAGAAGTTTTTGGAAAGTTCCCTAAAAGGCTTATAAAAAGGGGAATTGAGAGCTCATTTGGTATGTTGAGTTTATTCTATTTCTCTGATTGAAACCCTTGTGGTTTTGGAGGTCGAACTTGGTCCATCTCAGCCTTTGGAGGATGAAAACCCTCTCGGGAAGATCAGTTTCGGTGGTGAAAGATTCCTCCCTAGCTGGTGATTGGCGGAGTCACTTAGATTTCGCATCGGTACTTCAATGGTTATGGTATGAAATTAATGAAGACTTTGAAAAGATAATTTTCAGGTTTTGATGTTGTGATTGAAGTTTTGCCAGGAAAGTTATGTTTGGACGCCATGGTATAAAATAGGGGTTTTTGCTGGATGAGTTTGGATTCATTGAAGGTGTTGAGCAATTTGGTATTGGTAGAGTTGAGATTGAAGCTTCTATTTCAGTGTGGGTTATTTGTTTGAAGGTTTCCTATGGGTTTGGACACCAAGTTTGTATTGCTGGTCATTGTGGCGTGAGATTTGCTAGGTGTTTTGGAAACCTTTGGTTTGCATAAAAAAGGGAGTTGCTATACATTTCTGCGTGCTGCAATATGTATTTTCAGAACTGAAATATTGTGAAAGCTTCATCAATATTTGTGTGCTTGGGAAGTGCAACTTGTTATTCTATTTGCTGTTGTTCAATACTGGAAATTGTGTATGAAATGAGCATAGTATTCTTGGTGTCACTGCTGTTCATGTCCATGTACTACAGTTTTGTAATAGAGAACCTTTCAGATTGAATTTCAGATTTGTGCAATATTATTTCAGTCAACTCAAGGTTAGAATTTCATTGGTTTGATGCATTATATTTTTGCTCCCTATAATGGTGTGAATTTGCACCCCTTGCAAATTCCCTGTTTATGTATCCCTTACCTTAGAAAACGCAATCCTGATAATGTATTTTCCACATCCGCTTCCACTTTCCATCCACTTGGCAGCTCATTTGTGTGTCGGTGGGGGAATTTCTGTTGGGGATGCTAGTGCGGCGTGTGGACGTCTGCGCTTCTGTCCTGATAGATTCTTGCTTTTGGAATCCGCTGAGGCATTACACTCCTCCATTGGATGCGAAGTGTAACGTTCACTGCTCTTTTGACCGACTTCAAACGGGCTTTTGCCTCCTTCATTCATTGAAATTGCTAAGCCTTTCATTCAATTTGGCTGGGACACACTTCTTCAATCTTGGACACACTTCTTGATAGCTTCTTGATTGATCACACTCACTTTCAGCTCCTTCATGCTTCATTACCACCATTGTAGCTGCAAGTTGCTGGTTTATTGGCTCCTCTTTGTTGTTGCGGCAACGTTGGCTTTGGAGAGCTTGCAAGCTCACATCTTCTTCCATTTGCCTTGAGTGCACTTGGTTGAGAAGTGATATCCATTATTTTCCATTTACTTTCGCATCATCTACTCGCGTAGTAGAATATTGTTGTTTGAACATTGCTTGGTATTTCCCTTTCTATGTACTTCTTTATCATTTGTCTACAATTCATTGCTATTTGGCTGTCTGTGGAGGTGGAAACACCAAAGTGGGGGATTGACTGAGGTAGTCCTCTAAACACAACCCCAACATTTTCTCGTTTGTATGTGTGCAGGTTGTTCATCAAGTGAAGCTCTCGAAGGCCTCAACTCACGGGTTTGAAGGTTCGTTTCTACCACCTTTCTTTGGTCAAATTCTAGCTTAGTGTTGTTAAAGTTTTCTTCTTGCTATTTCAGTTATTCTACATTTTCTATCCTTGTCGTAGCATAAAACTCTGTTAATCAGGAAGTTAGTAGGTTTTTTGGGTTCTATATTGTACTTTGCACTTTCTGTCCATACGGACGCTAACGCGTCTCTATGACCCCAGTGCGTCGTGCTAGAGTCTATGTCCCGCGCTATAGTCCCCTGGCAGTAAGCTGTCTGAGTCACAGTCCGAACCTGAAAAACCAGCTCTCTTGATCCCTTCAAACATTCGGGTGTGCGGAAGGACAGTAGCAACCGGATTAGTCCTCCTTTTCAACCCTTTAACATTAAACCTTTTGAACCCATTTATCTAGCTTGAGGTAGATCATGGCAGCCTATTGTTCTAGACTCTCCTATGACCTGGAGTCCCTGAGCAGTCGGTCCCCCTCTACATTTTGGTGAATCCGACATGAACTACTTGGGTTTCGTTTCGTAGTGTTGAAGGAAGCTTATCTCGTGCTAGGTGTTTGTGTTGCAGGGCGCATAGCCTTGCAACCCAACCTACGACCCCTAGTGGTGTAGTCAGAGGGATCCCTAGACATTGTGAAGTGAAATCTGAATAGGTCACTGTCTGATTATTGAACCTCTGGGGTATCCTGAGGAAGCTCTTTTGGGGTACGTAAACATGGCCTCTTTTATGCATCTTCCCATCCTTTCTATGCAACCTGCGAATGGATCACTTGCTATAACCTTTACATCATAGGACCTGCCTATGAACGCGAATAGAGAACCCTCTCCTCTGTAAATTCCCGCTCGCATCAATGGGAACATCGTGAATGGTGTTCTGGTTGATCCTACGTTTCGTGTGAATGCTATAACAAAGGAGATTATGTTGATAAATTTCTTGCATAAGGATGGGTATGATGAATCAAAGAGCACAATACATATGCATGACAGACTCTCAGTCCCTCCAATTGGTTCCATCACCTTCTTAGTAATCACCATAAGCAAGCAAATTGTTTAACAAAATAACTTAGTTGGGAAAAGTGAAAATTTGGGCAAGATTACATAGGAGATCTTACAGAATATTATTTTTATTTCTTGTGACTAACAGTTGCAAAATGAAAGTTATATATAAGAGGGATGTTTTTGTAGAGGATATGGAGCTTTAGACAAATTTTGTAAAGTTATATGGGAAATTGAAAGACTTCACACTTTTAGATTTGCAAAATGATAAAAAATTTCATTATGAAAAATAAATAATTTCTAGATTAGAACTTTGGGCCTCATTTGGTGTTTGAGTTGTTTCTTCTCTTATGTCAGATGCAACAGTTATTTTCAGAACTTTCTGTACAACTTGCAAGTTTGGTTTTGGTTTTATTCATTCCTAGATAATTTCTTTTGCGTAGGATTAATCAAATTCTGATTTCTACTTGATTAAGTCTACACATTTATCCCTGTTTTCTGTTGAAATTATTTCATTTTTTAAAACTATGCAAAAATTCATAAAATCCCCCAAATGTGAATCTTGTGAAATGTATGGTAGTAGATAGAGGGTTTTAGTTTTTGAATAAGAGGTAGCATCACCTTTCTTAAGGGAGTTTTACCCTAGTAACTCTTGGGAATTGGCAAATACCAATTCATTTATCAACAAGTGGTATAACCCACTGATAGAGCATTGGTTAAAGTGGTATCCCTGCAAAGAAATTGTATGGGATGTGGGTCCTGTAAACCCTCACAATTTTGACCTTGGGTAATTAATCTAAAAGAATTCATGATTTAATAAGCATTTACAATTTTGTGCAATTTGTGTGCTCTTCAGTCTTACATCCTGGTTCATATTAACAGTTACATGGTGGCTCTGATTCATCTGTAGAAACTTAGGGAAAACTTCCTCTGAGTGTGGAGTAAATGATGGGAGTCTCTCTTGTACTGATCTGCTTTCTTTTAAATATCACTATCATTGTAACTATCTCATAATGCACACTTGTCTCCAGTTCATTGGAGCCTCACTGGCTGCATGTAAGTTAGAATGAGTGAGGACCATTTCAGTTCACTGGAGGCTCACCAACTGAAAGTTAGAATAACTGAGGTGACTTCAAATGTCCAGTTCTGGTGCAGTTTTTGTGCAGTTAGCTTACCCAGCCAACACTCATCCACATCCTTGTAATTCTGTTTAATGCACCTGTGAAGAGTGTTCATTCAACACCAGTTTTTAGCAGCTAATTTGTCTTCTGCTGTTTTGGGCTTCTGCAATTTTGAATTTCTGATATTCATGTGAGGGTATATTATTACTAGTCTTAGATAAAAATTAATTGTTGTACTAGTATTGGGTTTATGATGATCAAGCTAGTGTAGAATAGAACCCATTGATTTTTTTCATTGCCATTCTTAGAGTTGTGAAAGACATACAAAGTAATGACTGCTATGGTCTGATTAATATGCAAAGCTTTCTAGAGAGATAATGGATTGCATTTTTCTAAAGAAGAATTGACCATCTTAAATTAGAAAATGCATGTTTGAATATGAAATGGATAATATTAGAAAAGCAATTGGTAATTCATGTTGACTTTTTTTTGGTCTCAGGGATGGCCTGTAAGATTTTGCATTTCAAATTATATGTAGTAAATAAATTCAGTTTGTATGACTTCCACCGTTTTAATTCCATTGATGATATAGGTGATTGGGCAATTCAATCTTGGATTTATAATAGGAAAGATCGATGAAGATCTCTTTATCATTGATCAGGTTAGTTTTTGGGTTCACTTGGTACATTTTAGTAGCATGTTACATTTGTGGGAAAAAAATATAAAGGCTGTATATTTTCTAGATTGATTTCTTATTGCTATAGAATAAATTTGTTGGCCTAGGATATAATTTTTGCTTCTGAGAGGAAATTCTTGTTTCAATTGATTTTATTCCATAATTATCTTCTTTCATCACCGTTCTTTTAAGTTCCCATGTTCTAATGAGAAACATGTAGCTAGTGATTATTTTAAAATTTGAAAGATTGAGTTATTTGTCTTATATGGCAGCATGCATCAGATGAGAAATACAATTTTGAGCATCTTTCTCGGACAACTATTTTGAATCGTCAACCATTGCTTCGGTGAAATCTCACAGCAACCTTATGTATTTTTACTATGGATTAATTTATTTTACATTACTTTTTCTGGTATTTGAGTTGGCCTTAAGAGAAATGGAAATTCAAGAATGTATTGTGTTAGCTATGCATAAGGGATGTGAGTACAATTTCCACTTGAATAAATTTGATGTTCCGAGGCAAACGATTAGAGCTGATTATTTAATGACATTTAATTTATGGTCTCAATTTGATAGTGAGGAAAAATATTATGTTTTAATCTAAAACAAGAAATAGAAAGAAAACCATTCTTAGGCCTGTTATCATATTAATATAATGTTTATTTAAGCATGTATGTTATAAATTGTGCTGTCATGCTGTATTCTTAAGTATTATGAGTTATACAACAAAGATTCAATTAAGGACTTTGGTTAGACATGGGTTAGTTTTGAAAAGGTGGTTCATGTATGTTTAGAACTCAGAAGATTTGTTGGTTGACCACAAGACTATGACTGTACATTAGAAAAGCATATCAAGTGCAATGGTATAAATTATTAATTTATTTTACTTATCTTATTGTCTTGTGCATCTTATAACATGCTATCCAAGCCCAAATTTGTAGGTATTTGGGTTTGAAAATTGAGGTTATAGTTTGGGTTAAAGCTTGTTAGCATTTTAATTATGGTGTGACACGAAATGGAATGGCATGTATGGTAGAATTGTTTTCAAATTAGAAGGGTGTGATGTCCTCGTCTCTTTAATTGAGCTAGATATAATTAGAGTTAATTAATTGAATATTCAAATAGTCTTTAATTATTTTAATTATTTAATTAATTAACTATATTAAGATTTTATAAAGAACTTTGTAGCAGTGGTCTAGCTTTTGTCTTGAAATCTACAGATCTAGAGCTTTGATGTATTCTTTATCAGGTTCTTTATAAATATTTAATACTTTATAAAAGCCTTTATAAAAAATCCGTTGGCGAAACTGAAAGGTGATCAATAAAATGTTGATTGTGGAAGGGAATAAGCATGTCGAGAAGATTGGATATTTGTGCTCTTACAACAAAGTTTCTGAGAACAATCATTCTTAGGATTTGACGACCAAGTTTGGATGGAAACCTGGGTGCGGTTATCTTGTATGGACATGCAAATACTTCCCTTGGGCGGAAGGTTGATCGGTTTATCTTTGCTCAGAGATGCATGGATTCTTAGTTATCGATGGGAGTTTAGCAATTTGTAGAATTGAAGGATTTGCTCGTGGCTATCAAAGACGACTCTCATTCACGTAGACATCATTTATATCCTGTGCTCTTACATGTTTTTTCTTGTCAACTGAATAGTGGGCTTCACACATCAAATGGAACATTTTTGACTCTAGAAGTGGGAGACGGACTCAAGGCCATTGTTGATGATATTGATTGCTGACCCTTCTCGAAATTAATGGATATGCTCTGGTGTTGATATTTCATATATGAGAATTGTTGGCTTTGCCTGATAGTATTATTCACGTGCCTTTGGAATCTGTATGTTGATCGTGTGGGAGTTATTGGGAGGATATATGTTTTTTGTGATGTGGCAAAGTCCACTATATGCTATCGACGTGCTCTAATGGCTTTCGTCTTCTGAGAACATTCCCGTGTATTGTAGTTTCACACGCTACTACAAGTGTTTTCGTCTACCGGAGAACATGATTCTGTGAGCCGACATTATCTCACGTATTCCCTGTGGAGCCAATACTTCTTGCTGGTATCTCTGTTAATCATTATTCACGGGCCGAGTCTTCTGTGTATTCCGGGTATGTTCTGTTGCCGACTGTTAATTCTTTGTAATATTGGGTTCAAAATATAATGAATTGTAATGCATCCTGTTGAAGTGTATGCGTGGACTGCACATTAAATTTGTGCATTTGTAATGCTCCTCTATTGTTTTGCCAAATTGCTTGTATTTAAATAGTATGATACTACTTAGCCTCTGAAACTTATATTGCACCATTACATCAATCAAAACTTTAAATCTGAGGGAAAATATTGGAAGCAAGAAGGACATTGATGAGAAATACTACAAACTCGGGTAGAGGACATCACAGTGGTATCAGAGCCTAGAATCCTGCGAGCCTGAGGGTTCATGAACACCAACGATAGGGCTAGGAGATATTTTGGAAGAGAGAAAAGATAAAGGCAATTCGAAGTTGCCGATCCTTATCTTGAAGAGGATACCTTTTCTGTCGTATTAGCAGCCCAACAATTTCCTGGTGTCCCACCAAAAATTGAAGCCATGGGGGATTCAGACCATGAGGCTTCTCATATCATGTAAGGAACCCCACTAGTTCTTCGGTTTCCGAGACTTTGCAAATGATGAAATTTTGTTTTGGGTTTTGATTTGTTTTGCAATTTTTGTGTATTTTCAATATATATGCCAGGTAATAATAGAGAATGCTTGCACAAACTAAAACAAGAATTCTGAAAAACTAATGCAATAAATATCAACTGCTATAGCAAACCTTTTTATTAATATATATTCAGATCTGATTATACAAGTTTGCATCTACAATAAGAATTCAATTCAACTTGATATTCATTTCATTGCAAATATAAATAATCATACCCTGAGTCCACAGCAAGCTAATTGCAGGTCTGATATTTTATATCAGAAAACTGAAACTCCACAAAACCCACACTTGGCTGCAAAGTATGAAATCTCCAATGTATAAATGTTCACCATGCCTGCACTAACAATGGCGTCCCCTATAGAGATGATACCAGTACCAATATCTAGGCGTTTATGGCTTGAGAAGAACACGTCCTTGCCTGGGAATGAAATGCTATGGCTGTAACAATAAATATACCTGATAATTAATGCTTGCAAACTGAATATCAATGACAGCAATATTATTCTTTGATCTGCAGATGTAATCTCCTCCAAAGTTGCATTAAACCCTCATATAATCTGCACAAAATGATGCCCACGTGTCTAGAAGAAGAGGCACCAATAGAAAATAAGATATTCAACAATATCTTCTTCCAATGCCTTTGGTACTGTAGCGTGGCACTGTTCACGTGCTACTGTAGCAGCTACTAAATAGTTAAAATCTGATATAGAATGGCTGCCAAGAAGGGTCTGCTGTAGATATACCTTCCAATCCTTCAAACCCTAGATGAAATTCTTCACTTCTAAGCACAAATAGAACTTCTGAATGAAGTTCTCCACAAGCAATAATTCGGCTAATCTCTCACAACCTCAAAATTGCAAAGACATTGAAGAGTTTTTGTTTTCCAATGCTGTAGATGACTGAAACCCTTTTGTATTTCTACACACGGCTCTCATATCAAAAAGCACAAGTCATAAAATGTCTTCAAGAATGAGTTTGATTTGCTTTTTGAAACCTTTTATATCTTCTCAACTCTTAAATACCTTTAATTCCCCTTTGAAATCCAGTTTTAGGGTTTTAATAAAACTTTATAATAACTTTTCAAAAGGGTCAATCCCTTCATGTGCAAGTAAAGTCACTTTTTAAACATTTTAAATGCATTTAATATCATTTAAAATGATATAACATTTGCACACTTTGACTTTATTAAAATATTTTAGTATTCAGCTTCCACAACATAATTAATTAATGCACTTTAAAATCACTTAAATGAGGGTCATGGCCCCATTGCACATAAAGTGATCTTTAAAATATTATAATTGCACTTTATAAATAATTATTAATAAAGTAATCACTTTATTAATAATTAATATAACATATCTCCACAAATAATCATTATTTGTCCATTCCTTTTGAACTTGGGAGTTAACCATTATGTCCATTGTGCATCCAATTGCCTTACGAAAAATAGTAAGGGTCCCTCTCTATCAACCACTGATTTACTATAAATAGTAAATCCCTCATTATTTGATCAAACCAATGGTGTAAGGGATTGACATTGCAAATGAAGCCTGTTCAGGTGCCCTGTTATAGATAGTAACCCTGATTGTCTTGAAATAGTCACTTACTATAAATAGTAAGTGTGTGAATTTGAATCAAACAAAGGCTAAACCTGAACTTTGGATGGGAATAAGCCTCCTGCTCTGATAACTGAGACCCTCTAACCAACTGCCTTAGCCTACGAGGGCCAATGATGGGTTAACCAATCATAAAACAAGAGCAGCTAAAAAGGGGACATTACAGTCCGCCCTCCCTGAAATTGCTTATCCCCAAGCAATCTCGTCAACAAAGAAAACAACACTCCACTAGGATCCCAAGGGAAGTGTTGTGTAATGTCCCTTATGCCACCAACCATCTCCTGTTGCTCAACACTGATCTCAACTTCACCATGCCAGACGTGGTGAAGTAATCCGATGGGACCCATCCTAACTGGAACACTAACTTTGTCACCACCTGGATCCCAATATAAACGAAACTCACATCCATCCGTCATGAAAAGACAAAAGTATCTGGAAGTATCCGCAACACATTATCTCCCTCTACTCTCTATCAAACTCTCATGGATGTGATAACTAGTCAAGCCATCATGCCCACTGACACTATAATCACCCTGTAACCATGTACCCGTATGATTACTCTGTGACATAGAAGTAGTAGGCCCTGTCGTATACATATAATTATGATGGATAACTGACTGTTGTCCCTGCAAGTAATCCCCCACAAATAACCGAGTTAGGTACTTGCAGCCGCTAATCCCATTTTCTGAAGATGGCAGACTCCTATCCCACAATGGATGGTATAAACCCTGAGCCACTCCACACTGACGCATCATCAATTCCTCCGTGTGTGGATCAAAAAAAAAGTGATGAGCAGTCCTCACTATGCAGTCACAGTAAAACGCTCCAACCTCGGTCAATGGCTCATCACTAGCAATATTGGATCGGGAGATGGCTCCAAACTCCTACAGTAAAAATGAAATAAGGCTAAATCAACCTTATCCTTTGAAACCTGTAGTTGATGACTCTGACTCTGAGACACAACAAGCTGGTGTCCAAAATCAGCTACATGGGATGAAGTAATAGATTTGCTTCCAGGAGAGGGAAACAAATCTACATGAGAGCCATACTCCCAACTAGATGACACTCTATGAGTCCCTTGTGAAGATGATGGAGTAATGTCATGTACTAACACACAACTCTTAGGAGAATCCACCACTGCGACACAAGGGCTATTAGTAATCTGTCCTGCATCGTTAGTCATAGTACTGACCTCAAGAGAACCTGACGCCACATGTGGTTCTTTGTTGCTCTTAATCAAAGTACTCATCCCAACTGAGACCACTACGCCTATATCCGTGATAGACGTAACCACATCCTCACTACAACCCGTGGATATAAGATCCTCACCAACTGCCACTATATGTAATTGTATTGTATCTGCAGCTGGTGGAGACTGTGCCAAACTCAACTCCACGGTAAGCTCCTCCAATCGTGATTGTGACTCCTATAGAGCCAACTGGGTGCTCTGCAATGAGTCCAAAGTTACCTCAAGCTCATGGGTGAGCTTATCAACCTCCTCCTCCTTCCCCTGCAAGGCATCATAACAAATACAATCCCACTCGAGAAGAAAGTCCTTGTCAGCAAGTAGCTGCAAGTAATTATGTTTCATCATTCCAATAGCTTCTCGAAGTGCATGGAACTCAGCTAGGGAAAGGCCACTATCACCGTGCTCATTTGACATAGGAGTACCCCAACCAATCGTAGCCAACATCTGACAAGCAACATCAAAGTGCTATATGGCTGTGGCAATCATGCTGTCATTAATCTTAAGTTGCCCAACCAAATGATGAGTAATCTGAAACCAATGACTCCCATGCAAGTGTTCTGACCCAAAATCTGCACCGTGATATGAGGCTGTATCCACATCATTCACCTCATGATCAGCAGCAACATGTGTGCTATCATCAGTGCACACATCAACATTCAAGGTATTGCTGCTAAGCACCTCATCGGAAGGCTCAACTAGCAAGGTAGAAGCTGCTGATATGACAGTATCTTCACACATTTCCACTTCCAATGTAATTGCATGTCCATCCAACTCACGATCCTGGGATTCCATGTCAACATATGAACCTTCTAGCTTATTTTCTAAGATCTGATCTGAAAAATCAGACTCACCATGACATGAATCCACATCACACATTGCACCATGAGTACCCAAATCTCGAGTACCTTCATGTGACAACTCAATAGAAGCATCTTGCACATGTGTAGTCATTGTTGTCTCATGCTGATGCAAAATTTCATCACTGCTGTCATGTAGATCAGAACTATTATGGGTCAATATTTCCATGCAATCTTCATTCTTGAGACTGGTATCTTGAGCACCAATGCTCAAGGTCACTCCCACAACACTTTCTGAACTTTCCATGACTTTCAAATCATCATTACGCTCAAGTGGAAGACTGCTGTCATAAAAATCAGGCTTGTTATCATGACTGATAACAACTTCTTGAGTGCTAAAAATGTCCACTTTCTCCTCAAATTTCACCTTCTTATCCTACATAGGCTCCTCCTCAACCAAACAAGGTTCCAAGTTGTCTTTGCATTGATCAAAGACACTGCATACTAACATATAAGCAGCTAGAGATGTCAATTTCTCTCGCTTGCGAACTGCTAGAAGAAGTGTCATAATGGGCTGAGATATGCTATCAATATTATCAATAATGGAAGTCATGATATCTCTCATGTAGTCCTGTATACACCTGTCATGCCCTGAACTAATGGACTCTACAAAGAGCCTGAATAATTGCATCACAAGATCATGCTGATCATAATCAAGCATGGCAACACATGATCTAACTTGTGCCATTAGCTCTAAGACCTTAACCTTTTGTGTATAGGTAGGACTCCCAACGTCTCCAATCCCAACCATACAATTAATGATCAGCTGAAAAACCTCACCCATGATGGTTGCGTCATAAGTAAACTCGGGGAGCTGTGATCCTTAAAAATTGACTGATGCATAGGGCAACAGTGAGCCTAATCTCACTGTCACTGTGACTCAAGTACCTATGCTCACCCAATGCTTTCACAACAGGAACCATAGCTATCTGAAGCAATGCTGAAGGTGATTGTTCTACACGATTTAAAATTTCTTCCAACCTACTCAAAATGCACAATGTATCAAATCTGGATTGTCATGACTTGCTAAGTTTTTTACCCTGTTCATATAATATCTTGGTTAACCATTTATCATCACTAGATACAATTTGTTTGTCACTAAGTGAACCCATAATTTAACTCTTGACTGGTTAACCAAGAAACTGAAAATGCAGGAGTGCTGATCACTCAAATGTATTAAATGTATGAGCTGATTTTTTTTTAAAATAAACCCCAATAGGATGGCAGGAAACTGCTCTGATACCACTATAAGGAGCCCCACTAGTTCTTCGGTTTCCGAGACTTTGCAAATGATGAAATTTTGTTTTGGGTTTTGATTTGTTTTGCAATTTTTGTGTATTTTCAATATATATGCCAGGTAATAATAGAGAATGCTTGCACAAACTAAAAGAAGAATTATGAAAAACTAATGCAATAAATATCAACTGCTGTAGCAAACCTTTTTATTAATATATATTCAGATCTGATTATACAAGTTTGCATCTACAATAAGAATTCAATTCAACTTGATATTCATTTCATTGCAAATATAAATAATCATACCTTGAGTCCACAGCAAGATAATTGCAGGTCTGATATTTTATATCAGAAAACTGAAACTCCACAAAACCCACACTTGGCTGCAAAGTATGAAGTCTCCAACATATAAACGTTCACCATGCCTGCACTAACAATGGTATCCCCTATAGAGATGATACCAGTACCAATATCTAGGCGTTTATGGCTTGAGAAGAACACGTCCTTGCCTGGGAATGAAACGCTATGGCTGTAGCAATAAATATACCTGATAATTAATGCTTGCAAACTGAATATTAATGAAAGCAATATTATTCTCTGATCTGCACATGTAATCTCCTCCAAAGCTGCATTAAACCCTCATATAATCTGCACAAAATGATGCCCAATGTCTAGAAGAAGAGGCACCAACAGCAAATAAGATATTCAACAATATCTTCTTCCAATGCCTTTGGTACTGTAGCGTGGCACTGTTCACGTGCTACTGTAGCAGCTACTAAATAGTTAAAATCTGATATAGAATGGCAGCCAAGAAGGAATCTCCAGGTCTGTTGTAGATATACCTTCCAATCCTTCAAACCCTAGATGAAATTCTTCACTTTTAAGCACAAATAGAACTTCTGGATGAAGTCCTCTGCAAGCAATAATTTGGCTGATCTCGCACAACCTCAAAATTGCAAAGACATTGAAGAATTTTCGTTCTCCAATGCTGTAGATGACTGAAACCCTTATGTATTTCTGCACACAGCTCTCATATCAAAAAGCACAAGTCATAAAATGTCTTCAAGAATGAGTTTGATTTGCTTTTTGAAACCTTTTATATCTTCTCAACTCTTAAATACCTTTAATTCCCCTTTGAAATCCAGTTTTAGGGTTTTAATAAAACTTTATAATAACTTTTCAAAAGGGTCGATCCCTTCATGTGCAAGTAAAGTCACTTTTTAAACATTTTAAATGCATTTAATATCATTTAAAATGATATAACATGTGCACACTTTGACTTTATTAAAATATTTTAGTATTCAGCTTCCACACCATAATTAATTAATGCACTTTAAAATCACTTAAATGAGGGTCATGGCCCCATTGCACGTAAAGTGATCTTTAAAACATTATAATTGCACTTTATAAATAATTATTAATAAAGTAATCACTTTATTAATAATTAATATAACATATCTCCACAAATAATCATTATTTCTCCATTCCTTCTGAACTTGGGAGTTAACCATTATGTCCACTATGCATCCAATTGCCTTACTAAAAATAGTAAGGGTCCCTTACTAGTAACCACTGATTTACTATAAATAGTAAATCTCTCATTATCTGATCAAACCAATGGTGTAAGGAATTGACATTGCAAATGAAGCCTGTTCAGGTGCCCTGCTATAGATAGTAACCCTGACTGTCTTGAAATAGTCACTTACTATAAATAGTAAGTGTGTGAATCTGAATCAAATAAAAGCTAAACCTAAACTTTGGATGGTAATAAGCCTCCTGCGCTGATAACTGAGACCCTCTAACCAACTGCCATAGCCTACGAGGGCCAATGATAGGCTAACCAATCATAAAACGAGAGTGGCTAAAAAGGGGACATTACATATTAGAGGCATTAGGAAAGAGAATGACAGAGTTCAAAATATTTTGAACGATCTAGCGCGTGGCCAACAACAAATGATGCAACACTTTATGCAATCCCAACAACAATTGATTACTACTATTGGATTGATGTGTCAGGAGATGAACACATTGAGCGTGAGTCAAAATTTAGGAGAGGGAAGTAATGCTGGAAACAACATACCTAGGTGTTGATGCGTGTTTTGTGACACACCAAACATCATAATAAAATGCCCAAAGACACCCTATCCTCTCTTGAGAAACCACCGCATATGCTAAGATTGTGAGAAGGTCATATGGCGATTCCAAGGTTCCTTATGTCAAGTATTGATGTGCGGATAAGCTCAATGATATGCTGGTAACACAAATTGACTTATGCTAGGCTTGTTCAATTCACAATGAAGGTCTAGACAATGAAGCTCTATTGAAATGGTCTTGGATCAAACAAACTAAAAAAGGAGATAAGGGTTTAGAATTTCTAATCTACTTCCTAAGAATTCAAGAGACGGTATTGACTTGGTGAAACAATAACCACGCTTTGCTTCGCCATGCTCAACAACAACTACACAAAGCGGGTGCAATGTTCAAGGGAGTGTGTTTAGGATTTTCACGTCATGAATAACTGCCATCTAATTGAACAATATTTATCCAGACATAAGTTAAGCATCCACAAAGTAAGCTCAGGCTAACTTTACGCATTGAATGAAAATCATCCATTCAAAGAAAGTATGAGCAAAAGTTTCACCATAAATCGATACTTATCAAATCTTGCATTCATCTAACATACATGAAATAAAATCTAAACTATGATGAGGGATAAGAACCATGCAAACTCCAAAATAAGAGAAGTGATCACCATCAAAACAATTCATGCATTACTTATTAATTTGGCAGTCGTACACAACAATTACTTATCTCAACATGTTTTGCAACATGCTCCCATCTTTAAAAATGTGGGGGTGAGCTCAATTTATAGGCTCCCCAATTACAATTCAATGGCCAAGATTGATTTAGGATCAACGACCGAGATTACAAAATAAAACTCTAATTAGGGCTTGTCATAACTAACTCCTTCTCGACCAATGAGAAAATTACATTCGAGGACACTTGTCCTTTTTGCTAAATATGAACCAACAATAAAATAGAAAGTTGTTGCATGTTGATTTGGAACAATTTGTTTGGAAGATGACGAAGTGCCACCTCAGCGTGCTGGATTCCTTCCTTGGTCACTTTGTTTTTCTTCCACGCGCTTGCCTTAGAATATCTTTCCTTGCTAACGACTCTGTCCTTTGCGATTGTTCCTTCCTAGCTTTGATCTTTGGATCTCCCTTGAGACTTTGATTTCTTCTTATCACCTATATTGGAAGTTTGGAAGTCTGGAAATCTCCCCTTGGGGCAGATGTTTGGACTTGAAGTTATTTTCTTTCCGGATTGCTCTAAAATTCCTTCAAATGCCTTGAATTTGGAGAGGAAATCCCCTATGCTTTTGCCACAATGGAGGAAATGGGATTTTTCTCTGTGAAGAATTTCCTATACTTAGCCAAGTTTTAGATATTCAAGCTTGAATGAACTCTGGCTGTGGACTTGCCTTCTATTCTGAATTTGGCTTGCATAAGTGGGCAGATTCCATCCTTGGACAAGGATTTTATTCATATTCCTTCTTTATTCCTCTTCATCCTTCTTCATTCTTCCCAACACTTAGTCAATTTTCTGAATTTTCTTGGCTGGGTGGACTTTCTTTCTGTCTTTCCATTCTATCTTAAGCCTCTTTATCATTCATTCTAGGCGGACTTGAAGAGTTCTTTTCCATAGACACTTTCTTGGTATGGCGGACTTCATGTGAAATTTTCTATTTCTCTCTCTTGAGGTCGGACTTCTTATCAAGTCTTCCATATTCTTTCTCTCCTCAAGCATGGCGGACTTTTAATGTTTCTTGACATGATGCAAAGCAAACTTAGCTAATTTCTTTCTTTATCACCTCCCCAAGGCGGACTTTGGAGATGATTTTCCATGTTTCATTTCCTCATCTCTATGGTGGACTTTGTGAACTTCCTTCCAAAAGGCTAGGCAGACTTTGAAACTTCCTTTCTACTCTCCTTTTATGTCTTAGGCGGACTTTCAAGATGATTTTCCACTTACTCTAGGTGGACTTTCTCCCTTCTTTTCATTTACCTATCTCCAAGGCTTGGTGGACTTTCTAAACCTTTTTCCAAGCTCTTAAGGTGGGCGGACTTGCTAGAGGACTTCCCACTTAGCTTTCCAAAGCAAGGCGGACTTCATGAAGAATTTCCAAATGTTCATCTAGAGCTGGGCGGACTTTCTCAAGCTCTTTCCATTCCATGTCAGGGTGGACTTTGAAGAGACTTCTCCATGGCATGGCGGACTTTGCACTCATTTTCCATCATCTTTTCCTTGGCTGGCGGACTTCCAAGAAGACTTTCCACTTAGCTTTCCAAGCTGGGCAGACTTTCTAGATGGATTTCCACTTGCTCATCTAGGCTGGGCGAACTTTCCATAGGAGTTTCCACTTGACTTTCCACCCCTTTTGCCATGTCTAATTTCAGACTAGCCTTCATACTTATTCAGATTTCACCATGGATTTCATAATTTTTCAGACTTTTCTATGAATTTTTCTAGATTTTCAATTGATTTTTTGTGATTTTCCATTGGTTTTTTGGGACTTCTTACTGATTTTTTGAAATCCGGGCATTTTCTAAAGATAGGAACCCTGCCAAAAATATAAACTTTTCCAAAAATAGTAACTTTCCAAAAATGGCCCCTAAAAAATAGGAAGTCCAACATGGGCCAAAAATGCCAAAAATGAAGTCCCTAAAAAATAGGGGGGTCTGGAGGGTCAATCCCCCAAAAGTGGGAGATGTTAGAATTGGATGAAAGCACAGGCGATCTTCGTCCCTCGGGCCTTTTGAGTCCGTCTGAGGTGTTTAGGCATTGATTTTGGCTCAAAATCTCAACTTGGCTCGTATGACTCTTAGAAACTCTAACTCCTCATTGCAAAAAGATTGGTGATAATGTCATGTCCCCTTCTAGTTGACATCTCTCGGGGCACAGGATTAGCCTATCATGCGACCCTCATAGGCTGATGGATTGTATAGAGGGTCTAGTTGGAGTTGGCTCAGCTTCAGATTGGCAGTTTTGATCAGTTGGCTTTCGTTCGGGCTCGTTCGGACATTTCTTGCATAAGTTGCTATTTTTAGCAGTTATTGGCAGTCAGCGTGGGACCCCTGCTATTTTTAGCAGTATGGATTGTTGGTGTTCAGAATCACTTCAGTGTTCGTCAGCTTCAGACGGATCAGGCATCGGATGAATAATGAGAGAGATATTAATATTTAATTGAATTAATTAAATATTAATTAATTGGGCATTATAATATAAAGTTATAATATTTTAATTATGACTTAAGTGATTTCTGTTAAGGGGGTCGCCATCATCAGGAAGGGGCCGTTTTGATTATATTTTATAATCAAAAATTACATTGAAGACTATTGAAATATTAAAAAGAATAAGAAGTCGAATTTTAATGATCCCTATTATTGAGGAATTCGCACTTTTGAAGGATATAGTGCATTTGCCTTCGGATTCGAGCATTTATGTGATTATTGATGATTGGAAATTGATCAAGTTTGACCAGAGCACAGAAACTTAGTGTTTCAGTCTCGAACGCATTGGGGAACGAGCCATCTCCAGTGAGAGCGATTCAGAGGGTGTGAAATAACATCTGATTTATTGCCAGCACAGAGGTTTCTTCATCCAGAAGAGATCATAGAACTTCAGAGATTATTTATTTACAGAGTTTTAGCATAGGTTTTCATTTGGAAAGCATATTGCAATCAGGGCGCCTATTCTTATTGATATTCTGGAGGCTTTAAAAGGGAGCCGTACATATTTCTATTTGCTGCTGTACACAGCCGTACTTGCTGCAGGCCGTACTACCTTCACTTGGGCCGTATTTTTGCCTTGAGGAGAAACGCCTTTCATTCAGGCCATATATCATCACCATTGGAGGCGCCTAAGCTTTTGTGTCATATCCAGAGCACCTGACGGAGGGAGGAGTTAATCAACTCAGCCGTACCATATCATTAATTGCTGCAATCTCCAGGTTTTCAAAAAATCATTGCTTTTTATATTGCATGTTAGAGGATCTTTATTGTAACTGTTTCAGAAGATTTATAAAAAGACTGGCGTCAATATTAGCCCTAGGATCCATCGTTTTCAGAGTTAATTTATTTTTATTGAATTTATTTCAATTCTTTGCAAAAATCATTGCTTTTTATATTGCATGTTAGAGGATCTTTATTGTAACTGTTTCAGAAGATTTATAAAAAGACTGGCGTCAATATTAGCTCTAGGATCCATCGTTTTCAGAGTTAATTTATTTTTATTGAATTTATTTCAATTCTTTGCAAAAATCGCAATTTTCTTTTATTGCACAAAAACCCAAAAAAAAAAACAGTCAAAAACCAAAAACCTTCAAAAATATCAGAAAAACAGTCAGATCCGGAAGATAGAGGAAACTAGGGTTTCTACAGATAAGTAGTTGCGATGCCAAGGGAAAACCCTAAAAGCAAAAACAAGAGGGTCCTCATTTGCAATGGGGCGATGTGTGAAAAGGTCACAACACTAGGGTAACCAATTTAGGAGGATCAAGCAGATGTTTCCAGCCTACGTTTACTCCTAGGAATGAGGAGGAAGGGGCATGTAAGAGACCTGGTGTCTCTAAACCCCAATTTATGCTAAATAATTAAGTTTTGCTGAGTTTTGAGGGTTTGTGGTTTTTCAATGATTTTTGCATATAAATGTTTTTGCTGATTTTTAAAATAAAATGGTACCAAATAATGAAAATACAACAAAATATGCTAATATCTATGCACACTTGATACCAATGAGCTGCAAATGCCTTCCTTTTATTAATTGAATGCTTACAATATAAAAAGGCACACATGCATACAAAAAGGTAGCTGATTTATGAATTAAAAACCTGGTTTTTATTTTCAGCCATGATGAATTTGTACGGCCATCTTGAAAGAAGACGCTCTCCTTCTGTTTTTCGCTTGAAACCACCTTCTTCAATCTAGGTGCACCCTTTTCAATCACCAAGAAGCTAGAAAGAGAGGCGTTTGGCTTCTTGTGCAAAATGATGTCCTCGCTGCTAGGAAAATGGTGTGGCCTGGCAGCAACAATTAAAGCTAAGTACAGCTGGAGGAAAATAGTGCCAAAAGCAACCAAAATGAATTCTCAATTAGTCTATACTCTTCTATAATAAATCGACTCAAACCGCAATGTAAATCTTTCACTTTTAGCACAATTATGACTTATGTTTGAAGTCACTCTATTCAACAATCTTCAGTTGATCTTTCACAACCTCAGTATGCCTGATTCTGAAGAGGGAACGTTCTCCAAAATCTGATTTGCAGAAACCCTTGTTTCTCAAACTCCAATGTTCTCAGAGAAATGAAGACAAATTAAAATAATCAATCATTAATGAGTTTCATTTGTCTTTGAAGCATTAAATAAACCTCTCAAGAGGCTTGACCCCCAAAAAGCAACTTAAAATGCATTTAATAATATTAAATTCGCCCTTTTCAATACTTAGGCTTATTACTCAATAAATGGCGTCCCTTTTTAATGAGTATAAATACTCATTAAATAATAATATCACTCCTTTATTATAAAGTTATAAAATACTTTATAGTAAGCCATTTAATTAATTAATAACTTCAATAATTGAGTTTATAATATAAAGTCATAATAATAATCATTTAATTATTATTGAATGCTCCAATATTCTCTGTTTGCTCAACAAACTGCCAAACTGGGTCGAAACTGAGAACTGAACCAGGTGCCCTGCTAGAAATAGTAACCACTGATGGCTTGACTTACTATAAATAGTAAGTGCCTGAAAAACATTTTGTAAGCATCTTGGTGTATGAAGACCTCCAAGGTTTGCTTGCACCTAATCAACAAGAAGACATTACTTTGCCTTCACCATGAACCTAACAATCTTCTAGGCTCTGTCCTGACTTGGTTCACCAACTAAACCTTGCTATAACTCTGTACGAAGAGTTTCCACCTTGTGCTTTAACCTCAGAGGATTCAACACCTTCTTGCACTTGCAATCTTTGTCACTACACCTAGAAGAGTCTAGATGCCAACTTCATCAATTTGTTAGAACTGCTTGCAGGGGAGTTGAAGATGCTGTCTCCATGCTTTTTGCAACCAAACTGATCCATTTTTCTTGGTGTCCACTCCTCAGCCTACCCGTTTCCAAGATTTCCCTTTGGTGAGGCCCTATTTCTAGTAGCCCTTACCAGTCGGTTTTTAGCCTTTTGCTCTCAAACTTGCCACACAACCTATCAAACAAAAGACACTTTTAGGCACCCTTTTCAGAGCTTTAAATCTTGCATTTGATTTCAGACCTCTGTCTGTTCCGTACAGCTGGTTCCTATGATCTTGGAGAGGAGGCCTAATTGTCCTATTTCCTAGGGTTTTGCTGATCACTTGCTTATTCCTCACTCAAGAGAATTGTTCAAGCCTTCATCTCTCAGGTGTCCTTGTGTCTAATCATATTCCACCTGGAAGTGTACTTTTTCCGTACAAATGTACCTTCCCCTGCCTGTTCTCTTTACTTTTCCTTTTCCAAACTCCTAACCGGGTATCTTAGGCTCGCCTAGGGTTTGGAATTTAAAATCACTTCTTGGCTCTCTTGATTTCCTGTCATTAAATATGTACAAAGCACTGGCTTCCCTTCCATATTCCACCAATTTCAGGGATATCCCGTGGTTGATGTCTATGGGGAAGCCATTTCAATTTTGCTGCTCAAAACAGTATTTACAAACCTCTAAATTCTAATCTAAAGTTTCTAATCAAAAACTCTACACTCAATAATCTAAACACAAGATGAGCAATATTCTACACTATTCTATGAACATGAACACAGTGTTAAATCATCAAATACAGTGTCCACAAGATCACTGTTTCTCACAATGCACGGGCAGATACAGGAAAACACAGAAATCTGCCAAAACAAGAATAAAAACCCTTTATAAACTATTCTATGGAACCTGAACACACAAGAAAGATGAATCAAAACTATGCTAAGTATACAAATACAGTGTTAAGACAATAAACACAAGGCCTTAAATACCACTGTGTCTCAAAAACACACGGGGTTTTCAATAAACTCAGAAATTGCCAAAACTGTCTTCTATTTCTTCACAACAAAATTTGTTTACAATGCAACAACTTGTTTTCTACGAGCCACACACTACTTTTGATGCCTTTGCCACTATTCAAGGGCAGTTGCTCGAGCTTTTCCCTAATTTCAAGGGATTCCCAATGCCAAGTAAAGCGCATGCAACAAACAAGTTCATCATGCCATCTTACAACTCTGCCTTTAACCTTAATTATAGGACCTTAATCTCCTTAAACTCGAACCAACAGTTCCTTAACTGACCTTTAGCATCTTCCAACAACGAGAATGTGGCTTTAATACATTTGATGCATCATATCTTCTAACATAACTGTCCAAATCTTAATAAAGCAGAATTTAACAATAAGATAAACTAATGAAGATTTTAGTCCTAGTGACTAACTCTCCACACACACAATACCTTCTAAAGGTCCAATCTAAGCACACAAGCATTCCTGACTTGGCTAAAGTCAGTACAAGCCAAAATTATGCAAATCAAAATGGAGGTCAGCCTAGGTGCTCCTGCACCATCCTCCCCAAAACAGAACACTTCAATCCACCCTTGGATTTAGCAAGTTAGGATCAATGCCCAACTTCTTAAACTCTGCCTCCTTGATCCATACTGCATCTACTTCAAGTTGTCCTTGTCTTTGGATCAGGTGTTCTTTATATTCCTTGGTCTTGGTTTTCTTGTAAACTCTAGTGTCCAATACCTTATCAGCTTGTTTGACTGCAATGGAGGGCAGTTTGAGTTCTTCTACATCTTGACTAACTTCCTGGAGTGTCTGATCCAAATCTTGTGGTGGTCCTTTGTAATGTACAAGGTCCGCAACATTGAAATCAGGGGACAGCCCACTGTCATTTGGTAATTGCACTTTGACTGCATTGTTGCCATACTTCTCCAAGATAGGACAGGGACCTATCCTCTTCATTTGCAGCTTGTGAGGAACTCCTTTCTGCAATCTAGCCTTGTTCAAATGGACCATCACTAAGTCTCCCACATTGAATTGGACTTCTCTCCTATGCTCATCCATCTTAACCTTATGCTTCATGGTATTTTCTGCCAAGGTTTTTCTGACTGTGTCATGGATTTCCTGCATTGCATAGGCAAAATCATCTGCATAACCACTTCCCTTGACTCCATCTTTCAACTCTCTCAGCTCATAAACACCTCTAGGGTGCAGTCCATAGACAATTTCAAAGGGACTCTTCCTTGTAGACCTATTTACTGTATCATTATAGGCATATTCAGCTTGCCCAATAATCTGATCCCATTGTTGACCATACTCCTTGGTCAAGCATCTCAAGAGATTTCCAAGAGTTCTATTTACCACTTCGGTCTGACCATCAGTTTGGGGATGGTATGCAGATCCAAAGGACAAATTAGTGCCCATTCTTTGCCAAAGAGTCTTCCAAAAATGACTCATAAACTTAGTATCCCTGTCTGATACAATGCTGATTGGTAAACTATGAATTCTGACTATCTCCTTGAAGAAAAGAGAGGCTATTTGACTGGCATCATTGGTTGTTTTGCAGGGTACAAAGTGAGCCATTTTACTGAATCTATCAACAACAACATAAATACTGTCCATACCTTGCCTTGTCTTGGGTAAACCAACTACAAAGTCCATGCTCAAGCATTCCCATGGCCTAGAAGGGATAGGCAGTGGCTGGTATAAGCCTGCATTTGAAGAAGTGCCTTTTGCTTTTTGACACACTACACAACTCTCTACATATTTCCTGACATCTAAGTTCATCCTAGGCCAAAAATAAAACCTTTGAACCAGTTCCTGAGTTTTAGTGATCCCAAAATGACCACTCAATGCACCATTATGCTTCTCTTGTATTAAATTTTCTCTAATAGAACCTCTAGGAACACAAAGCTGATTTCCTTTAAACAATAAATCACTTTGCAAGGTATATTCAGCATATTTTCTATGGAAATGATTCTTGTACTCAAGACATACCTTATAAATTTTTGCAAAGTCTTCATCATCTGCATATAGATCTTTGAAATGATCTATTCCCATGCTCTTCAACTAAATTTCTTGGAGTGTGAGAACTCTCCTGCTCAATGCATCAGCCACCTTGTTGAGAGCTCCCTTCTTGTGCTTGATATTGAAGGTGTAAGCTTGCAAATACTCCACCCATTTCATGTGTCTGTGACTCAACTTCTCTTGTGAATTTAGAAGACTGAGTGCTTGATTGTTTGAGTACACAATGAATTCTTTGGGAAGCAAGTAGTGCCTCCACTTCCTTAGTGCTTGGACCAATGCATACATCTCAAGGTCATAAGAAGAGTACTTCTTCTTGGCTTCACTTAACTTCTCTGAATGAAAAGCCACCGGTCTGCCCTCTTGACTGAGAACTGCTCCAATAGCTACATTGCTTGCATCACATTCAATGGTGAATAGCTTCTCAAAGCTTGGCAACACCAAAACAGGTTGGGTAGCTATCTTTTCCTTCAGCAACTCAAAACTCTTGTTAGCTTGCTCATTCCATACAAACTTGGTTTTCATTCCTCCTTTAATGGTATCCAACATAGGAGCACAAATAGCACTAAACTGCCTTATGAATTTCCTATAATACTGAGCAAGACCATGGAAGCTTCTTACCTTTGTTGCTGTCTTTGGAGTAGGCCAATTGAGAATGGCTTCTACTTTGCTGCTGTCCATCTTCAAGTTGCCATGTGATAGCACAAATCCAAGGTACACCAGCTCTGTTTTGATGAACTCACACTTTTCTAGATTGATCATCAGCTTCTCCTCCTGCAGCTTCTTGAAAATCAACTCAATGTGTTGGAGGTGCTCTTCTCTTGTTCTGCTATAGATTAGTATATCATCAAGATACACTACTACAAACTTGCCAATGTAGTCCTTGAGGATTTCATTCATGAGTCTCATGAATGTGGAGGGGGCATTAGATAATCCAAATGGCATTACTAGCCACTCATAAAGACCCTCATTGGTTTTGAAGGCTGTTTTCCACTCATCACCCTCATGTATCCTAATTTGGTGATAACCACTCTTTAAATCTATCTTGGTATAGTACCTAGCTTCACCTAGACAATCCATGAGATCTTCAATCCTAGGGATGGGAAACCTATACCTGATGGTTATCTTGTTTATTGCCCTGGAATCAGTACAAAGCCTCCATTCTCCTCCTTTCTTAGGTGCTAAGACAGTGGGAACTGCACAAGGACTAATGCTTTTCCTAATGAGACCTTGGTCAAGAAGTTCTTGAATCTGCCTGGCTATTTCCTCATTTTGCTGAGGTGTCATCTTGTAGGCTGCTTTATTTGGAAGGGTAGCTCCTGGTATCAAGTCTATCCTATGACTTATGGCTCTTTTAGGAGGTAAGGTTGCTGGTTGACCACTACTTACAATGCTTTCATAGGTCTGCAACAAGTCTTGAATTTCCTTGGGTAACTCTTGCTTTTCAGCTGCCTTCTCTTTGCTTACTTCTTTTGGCTTGATTATCACTGCATAGCCAACTCCTCCTTCTTCCAAAGCTTTTAAAAACTCTTTTTCACCAGCTATTAGCAGCGTAGAACCTGTTGTCTGCACCTCAGTATCTTCTAACAAAGATTGAATCTTGTAGGTTACATTGTCCTTCTTGAAGGTATATGAATTCTTAGCTCCATCATGCACAGCTTGACGGTCAAATTGCCATGGCCTACCTAAGAGCAAGTGGCATGCATCCATAGGTAATACATCACACAAGACTTTGTCTTTGTACTTGCCAATTGAGAACTCCACCCATGCTTGTTCATTCACCAAGACATGCTGACCCTTATTGAGCCATGTGACCTTGTAAGGGTTATTGTGAGGTATTCTGGCTAATTTCAGTTTGCTGACTGCCTCCTCTGACACAATATTGTCAGTTGAACCTAAGTCTATGATGACCTTACACACTTTCCCCATCATCTTGCACTTTATCCTAAACAAGGATCTTCTTTGGCTTGACTCTTCTTTGACTGGTTCTTTGATCAAAGTCCTCCTCATAATGAGATTCTCACCTTCCTCTGAATTCAAAGGCACCTCAGGTTGTTTACTTGTTGCAGTAGTCTCATCTTGAATCAGATTGGTTCTCCTATCTCCTCCATGAGAAGTGCTACCTTTCTTAGGACATCTATAAGCCGGGTGTCCCAATTGGTTGCAATGATAACATTTCATGTTGGTGAAGTAACTGCCTCTTCCTTGTCCACCACTTCTTCCTCTGGAGCTGAAACCTCTTCCTCTACCACCTCTACTGGAACTTCCTTCTTGCTGTTCAGAAAATCTGACTTCTCCTTGGGCTCTTGATTCTGAGCTTCTTCCACTATAGCTTCCTCTTTGTCCTCTGCTGTCTTTCCCTTTACCTCTACCTTTGGGGTTTTGTTCCTGCTTCTTTTTGCCTTTCTCCTCTATCTTCAAGGCCATTTGATAGCATTGGCGGACTGATTTGAAGTTTACCAAACTCATGTCTTCTTGAATAGACCATTTGAGCCCATTCAGGTACCTTGTTAACCTGATACTCTCATCTTCAACCACCTTTGATCTAAGGCACAATTTTTGAAACTCCTCTGTATATGTTTGGACATCCATATCTTTTTGCCTCAGGTTGTGTCTTCTCCTATGCAATTGAACATCATAATCATCAGGGAGATAAGTTTGCCTTATCTTAGTCACCATTCCTCTCCATGAAACTATGGGACCTTTGCCTTCTTTTTCTCTTTCTGATTGTACAAACTTCCACCATGTGAGAGCTGCTCCTCTCAGCCTTGACTTGGCCACCACTACCTTTTGGGCTTCTGTTATGCCATCACACTCAAAGTGATTCTCAATGCTCTCAATCCAGTCTACAACTGAATCAGGGTCCATTTGTCCACTGAAAAGTGGCTCACCATCCAATGCTTTACCACTCAAGGCCTGCAATGCCTTCAAGAATGGTTCCTCTGCAAGAACAGGATCAGGCTTTGGAGCTTCCTCCTCCAAATCCTCTTCTTTTTCCTTGGCTTCCTGCTCTTCCTTCTGCTTTATCTTGTCCTTCACAGTATCTGCTGTTTCTTGGACTTCATCCAGGAGTTTCTCCATCTGAGATATCCTTTCTCTGAGCAACCGGTTGTCTTCCTCTTGCTCTTCTACCTTCTTTGCTAGCTCTGCATTTGTCACCATGGTTCCTTCCTCTGGTGTATTCTCTCCTACTGACTCAGTGGATTGGCTCATTAATCACAAGCCTTGAATCCAACTCTAAGCTCTGATACCAATATGGTGTATGAAGACCTCCAAGGTTTGCTTGCACCTAATCAACAAGAAGACATTACTCTGCCTTCACCATGAACCTAACAATCTTCTAGGCTCTGTCCTGATTTGGTTCACCAACTGAACCTTGCTATAACTCTGTACGAAGAGTTTCCACCTTGTGCTTTAACCTCAGAGGATTCAACACCTTCTTGCACTTGCAATCTTTGTCACTACACCTAGAAGAGTCTAGATGCCAACTTCATCAATTTGTTAGAACTGCTTGCAGGGGAGTTGAAGATGCTGTCTCCATGCTTTTTGCAACCAAACTGATCCATTTTTCTTGGTGTCCACTCCTCAGCCTACCCATTTCCAAGATTTCCCTTTGGTGAGGCCCTATTTCTAGTAGCCCTTACCAGTCGGTTTTTAGCCTTTTGCTCTCAAATTTGCCACACAACCTATCAAACAAAAGACACTTTTAGGCACCCTTTTCAGAGCTTTAAATCTTGCATTTGATTTCAGACCTCTGTCTGTTCCGTACAGCTGGTTCCTATGATCTTGGAGAGGAGGCCTAATTGTCCTATTTCCTAGGGTTTTGCTGATCACTTGCTTATTCCTCACTCAAGAGAATTGTTCAAGCCTTCATCTCTCAGGTGTCCTTGTGTCTAATCATATTCCACTTGGAAGTGTACTTTTTCCGTACAAATGTACCTTCCCCTGCCTGTTCTCTTTACTTTTCCTTTTCCAAACTCCTAACTGGGTATCTTAGGCTTGCCTAGGGTTTGGAATTTAAAATCATTGCTTGGCTCTCTTGATTTCCTGTCATTAAATATGTACAAAGCACTGGCTTCCCTTCCATATTCCACCAATTTCAGGGATATCCCGTGGTTGATGTCTATGGGGAAGCCATTTCAATTTTGCTGCTCAAAACAGTATTTACAAACCTCTAAATTCTAATCTAAAGTTTCTAATCAAAAACTCTACACTCAATAATCTAAACACAAGATGAGCAATATTCTACACTATTCTATGAACATGAACACAGTGTTAAATCATCAAATACAGTGTCCACAAGATCACTGTTTCTCACAATGCACGGGCAGATACAGGAAAACACAGAAATCTGCCAAAACAAGAATAAAAACCCTTTATAAACTATTCTATGGAACCTGAACACACAAGAAAGATGAATCAAAACTATGCTAAGTATACAAATACAGTGTTAAGACAATAAACACAAGGCCTTAAATACCACTGTGTCTCAAAAACACACGGGGTTTTCAATAAACTCAGAAATTGCCAAAACTGTCTTCTATTTCTTCACAACAAAATTTGTTTACAATGCAACAACTTGTTTTCTACGAGCCACACACTACTTTTGATGCCTTTGCCACTATTCAAGGGCAGTTGCTCAAGCTTTTCCCTAATTTCAAGGGATTCCCAATGCTAAGTAAAGCGCATGCAACAAACAAGTTCATCATGCCATCTTACAACTCTGCCTTTAACCTTAATTATAGGACCTTAATCTCCTTAAACTCGAACCAACAGTTCCTTAACTAACCTTTAGCATCTTCCAACAACGAGAATGTGGCTTTAATACATTTGATGCATCATATCTTCTAACATAACTGTCCAAATCTTAATAAAGCAGAATTTAACAATAAGATAAACTAATGAAGATTTTAGTCCTAGTGACTAACTCTCCACACACACAATACCTTCTAAAGGTCCAATCTAAACACACAAGCATTCCTGACTTGGCTAAAGTCAGTACAAGCCAAAATTATGCAAATCAAAATGGAGGTCAGCCTAGGTGCTCCTGCACCATATCTGCAAAGGCCTAAACCTGAATTAGAAAGTGAAGTGTTGTCTCTAACCACTGGGTAACTGCCATAAAGGACCCTCTATCCATAACTGTCAGACTACGAGGGTCAAAATAATAGGCTCACTCCTCAACAAACAATGTCAGCTAAAAAGGGGACATGACAGGGCACAACTTGAGGAAGAGCCACCTTTGGCCAACGAGGTGACAAAAGTTTACGAGGAATATCACAATCTTCCTCATGCTATTAGGCAAGAGATTATGTTGAATCAATATATGAATCAACGTAGGGATAGGAGGAGAGCAAAACAGGAACAAAGGCCTTGTGGCCCTCACAGAGACTACTAGCATGCTTTGAGTAAATTATCACTACCTAAGTTTGATGGGAGTGGGAAAACTACAACCCGTTCATGGATCCACAAGCTAGATACTTAACTGAATCTAAAACCAATGCCAGAGACAACAACAATTAAATTTTATACATTACATCTAGAGGGTGCAGCAAATGACTGGTGGCGTCATGGATTGGTGACATAGAATCATGCTCTTATCAAATCTTATGAAGAGTTTAGCAGCAAACTAATTGCTCGTTTTGACAGGAAAGATGAATAGGTTTACTTTAGGGAGTTTGTCTTGATCAGAAAGCATGGTGATGTTGATAGTTTCATCAACGAATTTCAAAAGGTGACAGTTATGGTCTTTGATATATGAAAGAGGCGAGTGGTGATGTTATTTATAGAGGGATTACATCATAGTTTGAGAGGGTTGGTGAAGGCTTTCAAGCCGAGGACCTTGTAGGATGCTATCCATATGGCATTGAATCTTGAGACTTCACATTCTAGTTCATAGCCGCCGAAGAAGAGTTTCAAGAACAAGCCATTCACTCAAACTTTTAATCAGCCCAAACCAAATTTTCCTAAGCTAGATTTTGAGAGTAGGAATGAGTTATGCAGGAAGAAGCTATGCTTCACTTGCAAGGAGCCATGGGATCGTAATCACCGATGCCTTGGGAAGGGCAAGGTGCATTATATAGAGGTCACATTTGATGTGGAGCAGGATACAGTTGATACTAGTTCTGAAAGTGAACTTGAGCAGCAGATAGAGCATAACAATTCCATGGAAGATGAGACCTAGGGTGCTATTGCTATTGTAGACATCCAAATTTGACCACTTCCATATGGTCAAAGTCGTCTTCTTAGTCATACCTTTGCTCGTTTAAAATCATCCTCTTTGCCGATATTAATTAAATCATTCATTTAATTAATATTATGTTTCTTGCATAAGGTTTCCCAAGGTATCTAATTTAATAAATACTTTTCCCCATTTCCCTCTCTAAATTAAATAAATGCATCACTTTATTTAATTTAGTCATATTATCTTTTGGAATTTTAAATTTACTTTTAAATTCCCTATTTTCTCTCTCATTGTCACATCCTCCAACTTTTGCAAGTTGGCCTCTAATCCCTCTTAGCAATCTAACCCTCTTTCTTAGTCATAATTAATTTATGATTAAGATGTGCACACCCCTAATCATCATTAGGGTCCCATCCTCCATAATTTCCCACTTGTCTCTAATGAGTCCTTAATTAGTCTAATCAAGTACTTGCACAACCTTAATCACCTAATTAGGTCATTTCTAATCACCGTATCATTTATGGAATGTGTCCTTAGTCAACTTCATTAAAAACTTTCTCTTTTTGAACAAGACATCTCCATTCCCCATGTGAATTTTTAATTCACATTTAATCCCCCAATGCATTTAAGGGAATTTTAAATTCCTTCTCTCATCCCCATGAGAATATTTGAAGAAATTTTAATTCCCCACTTGTCCTCTCACCTACATGGGGACAAGTACCTCCTTTATGAGGAGATCTTGTCCCAATCCCAAGGTACTTTGTACCCCCTCCATGTCATGTACTATCCTTCCACCTCATGTACACATCACCCCTTTTAGGCCATATCACATGCCACATGTCAAGATGTGAGGGCTTGTGAGTTCTCTACTCCTACATCTTGATCTTGGTGGCTCAATTTTGACCGTCCATTTCCTTAGAGATTTCCAAAATCTCTATAAATACCCCCTCTTTTCTCTTATTTTGGGGGAGATCATGCATTGTAGCCAAACTCTTGCAAAATTTTCCTAGAATCCATACTTAGCCATTTTCATGCTTGCACTCACTTGCATCCACCTTCATATCACCATCTAGCTTGCATCTCTTGCCATCCAAGGAGCACACAATACCGAAGATCGAAGGGCCAACCAAAGGATCGATTCGACACAAGGTAAAAGGTTCCATTTGTTGTTTTTATATTGTGTTGAATCCAACTAGGCTAATCTTGAGGTGTAGGTTGTTTTTAGTGTTATTCGCATTACTTTGTTTGCTGCTCGTTTTCTAGCCCATATATTCGACCTATCACAGCTATGTTATCGGGTGTGCCTAAGTATCACCCATTTCGAGTAAGGGGTGTTATCAATGGACAATGGGTGACTTGCTTGATTGATAGCGGAGCCATGCATAATTTTATTGACAAGGGTTATGTAGCCAAGAGCAGATTACAGGTGGACTTTTCTGGTTTTAGTGTCATAGTAGCTGATGGTTTTAAGATGGGATGCACTACAAAGGTCCCAAATTGAGCATTCAGATGGGAGATTATACCCTCACTGACGATTTCTATGTGGTTGGAATTGGAGACATTGATATAGTGCTAGGAGCTCAGTGGCTACACTCTCTAGGCAAATACAGTCAGGATTTTCAGGAGTTAGAGTTTACATTTGGTGGTAAGAATATTGTGTTAAGGGCATTATCAGATGGCGCTCCTAAGATAGTTGCAGCAAAGCGTATGGAGGCGTTGTTGAGACACGAGGAGGTTGTGTAGGCAGCCCAATGTTTTGTATCTTCTAAGTCTTCTACTATGAAAGATAAACTTCATCCAGTGGATGTGCAAACCATATTAGACAAGCATAGCTTGGTGTTTGGAGATGTTCCTCTTAGTAGACCACTAGATTGTGGATTCGAGCATGTGATAGAGTTGGAGAGAGTGCCAAGCCTGTGATTACCACTCCATACCTTCACCCAAACCGCTTCAAAGATGAAATAGAGAAAACAATCAAGGAGTTGCTAGATATGGGGCATATGAAGCCCAACTCCAGTCTGTTTGCTTCATCAGTGGTGCTTGTGAAGAAAAAAGATGGTATGATGCGAATGTGTATTGATTATCGTGCATTGAATGAAAAAACAATCAAGAACAGGTATCCCATTCCGAGAATAGATGAGTTGTTGGAGGAACTGCGTGGGGTAGGTTATTTTTCTAAGATTGATTTACATTCGAGATACCATCAGATTTGGGAACGTGATGAGGATGTTCACAAAACTGCATTCAGATGCCACTATGAACACTACGAATTCTTGGTAGTGCCTTTCGGTCTTACAATCGCACCTGCAACCTTTCAATCATGTATGGTTTTCCATAAGCAGTTGTGTAAATCAGGCTTGGTAATTTTTGATGGTATTTTAATATACAGTAAGACTTGGGAAGAACACCTTCGACATATCGGCGAGGTGTTAGGCATTATGGAGATTTAGTCTTTGTTCGCAAAAGCATCCAAATACGAATTTGGAACGATAGAGATATTATATTTGGGGCACGTAATTGGTGCAGGATGTGTGAAGGTCCATCAGGAAAAAATACAAGCAATTTTGGATTGGGCGCCATCGAGGAACATTATTGACCTATGGGGTTTCCTTGGTTTATGCAGTTATTACAGAAGGTTTGTCAGGGGTTTTTCTCAATTGGCTGCATCCCTTACAAACCTCACAAAAAAGGGAGCTTTCAGATGGTCGGATGAGGCACATGCTACATTTGACAAACTTAAGCAGGTGATGAGCTCTTGTCTGGTATTGGCTCTTCCAGATTTCTCTCAACCGTTTGTGCTGGAGTGTGATGCATCAGGCGAAGGGATAGGGGCAGTACTCATGGAGAACAAGCATCCCATAGCCTATGAGAGTTGAAAGTTGACAGATGTAGAGTGGTTATATTCCACATATGACAAGAAAATGCTTGATAAGTAGGAGGTATTTTTCACAACGTGTCAAATTATGATATTGCTATTAGGATTCAACCGTGTAGTTTTTCGAGTCAAACTCATTGACCCATGTTTCATGAGTAGTGGTTCACAAGAACCCATCTCTCATGATAATGGTCCACTTAACACTCATTGCATCTAGGTGATGCTCACAAAGGTGAAACACTCGGCCTTCTGGGGAGGTCACCCATCCTAGTACTACTCCAGCTCAAGCATGCTTAACCACAGAGTTTTCCCCAAGCAAATGCTTGCCATAATGCACGCTATGACAAAGTTCAGGCAATACCTTGTTTGTGGGAAATTTGTGGTTAAAATAGACCACAACAGTTTGAGATACTTTCTCGAGTAGAAGGATTTGAACGAGCATTAGCAGAAGTGGGTAAGCAAAATTTAGGTTTACGATTTTGATATTGAATATATTAAGGGTAAAAAAGAATGTGGCTGCTGATGCTTTATCTAGGAGACCAACACTCTGCTCCTTATCTGAGACTTCAGCTGATTGGAAATCTCATGTGTTGGTTGAGTATTCTAAAAATACTTTTGCATGCGATCTCATTGATGGGAAATTGCAGGATGGCAGATATTAGGTGATTGATGATTTGATCTATTACAAGAACAAGATATTTCTTGTACTGGAGTAAAAAATGGAGAGTAAGATCATGCGGGCTATACATGACACCCCTTTGGCAGGACATTCAGGATTCTTCAAAACATATAGACAGGTTTAGGAGAGATTCTCATGGAAGGGTCTCAAAAATGATGTTTTGCAGTACATCAGGAAGTGTATGACTTGTCAGCAGAACAAGTTTGAGCATACATTACTAGCGGGTTTATTGCAGCCTTTACCCATTCTCGATCAGAAATGGGAAAGCATATCAATGGATTTTATCATAGGTTTGCCACGAGTTTAGAATAGAGATTGCATTTATGTAGTCGTTGATAGGTTGACAAAATATGCTCATTTCTTTGCTATCTTGTATCTCCACTGAGTCTAAGGCACCTCAGATGGCAGAGTTATTTTTTAGAGAGATATTCCGATTACATGGGATCCCAAGGAATATTGTCAGTGATCGGGACAACAAATTTCTTAGCATATTTTGGCAATAATTGTTTAGGCTTGTAGGAACTAAGCTATCTCCCAATACAAGCTACTATCCTCAATCCGATGGGCAAACTGAGATCGTCAACAAATGGGTTGAAGGATATCTACGAAATTATGTGTCAAGGCAACAAAAGGCATGGGTTCGTTGGCTACACTTGGGCAAACATTGTTATAACACAACATACCATATGTCAATAGGTATGTCACCTTTCAGAGCTCTATATGGATACAATGCTATGTCTTTCATGGATCTAGCCTTTGATGATAGTAGGGTGCCCAAGGCAAAGGAGTTGGTATAGGACAATCAAGATATTCTCAAGGCACTTAAGGAAAATTTACATCGATCTCAGAATCAACAAAAACTTTATGCTGATAAGCACATGATTGATCAGGTTTTTGAAGTTGGTGATATGGTATTCTTGCGTCTTAAGTCATACAGGCAATCTACATTGAAATAGAGTAGTGTAGAAATGCTCAAACCGCGATTTTATGGATCATATCAAGTCAAAAGGCGGGTAGGCGAAGTAGCATATGAATTGGAGCTGCCTGTGGGAAGCAAAATCCACAATATATTTCATGTCTCATGCCTTAAAAAGGTAGTTGGTCAGTATACTATTCCATCTTTTGAGCTTCCTCCACTGGATGAGGAAGGAAAATTGATCTTGGTGCCTGAATCTATTCTAGATGTGTGTGAACGCAGGTTGCGAAGCAGAACAATCAAAGAGTATTTAATTAGATGGAGGGATTTACCTATTGAGGATGCCACATGGGAAGGCAAATAGATATTGCAGCATCCGGGTTTGCAGTTGCTTGAGGACAAGCAATGCCGAGTAGGGGGGACATCAGGGGGACTGTGATGTCCCCATCTCTTTAATTGAGCCAGATATAATTAGAGTTAATTAATTGAATATTCAAATAGTCTTTAATTATTTTAAGACTTTTGAATTATTTAATTAACTAACTATATTAAGATTTTATGAAGTCATGTATAAATATTTAATACTTTATAAAAGGCTTTATAAAAAATCGGTTGGCGAAATTGAAAGGTGATCAATAAAATGTCAATTGGGGAAGGGAATAAATGTCAAGAACATTGGATGTTTGTGCTTTTACAACAAAGTTTCTGAGAATGATCATTCTTAGGATCTGACGGCCAAGCCTGGACGGAAACCTGGGCATGGTTATCTTGTATGGATTCGCAAACACTTCCCTTGGGCAGAAAGTTGATCGGTTTATTATTGCTCAGAGATGAATGGATTCTTAGTTATCGATGGAAGTTTAACAATTTGTAGAATTGAAGGATTTGCTCGTGGCTATCAAAGACGACTCTCATTCATGTAGACAACATTTATATCCTATGCTCTTACATGTTTTGCCTTGTCAACTTGATATCGGGCTTCACACATCAAACAAAACATTTCGGACTATAGAAGCGGGAGACAGACTCAAGGACATTGTTGATGATATTGATTGCCGACCCTTCTCTAAATTAACAGATATGCTCTGGCGCTGATATTGCATATATGAGAAGAACTGTTGGCTTTGCTCGATAGTATTATTCGCATGCCTTTGGATTTTGTATTTTGATTGCGTGGGAGTTATCGGGAGGATATATGTTTTCTGTGATGTGGCAGAGTCCACTATATGCTACTGATGTGATCTATGGGCTATCGTCTTTTGAGAACATTCCCATGTATTGTTGTTTCACACACTACTACAAGTGGTTTCGTCTACTAGAGAACGTGATTTTGTGAGCCGACATTATCTCACATATTCCTTTTGGAGCCGATACTTCTTGCTAGTATCTTTGTTAATCGTCATTCCCGAGTTGAGTCTTCTGTGTATTCCAGGTATGTTTTGTTGCCAACTGTTAATTCTTTGTACGACTGGGTTCAAAATATGAATTGTAGTGCAACCTGTTGTGGACTGCACATTAAATTTCTGCATTTGTAATGCTCCTCTATTATTTTGCCGTATTGCTTGTATTTAAATAGTATGATACTACTCAGCCTCTGAAACTAATATTGCACCATTACATCAATCAAAACTTTAAATTTGAGGGAAAACATTGGAAGCAAGGACATTGAGGAAAAATACTACAAACCCGGGTAGAGGACATCACAAAGGGGAAGCTCCCTATAACAAAAACAAAATTGAAACCTTAATCTATGTTTTTTGGGTGGTTCATGCTCATGCTAAATAAAACTAAAGGTGTCTTTTTGGATTCACTTGGGGCAAAAGTCTAACACACACTTCTACTCAAGGCAAAGGGTTTTTATACTTTTCATTAAATGAAAACTTTAAAACTATCATCCTTATGCAGTTCAACAAAATGTAGAGATGAACAATGCAAGTACACATAAGAATTGATTAGGCTTAAACACATGGACATGAATACTTTGGTAAAATGAATTTAAGGAATTAGACTATTAGTACAAAGCCAAAATCTCCAATTGTGAGTAAACCTGCAATATGGTGCTTGTAAATTCACTAAAGACAATCTAATTCACACATAAACAAGATATTATAAGCTAAACATGGTGGTTGCGTTCAAAGCTACAATAACCAATGCGGCACTTACTATAGTACTTGGGAATTAAGGTGTGTCAACCTTAGCAAGTTTCTGATATTTGATTTTAATTATATTATTTTCCCAAATTGTATTTTATTTAATATTGCCTCACCTTGAAAATGGGGTGTGGGATTTTGAGGTGGCATCATTTGCCATGTGTTGGTAATTTGTATGATGTTGTAAGAGGTTATTTAAATTGCCTATCTTTAGCAGATATGGGATGCCCTTTTTTTGTGGGATCCCATGATAGATGTTATGACAAATTCTTATGATGAATAAGAGCTTGTAAGAGGCAGTTATGTTGGAATCTTGACCAGGATTATGATAGATGCCATAAGCATGTTTTGAGGAGATTGTGGAGCCAAAAATGGAGCACCATATTTGGGGAATGAGTTATGATTTATGACTACCTATGAAAAATGTAAGAGATTTGCTATTTTTGGTGGATTTGATTTCCCATGATGCGGGGTGCTGGATTTTGTGACCCAATTTGGGCACCACATTTGTTGGTGGTATTTGCCTATAGTCTTGGGTTTCCATTTGATGGTTTCTTGTATTGAGTCTTCTATAAATTGGTGCTTGGAGTTGTAGTTTGCATAGTGAATTTGTAGGTATCCTAATATTGCTAAAATTACACTAATATTGTGTGTTCATGATACTCTTCTAAAAGCTTGCTTTACAAGTGCGTTGTAATTTTTTCGTGGATTTAAATAATACATTCAATTGCTTGAGTGTAGGTTTTTCCTCCTGAAAGAGTTTTCTCCACATAATACTGATATTATGTGCATAGATGGCAAACTCGGTGAGTACTTGTCAAGTTTAAAGCAAGGCGAGCAATTGCCTTAAAAACTTGCCAATTGGTTAGTACTTTCCGAGTTTAAAGCTAGACAAGTAATCACCTAAAAACTTGCCAAATGTTTGGTGAGTACTCGCCAAAAACTCAGCAAGACCAAGCAAAAAACTTGTGGGTAGTATGTGAAAAGAGGGCTGGGTCAAAAACATAGCCCGAAACAAAAAGAAATCTTCAAAAAAGTGTGAATCTGCATTGGAAAACTCCCAATGCCTCTCCCACATGCTAACACATCATTCACAACACTTTTGCATCTTAGAGAGAAGAATTAAAAGAGTTTTTTTGCAAATTTGGATGACAAATTTGAAGCATAGGTTAGTAAATTGTTTCTATGTTTTTTTTAAAAACATTTTACTTCATTTTGGATGCAAAATCCAACATCTAGGTTAAAAAAATCATCATTTGCTAAAACTAAGTATTTTTGCATTTAAATTTTTAAAAAATGGATTCATCACAATTTTTGGATCATTTTTTATAATTTATAATGAATTCACTATTTTTTGCATACACAACTTATTTTTTTGATTTTAACCTTTTTTTTTGGAATAAAATGTTTAAAATTTTTAGATTATATTAATTTTTTATTGATTTAAACTATGTTCCATGGCCTGTCGGGGACGGGGTCAGGGGGACGGCAGGGGACGACGACATACAAAATACATATATATATATATATATATATATATATGATTTTTTCAAAATTTATTAATATATTAGAGAGAGAGAGGGAAAGAGAGATAGATATGTCAATAAATTAATAATTTATAACAACAATATCAATATGTAAGTAAATCATGAGAGTAGTACTATAACAGCATAAGAAATGTCATTAAAGCATTATAAAATTTATCACAGCAGTATCAAACATCAAGAAAACCATGGTCTATCAATATGAAATATCCAAATATCTCAAACATGTATCAAGAAGTCTCAAAGTTCAAACATGAAAATCAAAATATTAAATACAACTGTAATGTCCCCTTCTCGAGCATGATCTTTCCAGTTGACCGTTGGCCTATTCCGGAGACCCGTAGGCTACTCGGAAGGTGAAATTAGGGTTTCATGTTTTGAAGGATGCTCTTGCTCGAGGTTGGTTGATTTAATGGCGGATTCTTTTTGGGTTTTCAAAGAGCTTCGTAGTGGTATGTTTTTCTTGGCATTTTGAGCATCTTCAAGAATTTACTATTTTTAGTAAATTCTATTTCTGGCAGTGGTCCTGTTGGTTTCGGCACTGTTGGCTCTCTACTTCAGACTGATCAGTTGGCTTACTCAATTTTGGCTTCGGGGCACAATTGGAGAGATAAGTTCGAATTATTTTAATTAAGTCATGTTTTAATGTTATATTTTAACATTGACCCCCCTTGGCCTAGCTACTTCACTTTAAGTTGTTTTAAAAGATGTTCTTTATGGGTGGGCGCTTCATTGAAAGAAATTAATTATATTTCTTATAAAGAAAAGTTTAATCCAAGCATAAATTGGACGCCAACTTCAAGGAGGAGATAAAGTGTTATTAAAAGTCAAAGTTTTGCTTGGAAAAGTGGGACGCCACCTATTGGAGGATTAGGGTTTGGTTCAAAAAAGAAGATTAGGGTTTCGAGAAGGGTCATCTGGAAATTATAAAAGAAAGCCATTGGTTCTCATTTGGATGATCTCTTGTCTACAGGAATGTTATGCTGCCGGATTGGCTTTGGGATTGTTTCGAGGAATGTAAGCCTCCTAGCTTGGCATTGCTTCTCGCTTGAGAGATAGCGACTAGTGGTGAGGTAGTGTAGTTTGAGTGATTTGTAGCTGGTTTTCTGCATTGTGGTCATTGTGTGGCTTTGTAGATCAATTTTATGCATATTAGTGAGATTCTGGAATTGCATATTCATTACAGCAGATTGTTATTTTTATTCATAAGTCAAAAAATACAAAAAGAATCATTCTGGGCGTTGTTTAGATCTTTTTGTCTGTGAGGGGCGACCCTTTTCCTTAAGTTTCAGACTTTTTAGTGAAGCATTGAATTTTTAAAGTGAAATCGCCCCTCTTGCTGGGCCGTACCATCTGGGTTTGTCTTGGAATTCGTGCATAAAATAAATAGGAACTTTTGGGTCAGTTTTGTGTTCCAATCTTGGGCGCCATCATCCTAGAATCATATTGCATTTTGTCTCGTGAAATTTGAGTGAGTTTGGAGTGAGTTGTGAGTAAAATTGTGAGTTTCAGGGCTGCTGTTCATACATGTGAAAAACAGGACTGTCATAAATCAGATTGTCAAGTTGGTCTTTATATGGAGTTTCTGATCTAATCTTTATTATTTGGTGAAGGAAATTCAATATATTGTTGCAGCTCTATTCAACTCTTGATTCACGTTCATAGCAAGGCATTCTCTATCATGTTGTAAGCTGAACAGTAGTACTGTCAGCATTTCTCTAATCTTGCTTATTAAGTTTTGTAATGATTACTTTACATTCTAAAGTTGCTTTGTAATTCTTTTTATCTCCGCCATATGGTCGCCTCATTTCCATACTGGATTGGGTAGCACATACTTGGTGTTGAGTTTGCTTTTAGCACTTGTAGTGGTAGAAGATCCTCTGACCATATGATCGTCCTTCGCGGACACATTCTTGATTAGAGTTACCTTTCAGCACTCTTTGAGATCCTCTGACCATATGATCGTCCTTCGCGGACACATTCTTGGTTAGAGTTACTTTCAGTTGCAATTTGTTTAAATGCATTGACGATCCTCTTGCCATATGACAACCTCTCTCTTAATGAGATTGAGTGCGCATTCTTGGCAATGAGTTATTTGTAACTGCTGGTTTGAATTATCTAATCCTAACGGGTGCTCTCTGCATTGTTGTACTCTTGGCAAAAGTTGAAAAAATTGGCTCGGAATATTTCAACAACAGTCTATGAAATTAAGCCTCATTCAGGCTATGAATATCCAAAGACTCAGAACTATCTGAGTCACTATCATCCTTTGGCAAGAGTGGAACTAAAAGATTTAATATTTAGTCTTTTTCAAACTTTAGCCCAAACAATTAAAACATTAAACAGTTGGTGGGCCCCGCACGAAGGAACTAAACCTTTAAAAAATCATTTTTTAATATATTTTGACTTGCAGCCTGTAGGGGACGGCTAGCCGTCCCCAATCCGTCCCCAATCCATATTGGGGACGGGGAAACGTCCCCAAAGTGAAGGAAACGTTCCCTGGCGTTTCCGATGGATTTTGCATTTTTGGGGACGGCAGGGGGACGTCCCCTTTGCGTCCCCCTGTCCCCGGGACGACAGGGGACAAGGACGAGGGTTTTTGGGGCAGGGGACGTGTCCCCGTGTAACATAGATTTAAACTAATTTTATGTTGATATTTAGTGATTTATGTTGAATTTAGGTTAACTTTTTGTATTTAAATATTAAAATATTGTGCTTTCACTATGTATATGTAGGTTAAATACATCAGAGAATGGCAAATAGATAAGCTTTTGGATTAGGTTCAAGCTTAGACTTCGCCCCATTGGAGCCACCGCCAATTATAGACACTCGTCTTGTTGGAGCTAGAGACCCTGCTTGGAAACATGCCGTACAAGGACCTATACCTGGGACAATTGTTTGGACGAGATGCATAAACTTATATCATGGACACATAGATCACATCAGATACCATCTTGTAGGCATTACTCATTGTGATGCCAGCCCTTGTATCGACACCACTGAATAGATAAAAAGAGGGATGAATGCCCACCTTGCATTGACAGAAGAGAAAAAATTACAAAGAGAGAAGACAAGGGCAGCCATAGAATGATAGAAGCATCCATAGCTAGTGGTCATGGTCCTAAAGTGCAACCAGAATCAGATGATCGTGAAGATACGACATGCCAAGGTGTAGTGGGCTCTCTTTGTGGCCCATGCATCCGAAGCACATCAACCTCCACTTCATCTATTTCAAGTAAAGTGCTAGTGCCTAAACCTACATGGACATCACAGTTTTTTGTGCCCAAAAACACACCTAGAGCACAACCATCGTGGGAAGCTACAAGGTGGAACATGGAGGTGCATGAACAAGCAAATATGACATGTGCTGATTTTGGTACTTCAACAATGTTCCTTTCAATGTTCCGAGTAGTCCTTATCGGAGAATTCAGTAACTACATTGACAATTGTGGGAAAAGGCTACAAGGTGCCTTGTTGAAAAGACTTAAGTGGGAGCTTCGTTAATTTATGCTAATTTATACTTGTAGTAATCTATGATGAATTTTAGGCTAAATTTATGCTCCTTAATTTATAGTAATTTATGTTGATTAGGCTATTTTTTTGTGTTTAAAAATTAAAATTTTGTACTTTCACTTTGTACTTTCACTTTGTACTTGTAGGTTGCTCATGAACACAACCAAAAAGACAAAAGTAATAGTGGAAGAATGGAAGAACAAAAGAAGCAATGGAAAAAATATGGCTGCACTATTCTTTTAGATGGATGGATAGATGGGAAAAACCTCATCATTATCATTTTTTTGGTAGCTTCAAATGGTGAGGTGATTTTTTTTTATATTGGTTGATGAGTCTAACAAAGTAAAAAATGTAGGAACATTGTGTCTAATATTGGAGGAAGTTGTCATAGAGGTGGGCATAGAGAATGTGGTGCAAATCATAATTGATAATGCAACAACATATGTGGCGGTTGAAAGATTGCTCAAGACAATCATAACACTTTTTTGTACACCTTGTGCAACATATTGCCTTGACCTTCTTTTTTAGGACATGCAAACTTGTGATGAGCACTCGGTTATATTGAGAGGGGGGGGTGAATCAGTATAACAAAAATCTTTTACTTTTCCAAACTTAATTCCATATTTAAAACTTGATCAATAACAATAACATCATTTACTCAACATCAATAATCATGCACATGTTAAGAACACAATAACATATGATATTTACATGGAAACCCTTATGGGAGAAAACCACGGAAAAATATTGCTTATATAAACTCTTCTTTACAAACTTTGTAGGCACTAACCCACAGGAGACATCGATGCCCTCAATTTGTAGGCGCCAACCTATTGGAGGCACCATCCCCCACTGCTAAGCACCAACTTAGGGAGAGACAACAATCTCTCCTTTAGGAAGCACCAACTTCCAAAACAATGTTCCACCTTGAATGTTGCTTCTTCAACGAATGATGGACAATATTTCTCTCCACAAAATTCTGCTCAAATATGTCTCTTAAATTTGCACCAAGTCTACTATAATTCTCCTCTTAGATCTGATATAATCACCTCAAAATATCTTCTCCAAATCTGCTATAGTCTTCTTCAAAGGTCTGCTATAAAGATCTGTCTTCTATACATTCTTCATATGCAAAACTTCTCCTCAAAAGTCTGCTATAAGGCTTCTTATGAATCTGCTATGATATTGCACATAATATATGCCTTCTTTCATAAACCAACTTCTAGCATTTTCTCCAATATCTTCCTTCAAAATATTTCTGCTCTAAGTCTGCTCTAAGTTTGCTCAAATTCTCATGAATATCATTGCAAGACTCTTTATCTTATGACAAAAATCTGCTCATTATTCCTAAATCTTTACAAATCTGTTTCTGCAATTTATCTTCTCTGCTGTGAATGATATACATTATATTCCCTTTTTTGTTATTCCACACATTCCTTATTTTATTTTATATCTCCAAATCTATGTATTAGATATCACATACTTCTCTACACCCATTTATTTCCTTCCACAAAATGATTTTATATCTCCCAAGAGAGTCGATTCCTTAGAGACATCTCTTTTCAAAAGATAACTCTTATTAAAAATAAATCACACCTCCTCAAGGTTAATCGCTGCCCTTTCAATGTTTATTTATATTTTAACTTGCTTTCACAAACTAATACATATTAATTTCTGATGTTCTTTTATTAACCTTTATTGCTCCATTTCATTTAAACCGCTGATTTTAATAGTCACAGACTCACAGCCCTTTAATAATTTCCATAGCTGACTTTATATTCTTTATTTTTGTCTTTATTAATCTGTTTGTCTTATTCATTTTGTTTTATTCCCCTTGTCTTTTGTTTGCTGTTCGCTGCAGTGATCATAATAAAAGGTAGTTAACATAAAGGTATTCTTAAAAATAATTGCTTGCCTTTTTTATTTTTTCTTCATTCACAGGTCAGCATCCTTGTCTTATTCTCTAGTTTTTGTCTTTTTGTATCTTATAAATTTTGTCTTTAGAATATCTTCATTTTAATATGATCGCTGCATATTAACAACTTTTAATATATCTTTAATTGTTCAATTTAAAACAATAATCACAACCTTTTAATAATTGCTGCCTTCTCTGTCACATTAAGCACTGATTTAGACTGGCTTTGCATTCTCTGACATTATCACCTTCTCCTGTGTTATCATTAACAAGCTGATCTGCAATTTGTAATGGTGCAATCATCTATTAATTCTGTCAAATCAATGCTTGGTTTATGGAATAGACTCTCAGGGTAGAAGATCCCTTTGATGCAAAACTGAAATTATCCAGAGCTTGCTCATATGTATATGTGTTTAGGGAATGGATATTGAGGCCCATTCTTCTCTTCTCTTTGTCATTGCACTTTTCTCCTCTTGCAAACTTTCTCTCTCACTCCTTTGACATCAATGACAAACTTCTAACAATCTCTTATACGCCTTTGACATCAATGACAATATTTCCAACAACTTGATTGGGTGACACCGGTTGTAGGTGATGCAAGGAGCATAGCAAAATTTATTTATTATCTACAATCACCCTTGGGTTCTTAATTTGATGAGAGATCACACCTAAGGGAAAGAGTTGGTGTGATTGGCTGTCACAAGGCTTGCAACGATTTTCCTAACATTGCAAAGCATTATTGGTTTGTTGACTTCTTTGAAACAAATGTTTGTGAGTTAAACATGGCTAGAACCATTATATTCAAAGAAGCCTAAATGAGAGAGGGTTGCAAGTATAGTTTTTGACAACCTTTTTGCACAAAGAGCTACAAAGATTGTGAAGGTAACCTCAAAAATTTGAATTTAAATTCAAATTCAATATTCCATTTTTTTAATTTAAGTCTTTCATTATAAATTTGTAACTTTAATCTTTTTGTATTTGTAAATGTAGGTGTCAAAGCCCTCGGTTAGAGTTCTCTGTTTGGTAGATGAGGATCAAAATCCAATGAGGTATATTTTTAAGGCCATGGATAGGGCCAAAGAGTCCATCTGAAATTATTACAAGGGGGACAACCTCAGATTTAATCCCATTTGGGAGATCATTGATCGAAGGTAGAACAATCAACTCCACCAACCCATCCATGTAGCAAGGTACTTCTTCAATCCTCGTTTTTTCTGTTCAGATAGCTTCTCAGATCCTAATGGAGAGGTTATGGAGGGCCTCACAACATGCATTCAAAGGATGATATCCGAGGTTGAGGTGAGAGACCTCATTATCCAAGAATTGCATAGTTATAGGACTAGAAGGGGTAGGCTCTTTTTTTTGGAGCTAGCTATTCGAGGAAGAACCACTCAGACACTAGGTATAAAATTTGGTATCTTTATCTTTATATCACATGCATCACATAAGTTACAAATTTCAAATTTACAACTATCAATAATTTGATAAAATATGTTTCAAGTTTGCTTTCTAACTCTTCAATATTTTATTTTGTAGATTCTTCGTGGATAGATTGGGGTGCAAATACCTCAAATATCCAAAGATTTTCCTTTTGCATTTTGTGCAAACCTTGTAGTGCATCTAGTTGTGAGTGCAATTGGAGCTTGTTTGAGGCCATCCACATGAAGAAGAGGAACAAATTAGCTCAAAAATGCCTCAATGACCTTGTCTTTGTGCAATACAACCTTTGATTGCACACAAGAAGGGTAGAGGAAAAATGAGAGGAGCGAATTGATTTGGATGAAAGTGATCCTTGTAGTGATTGGATAGGGTGGGATGAGCAGCCTCTTTTGTTTATTGAAGATGAGATTCTTGATTTTGAGAGGCAGGCATTAGAGGAGGTGGGTGCAACTGGAGATATAGGATTGGATGACATTGATGAGGTTGAGGAGTCATTTCATCTACTAGGAGGATGGTTGTCAAGCCACAACTTTCTATGCCAAGGGAGGAGCCAAAACAAAATCCATGAATTAGAACCTCCACCTCTCCCCAAGTTTTCACTAGATTGGGGAAGAGGAAGCTGTACAATGTTTTATTTTCATTCTATTGGCTATCTTTTGTATCAACCATTAGGATTCCGCATGATGATGCGATTTTGTACTCATTTATGGACTCATTGGATACATCTTATCATTGAATTTTGCAAAAAAATGTGTTTCTAAATAATTTTTTTAAGTTGCCGAGCTTTTTGCCGAGTCGAAAATTTTGGGTCTGCTGAGTTTTTGCCGAGTCCAAGTTTTCCAACTATGATTATGTGTATCATTTTTTATGCAAATATGTGTTTCCACATATTTTTTGTAGTAGTTGAGATCAAATTTTAAAGTGTTCTATACGCCACTTGTAATGTCTCCATTTCATGACACCTTTCGTCAGTTGGGTTTGTTTTGGGAACATTTACTATTTTTAGTAAGTGCTATTTTTAGCAGGGGGCCTGGTACAGTACTCCAGTCAGTGGTGAGCCATCTCGAGCGTCTTAGTTTCTCTCTAGCTTAGGTTTCAGGGTGCATTACTTACTATTTTTGGAACTTCCTAAAAATAGTAAGTCAATTAGGGTTGACTAAACTTGGCAGGCTAGCCCTAGTTAGGCTAGTCAATGTGCACATTCAGAGGATTAAGTTACTTTGGGAGATTATTTTAATATTTGAGGCACTTTGGGAAATGTGTTTTAAAAGTGACTTTATAATGTTTAATTAAAAAGGGGACATAAGGGGACTCAATTAAAAAATAGACCAAGGGCGCCTAGTCTAATTACTTGAAGTTGTTTTAAAGATAAATAATATAATACCTCATTTGGGTGCCCAAACTATGGAGGTAAAAAGATTTAAAATTAATTTAAATCAAATTTATGGAGTTTTTGGAGGCAAACTACGGTTGCTGGAATGAATGAATGAATGAATGGATTTTAATGACGTCCACGAGACCATCAGTCTATGGGACCAAGCACGGCTCATTTGGGGGTTGTTGGAGTTTGAGTTTTAGGGATGCTGCTGGTGTGGTGCTAGGGTATTGAGGATAGAATTGAGGACATAGCCCCTCAAGTTCTAAGACTTGGCTTGGCAGTGAGTGACCTGCTCAAACTTGTGCTGGGTGATTTCACCCAGAGATCACATCTGGGTTAAATGATGAAGATTTACCAATATTTCTGATTGCATTTCAGTAGTTTTGGGATGTGTGACTATTGGATTTTGGTGTGGAGAGAAATAACTTCATTTTGGTGTGTTTTAATCATTTTACAGGAGACTTTACTTTGGACCTAAAACTAGTTATTTGCTCATTGCTCATTATCGGTTGAAGATATTATTTTGGGTATTGATCCATTGGAAGCCCCTTCTCTTGCCGAATGTTTTGAGTACTAGATTGTAATTTTTGGGTGAAGATTTGAATTTTCTAAAGTAGGTTGAGCTTCTTCAGGCGACACAGGGCTGAAACTGATAATTTGCTCATATTTCCTCATTGGCTCGAGATTTCATTCTGGGTATTTGAGATATCACTTCTCCTCTCAAGGGTGTCCATTTCAATAACAAGAACATATATTTTCGTGAAGAATCCAATTTATTAGAGAAAATCGCCCTTCTAGAGAGGTACGGCCTTGTTGGGTTTGCTGCACTTTGTTTGGTGGGTTGAAAAGATGTTCGAACAGCAGATTCTAGGACCCTTTTGGCTGCACAAAAACTCTATACAGCTTGGTTACTTTAACTTGCATCTTGGGGAAAGGTGTACTTGTCAAGTGAGCTTCATGATTGTTGAAAGAACTCAATTTCCAGGTCTGATAATAAGTTTTAAATTCTGATTTTTGAAGCTTTGTATGACTGAAAACAAATATTGAAGAAATCAGAAAATTAGTTTCCTCTAAAAGTGTTATTCTAGTTCTTTTATGCTCTCGTTATTTTATTGTTATTTCACAATGCTAAAAAACAAACATGCAATGTAAACCCTTCACTTGCAATGCAAAAACTTCATGAAAACAATTGCAAACAGCAAACAGCAACAGGGTAAAAACAGAATTCTTTTTGGTGTAGATTATTACACTACTCTCAAGATTAGTGTAGGAAGTTGATTTTGATATATTTGCTTTCTTAGAAGTGGTATCAGAGCTTGATCATCTTCGGTTTCAATTGTTGGGTTGTTGGGTTTTTTGATCTAATCTAGATTTGAGTGGGAGTTTGTGTAGAAGAGTTATTTGTGATTTTATTGCAGGAAATATAAATGGAAAACACATCAGGGAGGATGAAGGTTGAAAATTTTGTAGTGCAAACTTCAAATTGGGGCTCTCTTGAAATTGAAATGCTTTCTGATGAAGCTTCTTCTGAAGATTGCTTCTGTCTTTTGGCTTCAAATAATATATCACGAATCTCCCCTATTGACTGATTGAGGCTTCAAATTTGTTTCTACTGTGATTTAAGAAGCCGAGAAATATCAGTAATATCAGAAGAAAGCATGTCTAATTTCTTAAAAATAGTTATGAAACCATTAGAAGATGCAGGAGTATCCTCAAACTCAGAACTTGAGTTTCTTTTCTTTAAATCATGCCTTCGTTACCATGGAGGAATGATATAACCAGTTGATTTTTGTTTTGCAAGGTTTTTGAGATCTTTTTGGATTTTGCCTTTTTCTATTTCAAGATCCTTTATCTTTTGTAAATGCTTGTTTACAGAGACCCTTCTTTCTTCTCTTGTCATGGCTTATTTGTAAGGATCTTTGAGCTTTTCCATCTCAATTTTATGCTGCACATCTTTCAAAGACTGTTTTAGCATAGAAGCAACAAAATTATCATCATCATCAGAGATTTCATCTTCAGAATGTTAAACCTTTGTCCCTTTATGTTTCATCATCTGATGTGATTCTGGCAACAAACTGAGTAGTTCATATAACTACTCATTTTCTAAATTCACTTGGGAATATTCAACAATTTCCCAATTCTGGTTTTTATCATGAGCTTGGAACATAGCATAAACCCTAGTTCTTGGATTTTATTTTTTAGGATAGTTGGTTGCATAGTGAGGTCCCTTACAGATAAAGCATTTTACAGATCTATGTACAGAACCTTTCCCCTTTGTTTTTACGCAAGAGGTATTGTGGGAGCCTATATCCTTTTTCTCTGGACTGTTTTTTGTGGAGAGGAACAATTTTGTATTTTTCTTTTTTGAAATCTTTTTCACCATCATATCGAGTATCTCTGCTGTACCCATGATATTTTTTACTGCACTTTCTACATTTACATCTTTTGCCACAAGACTTTCTTTTAAATTGTCTAATATTAGCAAATTCTTTGAAACTGTCTGTGGGAGGATTACTGCAAAATTCTCTCAAATTACATGGAGAATTATATTCTTTAGCATTTGCATTTAATGCTCCTAATAGACATTGTTTTTGCAATTTATAGCCAAGTAGATTCTTTATCTCATCAGAAGTGCAGTTAGCAATAGTGGTCTTTTTCTTATCAACAATATAGTCCTCAGCCCAACTTCCTAGACCACATGGTAGAGAATTCAAATAGTATTTTTTTGTAGGGACATCATTTTGTAATTTAGGTGCAATTAGATACTTTTTAAAAACTAGAGTATACTTGTGAAATAATCCCAAGTTTTTGAGTTTAAGTCTAAATAAAATCTTTTCTGCTTGTGTTGGAATATTTTTCCTATCTCCACATAAAATGTCAAGAAGCAACAATTTTAATTGCCTAAAACCACATTATAAGTGTCTTCTCTACCCATTTCTAAATCTTTGACCATATAATTGTTTTCATCAATTTTGGTAGAGGGGCCTTTATTTGGAAGTCCATTCCACCAAAGCCTTAATTTTGCTGATAACAGGCGGGAAGCATATAAAACTTTGGATGCATCAGTCCATTCGCGTCCTTTTACATCACAAAGGTTTTCTAAAGTATCAGTCCAAGTACAAATCACATCATATGGGTCGACAAGATGATCTATATTTAAAATGTAACCTGCTGAAGTATGAGGCCTTAATTGCTCAGGACGAGCATTCTCAGTGAGAGGCTCCTTTTGTTCATAATCAGGTTCTTTTATTGTAGCAAGTTTTTCCCATTCTTTTGCTACTTGTACATCATCAAAGTCAAAACTATACACAAAACTATTTACAGAAGAATTATCTAAATCCACAGAATCGGAATCTAAACTTATAGAGGACTGAAAATCTGATTCCATATTAGTCTCTTTTTGCACACAGGCATTTTCATCAACAAATACTGGCTCATCAATTTCCTCAGTAATTCCTATTTCAGTCATCCAATCCTTTTTTGTTACTGCATGAGTATGCTCTTTGGTTTTGGAAGGTCATGGTTTTTGGGTTGGAGGAAGAATAGGTTTAGGTTCATCAAGTTCATCGTAAAACAATCCTTTTCTCCTCTGAATATAACCTTTTTCTTTCCTCCTTGTGGGATTGTCTTTGGTTTTTGTTGTTCTTTAGAGCTATCATGCTCACCTTGGGCCACCCGTATCTTCTTCACATAAGATCTTACTTTATCTATTTTCCTTGATACGAGATCTATTAATACTTTTGTATCAGTAGCCTCATTTTCTTTTTTCTTTTCATAGTTATGCTGATTATCATATATTTGGTTTATATGTGATTCAACCTTTGTCTAACTGTTGTATAAGGCACTGATTGAAGTATTGATGCACCTGATGTGACAGTGCTGAGGTGTCATTCAAGACCGCAGATGACATTTTTTCGATCCTCTGTGTGCTTGCACTAGTAGTATTGCTAAAATACAAAGCGTTTTTTATATCCATTGCTAAAGGTTTTCTTGTGCAGAAATTTTCCACTGGGCTATCCAATTTCTCTAAGCTTCTGAAATTTTCTGTTTATTTCCTAACCCAGTGTGCAATCTTGATTCATATCTACCCTATAATTTATTGTCTTCATTTATGTCAGTAAAAGACTCGGGAGTTGGCCATCTGCCAGGTGCATAACTGTTGATTTCTTCTCTTTTGCCTTCAATTTCTAGATTGAATCTGGATCTTCTCTCAGTATTTGCTCTTGGTAGGGATTCTCTCATCATTTTCCCACTTTTAGGCATTTTTGTGATTTTAATGCCTTTTCCTTTTCTATCCTTGTCTCCTTCTTCCTTTGGGGTTAAAGCCAATTTAAATTGACTTGTCTGGCTAAAGCATCCATTAATTCTGGATTACTGCTCAAATCTGAGAGTGTGGCCATGGATGATCTGGAGGGATAGGGGTTGATAGATTGTTGTCTGCTGTAAGGATAATGACTAGAGGATCCTAATGATTCTTCTGGATTTTAGTCAATATATGGTTTATTCAAAGAGCTGGGAATATGTCTAGACATGGAATAGCTTCTATTCATTTTCCTAAAAGATCTTCTAGGTGTTTCTTCTTCGACTTGTTGCTCCATAATTGTTTGCTCAGGATCTGTGATCCAATCTATTGTAGATAATCATTTACTTCGTATTTTAAATTTTTAAGAGTAATAGACCATCTGGAAGAAGATGGGACATCTAGATCTCTAAATTGAGCTATAATGGCCTGATCCCAGATATGACACTTGGTATCAATTATTGTAGTGAAGTATTTCGCTCCTATGTCATAGTTGAAATGAGGGTGGACAATAATATCAACAAATGTGAAATGCGCATGGAAATAACCTTTAGCCTTCCATCGCTCTACATCTTTTTGGGTGATGAATGGAAGATAGATAGGTCTGATTCCTACACCCTGGACTTGGAGGTTGACTTCGGAATGACACACAGAAGTTAACATTCTAGCTTTAATGCCCTTTTCTGGATATAAATCAGAAATTGAAATGTCCGGAAATTTAAAATTGCCCTTTTCATCAACGCGATCTTCTTTGTCTTCAATCATATTATGAATAGGAACAGTAAAAGAACTACATTCATCGATCTCTAACTAGCCATAGTTATAGGTTTAGATCGATCTTGAAATTGAGGCAGAATTTTTGCTGCTACTTTAACTGACTTACTACTGCCCTATACGCTTGTCCTTCGGCTTCAACTGTGTCTTACTATTGCAGCTCCACAACTACTTTCAACAAGTTACCCTCAATATTTCAGATCTAAATGTTGATCAATGGATAACAGATATGAAGAACACCAGTAAGTGACCCTTTTCTGAAGCAAAGTATGAGATGATGGCTACAATAATACCAATAATGAGGACAAATATAATCACATATTTCAAGATAACACAGTCACTATTACTTAAGCAACTCCCAGACGTGCTTGCAAGGCTCTGATACCAATTTTGTGGAAACACTTATCTTGACCTTTCATTAATTAGGAAATAGCACTCATTACATAGATATGACTCATGACTCATAACAATCTTAAGATTTCTTATTATCCAGATCACACAAAGCATAGGATAAGAGCATACGTCTAAGACTCCTATGACTCTATTGGACTCCAAATCCAAATATCTCACCTTAGAGGCGGTTTCCCATTAAATAGAGGCAGAACTGAACTTTTACCTCTTAGCTATAGATTCGGTTTTGAAATCCTACCATAGAAAAATGACACGTGCAAAGCACTAAGCAAGGAGATAGCTGTAAAGACAGTCTATTGTGAACACTAAACTTAATGAGGACCAAAAACTTACTTTTTGAAAACCGTATAGTGAGAACGACCCACTTAACACCCATAGGTGGATACGAGGATCTATCTTTTTTGATAGGGTTGCATCCTGTTGTCAGATCATAACGTGGCTGACATCACGACATTGACAAACCCAAGTGCTAGTTATGCTTCATCTTGAATATGTGACAAAGGTGGTAATAAAGTATTTGGAAGTGGTTTGAATACATCATCCCAATCAGATGGATAAGCATAAAAGGCATAAACAACTCTTTGTTGCTCGTGACCTTTGATAGTGTCTATCTCTATCCGAACAACCAACTGTCAGGAAATAATGTCAGAGTCATATCATCGATTAATGCTTCAGTGAACCATGGGTAACATAAAGGATAGGATTCAACCGTGGGAATTCCATATGCATAGGGCTGTACTAAATAATCACACATTCCTTCAAATATTGCATGAAATAAATCTCCCTTGATATGATTGAAAAACTCTCTCATGTCTGGAGGAAAGTTCGGAGTAAAGATATCAGCATAGTCTTCAAACTCTGTTTGTAGAAATGTGATATTGTTGAAAAATCCGAACCTGCAACATGTCAAGAAATTCATCTTTGTTTTTATAGACCAGCACATAGATTGAAACCTTGTGATTTGAATATACATTGCACGGTGATTGCGACAAATGTATGTGATGGGAGCATCATGTAACCCAAAGAGTTGGAGAAATCTTTCTTCTTCCTCTACAAAATATGTCTATGCCTCATAGTGAAGCATGATTTCTATTCTTAAACTCCTTAGCCACCTGTCAAGCAAATAAACTTCACAAAACAAGTTAATAAATGGTAAAGGAAGATCAGGGTATTATTTGATTATGCCTGTTTCATCTTTGTAGTATTTGGTATCTCCTTGTTTTATACTAATTGCTGCTGCAAATTCTTTTGTTAAACAATCTGCAAGAGTATTGTTCTCCCTTTAATTCATTCAATATCAAAGTGATAACTTAAGAATTCAAAATACCAGCGAACAATTCTTCCTTGAGCTATATCCTTGTTTGGCTTCTTTTTAAGCAAGCTCCTCATTGCTTGACTGTTAGTCTGTAATATGCAGCCCTATTTTGCCTTTGTCTTTATTTGTTTTGATGAATGTTTTGTGATATATTTGCAATGTTTGATACAACAATATAATGCAGCAAAATAGAAGATATTGCAATAATAATTTTCAACTCAAAAACTGAACATTACATAGGGAATATACAGTTGAAAATTCCAGATTTTTATATCAGTTTAGATACTTAGTATTTTTACAAAATATTGACAACCCAGTTCATAAAATATCCCCTATTATCTAAAACAACAATACCCAAGAAATCTGGGAGTTACAAATCATGAACTCATAGGTAAGATATGCCTTGAAACCCTTTGAAAATGGATGCCAACTGCAAGTAACACCTCAATGGAAGAAAAGATGCCAACACAGTGCTCTCTAGCCCTATCTTGCCACAATAGAAGAGGTATTTGCAGCAATAGCAGTCTTAACCTCCATGTCAACTCAGCTATAGGAAACCCTTCAATTCCAATATTTGCAATATTAACAATCTCCAAATCCCACGTCCAGATCAGCAAGGATTGAATTATACATCAGCAAGTAAATCCTCCCAATTCAATCAATATATCTTCCAATTTCTTGTTGATTGCTTTGAACCCTAAATATTAAATATCTCCTGTATATCAATGAAGCACATGCACAACCTCTGAATGAAGTTGTCTGCAAGGGCTTGGGAGATCTTTCACTCCTGCATCGAGTTGTTCTTCCTGAGGGATTTCGTCCTAAAAAAGCTAATTGTTTCCAAACTCTCCAATCTCTTGCAAAAACCCTTATCAAAATAATCTTCTTCAACATGAATGAATAAATGTGCAAATGAGTTCCAAATGCCTTTTTATAATTCCCAAATTCCACGCCCTAATTTGCATTTGAATTATTTTTCATTTCATTTACTTTTCCCACCTTATAACTCCCTTTAATATTTTATTTAATTGGGCACAATACTTTATAAAATAAAGTATTCTTTTAAATCATTTAAATCCCTTTTTAATAAAGTGCTTTTTATAAATATTAATAACGCATAAAGTTAATTTAAATTAACTTTATATTAATGTTATTAAAATTAAATGCTTAGGACTATAATCAGACCAAGATTAATTCAGAACAATAATCTGCCATCATGCCCAATATAGTAACTCCACTAGCTGACCATACCAGTGACTTACTATAAATAGTAAGTATGAGCAACTCGTCCAAGTGACTTACTAAAAATAGTAAGTGTGGGTCAAAGTGTCTTGAATGGCTTTCGGAAGGCACACCACAAATAAATGAGGACATTGAGCTGAAGTGTATTGAAATAAGCACCAAAAGCCCTTTTGAATAGACATAGATCACCCTCAAAGGGCCCTCTAAACACCATGTTAGCCTACGGGGACCAAGTGTGTCATGTTCCCAAAATCAGACATTTAGAAAATTAAGAAACACAATTACAATAGTAAACATTTTCATCATTGTAATTGTCCAAACAATATTATAATTGTGGATATTATAAATAACATTATAAATATTATGACGATATAATAGATAAATTATTATTATTAGACAATTATAATTATTATAAATACAAATACATAACAAAGGTATAAAAGAAATATTAGTAATATTATAATTATAATTACCATAAGGTAATATTATAATTATATAACAAATATAAAATTAATATATTAAATTGCTTAAATATTAGCACTGTAATAAATAATCATATATATAAATAAAACTGATATATAGAATGAAATATTCGCTTAAGTCTCTCGGGCGTGACTTGGCATGAATGAAGAAGCAGCGTCTATAGCCTGAATCGTCATGTCTCTCCCGTCAGGTATAAATGGAGGCTCCATATAGCATTAAGAGGGAGGAATATAGGAAAATACGTATGTTATGGGAAAAAAGAGGATATGTGGAGAAAAATGTAAACAAGGAAATAAACTCTCGTAGCACCGAATACTTAAAGGTAGTCTTTACGCACCAACGTTCTATATTGGATTCAATCGCAAATTTGAGGGCCCGTAACTTCTGATGGCTAGACTGGGACGGCATAGACACGGAGATTCCATTTTGACTTGCCATGTCAGCCTCTATCTAGCCGATAGGAGAAGTGATATCTTTGTGATGGCGGCTATCTCTTGCAATGTCATATACATCCGAAGCCCTGATCACCTGGTCGTGTGATAATATGCATTTGTTTGGGACTTCCGACTTCCCAGTTGGCCATGACAGTGTAAAATGCTACAATTCTTGGGCAGTCAACCTTTGTCAATTCCCACATAATCACCAGTCGACGTAAATAAGAGATGGCTCCTTCAATAATCAGGATAATCTTGAGGTGGTGATGGCATCAATAAAACGATGGCTATACAATATATTTGTCAACAGTTTTCGGTCTCAAAATATGTACGAGCCAGATATATACATATATACCTATTCCTGAAAGGGCCGATGACTCTCTTCTTCACCCTTGATTGCCTTTATATCTAGATGCCTGAATAGACAAGAGAAGGGAGAAAGCTAGATTTGGAGCAGACGTGGAATAAAATCATTATGGGTAAAGAAATAACATACTCCAAGGACATATAGATATATGTACGCATATATTACTGACCGGAGAATTGCACTCAAGATATATATAAAGAGGAGAAGATAGATAGAAAAGAAGATATTTTATGTCTCTAGAATATAGGCATATTCTAAGGGAGATAGACAGTAAGCGAGAGAGGTAAATACATATTTATGAATTATGATATACATCTGAGTGTAATAAGAAGAAATGAATGACTCCTTGACGTGAATGTAATATTAATATCCTCTTTGGTCTTATTAGAGATTATTAACGTAATTTATGAATCTCTAACTCTTCCAATGTCTCTTTGAGGAACACTTCGAACACAAGATTCGGGATTAAGTGCTTCCACCCAAAAAGGGTCATTACAAAGTGATAGGCTAACTGTTGCATTTGTTGACTACCTAGGAAAAGGGGACATTACCCAGTCTTGACTGTGAAATGTTATGGTTTTAAGAAAATTTTGAATTTCTCTATCCCTTTCTTTACCGCTAAAATTTCTTTCTCATATATATGATATCTTGTTTCTGTGTTGGAGAAAGTCCCTGATTTGTATCCACAAATCTCTTGCTTTCCTTCAGGTGTTTCTTGTATCAAGATAGCTGACCAAACATTGTCAGAAGCATCTATATTTAAGAACAATAGATGATCTTTCTTTGGGATTTGCAGAGTTGGCAGATGCTTGCATTTGTCCTAAATATTTCTTATGGCCTTCATTACATCCTCATTTCATCCAAAACTTTTATCTTTCAATAAATCTTGAATAATTTTTTTATTTTTTGCCAATCCATTATAGAATGGTGAAACTTAATTTATCTACAAGTATATTAGGAAATTCTTGAATTCTTTGGTGTAAACGAGGTTGAAGTTTAATCTTACCTTGGCCTAAGTGTAAACCAAGAAAATCAATTTTTGATTTGGCAACCTCCATCTTTTTTGCAGATAGACAAATTCCATTTTGCTTAACTGCCGCAAACAATCTTTCCAAGTGAACCAAATGATCAATTTCATTATCAGAAAAGACGATTATGCCATCTATATAAATGACACAAAATTCTTTTTAAATGACACAAAATTCTCTTAAATGCCTTAATGCCTGGATCCATTCTTCTTTGGAAATATGCTGGTGCAATGCATAATCCAAATGGCATTGCATTCCATTCATAAAGTCCTTGAGGGATTGAAAATGCTGTTTTATACTTATCTTCTTTTATCTTGATTTGCCAAAATCTTGATTTGCAATCAAACTTGGAAAATATCTTTTTATTAGCAGCTCTTCTTATCAAATCTGAACTAAATGGTATTGGATAATTGAAAGGTAGAATAATATCATTTAGAGGCTTATAATTTATGCAAAATCTCTTTTTGCCTCTTTCTCTTTTTGCTCTTTGTTGGCGTTTAAATTCGCACCTCTGGAATGCGGATTTGAAAACGGACAGCTATGCACAGATAAACTGCTCTTCAAATTAGGAGGGGAAGCTCCCTCTTGCTGATGGTGTTTGAAAGAAAGTAAACTAAAACTAAGTTGCCTATCTTTTTGGATCAGCTTAGAGCACAAGGTTTTTTAAACACAAACGCCGCAGCTGAGATTTTCTGATAAGAAGTTCAACTACGACTAACTTAGACTAAAAGACGTTCCTAACCTCTCAAGTAATAGCAGAGCAAGAGAAGTTAGAAATTTAACAAGGTAGATTTTCTGACAAAAATACTTTAACAATCTCTCTCTCAACAAACACCTACACACTTCACTGTAAGCTGAAATAAAGATCATGAAAGCATAACATAGATAACGGAAATCTGAGATTTTAGACCAAGGCAAAAGAGGCTCATGATTTTATTACTCAAATCTCTAAAACAAAACTCCCTTCTAACATGCCTTGAATAAGAAATTGCAGCTAAGGAGGCTTGCAAACTTATTCTTAACACAATAGAAAACAGCAATCTCACTAACTCCTTGTTGGCTAAAGAGGCTCAACAATTTGCTTATCACAATACAAATGAACAATACTTGAGCAACAAATAGAAGGCACAATAGGCTCAGCGTTTTGTTCTCATAAGCACGGTTAAAAAAATAAATGAGCAAAGGCTCTTATTTATAGAGAAGCAGAGGAGTAGGGAACCCTAAAATCTCCTTGCTTTCACAATCTAGGGCTTGCTCAGCAAGCAAGCTTTATTACTAAATCTAGAAAGAAGAAACCCTAAAAAGCAGAAAAAGCGGGAACGCCAACTATTACATCTTATCTTCTTTCTATCCTCAAAGAATGGATAAGGATTATTCCAAGAATAGAAAGAAAGCGGAAAAGAAAGCTTCTAGAAGAAAGCTGCTTTAAAACTCGATCACATCCGCTAGGAAGTTTGAGATTGTGTCCCGGTTCGGTGCATCTATACCATCAACAGCAAAACACCGCTTTTCAAGAATATCTTCGGCATCTGCAATAGATCTCTGGAAATCTTCAATCTCATTGGCCGCTTTATTGAACTTTGCTGACATCATTGAAACATGACCTATCCTTCCACCAACTGGGCTGCAACTATGAACAACATTCTGGAACTGATTTTGTACCTCCTCAAGCCCGACGTTCTTGGGCAATGTCTTATGTTTTTCTTTCATCCATCTCTGTGCAATCTTCTTGCTGTATTTGTCCTTATGCATGTTCCACATCTTTTCACATTCATCCCTCGAAAGAGTTACACTTTCAGGCCATGGGGGAATGGAAAAACACCTTTCGACCATGTCAGGCTTTAGACTGCAAATTAACCTGCCATCCGCTGATTGGATCTCCCTAGTAGCCGGGTTGTAATGCTTAATGCAAGCGATTACGAACTCAAGGCTCTGAACTGATATAGGAATAGACGCTGCTGCGAGGAGTCCAGAATGACCCAGGTTCTTGATTGAAATGTTGCCTGCTCTCTCCAAGGGATATAGATCGAACACCGGCTTGACATGATGCAAGTCTGTCTCAGCTGTTTTGATGTAATTATGAAAGAGAGCTGATTCGGACTTGAAAACATTAGGAGTGTACTCCATTTCAGAAAACTTGAAGAATGACTGTAAACTCGCCTTGGTTCAGACAAGTCTTGTGCAATTTCTATTTTTAGAATGCTGATTTTTATGCTTCAACGGACGAATTTTTTGAGAATTTTTCTGAGATATGGGTTTTGTTCAGAATATCAATGCAAGACAACCCAGATCGTCCGTTTTCGAAAATCTTGAATTTTGACTGAAAAAGCAGCAAACCCTAATTTCTTCAATTTTTCCCGAAAAAAGCTGACATCTGGGTTTTGTTCAGAGTATCAATAGAAATGGACCCAGTTGATTGAAATTGCAAAACCCTGACGTTTGATCGAAAAAGCAGCCAACCCTAGGTTTTCAAAAAAAGCTGCGATATGGGTTTTCTTCAGAAGACTGATTGGAAAGGACCCAGATGGTTGAAATATGAATGCTCTGAGGTTTTCACTGACATGCAAGATAAAAGCACTTGCTGCAACTTGATGAAGTTTCTTGAAAAATTCTTCAGAAGATGGAGGCAAAAAGACCCAGATGACTGAAAAATTGAAAGCTTTGGCCTTCTGCTTGAAAAACTTGATCTTCTGGAACAGAAAGAATGAAAAAGCAAGGGTTTATGTTTGCTGGTCTGAAAAATCTGATGTAAAACCAGCAACTATGAATTCTTTAATCACAAAAAATTTCTCAAATTTGCTGCTCCAACTTTCTCCTCTGGAAGTTACCTGCAAAAATAATGAAAAATACATTGAAAAGAGGTGTTAAATAGACTTAGGGTCTGATTTAGGTTTTGCTTTCTTTTCTGCTTTTATTTCAAAACCCTAAATCTCATCTTCTCAGTTTGGACGCCATCTTCCTCTTCTCACAATTTTGAAATTTTAGAAATCTTCAAAAATCTTCTAAGGCATGAAGATTTGGGCGCCTTTCTCCAAGAGGGGCGCTCAACTTCACCAGACTTGGTCAAAATTTCCACTTTTTCAACTTTTCTCCATTTTAACATGCCACTTCGCCTCTGATTTCCCGTTGACAGATCAACCCGACAGACGAGCTGAGTGATTCACGGCGAAGCCTGACTGATTCTGAAAAAGATGTTTTGGAGGCACCTCCTGCTAAAAACTTGATCTCGACCTCCGAATTCACGGGAGGCTTTTCCTTCTAGGGGCGCCCAGTTTCTCCAGTTTTAGCCATTTTTCTGCTTTCCAAGTTCTTCATTATCCTCTATTCCACAGATGATTTCGTTAAATCTTGAGCTTCGGGCGTCGGATTGCTGAATGTTTGTGCTCATCGCGAAGCTGACTGAAAATGAAAAGGAGTCTTCTGGAGACACGTTTGCCAAAAAGTGAACTTTCACCCTTCAAAAGGTTGGGCGCCTATCTTGACTGGGGGCGCCCAGTTTACTAACACTTAGTTTATTTTTTGACTTTTTCACTCTTGCTTTGAATTTCTCTTTTCACCTCTCGTCGGACCCTCCGTTCAGCCTTTTGAATCTGATGACTGCGAGCTCCGTTTGTCGTGCTAAAAAGCTCACTGCGAAGCCAGTTGAATTCTGAAGACATCCCGTTACGACCTTGACTGCAGATTCATCTGTTTGCACCCTTGAAAAGTTGGGCGCCTTTCTTCAACAGGGGCGCCCAGTTTCTCCAGACTTAGAAAATTTCTCGATTTTTATCTTCAAGTTTCAGATCTTCATTTTATACCTTCCACTTTGACTTGAATTTGCTGGAGACTGGATTGTCGGATGTTTCTGCCGGGGATATCCATCGCGAAGTTGACTGAAAACTGAACAACTTTCATTGAAGACCGTAACCCTAATTCTTTCATCTGAGGCCCTAAAAAGGTGGGCGCCTTTCTTCAACTGGGGCGCCCAAACTCAGCAGACTTAGAAAATTTTCATGACTTTTCACTTTTCTTCCTCGATCCACGTGCATGTTCATCGTTTCACCTTCTGCTGGGAATTTGAATGCTGAAATTGACGCCTGGCAGTCGGATGACCTCCATTGATGACCTCAGAACTCCAGATATGCTTCTAAAAAAAACTGAATAGACCCAGTAGGGCAAAACTGATTATTTTAAGATTTTGACTGCACCAGCCTGATACGGACATATTTTGAGCCAATCAAAATCAGTTCGGACCCTGTCGGACCAACTTTCTATTTTTAGAAAATTTTGCCAGTATCCTTTTCGAAAGAAACCCAGAAAAACCCAGAAAACTTTGCTATTTCGAGAAAATTTCTAAAAATAGCAGTTTTCCTAAAATTTAGGGATGAAAAACTGAGATCTGGGTTTTGTAGGTTAAGCTGTTCTTAGCAGACCCAGATCGTCAGAATTTGAAAAATTTGTGTTTTAACCCTCCATGTAAGACACGTACACCCAAATTTTGACCTTTTTTCATTGATTTGACAAGACTTTTACTCATTTCTTCAAAATGTCTAAGTGTAACAAAAATTTTAATTTTGGGGTACAACACTCTTCTATTGACAAGAAATGCTGGACATGAGAATGGACTTTTACTAGGCCTTATAAAATTACCTTCAAGCAGCTCTTGCAGATGCTCATCCATTTCTTTGACTTCTATAGGGCTCATTAGATATGCCGGTTCATGGGGTATCACTGATCTCCATTCTGGCTTTATTTGAATTTCACACTTCTTTTTTGGGATTCTAGAATTGCAAAGGATTCATACTGCAACATTCTTTTTCAAACTTTTCTTTGATTTTTTTGAATGCTTCTTGTCCTTCAACTTGTGAATTAGCAAACTCATGATATTCTTGGATTTTTTTCATTATCTCTTTCCTCTTTTTATTTCCTGTAGGTTTATTCTCAAACTTGTATATTACCAATTTTAACATTGGTATTTCTAACTGCCTATCTGTGGAAATGTTGTCATTGATGTCAAAGTAAAAGGATGAAGTCATTGATGTCAAATGTATGGGCAAGGTTGAGAAAAAGAAAGTTTGTAGAAACAATGTCTATAATATAATGAATTTAAGAAATGCTAGATGTTACATACAATGATGTTGATAAATGCAAAGAACAGTTTGCACCTATGAGGAGATATCGTAGGTTGTATCCAAAGCTACATAGACTTGAGCATTACCACATAAGAAGATGTGAATGTTGAAGATTTGAAAATGCCCAGTCAGCAATAAGAAGGCTTCTATTATGCCCAGTCAGCAATAAGAAGACAATAAAGAATATATATGTCATCATGAAATGAAAGGGAAAAGGAGAACATCATTGCACATAATATATGTATTATCGGGTTCTTTAGGAGATAGCGCAACATCAATATCATCGAACTTAGAAAACTACTACCATTCAAGGAGTCGTTGATGGTGAGAAAAAGAAATGTTTAAAGTCGTTGATAATGTTGGAAAAATATTTGAAGGCGATATGTTTCATTAAGAGTAACGCTATCTTTAGGAATATCGAGCAAACTAATGATTACTAGCAGGCCCGTGCTTTGTTTCATCAGACATCTTCATAAATATATTAAATCGAGACTGAATAAGGGCCGCGAGATTTTCTGGATACATATATTGATCATATGAGTGAAAGCACAATAAGAGTGCCGGAATCATCTCCGACTCTATTGTCGACCTCACCTTCGTGAGAAGCTTACTCTCGATCCTTGAGAGACATTACAACCTACTTCCGCCAGCATTACTAACATTATCGGAGCAGAGCTACTAATATTATCGGGCCTCCCTTCCAGCGCATCAACAATGACGGAATTATTGAGAAAGACAATCGATCTTGAGTCAGAGCCACACTTATCATAGTAATTGCATTATTCATTGCTGCATCATATTAATATCTAGGGAATTCATTTGTTGGAGGTAGTGCTTAATTCTTTGTTATAAGGATGAACGATAATCTTCATTAAGGAAGTGTTTAAACTTAATAAAGACTATTAAGTAATGGCAGCGATTACTTAACAAGGGGTTGCGATTAGTTTTGAAAGGACAAAATGAATAAAGAAAGTCATACTTGTTTGGAAGGTTATCATCTTTCAAAAGAGGAGTCTCTATTCATAGAGATGTGAAGATATAAAAAGGTTAATAAAAATTGTGGTGTGTGAGTGTGTGTATGGAATAACTGTTATATCAAAAGAAACATAAAGTGCTGCATGAAAGAAATGTATGTCATCTGAAGATTGGAAAGTGCTAAATGTTGTGTGAAAATCTATATCATATAAACACAAATTGTGTGTGGAGTAAAAAGCGTTGAATAAGAAGATATAAAAGGGTGTAAGAAATAAGTATGAAGTAGTGTCATTTAGGAAGAGTAATCTCTCTTGACAAAAGACATTTTCATTTATGAGATCATTGAAGATATAAAAGACATTTTGTGAAGTGTTGAAATAGGAGTGATAAAAAACAAGCATAGAAAATACACCAGCATATGAAGATTTGTGAAAGAGGTTTCATGCAAGATTAGAGAAGACTTTGGAGTATATTATATTGAAGACAAAACATATACATTAGATTTGTAAGAAGATTGTTTGAGCAGAATTGTCCATCATCTATTGAGGAAGCAACAATTGAAGGTGGAACATTATCATTCAATTTATAATCTTTGCTAAGTTGGTGCTTGGCAAGTAGGGGTTGGTACTCCTTGTAGGTTGGTGCTGACTAAATCAGAATTAGGGGTTGATGCCCCTTGTAGGTTGGAGCCTACTAAAACAGGATTAAGGGTTGGTGCTCTTTGTAGGTTGGAGCCTACTAAACTACATATTTGGTGATTCAAGTAGGTTGGTGCCTACATTCATTGTAAAAGTTTATATAATTCATAAAGTACATTATTTGTGCCATGGTTTTATCCCGAAAGGGTTTCCACATAAAATCTTTGTGTCAACTTGTTCATATTGTGATATTCTTGCATAGTTGATTTTGTGTTAGAGTTTGAAGTTGATAAAGTTCGTAAAGTGTAAAAGTTGGTTGATATATTGATTCACGCCCTGCCCCCTGCCCCCCTTTCTCAGTATATCTTTGTGCTCTTCACTATCTTCATGCCTCAAAGAGACTTGGCTTTTCTTGAGAATAAACAGTTCATATTTAGTAAGAAATAAATATCCCAATAGAATATCACTGTCTAACTTGTTATATTCTATGGTCAGTAATGAATACCTTTCCCATGATTTCAATATGAACATCTTGAGCATATCCATCTAGAAGGTCTGGCCTTTCTTTCCAGAATTCTCTTGGAATAGCATTTGTCTTGGCAAATGATTTGGTTGAACTAGAGTCGAAAAATGCATATGTTGGAATTTCTTGTATCCTATAAAACATAAAGAAATTCTTATGTAAGCACAATTGTTGGCTAGATAAACTGCTCCTGCTTGCTCTCTTGAAACTGAAATGCTTTCTGATGAAGATTCTTCTGTAGATTGCTTCTGTCTTTTGGCTTTAAATAATATATAACCCAGTAGATTGCTTATAATTTATTCTTTTGTTTCCAATTTGCTGCTTTATCCAGATTTCTAATTGATTTCCATTCGATGCCTCTCCAAATGATTTGCTCTTCCTTTTAATATCTTCATTGGTGGGGGAAGAGTCACCCCTTTCCACTAGCATCCTTTCCTTGGTAAAGGACACATCCTTTCAATCTTCTTTAATTGCTGCTTTTAATTTAATCAGTGTTCCACGGGGATGCGCCCCCCCCAAAAAACCCCGTGTTTCCTAGACGGGGACGTCTTGGAGACTTGGGGACTTGGGGGGGACGTTCCCCCACTAGCCTACCACCAGCACCACCATCCCATCACTAGTGTCGTTGTCTCCAAGACGCCACTAGGACTTCAAAACGTTGGGGCGTCCTCAAGATGTCTAGGGACTCCTAATTGTCTCCAAGATGTATAATTCTTATACTTATACATCTTTTTATAACTATTTTTTCAAGCACTATATGTATTTCAGCACCCTACCGCCCCCTCGCCGCCATCCCCCTTCCGCCCCCAAACTTAGACTCCCCGTCCTCATGTCCCCGAAACGTGTCCCCTGCCACCCCACCGTCTCCATCCCCAAAACCCCATGGAACACTGACTTTAATTAAAGTCTATCTTTTAACTTGAAATCTAGTGCTGCCATGATTCTTCATTGATTATTATTTTATTTTATTTATTTTAATTACATACTTTGCTTCGAACTACACCCACTTTTAAAACTGAATCGACTCATTTTAGAATCACTGTTTTCCATTATTGTATCTGCCTAGGAAGTAATGGCATGGATCAGGGTTGTTATAGGGTTTCGATCTCCCTATTTGGTAGGGACATGACAGCTTGTGACTCGGGTACCCATTGAGTCTGCCAAACTCACGTCCATGGGTAGACTCAACTAGGTCTATGAAAACCAAGAAAAAAAAGCATAAAAAATTGAAAATGCTTAAACATAAAAGCATAAAAGTGAAGTGTTTTTTGGCGGGTTTGGAGGGCTTTTGGAGGATGGTTAAGAGTGATAAAATTATGAAAAATAGTATGTGCCATGATAGTTTGTGTGGTCTTAAAGGCTCTAATTTGGGCCTGAATGGTATGAGGGGCACTACCCCTTGATTCCATTGGGGGCGTTGCTCCTTGACCCCACTAGGGGTGCTGCCCCCAAATCCCTTCTCTAGTTTTTTTAAAAAAAATAGTAATTTTTTTTTTGGGTCATGTTGGATGGAAGAGCAACACTTTTTTATTTTTTTGACTTTTTCCTAAATAAATTCCTAGTAATTAAATTACACATACTTTTAGTGTCCTAAGTGAAACCCTATCCTAATTAATGCTCCTAAGGATGTAATAGTATTTATAGATTTGTTTGAGACACATGTACATGACTCCACATAAAGCTAGTAATGTTGTGCTGAGGGATACAAGCTCTTTTCTACTACAGTTCATGACTCCATATTGTGATTTTTGGTTATGATGCGATGGATATCATAATCCATGAGTTTTGTATAGCTTAAACACTTTCCAATATTTATATATTAAAAATGTGGTTTATTTTAGCTCAAATCCTTTCTTAAACTCATGTGATCTATGCATACTTGTCTATGCGATCAAAGTAGCTTTTATTTAATTGGTTTATTGTGCCTTTATAGGTTATTTATTAAAGGGTGCACGATACAAGTTTTAAATCCTCAAAAATCTTTACATTTCAATGTTTCATGGTTTTTTCAATTTGCTGAGTTTGTGACAAGTTTGGGCATTGAGTCCAAGTCTTGTTGAAAATCAACTTGCCGAGTTTGTGCCAAGTTTGAGTCTTGTAACTATGGTATACAACAACCATCAAGAAATAACTTCAACATGGTTAATGATCATACAAATCTAGGTGCATTTCAACCTACCTACACACAATCTTTGACATGGATAGTTTACCCTTAAGTCACTTTTGGGCCTTTGGCAGACATTGTGGAATATGATGTAAATAAAATTAAAGAGGTGTAATATTTGGTACATGGACATTATCGACCTGATACTGTAAAAATGATAGTGGTACTGACTCCAGAGTTTGTGGATATAGATGTGGGATGTGACCATTCAATATAATTATGTATCCAATGTATAACTATTCATGGTACAGTACAGATGTCACTTTTTAGATCGTCTCTTTGGCTTCAATGGAAGAATCATATGGCAGTATATCGTAAATGAATACATCAAAAGCAACAAGAAGCACCATAGCAACTGAAGATATTCTTATTTTTTTTATCCTATGCCAGTATAATGTAAGTGAATACATCAAAGAAACAAGGAACACTATAACAAGTAAATATATTCATAAAACAAGTTACTAAGTGCAGAGCTGCTTTTTGGAAACAGGTTCTGGTGGGTTGGGAATTTGTGTCTCTATCTGTGCAATCTTGCTGATTGTCTCAGAATAGGGAAATTTGTCTCAAAAGTCAACTACCGTTTGTTTTCTTTAATTTTTTTCTGGATTGCTTAAAGTCATTGTAGGGTTACATAAGAGCTTCTTAAAATTTCCTTAAGTTCTTGAACCACCTCCATCTTGTTGATCAGTATCTCATAATTTCTCCTTTTCTGAACCTAATATTAGTTGTTTAATGCTTATCTTGTTTGAGTGATATATTGAATTATAAATCTCTGACTTACATATTTATTTAGCAAAGATTGTTTTCTGTTGTTTCAGACCATTGGCCCTTGAGCTAACTGCTGTTGAGGAGGTCACAATTTCAACACACATGGAAATTTTTAGGTATTTATTTTCATTAAGTAATTGTTTCCCTGAAATTTTTATTTTTACTTTTCAATTACTTGTAAGTTGAAAAACCCTTTTTCTTATAGAGATTTATAGAACAAATTATCAGACATATGTCAAAGTATTTATTAGATGGTTTAAATTATGTTTGAATTTATTTATGAAAGGTGAGTGCTATTGTTTCTACATTATAATGTCACATTCAGTAAGTGATCATTAATATAGCTATGACAGCAATTTTTTTGTTTATTTGATCTTTTTCACTAGTTTCACTTGACCTTGATTTACATGAATAAATGGGTTATATATTTGTAACTATTTGTAGATAGTTTTCTATATTAAAATTCAGTCATTAGTATATGCACAAACAACATTTACTCTCTCTCTCTCTCTCTCTCTCACACACATACACACACGTAGACAAACACCCATCTTTGTATATCCAATTTGATGCAAATAATTGCCACTATACTGGTTTTTGCTATCCTAATTGAGTAATGTGATATTATTACCACTAAAATTTAATACTTAATATACTAATCTTAAAAAGTAACAATGCAAATTGTATCATAATGTTCAAAAGCATTTTCCATTCATATATTTCTATTAGATGCTGTTGGAAATGTTGTCATTGATGTCAAAGGTGGACAATGTTGTCATTGATGTCAAGAAGGTGGTCATTATTGAATAGATGGGAGTATAAGATATTGTTGTCATTAATGTCAAAGGAAGAATGAAGTAAATCGTCAAAGGCCTTTCGAGATAAGCTACAATTGTAACTACTTTCAAGAGTTATATGATTTGGTAGCGGAGTTGATAAAGCATAGTCGTGCATACGTTGATCATTAGACACTTGAAGAGATAATGCTTATAACCTCTCAAGATATAGAAGATAATGGTCAATCTCTATTCCAAGGTAGATATAAAAACAAACAGTCGATACATATGAGCATTGGAAAAAGCAAGTAGTAAATGTTGGTAAAAGTGAAGCCCGTGGTTATATAATCAAATGTGTAGCAGAGAAAGCACGGTTAGAACATCTGTTGCATGCATCTAATGTGAAGAAAGAATTGAACATGATGATATTGTATACAATGAAATGGAGTTTGATTCATTTGTATTAAGGATAGACGATCACCTTTTGTATTGGCCTATATACAAGACAAACTTAAGTTCATTGCTGGCCGACTTCCTTTGGACAAGATATATAAATATGACTTAACTGCCCCAAGATTAAAGTGTGAACAAGGTACACCATTTAATGCATAAGAAGAGCAGTGTCTGGTTAAGAGAATAAAGTGAAAAAAAGTTAGTTTAGAAGTGCACACCTCACTAAAGGATAAAGTTTATTTTGGAAAATAAAATCTCAAATTCTATTATAGGTGCACGCTTGAGCTAGAGATTCACACCTCTCCATGCAAATTTAAAATTTTCAAAAGAAACAAATATCATATTCAGGTACATGTCTAGTAAGTAGTTGAGCACTTAAAAAACAAGGGGAATAGAGGAAGACCAAAATTAACACATAGGTGGATGTTTGGGGTGCAAGTGCACATATCAACAAAGAATTTGTTTAGTTCACATGAAGTGCGTAAAGGAAAAATCAAATGTTTATAAAAGCCTTTGTTAGGTGTGTATTTGGGGTGTAGGTGTGAATGTCGCTGAGAGAACATTCAAATCCAGTTATCAAGTGCACATTTGGGGTGGAGGTGTAGACTTCACCAAAGGGATATTTCAAATTTCAAAAATTGTTTTAACTTATGTTCACAAGTGTGCACTTGGTGATGAAGTACACACTTGTACAAAGGAAATCAAAGGTGCAACTTCAAAGTTCGTTTTATAGTGCATTGGCATTCATAAAAGTAGAAGTGCATGCCTAATCAAAGGGATTCACAACATCAAAGTGGATTTTTAGGTTTTTCTAGATGTCTTCAAAGGGTTAGCTATGATTAGAGGAAACATTGCAAAATCATCAAAGTCATTCAAAGCCACCTATTGAGAGAAAAAACTAGCAATCGACATTTTCAAGGACAAAACCATATTTTGAGATTTGCTATTTTTATTTCAAGCTATTTATAGCTTGCGCTAGTTTTAGTTGGTGCTATTTATATATTGTGGCTTTTTACTTATCTCTTGATTTGATTTACCAAAGTGTTCATTTCTTTGAGTTTTAAACCTATCCATTTGTATGTGTATTTGGATTGTTCAATCTTTGCTTTTAGTTGAATGCAAGTGTATAGTTGTAGGGATTTCTTTCAATTAATAAGTCCAAAAACCTTTTGCCTAGCATTGAAGTGTGTGTTAGCCTTTTCTCTTAGGTGAATCCAAAAAGATACACATTTAATTTAATTTTACATGAGTGTGACTGTGAACCACCCTAGAAAGATAGTAAAGATTCTAAATAAGCAAGTACATATTGTCTAGATTAGGTTAGTTTCTGTTTAAGAGTGGTTCTACCACACAATTGTTCTGTTTTTGTCACATTGAAAGGTGCAAATTAAAACACTAATAGGCACTTGGATATTGTATCATAATTTTAATTGCAAACTTACCAATCTTAATCAATATATGTTGAAAAATCGAAGTTAATGGTGCATAGATATTGTTTATCCAAATTGGAGTCTGCAGGAGCTATATTGACTATTTAGTTTTTTTTCTCATCATTGGATTTTCCCAATAAAAGATGCAATTTCTTTTATGGTATTGATTTTGCTAAGTAAAATCCTAGATTAATCATTTTAAAATGTGATATGAAGGCATATTTCTCACTCAATGTTTGGTTCATGTAAGATGTTTTAGGCACATGGAAGGTTTTCAACCTTGTGGTATGGGGAATATCATTCGTCTATTTATTTTTGAGGACCTTGCACATTATTAAAGATCAACTTCAAGAGTATCTGGTTCATTGTGGGCTAAACGATAGGCAATTTATTGAGAAATGGAACAAAACACAAATGAAAATATGTGGATACTACTAAAAATCAAACCAGTTAATTGTCACCTGTAACTTTCAGTTAGAAATTTGATTTTTATAATTTTCACAATTTGTAAATCGTCCCAAACCTCCCAAATTTGAGGAATATATATCTGGAGCATACATGCTACATTTTTAGGTATCTCCATGTCTGTCCGGTTTAATCATTTTAGCAATACTGATCTAATTGGAAATTTGTTTTACATTTAAATATAGATTAACAATACATAGTAAACTAGGTAGATGTGTTTTTCTATTCATATAGATGAGTGAGTTGATCTATGTGCGTGCACACACACACACACACACACACACACTCACATCTTCCTTTCTAAAGATTTTGAAAATCCTGGATATTCAAATCCATTCATATTTTTGAAACCTATAGTGTGCCTGACCTACTGTTGGTTTGATGCTTGTCACACTTGAGGACTTTTATTCTGTATTCAAGTGATTTATCATGCATTGTCATGACCAAGGTTGAAGACCAGTTAGTTTTGTAGAACAGTAAATATTACTTTGAAAAATGAGAAGTTTCTTGTGTTTGTTGTTCAGGTCCCATATATATGTTGGATACAATTCTTTGAAAACATTATAATATGACAAGTTATTAATTTGAAATTAATCTCTATAAGTTGCAACCTTTGTTCAGAAGGAATGGATTTGATTTTGTTGAGGACACTAATGCACCAGCTGGACGGAGGTTTCTTTTAACAGCTGTTCCTTATAGCAGGAACATCACTTTTGGTGTTGGAGGTGAGACATGTATTTTCCACAGTAGTATTGGAAGATCATGATGGATTCTTTTGATGCAATCTGGAATCATGCATTAGATTATGTGGTTTATCCAAAATGCATCACTAACATGATATTTAGAGATTCATATAAATATTTTTATGCTCCATGAAATTAACAATTCATTTTGGCAGATGTGCAGGAGCTAATATCTATTCTTGTTGATGAGCCAGCACCATCTATTTCAGAGTATAATGGTTCTGTTAAATGCTCTCATCCCTCTGATAATTCATGCAAAAAGGTTGTATCACGATCTGTATCTGCTATTTGTCCATCAAGAGTGCGAGCTATGTTGGCGTCTCGTGCTTGTCGTAAATCTGTGATGATTGGTGATGCATTGAGCAAGAAGAGCATGGAAATAGTAAGAAAATTTCAACTTAAATGCTTTATAATTTGATGCTGTAGTTTTGATTTAATTTATCTTTTCTTGTTACCTTTATTATATGCAATGTAAACTAAAGCCTCAAATGAAATGATAATTCTTGCAAAGTTAAAATCTTTCATGAACGAAAAGCTTAGCTCTCTATTGTGGGAAGTTTGGATAGAGCCACAGAAATTACCGGTCTTAATCATTGTGTAGTTGTTTTATAGTGTACAGAATGTGAAGGCTGAGAAAGATTGTTCATTGAATATGCTTTGTAATTGGTCCAAAATAATGCTGAATGGGAGGAACTAAAAAATTATTAAGGCTTCCAAAGCCAAAACGCTATGTTCAAATATTTAGTAGATAGTGTCGAAATTGGGTAAAATACCTCAATGAACAGGGCCAGGTGCAAGTCCTGGGTGAATGTGATGGAAGAGATACCTCTCAGGCATGGGATCGAAACCAAAGGTCACCTTACAAGTGGGATTTACCAAATTAAGGAAAGTGGTACGAAACTATTCTTCTGTTTAATTAAGTGATACTGAGAATACAAATGCTACCAAGATAACTCATTTTATTTTGATAAAAGAGAATATACATTGATATAAAATATATAGATACAAAAACCCTAGAAGAGGATCACATGGATCAAAATTTGGGTGATATACATGTGTCCTTTTGGACGAGGGGAGATGTCTAGGAATCTAAAAGAGAAAATAGTAAGCAAGAGAAAGCTTTAGATATGCAGAAATACAAATATTTTACCAAGTCATACCAGGATAACTTGTAAAAAATAAAACAGGGGCATGTATTATGTAACGACCTATTCCTTGCGTAAATTAAAAATTTCCAATTCTCACTTTATACATGTAAAGGTAACAAGTAACAAAGATAATACAATAAAATTTTTCCCTTATTTATTGATAAATACGTACAAGTTACAATATGTTTCCACATGAATTCCATTTTCATTGCAAATATAAATCAGAGTTCAAAAGTAATACAGTTACATACATAGCTAGTAAGCTTTTGCACAAATAGAAGTAAGGAGGTCCAGGAGTCCGTCCTTTCAAATCTTGGTACATTGGCCGCTTGCTGTGGAGGAGAAACATCACTCGGGCGCTTTTCTGCCAACCACGGACTTATAATGCGGTCCCCCGCACACCTATCGTTAGATAGATGGCCCTCCCTTCGAAGAAGAGATTGGTAGGGTATCCTTTAACGATTACCAACTGAGCATAGTGCTGTGTCCTACACAACTAGAACCTTGCTATTTCACAATCTCGAACTAGTACTTGGATCACAATGAACTGACAGTGTAGTCTCAACTAACTCACGTCTATGTGGCAGTCGTACCTTTCACTACTTTGGCCAAAGTATTCTCATTCAGTACTTTGAATGAAGGTCATCTATCATAAACACTACTCAAGGCCAATTTGACTTGAGGCTTCCTTACTCTATGCATAGGTTTTGCCCTTCAATGGGTGAATCCGTCACCCCAGACATCCTACAACCATACTACCCTACTAGGAATGAATAGCTTAACATGTAAACTAAAAATCCTTCTCCTATACCGGAAACCAAAATTCCTAGGAGTTACACAAGCTTCATTGAGTTAACCTATTAACTAAAGCTGTGGATTGTTTATGTTTTCATGATGCATTCAAACCCATCCTAGTACTTAGTATCTATTTCAGTCATATTCTCCTCATATGGAGATCATACAAAACCACATATTCAAGCAAATGCATATTCAAATTCCTTCAAAGCATAATGCATATTACGCTAAGCTAACCTTAAGCCCTTAAAACAAATTGATTCCATTCTTTTAACCCTATTTTCTATAAAAACTCCTTTTAATCTTTCAATAAACTATATTGACTTGCTCAAGCATTTACCTTTAAATGTATTGATATTCCTTATTCTTTTACCCTTCATTTATACTGAAATCCCTTAAGCATTTATCCCTTACAAGCTTATCAAAACAATATTTGATTGCTAAGAACAATTTACTTATATCATACCAATTGCAACTAGCAACTTAAAAAAGGAAGATCATTTAAACAAGAATTCCAAATTAGATAACATGCCTGTAAAATTGAGCTTCTTTCCAATACAGTTCTGACAGCAGCTTTCAAATGAAGATGGCAGATTGTAGTTTTCCTCTTTCTCAATTGTAGAAACTCTTTTCCAAAACACACTCCCTAATTTAAACTTCTCCACTGGAAAATTGCTATTCACTTCTCCCTAATGATAATTTAACACAATCCAAAAATTGCAGTTGAAACAGACTCTAATTCTCTCACTATAAAGATTATGATGCAATGCGGCATTAACAACTCACAGCAGCAGCTTAGAACTCAATATGACAACTCTCCAATACGCCAAAGATGAATTGCACAAGATGTATCTCGAATGGATAGCAGGGTAGTATTTATAAGCCATATAAGCAACAAAATCCTTTATTTAGGGCATGTAAAATGACAACCAGGCATGTTTACTCAGTCAAAACGTCACATGGCATGTATATAAACCCTAAGTCATGTTTTAAAAGAGTGATTCGACCTCACTGAGCCAGCAAATCATGAATAATTCAACTTAGAAAGGTAAAACGCCACCTACAGGAACTCATCTATTTAGGCGCCCATGAAGAAATGACTCACCATTTTGTGAACTGGTCAAGGCAAGACTCCATACACCTTTCTATTTCAGATTGCGTCGCCCTCTTTTCCAGCCGCGTTTGAGAATTTCTTCCTGTTATTTCTGCGTTTTTCCTTCATCCGCCATTTCACGGGAAAAGCTTTCTTTAGATTTTTTCCTTTTAAATTATGTTTCGACTTTACACTATGAAGTATTTCAAATATTTAACTCTTTTAATATTTTGATTTCCCATAGTTCAAAATATTTAATATTGATTTCAAAATCAAATATTTCCTTTTTAAAGTCTTCAAAATGTAATATTTTCCATTTAAAAATGTATTCACGAGTTTGATGCGTTTCAATAAAAAACATCAAGTATTTGATACTTCGTATTTGACTTATTCAAATATTTTCAAAGTAATAATATAAAGTTTTTAATAAAGACTTTATAATGCAAAGTAAAAATCGTTTTACAATTTTACCAAGGTATTTTAAAATTCAATTTCCAAAATTACCCAAGGTAATATAAAATTGATTTCCTAAATCACTTTAGGCAATAATATTAAAGTCAAATATTCTTATATATTTAATATATATATTTATATATTTTTATTATAGATTTATTTACTCTGATATATATGTATATATATATATTTAAATATTACTATTTAAATATATTTACATATATACATATATATATTTAAGTAAAACTATAATATAAATATATACGTATATATTATTAAATATATAAACATTTACATATTTAAATATTTACACTTATACGTATTAATTGTTACATATGCATATTGTGAGCCAGTCAACATATTTTCAATATAAATGCTTACGTATTTGTGTAAATATGATTATATGTAAATTCCAATCAATTATTATTATAAACATCATTATTCACAAGCAATAGGTAACGTGGGTATGCATATATATGTATATCACTGTATGTAGTGTACACGTAAATGTATGTATACCATGTCGACTCGTACGTTTGGGCATATCCATCTGCCAAGCTTACGTACGTATTGACATATATATACATATGGATACGTGTATATTATATACATGTATACACATACTCACTCGACCCATTAACATATATCCATTCACGTTTTCCACATTAAGGGAAAAGCACAGTAAGTCAGACAAATGAGTAATCATCATTTTCAAAGCATAAAGAAGTAAACATAACTCCTAAAGCCTAAGGATGACTTATCTAGACCAACATAACTGACTTGGTTTCTCAGAACCTATACTGACGTGTGTGTATGCTCATTTGGTACTCGTTACTGCTTACCCGACCAAGCTCTTCCCCGAGTGATATTTCTCCTCTGCCTGGAGGATTGGTCCTCTTACTTGCACACCGTGACATGACAACGGGAGTCATATGCTCAAAACAAAGCATAATACATGAAACATTTCAAAAGTTAGATTATTCATAAATCAATAACCTTCTATTCTCCTTTATGCAGTATTTCACCAAGAATAACATCAAATGAAACAACATTCATATTGAAAACAAGGTACAAGCATCATTAATTCCCCTCCAGAATTCACATTTACTCTATCTAGTGATGGTAAATTGTAACGTCACAATTTGGGATGTAACATATTAAGGGCACTTGGTGACGAGAAGATCACATCCATTTCTTCTCTCTGTGTTCCAGTGCCAACCACCAGTTGTTCCTTTTGCATGGCTACTGGGAGTTGCATTTCAATGTTAAGTAGGAACTGTATACTCGGCTATTTGAAAGCTCTTTTCATTGGTTCATCTCTTGGTAGCCATTTGGTGTTGATTATGTAGGACAAGCTGCTGGAAATTCTATTCTCACCTTATTTTTGCTCATATAAAGCTTGATGGCCTCAGTATCATTTAGTACACTCTGATAGCTTTGTCTTCGCAGCATGAGGCATTCATCCTATTTATTTAAGCAGCTTATTATGGCCACTTGGTTGTCTTTAAGATCTTGAACATTGTTAATCAACAGATTAATGCAATTATGTTGGTTAGCTTGTTCCATGCTTTTGGATTCTTAAACTCTTGTGAGGCCATGAAGAATATCATTGATGTTAGCTAAATCAACATGGATTGATGTACCATTTTAGTTACTGCAGGGGAGACCATGGTGTCTTGAGTCCTTGACCTTGAGTGGCTGTTTTTGTATCATGGGGATGAATATTAGGACAGTCCCTGTTTATTATAAAGATGGAAGGAACTTGTAACTTCAAGGGAAATTGGGTAAAATATAGTGGGCTTGATGGGTGGAGTGGGAGGTAGCAGAAATCTCACTCTTGGTGGTGAGATGAAATGACCCCCTTACAATTTTTCAAATTTTTTTGCAACACTTCAACAAGGCACCCGTCAGCATTAGCCAAAATCATAAACTAACACTGGAATGTAACCCTACACTAAGAATGTATACCAGGATCCCAATGATGGGCAAGGTGTGAGCTTATGGTGCCGGGGATCGTTGGCTTGTAAACTGAAAGCTAGAAAATTACAATGCAATTCAACCACTTATTCAGTGGGAGTGATTTGACAGCATAGCCGATCAACAATATGAATGCAAGTACAAAAAGTAAGTTGACGGCTCAACCGATCAGCAATGCAAGTACTGAAAGTAAAGAAGGGCGGCAAGCCGACCCAATTACAATATGCAAGACGGTGAGGCCTATCTTCTCCACCAATGGTGGGAATGATAATGCTTAAACAAAAAGTAAACAAGGCGGCGAGGTTAGCCTCTTCCACTAAAAGTGGGAATACAATAGGAAATTGCAGAATGTAAATAGAGCTGATTAGTACTATTGAAACAACTTTACAATTAGAATAAATCCCGCAAGAAGTCAATAGTTAAGCTATCCAAGAAGCTACAAATGTTATTATTTGATCTCCAATCTTCAAAGAATCACTAGTTATGAAAAACCACCCCCAAAACTCCAACTTCTACAAACTGAAATATCAGACCAGCAAAGTGAAAACTACAGACCAGCAATTAAGAAACTCACTAAAATGCTCATAACTCACTCATAACTACTCCAAATGACATGAAACCAAATGCAAAGGACTCCTAGGTAGATGGCGACCAAACTATGACTGAGATACTACGACAAACTGTAGATATTTATATTTTATGCCTTCCAAGACTTCCCCAGGCAAAAGTACGGCCTAGTGAAAGAGATGACTTGCAAGATAAAATCAATGACTCCACAAAAAATTCCCAAAACTTGCACAAAGGGGCGCCTTGAGCCAAGGAAGTGATTTATCAACTACCTAGAACCAAACAAAAATCACCTAGAGTGCTATGAGTAAAAACCTACTTCAGCCACACCAAACCAACAACTTGTAAACTGACAAAGCACACCAAAAGACATCAGAAAACATCAAATGACTCCATTTCAAGAAGCTCAATCTGCTCTTTAGTATAAAGAACAACCTCTAACTCAGCTAGTTGCAATCTTTCAACCAAGAAACCAAGTCCAAGCTAGGAGGTATGCATTCCTGAAGCAAACCTATTACCATTTCGACAGCATTTCATTATTTATAATTTCTTGATGGATGAAAAATGAATGAGCAAGAACCTCCTTTTATAGGCTTGAGGTGACTTTTCCAGCTTCTAGAAAGTGCGCCCAAATTGCCCTGGAAACATTTAAATTTGAATTCACTTTTTTCCCTCCATGTAGGCGTCTATCTCAAGGGAGAAATAAGATTTATTAATAAAATAATATCTTCCTCAAAAGTGGCGTCTAACTCCTCAAGAGCAATTTTTAACTTTAAAAATATTAAAATAGCCTCCAGATGAGGCGTCCATCCTCAAGTCCCTTTTTTAAAACAACATGAAGTTATAACACTAGGCCATGGGGGCTATAAAGTGAAAATATAACCTTGATAACTTAAAATAATTAATTTCTCCCAAAATTGCACCTCAAAGCCAAAACCAACAATACTCACTTCATTGCCTGAAGTGGAAAGCTCTCTGTGTTGCTGCCAATTGAAACATTACTAAAAATATAATTTACTAAAAATAGTAAATTCTGAAAAGTTGCCCAAATGCCTTGCAAGTCATATCATTGCGAAGCTCTCTGAAAACCTAGAAAGAATCTGCAATCCGCAATCCAAAATTTCATGTGCAAGCTTTTAAAAAATGCAGAAACATCATCCTAGAAGATAGGAAACCCTAATTTCTGCTTTCAACTAGGCTACAGGTTTCCGGGATAGGCTAATGGCCAATTGCACTAATCATTGCTGAGAAGGGGACATTACATGAGACAAGTAGATATGGGTGTAGCCTTTTTTAGAGATAAGCTCAGATTTAGAGTAAACTTGGGCTGATCGGGATAGTTGATTGAACTAGAAATAGGAGTGTTGTACCCCAAAATTAAAATTTTTGTTACACTTATACATTTTGAAGAAATGAGTAAAAGTCTTGTTAAATCTGTCAAAAACGGTCAAAATTTGGGTTTGCATGTCTTGCATGAGGGGTAAAACCTCAAAATTTCCAAAATCTGATGATTTGGGTATGCTCAAAGCGACAAAGTTACAAAACCCAGATCTCAATTTTTTATACCTACTTTTTAGGAAAACTGCTATTTTTAGAAATTTTCTAAAAATAGTAAGTTTTTCTGGGTTTTTCTTGGTTTCTTTCGAAACGGATACTGGTAAAAATTTCTAAAAATAGAAAGTTTGTCCGCCAGGGTCCAAACTGATTTTGATTGGCTCAAAATACTTCCATATTAGGCCGATGCAGTCAGAATCTCAAAAAGATCAGTTTTGCCCTAGTGGGTCTATTTTGCTTTTTCAGAAGTATATTAGGAGCTCCGAAGTCATCAATGGGGGTCAGTCAGCTGCTAGGCGTTAGATTCAACACTCAAGCACTGAACAGAAGGTGAGTTGACGAACATGCATGAAGAACGAAAAAGGAAGTTGAAATCTGTAAAATTTTGACTAACACTGCTTGACATGGGCGCCCCAAGAGAAGATAGGCGCCCATCTTTTCAGTACATTAGATGATGAAATTAGGGTTTGAGCTCCTAGACAAAATTATTCAGAATCCTTCCAGCTCTGTAGCGAGTGCAACAGTGCAGTCAACGGATCATCCAGTCACCCTGAATTCGAGATTAAACGGAGCAGTTTCAAACAGGAGACAGAGTGAAAATCATGAAAATATCAGAAATTTTTTCTAACTCTGGGAACTTTCAGTGCCCAGGGGCGCCCAACTTTTTGAGGGCCCTAACTCAGCAATAAGGGTTTGCAAATGTGCTCAATCTCTCCAGAATTCAAACAGCTTCGCAACGGATATCTCCATTAGAACATCGGATTGGTCAGTCTCCGGCAAACCCAGATCAAAGGTGACGGTATAAGACGAAGATTCAAAGTTTGAAGATGAAACCAGATGAAAATATTCTAAGTATGGAGCAAATGGGCGCCCCTGAAGGAGGTAGGCGCCCAAGTTTTTGAGTGCTCAAATAGATGAATTCGCCAGTGAAGCCTCCAACGTGACTTCTTCAGATTTGAACAGGCTTTCCAATGAGATCATCAACACGTCAATCGGAGTTGGCAGTCGTCAGATACAGGAGGCGAAACAGAGGGTTTGACAAGAGTTAAATGTCAAAAGTCAAAAGCAAAGGTGAAAGTGATGAAAAATGACTAACTCTGGTGAAGTTGGGCGCCCCAGCTTGCTAGGGGCGCCCAAGCTTTTGATGCCTTAGATCCAACTTTCAGGAGATGCAGGTCCCAAAGACCTTTCTCGGAATCTTCTCAACTCCGCAACGAGTCCAGCCATTAGTCAATCAGACGCTCGGATCGTCAGATCTGACATGTTCATTTGGAGAAGAGTTGATGAATAAATGTTGAAAAAGTTTCGAAGTTTGGTGAAGATGGGCACCCCTGGAGAGAAAGGGCGCCCAAGGTTTTGAAGCATGGAATGTTAGAATTTGTAGATGCAGTCTCCAGGATCACCTCATCAGATTCAATCGAGCTACCCAACGGAGCTGACGGTCAGTCAATTGGATCAGTGTAGCTCCCGGAATTAAGATTTCATTAGAAGATCAAAGGGAAATGAAGAAATTGAAAATCATGTAAAAATGGCTAACACTGTGAAAGTTCAGAGCCCCCGGAGGAAATAAGCTCCCATGAATTTGAAGGTCAAAACGAAGTTTTTAGCTAGAAGTGCCTCCAGGGTGATCTCCTAAGAATCAGACAGGCTACGCGATGAATCATCCAGCTCGCTCGTTGGATCAATCTGGAAGCCAGAGATCGTAGGTCAAGTAGGGTGTCAAAATTGTGAAAAGTTGAAAAACTTCAAAAAATGGTAGTCTGGAGAAGGTTGGCGCCCCTAGCCAAGAAGGGCGCCCAACTTGCCATGCCTTAGTCAAAATTTTCACATTTTCAAAATTGCAAATTGAAAGATGAATGTCTAAATTCATTGAACAAGTTGAGTTTAGGGTTTGAAGATTAAAGCAAAAGAAAGCAAAGCTATTTCAAGCCCTAAATCTATTTAAAACATCTCTTCCTTTCAATGCTCATCATTTTTACAGGTGGCGTCCCAAGGAGAAGAGTGGAGCAGCAAATTTGAAGTTTTATTTCAAGATCCAAGAACTCAAGGTTGCTGATTTTCGTGAATAATTTTCAGACCACCAACATAAGGCCTTGCTTTTTCATGTTTTTTTAATCCAGAAGATCAAATTTTTGAAGGAGAAGGTCAAAGGATTTTAGTTTTCAGCCATCTGGGTCTTTTCATCTCATTCTTCTGAAGAATTTTTGAGGAAATTCATCAAGTTGCAGCAGCTGCTTTTTCTTTGCATGTCAGTGAAATCTTCAGGGTTTCCAATTTTTGATCATCCGGGTCCTCTGAAAACAGTCTTCTGAAGAAAACCCATATCACAGCTTTTTTCAAGAAAATTTCAAATTCTAGGGTTGGCTGCTTTTTCAATCAGCCATCAGTGTTTTTCAAATCTCATCAACTGGGTTCATTCCAAATTGTCTTTTGAACAAAACCCAGGTGCCAGCTTTTTCGGTGAAAAATTGAAGAAATTAGGGTTTGCTGCTTTTTCAATCTAAATTCAAAATTTTCAAAAACGGACGATCTGGGTTTTCTTGCAACGAAATTTTGAGCAAAACCCATATCTCAGAAAGATTTCCAAAAATTGTCCGTTTGAAGAAGAAAAACCAGCATTCTTAAAATAGAAAGTTGCTCAATATAGTCAAGTTTACTGTCAAAACTCAAGTTTCTCAGTATGCAGTACTCTCCGATGGGATTCAAAACCAAGTCAGTATTGTATCTCGCAGCCGCAGGCCCGACGATGTTGAGAAGTGCTTTTCAAATGACACCATAGACAGAAAACTTCATCATCTCAGCTGAAGAACACGAGGAGGTGTGATATGAGAAAAAGGAAAGGTATCGGAAAAGAGTTGTGCAATACTCTTATGTTGGAAATCAAAAGTATCAGAAGCATAAAGTTGCAGAGTCGCCAAGTTATCAATTAGTGAGTCATCTTTTGGGGCAGCGATGTTTTTCAAGAATAGAACTCATAAAGCAGCTGAAGAAGTGAAAGATTCTCTAAGTTTGATCACAGAAGGGGAAGAGATCTTGGAGGATCGAAATATTGCCTTAGATAGTATCAATGCACCTAGCCAGGACACAGTTTCCTGCTTTTTAGCGGATATGATTGAGATTTAAAGTGGCTTTTATCTAGAAGCTTTCTTTCCGCTTTCTTTCTATTATTGGAGCAATTCTTATCCATTCTTTGAAGAAGAGAAAGAAGATAAATTGTAATAGTTGGCATTTCCTGCTTTTCCTGCTTTCTTAGGTGTTAGATGTTATCTTCTTTCTAGATTTAGAAATAAAGCTTGCTTGCTGAGCAAGCCCTAGATTGTAAAAGCAAGGAGATTTTAGGGTTCCCTACTCCTTTGCTCGCCTATAAATAAGAGCCTTTGCTCATTAGTTTTCTTTAACGGTTATTGTGATAGCAAATTGCTGAGTCTCTTTTAGCCAGCAAGCTATTATTCAGTGTCAGTTCACTTTGTGTTAGAATGTAATGTCCCTTACCTAGCCTTGCTCTTGTATTTGCTTGGTTTCCCTAGAATTCGATTGTTGATTAGGTTTAGGGTTTCTTCTTTCCAAAAGGAATGTGTTTCTCTAATGAAATAATCCTAGATTGAAATCTGCATTCACCAATTTAATAACATTTCCACATACACATATATATGTTAGCAATAATATCTAGATATCCAAAATATATTCATAAACATAAATCAATTAATAAAGACATAAGAGGAGTGCCATAGGTGGATCTGCCCTGAAGCCCTCATGTAAACTCAAGAGGTTGTCCATCACAATCCTTCTTGCCTAGGGGCTTAGTACTTGCATACTCCACTCATGGCAACACCTCGGAAGACACTCGTCCTATCAGGGGAGAGGAACCATAGAGTCCAAGTGGCCTAAGGCCTACCACCTTCTCTTGCCCAATCCCATATCTCGGGCCTAAGGGGCAGAGACCTAGGTGGAACCCCCATCTTTCTATAACCCAATCCCTAGTCAAGGGCCTAAGGAGCTGCAAAGCCCAATCCCTTGTTAAGGGCCTAAGGGGCTGCAAAGCCCAATCCCTTGTCTAGGGCCTAAGGGGCTGAAAGTGAGGTTTTTAGACAATCCACTTCACCCATGTTCCATCCATCCTAATAGGTTTACAAGCACATAGAAGACAATCTTTAAACAATCAGATATATTTTCCTTCATCCAAGATTTATTTCATGCCTATAATCAAATATATTTTCATTTACCAATGGTTCTTTAAGTTCATCATTTCCTATGATAATTCTCATTATTCTAAGATTAAAGGAGGTCATTATATCAATAATCAAATTAACAATATCTAGTTCTTATATTTAGAATATGCTAAATATTATTGCTAAGTGAATACATCCCCTGAGTTGTTGTATCTCTCCATTTTTTCTGATTCCTTACTCGCCTCCTTCAATCTTATATTGGAATGATCATAGGATCAGGACAATTCACAAAGATACATAATCTACTTATGTCTATATTAGAGAATCATCATTACTTATATGGCTTAATAATTGTTACAAATATCATTATTGTCTATTCATATTATCTATATATCCTTATACATATATATCTATGATTAATTAATCTAATTACCTTTACATATACTTACTTTCTATATATATATATATATATATATATATATATATATATATATATATATATATATATATATATTTCTGTGATAATAATATATTAAAATATTTATTGCTATACTCAGAAATATTCACTTTATTTCTGTCCACAATCTCTATTCATGTTTCTGCCTTTATGTTTCCTTTTTTCATTCCATCAGTCACCATACCCTTTTGATTTGAAGCTATCTCTCCTTTAATATCCATATATGGTTAAGGGACGTGATCTTTCAAGGCATCTAAGAGTCATGTCTATTAACTAAATGTTAATCGCTGCCCATATGTTATATTTATTGGGAATAATGAGCATTATCAAATCGCTGCCTTACTCCTATCGGTGCTTTTATAAAACAGTCCCCTATCCTTTTATTGAGTCATGCTACCCTTACTCGCCCTTGCATATTATTATGTTTTTAAATATTTTATTTAATATAGTTTATGTTTATTACATTCGTTTTTATATATATTTTTATATTTATTTATATTATAATTATTTTAAATATTGGAATGGTCAATATTTATATTCATGCATATATTTTTAATATTTGTATTTATTTATTTGTAATTACTTGTGAATATTTATTTATCTACAAAACATGATATTTATTTATTTATAAATCACAGGCATATCATGATCAGGTATCATTGATTGTAAATATTAATTTAGTCTATTTGATAATTGTATTATCAATTATAATATTATTCATAATATTTAGGATTCTAATATTTAAATGATAATTACTTATTTTTTTATATTTTACTCGATTTTGTTATTTTTATTTCAATATTGAAGTTTCCTTTTTTAGTGCGGCTATTTCGGGGACATGACATAGAACCATGCTAGTGATAACAAAATGCTGAGCCTAAGTGCCTTCTATTTGTTATTCAGTGTTGTTCAATTGTTTTATGATAGCGAATTGTTGAGTCTCTTTTAGCCAACAAGTAGTTATTGTAATTGCTGTTCCTATTGTGTAAGAACAAGTTTTGCAAGCCTCTTTAGCTGCAAGCTCTTGTTCCAGGCATGTGTTTAGTGATTTTTGTTCCAGAAGTTTGAGAAATAAAATCATGAGCCTCCTTTGCCTTGGTATAATGTCTTAGATTTCCATTATATGTATTACGCTTTTGTGATCTTAATTTCAGCTTACATTGAAGTGTGTAGATGTATGTTGAGAAAGAGTTTATTGAAGCACTTTGTCAGAGAATCAACCTCGTTCTTTTCTAATTCTCTTTCTCTGCGTATTACTTGAGATATTAGAAACATCATTAGCTTAAGTTAGTCGTAGTTGGAATTCTTAAAACAAAAAATCTCAGCTGCGGCGTTTGTGTTTTATAAACCTTGTGCTCTAGCTGATCAAAAAGATAGGCAACTTATTTTTTAGTTTACTTTCTTTCAACACCATCAGCAAGAGGGAGCTTCCCCTCCTAATTTGAAGAGCAGTTTTACTGTGCATAGCTGTCCGTTTCAAATTCACATTCTAGAGGTGCGAATTTAAACACCAACAAGGAGAAGAGAGAGCAGAGAATATTACCATTCTTGTTAATTTGGTTGGACTGGAATAGCCACGAGGAAGGTTGTCTCAGCAATATTATTGCTCAATTCTATGATGGCTTTGCTTTCATCATCTAGAATCTCGTCGCTTGATTGTCTTTATCTTGATTATGTCCTAGCAGGGACAACAATCATTGACTACAAGCTTTCTTCTCTCTTCTCATATAGGTCATGAATCAGACATCATTAACTCTTAAACATGTACATCTACAGTATCGAACATTTCAATTTATAGATTTGGCAAGTAGTCTTGACTAGTGCTACAAGACTTGTAGAGACTCACCAAGATTTGGGCAAGTTTCAAGGCGAGTAGGTTGAAAGTTTGAAACAAGGCTCAGGTACTTGTGTCTTGGGTACTTGACAAGTTGTAGAAACCCTAGTTTCCCCTATTCTCCGGATCTGATTGTTTTTTGAAGTATTTTGGTTTTTTGCTTGTTTTTGAGTTTTTGAGCAATAAATGAAGATTTGCGATTTTGCATATAATTGAAATAAATTCAATAAAAATTAAAAGACTCGGGAAATGATGGAAAATGGATGCCAGTATATTTATTTTGATCCTCTGAAATGATTACAAAAATACCCAGTTGCATGCAAGCAAATAACAATGAAATTTATTAAGAACCTGGCAATCTGGCTGCATTAAATGAACTGCTGTAACTGGTACGGCTGAGATGATAATTTATTTCCTCTTTCCGTCTGGTGCTCCAGATAAGATCTCCCAGCTTAGGCGCCTCCAGAAAAGATGCAATATGGCCTTAAGGAAAGGCGTTTTCTCCAGAAACAAAGAACGGCTCCCTTCTAGATGGTACGGCCAGGATACTGAAAGGGTACGGCCTGGTACAGGTACGGCCAGATCAGAAACAACAATTAATGATTGTACGGCTTCTTCACAAATCTCCAGATCTTTAGTATAAGTGCGCCTAGATGAATGAAAGTCTTCTGAATGCAAACTCTTCAGAAAACCCTGAATATGAATATCTCTGATTGTAACATCCAACTAATCTACGGTTACGAAGGTTTAACTGGTAACTACCTTCAGCTGAATTGTAACTAATTGTTTTCAAGAGATCTAGAGTTTTCCAACGTCTCTAACTGATTTTTCAGAAACAGTTTCATAATAACAAGAAATAAATAACTACCATTCTAGGGTTAACATACAACGGCTATCTAAAATTTCTACATCTAACTTGCAGAATTCAACTAAGCAGTATAATTTAACAATAACTAACAAGTAACGATAATTTCAGCTGAAAGGACATTGCTCAAAATTCAAGATGAATATTATTTCAACAAATAGTAAACATTCAGATCTTTGTACCTGGAAATAGAGCGAGAAGAAAGATTTTGCATTTAACACCATCTTCATTGGCAACACCGTTTAGAAAGGAAAAGAAATCATCATCAGGGGCTTTACCGCCCAACCAAGACCTGCTGGTCTCCCGAGTTTCTTCAACTGAAGAACCCGCCCTTCACGAGGTCAATTGACAAGGTTCAATTGTTATCAGTTCTCTGAGCCTGATGTCCACGAACCTATACCACTGATCGATCCTTCCTCTATAGGTACCTCCTATCAGAAGAATCATCCTGATCAGGGTATATCTGGCCATGGAAGCTGACATTGCCAAACGGGCATCCACCTTGGCCAAGGATTTTTAAATTAATTAATTTGTGGCATCACTGTGCCGTCAGCACGCATCCTTGCTCGTTAAGTTGTACTAGGTATGTTTCAGGTTTCTATATTCAAGAATAACAAATATTCAAGTTCAAGTTCTCACTGTTATTATTAATTTCATTGGTTCAAATAAGAAATTATCGCTTATCCTTCAGGAAGAGATAATGTTCAAATCTGATAGACTGATCCTATTAGTCTCCATAATAGTTCGGTTTTAGCATCTTATGCTTGCAAGAAGGCAATTAACCACGAAAGACTCTATTTAAATATTTAAGTATTTATAAACAATACTGGAATCTACCAGGAGAGTGAACAGTTTAAAATGATATGGACGTTCCTCATCTGTTTCGAATTTATTTAACTCTAAATTATAAGCTGGACATTTTCTGCGTGACTTTCATCATTTATTAACTAAACCCTACTACTGGTAAAGATTGATGTTCTGCCCAGGTGTACTGTTCCGAAAATCAAGGAATATAGAATAGAAGAATACAGAAATCGCTTCATGGTTCGAGTACAGTTTACCAGAAATAAGGAAGGAAAACTCCCTAGGTCGGCATTGCTTGATGAGGATATAACAAAATCACGAAATTGAACAGAGGAAGAATGGTTTCAGATTAATTTCTGACTATATGACGTCCAGTTGGAAAGGTTAAACGGCATTCAGATTTAGGCAAGAACTATGGTTCAATCTAACAAAACCCTACCTTAAATTATCGGGCAAGAATAGTATAGAGAATAGCCGAAATAAACCAAAATAATATTATAACCATTCAATCATTAGGGCGAACAAGAATTATTCTCATAATGAATTCTACGCAAGGAAGATAGAAGGAAGATTATCTCATTTACGTGCCTGATAATATTGCGATTGACCACGAAATCCGCTCTGCTTGTTTTCCGAGAAGGGTTTCGTGAGCCACCAACGATTATTTCCGCGGAGTAGAGGAAGAGAAAGGCGTATGAGGTTCACTTTCGCTTCAGACAGAACTTTCCCGACCGATTCCAAGAGAAGATTAAACACAACACAGAGGAATAATCGAACCCTAAACTTGGCGAAAGATTTGTATCCTTCCAAAAGACGCAGACCAAAAGAGAGTAACGAATGATCTGAGGGAATGCATTTTTCCAGACGGGGTCGACATTTAAATGAATGTCCTTTCGCATTCTCCATCGGGCCTTCTTGAATGCATACGTTACATGCAACTCGATGCCCTGTGATGCGTTTCAGACTTTCATACATCGGCTCCCTCTCTCTCTCTTTTTACCCCGCGCCAATTACTACTCATGCGTTTCTTTCATTTGGCCGCTTCACTATATTCGCCTTAATCAAATTCGGGCTTTACTTTATTTCTTTTAAGTCTTTTAAAGTTGTCAACATAATATTTATTATTCCTTATAAAGTGAAATAAATATCAAAAAGTTTTCTTTTTAAGGTTTATTATCTATTATTTATTTTACCAAGGCCAAGATCATTTGTGACCTCGTTTGCTTTCCAGAGTTTGATAACAATCGAATCCTCGTCAACCATGTCCTCTCCCTGATGACGGTTCCTTTTCTTTTCTTGCGTTGATGGTCCTGCAATCACTTGACACCAAAAGCCAGAGTTAGACTATTCTTAACATATTGTTTCTCATTGATATACGTAACAACATCATCTATAGTTGTATTTACACAATTAAATAATCATTCATCATTTCATTCATTTGCCAAAAGATAAAATAAACCAGAACAATTATTAAATCCTTTAATTCATATTCATAAGAAGGATAATGTTTCAATAACGGAAATAACGACCATGTCATCAATACCATAACTTATTAAGTTCTAGGGAGGGTTGTGACACTGATGTTCTGTGATTCCTCCTGTATGAAGAAATCTCTCAGCTGCAATAGATCAGGTGTTATTTCACACCCTCTGAACTGCTTCCAGTGGAGATGGCTCGTTCCCCAAGGAATTCGAACTTGAAACCCTAAAGTCTCTTGCTCAGATCAAAGTTGATCAGTTTCAATTCTCAATAATCACATAATGGCACAATTCCCAAGGCAAAACCCTTTATCTCTTGAAAAGTGCGATTTCCACAAAGATAGGGTTTCATTAAAATATTTCGAACTTTTCCCTTTTAATTATTCAATAGTCTCAGCTCAAATATTTTATAATAAATTAATTGCCAAATTGGCCCCCTCTCTGATGATGGCGACCCCCTCAAACATAATCACTTAAGTTATAATTTAATATTATAACTTTATATTATAATCATCAAAAAATTAATATTTAATTAATACAATTAAATATTAATATCTCCCTCGTTATTCATCCGATGACTGATCCGTCTGAAGCTGACGAACACTGAAGTGATTCTGAACACTGCCAAAGCCATACTGCTAAAAATAGCAGGGGTCCCACGCTGACTGCCAGGAATTGCTAAAAATAGCAACTTCTGCAAGAAGTCTCCGATCGAGCCCAAACGAAAGCCTACTGATCAAACTTCGCCAACTGAAGCTGAGCCAAGCTCCCAAAATGACCCTCTATCCATTCCATTAGCCTACGAGGGTCGTATGATAGGCCAATCCTGTGCTCCGAGAGATGTCACTGAGAAGGGGACATGACACAAGTCCTAATCAATAGACTTGGTTGGTGGCATAAAAAAATATAGAAAAAGAAAAAGAAAAGAAATAAAAAGCTTTAAACCTAAGCACTTAAAATAAAATCCAACACTCTAAAACCACACCCATTTTGTTTGCTAGCACAAATAGTAGAAAAAATAATATTGGAGCCAAAATCACATGTCATAGAAGAAAAAACATCCACACAAGTTGGCAAGTTTGTAGTAGCCCTTGGTGCATCTGAAGGAGGCTATAGAGCATTTGGGAGAGCCTATAGTTGGTTTGGAGCAGCCACCATCGATTTGAAGCAAGTTTGAAGAGGTAATTTTGTAGTTTTTTTAGATTCATGGTAGAAAGAACAACCCTTGACCATCTTCGATCTTTTTTATGAACAAACTCTTTATCTTTTTTTTTGTATTTTTTTGTATTTTATAACTGCAAATCCTAACAATTCTTACTTCTTTTTTTAATCTTAATTTAACTACAAACTGCAAATGTTAATTTATTTTCCATTTATTTCTTATTGCAACATACTTTATATTTGTAAATTGTTCCAATGTCAGTGCCAGAAAGGACCCTTATTGGAAATGCGCCATCCCTAGGTCAAAGAAAGGGGAGGTAACTTGTCTACATTTCAAGAAAAAATTCTTAAGGGAGTCATTAACCAATTGAAATATCACCTTACACAAATATCGTTCCAAGATGCTAAAGTGTGCTGAAAAATGCCTTTTGAAGTTGAAGGTGAGGTAGAAAGTCAATTAGAGACCTTTGGTCAACATAAGAAACTAAAAAAGAGGCAAACATAAGAGATGGTAACCATTTATAGAGACTCTTCTTCAATTTCTTTATTTCCTAAATCTTTGAGTAGTTGCAGTGGTAGTGTTAGTGTTGGGCCTAGAGTTCATGGATCTTAATTAAATTTATATATTATATGATAGACTACTTTAGGTTCCCAACCATCATTTAAGAGCATGTGTTGGAATAAGGACACATATGATACAACAAGGAGTGCAATAAGAGAGTGTTGGTTTTATTGTACCATTCCATTTCATGTAGCTAGGTAATTAATTATTATTTTTGTTTTAAAATATATTGTTTGATTTCTTTGTCTTTTGAATTTTTGAATTTAAGGGTTTGTAAGAATTTAATTTCTAAATTTTTACTATTCCTATTTTATTTTGTTTTAGGTCTCCTTATTGGAAAAATATGGTAAATGCCATTACATTTTTTAAGGTAGGGTTCAAAGCTCCTAATGATAAGGAGATAAAGAACTCTATTTTGACTCAAAAGATGGCTGATATGAATCCCACAATTAATGAATAGTGTGAGATATGGAAGAGGAAGGGTTACACCATCATGATTGATGGTTGGATAGATAGGAGAAATAAAACATTGTTGAATTTCCATATTTCTTCTTTAGGTGATTGTATTTCCTGAAACCCATCGATTTAGTGATTTAGATTTTTAATTTCTATTTTATTGATTAACATTAATATTTCAAATTTCATTATTTCTTTATCAGGAGGCATAGTTTTTCTGAAGCTATTAATGCTCTAGGAAACACAAAAGATGGCGAATTCCTTGGTTTTGGAGGGAGTCTTGGTTGAGGTGGGTGAGGAAAATGTTGAACAAACTATGTTGTAAGCAATGGATAAGTTGTGATGTCCCCACTTTTGAATGAAACCAAATGCAATTAAAATTAATTAATTATATTGTGACTTGATTAAGTCACTAGTAAAGTTCCTAATTGAAATAATTCAGTTTGGTAAACTGAAAGTTGGCCAATATATTGATCTTCGGGCGGATTGAATATTATCATTGGGAAGATTGAATTTGTTTGAAATTTGATAAGTAAAGGATTTGAGAATGAAAACTCTCAGAGTCGGAGAATCATGCCTGGACAAAAACCTAGACATGACATGATAGAAATGATTGTTCTGTAGGCTGGTTATTTGCATCGATTTGTCTACTGTATTTGCATCGTACAAAATATGAGCGACCTTTATTATATTTGATCAGTTAATTTATTTATTGACAAATATATTTGCAAATCGAGGGTTTGGAGGAGAGGCTGAATCTTTATAGTTTTTAGACGGAATTGTTGCTGGGGTCAAAGTTAATATTTGGCCGATATTTGCAAAGAGAACAAAGTGAAATATTATTGGATGATTTCTCTATGAAAGCCGCCGCTTGGAGTTTATTTCAAATCAAAGATTGTCTTTTCTGCCACTAATGCTTTGTCACATTTGCAGATTCTAAGCGATTTGTATTAGGACTTCGTTGCATATATTTCACTATATTTGAGTGAGGCGAATTATTTTATATTGCGCATTGTTTTATCTTTATTACTGTAGATGTCTAGAGGAAGTACCAAGAATTAATAAAGGCCATAGATATTAAAGCCCAGTGTAAACTTAAGTTTCCTTAGCTGGTTATATTGGAGGAAATGACAACAAAGAATGGAAGTTGATACACAATAATAATATGACGTAGACCCAATGTCGGGACAAAGAGGGTGATAATCTTCGGGGCATAATATCGATGTGAATCGCAGTTTTAGAAGGCATTGCTAGGTATCGGGGTTGAATGCTTAACCGTTAGCTTCAAGCAAGAAGTATTTCAAGGGTGTGATCGATTTGTTGATTGGAAGTTATCGGCAATATCTAGTAAACATTGTCGGGCTACTTAAATGAAAATCATCGTTGCCACAGTATTCTTCTCAATCAATATTAAGAAAAGAGATTATAATTCTGATATCAACATCCGTCAAGCATTGAAGATACACACATATTGTTATGGTTTTGTATTCCTGAATTTGCATCTTGCGTGAGGACTGGAGACGGTCCGGTAATGGGTATGGTGTACTCTTAATTGCGGGAGTTTGCTCTTATTAAATATGTGAGGAATCAATCCTACTATTGGCGTATTATTATGCTGAATTTAGGGCGACTGTGGGAGACTATGCTATTTCAATACTCTTGCTGTTCGGGAGAATTGGTGCACGGGTATGTCTACTATGTAATCAAAGCTATTTATCATTATTTCTGAACATCTGAAAGGTTGTGGAAACAAATGTTTCAAGTAAGTCTTTCCTGTATGTTTGGAATAGTGTAATGATAATTTGTGAAGACTTTTACTTACGTTTGTGCATTGAAAGAATGAATGGTCTAATGGCTGAATATAATAGCTTCAACTTGTTCATATTTGTTTTGGAGGGGTTAATGTATGTAAAGTTTCAATGCCCAGTATTTGAATTTGCAATGTCCTGAAATTATAGAATGGGTTGAAATTCCTGTGTGTATTGAATTGCAAACATTTGCTGATTTTACTTTGCAAATAAAAAGATAAACCGCTTCAGATCAATAGCGTAGAAGAACATCTTGTAGAGACTAACATCATTTCAGACTAGTTTGACAAACAACATTGTCAAACCCAGGAAATCGATAGTAATCTTGGCTCTAGAGGTCAGGGTTATTACAGTGGTATCAGAGCCACTAACTTGCCAGCCTGAAGGTGTAGTTCAGTTGCTTCAGTTACAACTTACATCAATGGCTCTAGTTATGAATGGAAGATAGCACAGTGGACACGTGGTTTTGGAGCCCCACCATTTGGTTATCAGGTACACGCCTGCCAGCATGACGTGTTACATTTGTCGGGGTTTAGCTCTTCACGCACTAGATATTATAGCTCACCACGCTCTGTAGGGCTTGACCTCGAGACCTTGGCTCTGATACCACTAGGCCCAACCACTACACCAAAAGACTGGCCTAGTAGTGAGGGAATCTACCCAAGGTGTTAAGGGTGAGGTTTGTGTCCCACCACCCTCAGATGTGAAGGCATAGAAGCCACGAGCATAGTGGACACGTGGTCGTGGAGCCCCACCATTTGGTTATCAGGTACACGCCTGCTAGCATGACGGGTTACATCTACTGAGGTTTAGCTCTTCACACATGGGACATTACATAAGTATCCATCCTTATTATAGACTTCTTGCACTACTCTTTGCCTTGACCTCATATTAGGGGATCTTGGCGAAATCCCATGGATCAAAGCATGTGTGGAGCATGGTAAAAATATTTGCAAATACACATACAATCTTATTTGGGTCCTCAACCTAATGAGAAAATATATAGGAAAAGTTGGCTCATCTCGGAATAACTTGCTTTGCAACAAACTTTATCACATTGCAATCTTTGCTTTAGTCAAAGGCTGATTTGAGGCGCTTGTTTGTTAGCAAGTGGTGGTCTTTATCATCATATGCTAAGATTAATGCATGGTTTGATGTAGTTGATTTGGTCTTTGATGAGCATGGCTTTTGGCTTCTAATGATCTCCATTATATTTTTGTTTGTATTTTCATGTTACATGTTTATTTTTGTTTACATGTGATGTCTTGAACTAATTTTAAATTTTTTTTTGACAGTTTCACAATGATAATGCATGAAACCTTAACAAATTTTGATTACCAAAGGCTTAGGATGGTATTGGTGAGAGCATATGGTGATTAGGCTATGCAAATGCTGAAATACCAAGTTTGCTTGTGGCAAGCCACAACTTACAATGCAGGCAAATCAAAATATTAAGTAGCACAATGCTAGTTTTGGCAGCAAGCCTTCTAGAACAAGTACATGATCTATAGTAAATTTGGTGGAGAACTGCACATATTTTTATTAGGAAAGAATACAAAATTAGTGCTGGATAAACAAACATCCAAATTTATAACTGTTGAAAGTCCTCTTTGAAATATATTATAACCAACATAGAAAAAATTGAAATAAATCCAATAAACAAAATCTGAAATAAGTCAAAACACCATATGATGTTTGTTGTAGCAAAAAAACTGTATGGTTGATGTAGGAATGTGTATGACAATAGATACAAATGCACCAAATTTCTAAACTACAAAGTGTATGGAAGCATAAGAGGGAATATGGAAAACTAAATTCAACAAGTAATACCTAACCACAATATTTCAAGTGCAGTTCCTTGAAATGGGAGTATGACAACATTTATGATAATCAAATGCAAATTAAAACCATGTAACGAGATCTTGGCATGGTACGGCTTAGAATATTCCCAAAAAAGAGTTGCAATTTGCTACATAATTGGTACAACTCAAACAATGAAAAAAGAGTTGCGATTTGCATGTGATGAATTGTTTAATTCGAAAAAAGTAAAAAAGTGTTTTTTCAGAAAAAACAACGAAAAAGTAAAAAAAAATGTTTTTCAGAAAAAGCAAAAGCATTTTTAGAAAAATAGTGAAAAAGCAAAAACCACTTTTCCAAAAAAGCATGTTGATTGTGATTGGTTCTTCCCTTCTATCCTTGTATACTTTTAGTTTGGACTCGTTGATAGGATCTTTCAGCAGAGTTTCATCTAGTCTCTCTAGTTTGATAGCTCCGTTCTTCCCGACTTCTCGAATTTTAAATGGCCCCAACCACTTCGTTTTGAATTTGTCGGGCTTTAGTTCATTACGATTGTTATATTTGAGGACTAACTACCCTGGTCGAAAATTTTCCCGTCGGATGTGTTTGTCATGCCAAAACTTTCTCCGCTTCTGCATTATCTCTGTCGCCCACTGTGCAAGCACTTGTCGTTCATCGAGCTTGTTTAATTGAAAGTCTTTCTTTCAAACTTTTTGTATCGCCAAGTCTATTCTCCACCGCTATTCGCAAGCTCAGTACCATGTACTCTGCTGGCACAACCGTTTCCTAACCGTACATTAGTTGGAATGGTGTATGGCCGGTGGTTACTTTGTAGGTCATATGGTATGCCCATAGTACTGTCAGTAGCTTTTCTTTCCAATTTGCCTCCTCGATGTTGCATGACTTGTGGATGACGAAGACAAGTACCTTGCTGGTTGACTCCGCCTGATCGTTCGCTCTTGGGTAGTACGGGCTGGATAGGTTATGAAGAATTTTGAACTCTGTCATCATAAGTCGAATGACGTGATTAGCGAAGTGACCCCCCCTGTGATTGGTGATTTGAATCGGGATGTCTTACCTTGTGACGATCTGCTCGTAAATGAATCTTTCTGTACTCAATGCAGTTTTATCCGACAGTGCTCGAGCCTCTACCCACTTTGTTAGATACTCGGTGGCAACGACTATATATCTGTATTGGTGTAATTGACTAACCTTTAGTGGCCCGATGAAGTCCAATCCTCATTGTTTGAACAACTCTTGTGGCTGAGATGGAAAGAGTGGCATGAAATCACTCTTCAGTGGTTCACCGAGTCTTTGACATGTTTGCATCCCACCACCCATTCTTGGGCATTTGTATGTACGGTCAGCCACCATAGTCCTGCCAACAAGAAATTATGTGTGATAGCATCTGGCCCCATATGTCCTCTTGCCAATCCTTCATATGCCTCCTTTAGTATGTCGGGAATCTCTCCCTCCATAACACATCACCAAAGCACTTGGCCAGGTCCCATCTTGTACAACAGTCCATTAATGAGTTGAAAAGTTTTACTCTTTACCACTAGTTTCTACTATTCTGCAGGTGGCATTTCTCTCAAAAATGATGATGTTGACAAGTACTCTCCAATCTTCTCGTACCAAGGGGGTAGTGTTGTCATTTGAAAGAGGTGCACATTCGGAAAGTCTTCATTCACTCCCTTGGGTGGCTCTCTAGACCGGATTCTTAATAGTTGTTCGGCAACGATATGACTTTTGCTTGGTTGTACTGTAAAATACCGAGCCAATTTTTTCGATTTTTGAATTACAATCAGCAATGCAACACACCCGTTAGGGTTAGATAAATCAAACCAGCAGTTACAATATAACTCTTTGCCAAGAATGCGCACTCAATCTCAACAAGAGAGAGGCTGTCATATGGCAAGAGGATCGTCAGTACAATAAATCAGAACTGCAACTGAAAGTAACTCAACACCAAGTATGTGCTACCCAAACCAGAATGGAATGAGGCGACCATTTGGTGGAGATTTAAAGAAATACAAATGCAACTTCGAATAAACTCAACACCCAGAATGTGCTTTCAAACCCGGAGTGGGAATGGAGCTACCATAGGGCGGAGATGTACGATATTACAATGCAAATCAAAGTAAATAGGCGGCAAGCCAGCCTCTTCCACTTATTCAGTGGGCAATTACAAACATGATAAGCAAAACTGAGAGAAATGCTGACAGTACTACTGTTCAGCTTACAATAAGAAGTAGAATGCCTGCAAGATCAAGGATTTAAGCTCTACAAGTTGCTGCAATAGTAAAGATGTCATCCACTAGGTCAATAATGAATTCCTAACACCCGTCCCTTGCTAATATGAAATTTTCTCAAGTCTGATCTGACAGACCAGCAACATGAATTACAGAACCAGCAATGCATAAACTCAATGAAAAGCTCACAACTCACTCATTTCTCACTCAAATTACATGAAAACTGATGCAAAACACTCTTAAAATGATGGCGCCTAGTTTAGTAATGAAAAGGGCAGCTAAAAGTGGCTATTAATTAATGGCACGGATCCCAAAGCACTCCAGAAAGTAGGGCTTTCAAGAAATGACGAATTTGCTTTATAAAATCAGAAACTTCATTAAAAATCCCACAAATTTGCAAGTAAGGTCGCCCCAAGTAGAGAAGATGATATGACCAACACCCAGAACAATATCTTTTTTTATTTTTGATATATGAATGAAACTTCGAATCAGCTATGATATTCAGCAACTCTAGAATATGACAGAAAATGCAAGTACTCAGCTACAAAATGCAAGATCATCAAAACAATGCAAAACCTCACTACAAATTCACTCAAAACAAGCAAACCTCTCTACTAGGTGCTATCTCTCAAGCACGAAGTCGAGCCCAAGCTAGGAGGCATTCATTCCTCGAAGCAATCCAGCAACCATTTCGGCAGCATAACAATACTCAAGATATCAGATAATGAAAATGAAGACCAAGACCTCCTTTTATAAACTTGTGATGACTTTTCCAGAAGCTTCTAGAAACCCTAACTTTCAAATTTGACTGTCTTCTTTTCCCTCCAATTTGGGCGCCCCCTTTCTCAAGGTTTAATTTAACTTTATTTTAAAATCTTTTCCTTCATAAAAAGGCGTCCTTTTCTCCAAGTAATATTTTTTGACTTTAGAAATATAAAATATTTCCTTCATGAGACAATACCCCTCAAGGTCCCCTTCTTTAAAACAACTTAAAGTCATAATACTAGGACAAGGGGTTATTTTATAAAATAAAACATTATTGTCATTAAAATACTTATTCCTCCAAAATGAACCCCTTATGCCAAAATTCAGAATTACCCAATGAACTGCCAGAAGAGGAAAGTTGACCGAGCTGGTGCTGACTGGACCACTGCCAAAAATAGGATTTACTAAAAATAGTAAATTCGGAAAGTTGCTTGGAATGTAATGCATGCGCCACCATTGCAAAGCTCTCTGAAAACCCAGAAGGAATCCAGAATCCGAACACCCAAACTCCAACAAACAAAACCCTGAATCTTCAAGAGAACTCACCAAGCAGCCGGAAACCCTAATTCTGTGTCTGATTAGCCAACAGCACACCAGGAAAAGGCCATCAATCACTGAAAGGAGCAATGCTAAAAACGGGGACATTACATGTACGATGATGGTGAACGTGAACTCTTGTAATAGGAGAAGCCATCGACTTACTCTCCCTTGAATGATGGGCTTGTTAACCAGGTACATCAAGGCCCAATGGTCCACGTACAATGTAAAAAGAGTTGCCAATAAGTAATGTCTAAATTTCTATACTGAGTACACCATTCCGAGAGCTTCCCTCTTTGTCGTACTGTAGTTCTTCTTCGCCTTCGACAACAGACGATTGGCAAAGAATATCGGATGATCCAACCCTTGTACACCCAATTGCGCTAGTGTCGCTCCGATTGCATAGTTTGAAGCATCAACATGCACATGAAATTCCTTGTTCCAATTCGGATATGCCAAAATCGACGAACTGATAAGCCATACCTTTAGTTCCTTGAAAGTTGTTTCTTGTGCTTCGGTCCATTTGAACGGTTGCCCCTTCTTGGTGAGTATGTCAAATGGGTATGCAATCTAGGCAAAGTTCTTGATGAACCTTTTATAGTACACAACGTGTCCAAGGAACGGTTTTACCCCGGTGATGTTCTAGGGCTGTTCCATTTGTATGATCACTCGCATCTTGTTTGGGTTGGTCTTGAGTCTTGCCTTACAAACTATGTGCCCGGGCAATTTTCCTTGTGGCACCTTGAATCAACACTTCTTTGGGTTGAGTGTAGTCGTGCTGCTCTGCACTATTCTATGCATTCTTGGAGGGCCTTCAGGTGTGTTTGTTTGTCATTGTAGATCGACTAGTTGTCCAGGAATGCCTTGAAGTTCTCTATTGACATCTTGCCGAATATGTGCAGGATTATCCTTTGGAAGGTCGTTAGAGCATTACACAGATCGAATGGCATTTGGTTGTATGCGTACACCCCGTCTTCAACTATAAACATTGTCTCAAGTTTATCTTCTTTGACTATGCTTATCTGGTTGTAGCCCAAAAATCTCTCCATGAATGAATAGATTTCATGACTTGCTACTTCTTCCAATATTGAGTTGATGAATGGGATCGGGAAGGGATCCTTTATAGTCACTTCATTGAGGCTTTGGAAGTCCACGCATATTTGAATTTGCTCAAATTCTTTCTTTAGTGATATCACGATTGGTGACACCCAGTCACTCGCTTCAACTTTGAATATGATTCTTGCTTCTAACATCTTTTCAATCTCTTGCACCTTCGTCGCATAATTCTTGTTCATCCGATACGGTCTCTTTAGTACGGACTATGCTCCAAGTACTAATGGAATTCTATGTACACATAGTTCAGGAGGCATGCCCTTCAAATCCTTGTACGCCCATGTGAAGGTGTCTTTGAATTTTGTAAAAAATTTAAATGCCATCATTTTTAGTTTTGGATACCAGTTGTCTCCGACCAGAATCGTTTGGGATTATCTTCTCCCAAATTTGTTTGGCTTGTCGATGCTTCATCTTCTCCTTCCTCTTCCATTTCTTTAATTTGTAGCATATTGCAATCTCGCTGAAATGCCTCATAGTCCTCCATCTGCCAGTGGAAGAGTTTGTTGAATGAACTCGTTTCGTCCTCCGAGTATTCTTGGAGGTCCAGAATACCTTCATCATTCGGTTCTATAGTTCTTTCTTCATATGTTACAAAGCCATCCTTTGCTTGAGAGTTTGATGATGCCAACTCCTCGCTGACTGCTTGGTTTCTTAAATCAATTATATATTTCCTTCTGTTCCTCTCTATGGAGAGTGTGTTTCTCTTCTAGTTGTGATTTGCTTTGGCTACCACTAGCCATCCTCTTCCGAGCAATGCGTTGTATGCTTTTTTTTGCAATGGAATGACTACAAAATTCAGCAGGAACGGTTGTGTCCTGATCGTCCCCTTTTGTGCCATTAGTGTTCCCAATAGCTTGATACCATGTTGGTCGGTGCCCACCAATTGGAGTATCGGTGGCTAGAGCGTAGGTTTCCCGAGACTTTTCCATGTGTCTTTGGGTAGTATGTTGACTCCTGATCCTCCATCAATGATCATGTTTGTTAAATTCTTCCCTCCAATCTCCATTTGCACGATCGCTGATCTCTTCTCAATGTTTATTGTTAGCAACATTGGGTCGATGACTTGTTCACCCTTGGGTGGAGGTTCTTCTACCATCTCCTTCCTTCGGCCTTCTTGTTGCTGGTGTTGTTCATTATCGACTATGTTCGTGATTGCCATTCCTAACTATGGCATAGTTTGGAGAAGGCCGGTCACTTTGATGGGTACAATGGTCTGCAATATTTGCCGTACGATATTATTTTCTGACTCCAACCGCCACGAGGTACTTGGGATCTCTTGATGGGTTCTTCATTCCTTCACCATCCCCTGTTCCACTTCTGCTTTGGCTTCCTTCATTCGTTGCTTTTCCTTACATGGGTCAAGGTAGGCGATTTTCTTTGTTTGAGCTTTGGTGATCGCCAATACCTCTTCGTTGTGATCTTCCACTTCTATCATGTTGATGCCTTTCTACTTGGGGCAGTCGATGTCTTCATGGTCCCTCAGTCCACACCATTTACATAGTTTTCCCCTCGAACTTTGACCATTTTGGCATTCCCGGGCAAAGTGACCCCATTCATTGCACTTACGACATTGTATCATGGGTTGACCTTTGCTGTCATATTGTATTTTGCTTCTTGGCCCACTATTATTGCCTCTTTTGTTGTTCCAATAGCTTCTAGGGGATGCGTTGGAGTTGTTTTGGGGTTTCGATGGTGTGTTTGGTGGGGTTGATTGTTCTCCTTGTGTAAAGAGCACCAACGTGCTTCTTGTTTTTAGGTTGTATGGGCATTCCTTGATGGAATTTCCCATCGCTTGATAGATATCGCAAAATAGCTTTTCGGGCAATTTGCCTTTGTGTGACCTTCCCCCTTATAGTTTGTGCACCATAATTCTCTGGTTTCTCTCGTACTCTACTTCTCAGCCTTTAGCTTCATCATTCCCATCATGCTCTTCCTTAATGCTTGGACGGTCTTTGATTCACCATCGTTGCTTTTGTTTGTGCTCTCATCATTGTCCGTCTTCTTCTTTCCTCGGGAAGATGTTCTGTCTTCACTTGAGCTATGTCCATTGCCCAATTGTATGCTTGAGCGTATGATGATGGAGGTACAACTTTCATCTTTTTTCTTAACGACGGGAGCAACCCTTCAATGAACCATCATTTCTTCAATCCGTCGACTGACTGAGTCTCCAGTTTTACTACTAACTCCTTGAGCTTATGATTATAGGCTCCTACGTTTTCATGCTTTCCTTGCTACGATTTCATTGTCGCCTCTGAGAAGTTTAAATTTTCCTTGGAATGCTTTCTTTAATCTTCCCCATGAGGCTTTCCCTGCTTCGTGTTGTAAATCTTTCCTACGATTTTTTTGTCACCTCTAAGAAGTTTAAATTTTCCTTGGAATGCTTTCTTTAATCTTCCCCATGATGCTTTCTCAGTTGCTTCTAGTTTAGTGTACTAGTCTATGGTTATGCCCTTGAGTGTCACTAGAAACACTCTTAACAAGTAGTCGATGCCTTTCGCTATCCATATCATCTCACATGTCTTGCAATGACGTACTGGATCCTTTGAACCGCTCCCCATGAAGTTTAGTAGCTTCTGCCTTTCCATGCTCGGACTGGTTGGCAGAGTTATCATTTTTCTTCCCCAATGTCCTCCCTGTGCATTGGACTTGATTGGACTATTTCTTCCGAAACGTTCCCATGTCTCTCTTGCACTCTTGGTCACGTACGAGTCTTCCACACGTCCCCTCTTAGCGTCTTTTGTACTTTGAGTCTCTTGGGGTTTGTCCTTGTACTCCCCCCATCCGGGTGTCTTTGGCTCGAATCCTCTAATTCTTGGTTCTTCGTCGTCCGATATGGACAGCTCTCGAATGCGGCGTATGTTGTTTTCAAGTTCTTTTGTTAATTCATTTTCATCATCCTTATATTTTTCTATCTATTGCGGGCGGTGTCCTGAAAGTGTGTTGGTTGATTTGTTTCATCGACAAGGGTTCTATTGAGTTTGGTAATATCTTGTTTTGTTTCAGTAAGGTCTTCGTTTGCTTCTTCAACGATTTGTTTCAATCTTCTTCGTCGGTCTTCCTATTCTTTCAATCTGAGTGATCTTTGTAGTCGTTCTTCGGGTGTTTCTTGCCCATTTGGTGTTAGGTTTTTATCCTTGTTGGGTCATACAAGCATTAATTGTCAGGAGTATGCCTACGAGTGGTGTTGCGTTCTTCCTCCTCTTGTTTGCTTCTCTCCTTGTATCGTTGCAATATTTGTTGCTTTCATCGTTCTTGGTTGCTCTTAGCCCGAAGGTCTTGCAATATAATGTAGTGACGAGCGATCAACCTTGGTAGTCGGTTGAGGAGGTGGTTGACCTCTGGGTTGACGTGTAGTCTGTCCCACATGACCACCTGAGGGAACTCTCCTGAGAGCCTCCCTCCGTATGTGATCCCTCAATGAGATATCCCATAGGTTTATGAGATCCTTCGTCTGTGTGTCTTCTCTATCTTCGTTGGCTTGCACCGGCTCTTCGGTTGGCTGACCCATCATGGTGCCATTCTCCCATTTGGGTGATGTTTACCAGGTTCCCTTTGACAACGACACCAAATGTTTACTCACTAAGTGGTTTAACAAAGGAACTTGGAGTAAACGAGAATGTGCAATAACAATTATAAAGCATACCATTTACACAAGAATTCTACAGAATAGAGCATTGCATTCATTCATCAAGTATATCAGCAAGTACATCACGATATCACAATGTCGGTCCTGACTACAATGAAATGATCCATTATATAACTAGCCGATGTTGGTTGAGATACCAACCGTCGGCAACGATTCCTACAACTACCCAACTGTTGGGATTAGTTCCTGATTACAACTCATTTTACGCTAATGTTGTACACAAGTATTATTTTTATTTATTTTATATACTATTGGTTTGGCCAATACAACTTAATTATTTATAAACACGGCTGACTATAGAAGACTCTAAAGAGAAACTACGTCACTCATATCCATGAGCAAATCCACTCAACAGATTATATCTTTTGCTTGTTAAGGGAAGGTAAGAATTATTTTGTTTTGTTTTCTCTATGCTCAATTTGAAGATATTGTTGTTTGATTTGGAATAAGGGTTTGATATGGCTTTAATCATACATTTTGGCATATTGGGTGAGGCCACCTTTGTCCTAGTCTAATCCTAGTTTTGTAGGAATTCGATACCTTGATTTTGAAACCTTTTCAATTTTGGAGAGATCTTGCCATAGATTTTTCATGGGTGTATCTTGGAGGAAGAGAGACCTCACCATTGAGTTTGGAAAGCCCCAAAACCCATAAATCAATATAAAACTCGACAAGTTTTTTAATCAAAAGAATTTCGGCCATTTTTAGAGAGTTTGTCAAATTTGCACAATAAAAAATATGTACACCCGTATGGATCTGTATTGTACAGTCCATACAGATCATATGGTGGTTTCTATGATTTATAAACCTTAAACCTTCAAACGCGACTACAAACAATGTATCATTTTTTACTCAACTTGTGACCACAACAACTCACATTTTTTAGCGATTTTCTATGCACTCAACCTTTTCTATTTCTGCCACCTTCAAATTTTGTAGTATCAACATGATTCGTCTTTGATATCAATGTTGGTAAAAACCAAACAATGAGAATGAGGGAAAATGGCATGCTTTGTCAGGTTGAGAGCATTGTATTATATTATTAAACATATGCTAAGAATACAAAGTGGTTATAGTCTACAAATAGATGACAATTACAACAACCTCACACAGACTAACTATTACTAACTAAATAAAGTGTAAGCATACACTTTATTATACTATCATTATAATAGATAAGGTGTGGGGGCTGTTTGTGAATAATTGTTTTCTTATCAAATGTAAGGACTAGATAAGCTCTTCTTTAAATTTAGGTAGGAGCATAGCATCAAGAGTGGCGTTCAACAAGATGGAATACCACTTCTTCAGGATGTCCTACTGGAACTAATGTAGAGTTATGACTTTACCAAGACCAATATTGAGCCTGAGTTTCTTGAAATTGCAATTTATCTGGACTTCATTTTTCATGCTCTTTTTATCCCCTGCTCTTTCAGTTTCTTGTCTGTGAACTTTAAATAAACAAACAAACACATCCAAATAAATCTATAGTTGTATCTATCTTCTAGATTGGTGCCTTCTAGTTCCCCAGCAAAATGATAAAATGAATGGAAAATATAATTAAGAAAAAGGGTTGGCCTGAAATCCTCAAATGTATTATATGTGTTAATGCAGATGAAACCAAATCACACCTTCTTCACTACCCTTTGCATTAAAGCTATGAGGGAAGTTAATGGACAAATTTAAAATCTTTTGGGTTATGCTTACGTTCGTTGAGTTATTATTGACTCGATGGAAATCAGCAAAAGGCCTTTCTTTACTTATGGGATTTGATCCCAGCTGTGCTAGTCTAAAGTAAATGGCTCCCAAGGAACAAGAGGATCTTCAGGAAATTCTTCCAATACAGAAAGTTTGGAGTGGGTTTGAAGCTCACCTTGTAAAAATTTATGAAGTGTACTTTCCCCAAATTCAACCCTCAGCGCAGGAAATGGAAATTTTAAATTCATGGAAGCCATTAGATTTGTTGTAGACAAACATCAATTTGGCCTTAAAAGAAATAAAATCACTTATGAGCATGCTAAGGATCTCTCTTAGACCAAGTTTTTTCATGGTTATTGGAAACTCAATTTTGATGGCGCCAGTGACCGTTAGTCTATTCCGGAGACCCGTAGGCTAGTCGGAAGGTAAAATTAGGGTTTCCTATTGTGAAGGATGCTCTTGCTCGGGGTTGGTTGTTTCAATGGCGGATTCTTTCTGGGTTTTCAGAGAGCTTCGCAGTGGTATGGTCTTCTTGGCATTCTGAGCATTTTCAGGAATTTACTATTTTTAGTAAATTCTATTTCTGGCAGTGAGCCTGTTGGTCTCCACACAGTTGACTTTCCTCTTCAGTCGTCTCAATTGGTTTATTCAAATTTTGGCTTCAGGATGCAGTTTCGGAGAGATAAGTTCATTTCACTTAAATAACATTATATTTTAATGTTATATTACCCCTTGGCCTAGTCTATTGACTTAATGTTGTTTTGAAAAGTGGTCTTTTGAGGGTGGCGCCTTCATTGAAGATTATTTTATTATTATTAAGGTCAAATTAAGCCTTCAGTGGGACACCTTGAGTTAAGTGATGAATTTAATTAAAAGAAGTCAAATTGAAGCTTTGGAGAAAGGGACGCCATCTCTTGGGATTAGGGTTTGACTCTGGAATGATGGTTAGGGTTTCAAGAAGGTCAACGGCAAAATTATAAAAGGAAGCCTTTGGTTCTTTTTTCATCATCTTTTGTCTACAGGAATGTTATGTTGCCGGTTTGGCTCTGGGATTGCTTCGAGGAATGTAAGCCTCCTAGCTAGGCATTGCTTCTCGCTTGGAAGATAGCGACTAGTGGTGAAATAGTATAGTAAGTGAGTTTGCATTGGGATTTGTGCATTGTAATCAGCTTGTAGCTTCTAGTCCAGATTTTGCATATTAGAGGTTTCTTAGAATTGCATTTTTTATTACAGCAGATTGTCTTTTCATTCATAAGTCAAAAAAATACAAAAATATCATTCTGGGTATTGGCTAGATCTATCTGTCTGTGGAGGGCGCACTGTTTCCTTAAGTTTCAGATTTTTTGGAAAAGCATTTAATTTTTAAAGTCAAATCGCCCTCTTGCTGGGCCGTACCATGCTGTACTTGCATTGAATTTCGTGCATAAATTAAATAGAGACTTTGGGGTCTGTTTTGGGTTGCAATCTTGGGCACCTTGGTCATTAGGGAATATTGCATTTCATTTCATGTCAATCGGATGATCTATGAGAGAGTTATGATCATTTATGTCAGTCAATAGGTTGCTGGTTATTATATGAAGTGCAGATCTGTTAAAAATCAGAATTCATCTTTGATCTCTGTGAGAAGCTATTGTTCTCGGCATCCTTGTTTAAGCAAAGGAGGGTTCTTTAATATGATGTAATGCTAATCTGATATATTCATAGGCTCTTGGCAGGCGAATGCTCTTCATATTGTAAGCTGACAGTAGTACTGGCAGCAGTTATTAATCTTGTTCATTTCTGATTTGTACTTGCTTATCTACATTCAGTAATTGCAAATGTATTTCTTTATCTCCACCCTATGGTAGCTCCTGTCCCACTTCGGGTTAGAAAGCACATTCTGGGTGTTGAGTGTCTTTCAGCATTCTAGTTTATTTCTCTTCAAAGCATTGTAATTTCTGTTATCTCCGCCATATGGTCGCCTCATCTCCATATTGGATTGAGTAGCACATACTTGGTGTCGAGTGTGCTTTCGGTATATTAGATTGTAGGGATCCTCTGACCACATGCTCGTCGTTCGCCGGCGCATTCTTGGTTAGAGTTCTTGCATAAGCATTTTGATTAAGATCCTCTGACCAATGCTCACACCTTGCCCACATCGGGATCCTGGTGTACATTCTGGTTAGAGTTGCTTCAGCATCGTTTTGGTTTAGTTGCTAACCTTAACGGGTGCATTGGTTTGTAATTTGCAATTTGAAAAATTTAAAAAAATTTGAACCGGAATATTTCAGATCCTGCCCCAGCTGCCTGTGGATGGATCTTGTGAGATGATCATGGCTCTCCCATTGCTGTTGGAGCTGGCTTCATTGGACAAAATGCTAACAATCTTGCTGAAGCAGAAGTTGTTGTGAGGGGTATATTAGGTTCCCTTAATCTGTTTCCCCATGTTGTTTGTGTGGAAGGTGTCTCCCATCTTATTATTCATGCTTTGCGGACTAAGGTGTAATGTCCCCTTCTCAAACCTGATCTTTCCAGTGACCGTTGGCCTTTTCTTTGGGAACCTGAAGGCTAGTCGGAAGATAAATTAGGGTTTCCTATTTTTGAGGAGGTCATTGCTCAGAGATGATGGATTCAATGGCGGATTCTTTCTGGGTTTTCAGAGAGCTTCGCAGGGGTATGTTCATCTCAGCATTCAGAGCATTTTCTGGAATTTACTATTTTTAGTAAATTCTATTTTTGGCAGTAAACAGGATGGTCTCAGGCAGTTGACCTTCCCCTTCAGTTGACTCAAGTGGCGTATTCAGTTTCGGGTTTCAGAATGCAGTTTTGGGAAGTTGAGCTTATTTCACTTAAAAAATAACATTATAATTTAAATGTTATTTTATCACCTTGGCCTAGTCGAATGACTTAATGTCATTTTAAAAGGTGGACTCAAAGGGTGGCGCCCTCATTTAAGGATATATTTAATATTTGATGAATTCTCCAAAGTCAATGCAAGTTAATTTGGGCGCATTTATCAAGGTGATGATTTAATTAAAATATGAATATTGAGCTAAAAGGGAAAAGGACGCCATATTGAAGACAGAGCTAGGGTTTGAACATGGAGTTGGATTTTAGGGTTTCGTGAAGTCAAACAAAACTTATAAAAAGGAGTCTTGTGCTTCATTTCTTCATCTTTGGTCTATGCTAATGTTATGCTGCCGAAATGGTTGCGGAATTACTTCGAGGAATGAATGCCTCCTAGTCTGGGCTCGACTTCGTGCTTGAGAGACAGCACCTAGTGGAGAGGTTCGATTAATTGAGTGATTTTATAGTAAGTTTTGCATTGTTGTAGAGTTATTGCTTTGAAGTTCAGATTTATGCGTTTCATAACTTTTCTGGAGTTGCTGATTTGATACAGCAGATTTATGTTTTTCATTGCAAGTCAAAAAATACAAAAAAAAGGGTTCTGGGTATTGCCTTTATCTCTTGGTCTAGGGAAGGCGATTCATTAGCTAAGGTTTCAGATTTTTTATTTAAGAATTGAATTTTTAAATGGAGGCCGTACCTTTCAGCCTGGCCGTACCTCTTGCATAAGCTTTGGAATTCGTGTAAAACCAATCTGCAGCTTTGGGGTCAGTCTCAGGGTCTTGTGTTGCTCGCTTAAAGTCATTGAAGTATATTGCATTTTATTTCGAGTCTTTAGGAAGTCATATGTGAAAGATATCAGCATTTGAGGAGTTCTAGAGACTGCTGTTTATTCATTTATTGAGCAGATTTGTAACAGAAATCAGAAACAGCATGTTGATCCTTGAAAGTCTTTTGGTTTTGGTATTCATATCTAAGTTAAAAGTGATTCTCTATGATGTAATGCTGATCCTTTGATTTCACAAGAGTTTGGCAGGCGAATACTTTTAATTTGTAAAACTGACAGTAGTACTGGCAGTCTTTCTTTCCTGTGCAAATCTGGTTGTAATTCTCAATTTCATTTGAAGTTTGTAATAGATAAATCTCCGCCCTATGGTAGCTACTTCCCATTCTGGGTGAGCAAGCACATTCTGGGTGTTGAGTAGTTTCAGCTTTCAGCATTTCAATTCAAGCTTGCTTTCTGTAATCACTCCGTCATATGGTCGCCCCTCACTCCGCATTGGATTGGGTAGCACATACTTGACATTGAGTTCTTTCCTGCATTTAGAATAGAAGACCCTCTGACCAATGCTCGCCATCATCGGCGCCATACTGGTTAGAGTTACAGCATAAGCAGTTTGTTTTAGATCCTCTGACCAATGCTTGCCATCATCGGCGCCATTTTGGTTAGAGTTGCTTCCTTGCACGTTTTGGTTTTCTCCTCTAACCTTAACGGGTGCACTGCATTGTAATTTGAAATTGAAAAACGAAAAAATTGGCTCGGAATATTTCATAAGGCAGTTAAGGATTTGGTCCTTCATATCAAGATTGCTGAAGTTTGCAAGGTTCTTAGGCTTCCTTCCATCAGTCAAGCATTTGGCCAACAAACTGGTAGATTGGCTGGCTAACTGGTCTCTTAACAATTGACTTCAGAAGAGCAAATTCTCCTTGGAGAGGAGATCCAGCAACACATGGAGTTTTGTAGATTATTCAACTCAATTCAAGATGATGTGGCCTAATTTTCTGCTGGTCTGTTTACTGGATGTTTATCTTCGATTTACTTTATTGTTATATGTTTAATTGTCCTTGTTGCACCTTATTCTGCAACTGATTGTGCACAAGGGTATGCACAATTTATGATCTCTCAATCTGTAGCAGAACCGCTTCCTCAGCATTGCTGATTATCAATAAAAGTTTTTTTTTTATTATTAAAAAAAATTACATTCGCTTTTTTCAGATGTAATGCTTTTACAGGGGGAATTGGATGCTATTATCTAGTCCAAATAGGAATATGCTGTTAGTTTTTTTAGCAGTGATCTCAGTCAACATTTTTGGCATACTCATGTTATTTGATTCATTTTGCAGATTCTACAACATTTATCAACTCTAGATTCTCCTTGGAATTGTCCACATGGTCGACCAACGATGCGACATTTATTTGATTTGGCAACACTAAGTAAAAGCTAGCTTTTGGTGAAGATTCTTTAAGAGAATATAATTTATGATTTATTGTAGTAGACGCAATTATAACGCATGCTAAAATGTAAGTAAAAAAAATTAAGTGCATGCGGCTTTGTTGTTAACTATGATTTAGCACGCACGTCCACTGACCGGTTGTATGCTTGATTCTGTTTATTGTACTTGTGTACTTAATATATCTTAAGTGGCAGAGTGCATGTGTTCAATTACTTCAGTGATGGACGTAGTCACTAAAAGTATTCTATTGGCTGTATTTTGATATCAAAAGGAATTTAATTGAATATTATATGATTTCCACTGTAAAAAGATTATGTGAGATTTCCGGTGCTGAGGGAAAGACGTATTAACGTCAAGTGTGATAATACATTAGATAAAGAGAATAAATATTGAGTTTGGTCAGGATGCCAAGAATGAACGAAATTGAGCCTTTTCTGATTTTCTAAATGGCACATCAAAGTGTTGCATTGAGGTAGGACAGTGGTAAAATCCAAATTTAGAGTATTCACAACTCCACGTACTGTTTTGCAAGATATAGTCGAATGTTCGTATCATTGGGTTTACCTTCACAGGTTCTTCTATCAAGTTCGCAAACTATTAAGCTTTTTGCTGCCACAAATTTATCAGCACGTCTTTTTCTTTAATTTATTGTTCTCTGTATTCATCACCAGAAAAGTGTACGGATATGTCATTATAGTATGTTATTTTCTGGATATATACAGAAACCTGAGATTATTGATGCTCGTAGGGTCCAAACTTTGCAAATATTTTTCCATTGATGACTAATGATGTTGTAAGTTGTAACCTTAAATTTAGAGTGAATTCTAACATTTATAGTAATAGTCATCATTGTCATCTTGTAAACACTGATCTTAGTCCCTTTTTAGTTGATGAAAATGCACTTACAAATTTCAAACTTATTTTTATTATGTTTCATCAAGCCGAGGTGAATATATGATCCATATTTCCATGGTTGAGATCTAAGTTTTGGCCTTGATGTTTAAGCGATCCTTTTGGATATGGATAAATGTAACAAGCAAATGTATCTTGATTACGATCATAGAACAATTGGCATTCTATTTCATCGGTTGTGGCTATATGTGCTATTCTACCGTGGTTGATTTGGTTGGAATCAAATGATATTTGATTTAAAGTGTCTTTATAAGACTGTCTATAGGGAGCTTTGACCATTAATTTTGCTCTTTGAAAGCATACAAGTAGTTGAGATTGTTTTGGATGCAGACCTTAGCAACTTGTGAAATTGTTAATACTGATGAAGAAAAATGCAATAGCATCTATTGCATTTATATTTTCAAGAATAGTAATCATGTATGACTATTTTCTATTTGATTGATTTTTTTTTTTTAATTATTTGAGTGGCCAAGGTGTTTTGAGAGCTAGATGTTCACATATTATAATTTTAGTTCTTAAATATACAACTGTTGTAATTTTTAGCACTTGTGCATATGAAGAAAATAACCTTAATAGTGTTAGCATTTTAATTCACCATTTTTAGGAACACAAAACGAAATGATGTGTAAGGTGAAACTTTGTACTAATTAGAATGAGAACCTCTTGTAACAAAAATATAGCCCTACAATTCTAAACAAATAGTATTTCAATATGCAACACAAACAAACACTTTTTTTCATTCTTTGGTAGGTTACAAGGCTTATCAAACTTTTATGTAGGATGAAAGTGTATTGTGTCTTGCCTTGCCTTAGAATTCACTTGTGAATTGGGTTTAGGGTTTCTTCCTTTCAAATGAATGTTCTCTCTCTAATGAAGTGATCTTGGATTGAAATATGCATTCATCATATAAGGATATTTCCACACATATACACATGTTTGTTAGCACTAATATCCAGATATCAAATATAAACATAATCACAAATGCAACTATGAAGACATATGAGGAGTGGCATGGGTGGATCCACCCTGAAGTTCTTTGCCAAGCCTAAGAGGTTGTATACCACAATCCTCTCTTCTTGGCGGCTTAATACCTGCTTTCTCCACCCATGTCATCACCTTGAAAGACACTTAACCTATTGGGGAAAGCCAAGGGAGTGGATAAGTGGTCTAGGCCTACCACCCCTCCATGGCCTCAGCGAAATCTTAAGTGGGACCCTGACCCCTCCATGGCCCACCCATGCCTTTGGATTGGGTGGAACCTTAAGTGGAACTTCCACACCTCCATGGCCCATCCTTGCCTTGGGTTTCGGGGGTAGAATCTTAAGTGGTGTTTTGAGGCACCAGTTCCCTCAAGCCTTTCCTCCCCAGTAAGCTTGCAAACACAAAGAAGACAATCCCTTAAACAATCAAATATATTTTCATTTATCAATGGCTCTTTAAGTTCATATTAACATCATTTCCTAGAATAATTATCATTATGATAAAACTAAGTATTGCATCAATAAACAGTTTAGCAATATTTAACATAACTATGCAATTCCAAATTAAAGTAGAAACAGTCTATATCTACCATGGTTAGTCCTTCCTACTGATATATAAATAACATCTAGAGTAAATGTATTTTAAAAGAGAACACTTTGATCTATATTGAAATTAGGACTGGTTACTTCTAATAAGATGCATCAACCTCAATAATCAAATTATGCTAGGCTGTAAATGAAATTTGCATGCTCAGGCATATTTGATAGCAACATTCAAAGATTTAATGCAGTATAACAGATTAGTCATTAAGGAAGTTTATTTGCAGGAATTGGAACTCAATGCATTTAACGTTATTCATCTATGATCTTTCTGTTCTCTTATTTGAAACATGCCAAATATTAATGCTAGTGAGAGTTTCACTTGATCACTATATTCCTCCAAGTTGTCTTTGATTTCCTAATTGCCTCTTCTCCTCTTTCACATGATGATCCCCTGATTGACCATTGGTGTTCCCTATTTCTAGTGTATGATAAATCACGACTTTCAGCAAGACGTGTCTTTGATGTATGTCTCTTCATGGGTTTCATTATATGGCTTAATAAAGGTATTAGTTGGTCGATTAAGGTTTAACAATTTATCAACTATAAAACATATATATCATCCTGTAAATAAATCGTCTGATGTGAGTGCAACAATATTTTTATCATTTTATGAATAAATTGACTAATGTGAAATATACATATATATGTTATTTGTTAATTTTCCCCTTCTGATCGATTCAGGCTTGAAGTAACGTTTAAATGCAAATTATGCAACTTCAACAAATATATAAGGTGAAACATATTCGTATTATTTCTCCTTCCATTCCCGTCACTTGTCTTGAGGGTACCGGTGGTTTAGACGAAGGCATCTAATGGATTCTTACTTCATTTATGCCACATTTGCTGAGGACGATGTTCCTGCTACAACTGGTGCGATCATTGGCTTGAAAGGATGTAGTTTTATTATTTACTGTTTCATTAATTTTGATAATTAATTTAATAGCATTTTGCAGTCAGTCATTTACTTAAGAATATTGGTGGTATAATATTATTACAATGTTATCGGTGATAATTTTATTTTATATTTGGCAAATTGCTATCAGAGAGGATATCACTCTTTCTATTATTTTGTAACACCAAATTACATATTTCAAACTTAACTTTTACATCAAACCCATATTATGTAGCATATTACTTATCAATCTTAGAGGATCTTAAAGTCATCGGGTGCTTTTGTTTTATTGATGGCGTTTTATTTTTCTTCACCTCTATCCATTCTTGTTCTGTTTCGGGGGGTAGGACTAGACCATCGCTATTTTCCATATTCAAGTTTTCACCATTGGTTGTTGGAGTAACCCAATATATAGTATAAATTTCAGTGTTCCTATGCTGCGAATCTGATTTCTCCAGGGCGGATGGAGAAGCCATCTTGAGTTCCTCTTTTAGTTTCTTATCAGGCACAACCTCTTGAGATGGGAGAGACGAACTTGGAACCTTTTCTTCAAGTGTAGGGGAGGGGGCATCAAATTTCTGTTCAAAGGGAGAGATAACATAGTGATGGGATTCCACCCCATCCCAACAAGATGGCCTACTAAGGGGAGCATCCTTGGCCCATCCCTTGCCACATTGTGTAGTAACATGATCAGTTGCAAAACAATGCTTATCGGTGATAATTGTAATAATATTAAAAGTTGAAATTTTATGATTTTGATATCCTTTTGTTTTAGTCAATTGGCTACAATACTGAGGATATGATAGAAAGTTGTTTGCCCTTTATCTTAAATATATCTTAAAGTAAACAACCTAAATGGTCAATGAATGCTCACCATTTTCTTATCCTAAAGGGGTCGTGGCCAATTGGTTGGACCACTTAGTTATCATGTTGGAGACCAAGGATCAAACCTCCCTAAGTGATATTTTAATGCTGATGGGCATGTTGAAGTAGTCCTATTTCAATTAATTGATAGTGGTCATTTCGTTGGTGACAAGGTTCAAGTCAAAAGAGTGCCAAGAGGTTAAGTGTTCAAGCTAGAGGGAATGGAGGAATAAATTGAGGAAGAGAGGATTCCTTGCAAGAAGAGGTAGAAGTAGCCTTTCTAGGTTGAGGTGCATGCAAAGTGTTTAAGTTGGAGGAGCATGTTTGGTCCAGTCACAGATGGAGGGTTTAGAAAGAACTGTCCAAATCGTGTAGCTTAGAGTCACACGGTGGAAATAACACAAGAAGGTATTCTGCTATATAGGAGCAAATTTGCACCCCTTATGTAAATTCCCCTTTTGCATACCCTCACCTTACAAAATCAAACCCGATGGCAAAATTTCACATCACCCATTTGAAATGCATCCACTTGGCGTGTGTTGTGTGCCGGTGGGGGAATTTTCGTTAGGGACACAAGCACGACATGCAGATGTCTGCGTGGTGGGTTGTCATCCCTGATAGATTCCTACCTCTGGAGTTCGTAGGAACATTACACTCCTCATTGGGGAAAAATTGTAACACCTCTGTGCGACCAATTGAGCCGAAAACAACTCCTCCCGTTTTGGTCTTCAAATGCATCCATTTCACTATCACTTCATCCTCTACACACTCATTCATTCATCTTCTAGCAATCTATCACATTCTCTCAAGCATTTTTCACAACTCCATTGAGCATTGCAATAAGCAAGCTTGTTACTCCATCAAGTCCATCCTTGTACATGCGGTGCTACCATAGAAGTTGCGAGTTTGGAGTCTTGCGAGACTTCCCTTCGTCACTGTTGCAACTGTGTCGACTTTGCCAAGCTCGTTGCTTGCATTCTCCCTTCATTGGCCTTGTTAGCCTTTGGGTGGAGGTAGTATTACTTCATTTTCCTTTTGTGGTTTGATAGAGTAGCGTAGCATCTTTCGTAGTGTTCAGTACTTTCCTTTCTTTTTTCCTTTATCGTACTTTCTACTTCGTGGCTTTTTTAAGTATCCATGGAGGTGGAAACACCAAAGCGGGGGTTTGACTAAGGCAAACCCCTATGCAGCCCAACATTTTTCCCCTCTTGCTTGTATGTAGGTGAATGTGTGTGTGGAGCTCACTGGCGAACTGGAGCTTTAGTGAGTTGATGTTCATTACCTTTGTCTTCATTTACTTGCTTTATCATATACGTAGTTAGTTTTCATACTTCATAATTCTGTTTATTTCGGTAAAACTAGTTAGCTAGGAAGTTAGTAGGTTCTTTGGTGTTTTACATTGTACTTTACATTTTTTGGTCGTACGAACGCTAGCGCACTAGAGAGACGTTAGTATGCTATGCTGTTGTCCCAGACCTGCATTGCCGTCCTTAGACAGAGAGCTGTCTGAGGTGCAGTTTGAACTCTAGAAATTGACTTGTCTAGCCTCGTTTAGACTTTCAGATATGTAGAGTGACAAAAGCACTTGAGAGTGCTCTTCACTCTCGATTCTTATCCCAAACACCCGTTAGCTTGAGGTAAGTTAGGGCAGCCCTCTGCTCTCGGCTCTCTGTGACTTGGAGCCTTGGTATGGTTGGTCCCCCTCTCTTACATTTTTGGTGAACCTAACGTGAACCATTTTGGTTCCGTTTAGTGGTGTTGAGGGCTCCTTCCCTCATATCTTAGGAGCATTATGGGTGTGAGTGTTGCGAGGAGTCTAGCCTTGCAACCCGACCTAGACAACCCCTAGTGGCATAGTTGGAAGGTTCCACAAGTGTCAGAACAAAACCTTAATTGGGTCACTGTCCAATTGCGAAACCTTTGGGGGCTCTATGAAAGTTTTGTTTAGTGTACGCAATGACCTTTTTGCATCTACCTATCTCTTTTGCACAACTTGCGAGTAGTTCTCTTGGTATAACTTTCACCTCACAGGACCTGCCGATGGGTTATAATAGAGAGCCATCTGCTCTTTACATCCTTGCGTGAATCAACAAAAACACTATAATGGGTGTTCTTGTTGACCTGACGTGTTGGGTGAATGTTATAACTGAGGAGATTATGTTGATCAATTTCCTACATAAAGATGGGTACTCCGCACCTAAAAGTACCATCCATGCACATAATGGACTTTCCGTACATCCCCTTGGTAGCATCACCTTGTCGGTCCTTGTTGGACCTAAGTCAGTAAACTTGCTTTTTGACACAATCCCGGGGTCTGAACTATTCAGAGTGAAACTGGGTATCCCTTGGTTAGTCGCTATGAATGCAGTTCCCTCGGTCGTGCATAAATGTCTAAAATTTATCCATGAGGGTTTGGTGCACGTAATCCATGACACTGGCTATAAATCGCCGGTTGCGTGTGGTAGCTATTCTCTAGATCACTTTTGGCCTACACCCGTTGGTCTGCTTCCACCAAGGACGAACCTCTTGTACCAGACCTATGAGAAGTACAAGAAAGGGCACTCAACGCCTAAGGTGAGGTACCCTCCATCTCCTTATGCCATCTCGCATAGGGCCTGTTTGAAAGCTGACAGTGATGCCACCATGGCCCGGAGAAGGGAAGAAGAGAAGCGTTCTCGAGGTTCCTCTTCCTCCTCTTCCGCTGTCCAACCTACCGCTTCCTCTCGCCCTGCTGTGGCGTTATCAGATTCTACTTTGCCTTTGCAGGAGAACTCTATCATGCCTACTTGGCGAAAGCCGAAGTGTCCTACATTTGAACTTCTCATTTTTCCCACGGTGCCTAGGTCTGTTCGATATGGTAGAAGGAAGGGTCCTGGTGGGGAATCCTTTATGTCTTGGCCTCTGCAGCCTCCTACCACTCCTGCCCCCAAGGTAGTGAATGGGAAGAGGTCCGCCCCTGAGGCGCTAGAGCTGACTCCCCTCGCTGTTACTCCAACCTCCTCTTAGTCTCTTCCTCTTGCTCTTGTCTAGGAGTCTCTCCCTCTGTTGGAGATGGTCGTGATGGACACTCCGATGGTTGAGTAGGAGCCTTTTGTTCCTACTCAGCTTTCGGTCTCTAGTTCCTGGAGTCGCAAAAACTGCCTTGCACGTGAGTGCAAGCGTCGGTGAAAGGCTCTGGTGGTTGAGGAGGCCGCTTTGTAGAGGAAGGGGAGTCGACTACCCCTATTATAGGGCTTGCTGTTGTGTCCTCTCCCGTCCTCTTTGCTTTGGTTCAATTGAATTTGGTTATTCTTTTGGCTCCTTCTGCAAGCGTAAACACCAATGACCCTAAAAAGGTGTAGGTGTTTATTAATCCTTTGGTCGAGCCGCCTCTCTTGATGTCCCTTTCAGATATCTCATCATTCTTGAAGGCTGTGGACATGTCGAACACATCGGTGGTGTCCATCGTGGTCGTCTTCTCCTCCTCTATGCATTTTGCCTCGTTCGTGGGGGTCTCACACCCTTCGACAAAGCAAAAGGTGGAGGATGGCCCTGCTAGCAATGGGGGTGTAATGTCCCACATTTGAATTAATCCCAGGCCGACTTGAAACCAAAAGTGTTTTTGAACTCTATTTAAAATAATCATAAGATAATCAGTTGTTTGCTAGGTTGACCTCACTTGAGGCGCCAAAATCTCAATTTGAATTTTATTTTTTATTTTCTTTGTTTGGCCAAAATGCTTGATGTTTGGCTTAATGATTAGTATATATGCAAGTTCATTTTTTGGCTTGAATCAACATGAAATCTAGTTAATTGACTTTGCCAATCATTGGTAGAGGCGTAGCCTTTTATGCGTGAGAACCAGGTGAGGTGCGTAGCGAATCAGCCTGGGAATTTCATGTTTGTCTCACTCCTCTTTAGATCATTGCTCATATAAATCCATCTCCATTGCAGGTCGATGGCGCCATAGTTGGAATCGACAGAGTTGATCATAGTTGGTGGAAATGTTAGCGACATGATGAGAATTAGTCAATGCACACAGGTGTAGAAGACATCGAGTCAAGCGCTTATTCTTTCCGGCTACAAGAAATCAACGCCACTTCAAGGGCAGAGGTTAAGGTGGGAATTCGATCATCCATTAAAGTCTTGTGTGTCAACACTCCCATGGAGGACTCAATAGCAATATTCTCTCTGATCTCTAATCAAGAGAATCAATTCAAGTTGTGACGGGATTTGCACGAACTATCTCCAGTCTGTCATTACTTACAAAATAATACATTTGGGCGGTTAAGTTTGATTTGGCACAATTTCTAGAATCGTTGCAAGCTACAGTGTATTGGTGCACAACGTACTGAGCTCTATGATCATCTTTTTGTAGTTTAGTGTGCTATATTCATGTTTTTGTATACCAGAATCTTATTGAATACAACATATGTTTGTTATTTTCCTCCAAGTATGTGCGCTAATAGTAATATCTGTGAATGACAAATCTTGAAGAATTGTTTGTGATTTCATCGCTTTAAAAGATCTATTAGTCTGTTTTTGAACCGAGTGTTTTACATTGGTATCAGAGCCATATATAAGGCCTGCCAGCCTATGGGAAATTTCGTATGCCATTGAGCCAAAGAGATATCTGTGCTATAGAGTGAGAGGAAGAAGTCTGAAGTTGCTCAAGGAATAGGAGGTAAAGGTAAGGAGAAAATGGGGGACAAAGATCATAATGATAAATTGGACAACTTCATGAAGCAACAAGACTAGACAAACTAGACCTTGATGCAAGCAATTCAGTCTCTTACTTCTCCAGTCAACAACATTAAATTAGGATCTAGTAGTGCCAAAGGAGGCCATCTGGAGCATTCAGGAGGGGGAGAATAGAGCAGAACTTCAAATGTTCACACCCACAAGCACACTTAGCCAAGGTTTTTTCCTAGAACAAAAGGCCAATAGGAAGGGGAAGAGCAGCGCAGCTATGCAAGTATTGTGCATGAGTACCTGGATCTGGATGGTGATGCTCAAGATGCAATCTCTTTTGATCAATTTTAAAGTGTTAGATGAAGTGATGAGAGACAACATCGTGGGAATAGAGATCTCCTGGATAAGATCAACAAGCTTTCACTTCCGACATTTGATGGTTCAGGAAAGATGATTGCACAATCATGGATCCAAAAACTGGACACATGTTTTTCTCTCAGCCCCATTGTAAGGAAAGCTTAGGTGCGGAACAAACTCTCCTAACGTCAAAACCTCAGGGAAGAATGCAGAGGTGACTTTAAATTTTTCAATTACAGTCCAATTAAGATACACTTGAAAAGAATAACAGAAAAGAGAAATGAACACATACACAATTAGACACCAGATTTACGTGGGAAAACCCTTATGGGAGAAAAACCCACCACACCAAGAAAAGCCTCTTTGTATTACAGTAAACAAAATTACATACAGAGTACAAAATTCACTTTCTGATGTCAATTTACAGCAGCAACACTCATTGATCAATCTTGTACAGAATTGTAATCTTACAATGCTCTCAAATGCATACAATGAACCCAATCAGATCAATCCGTGTTCAGTATCGAACAATTTTGCTCTATCAAACTGTTCAGAATCTTCGACCATTGCCCAATATAGTCATTTTTCTCACAAACTGTTCATCTCCCTTACAGGAACGGTCGCAATTGTTCAACTGCCAACGATTCACTTTCTGCTTCTCATTGGCCCAGAACGCCCCACATAGGACAAATGTTTGGTCAAAGTATTCAACTGTATCACATGTCGGTGAGACACTAGACTGTGTCTCCCCGATGCCAAAAAACTCGAACACATAGCTATCAGCAGGACCAAAGGTATTGACAACACTCTGAGAAGTCAGATCGATAACATATCAAGTCTCCCCGATATCACAAGAAAACCAACTGTCCATCGGCAAGACCAACTCTATCGCTAAGACATCACATCGATATCCATCTCATGCAGATCTATTGGCAAGAGTTTCACTATTGATGAGAGTTCATACCGAATGCACAACTGTCGGCGAGAGAAACATCCATCGGCAAGAGATCTCATTGAAGGTATACCTATCGGCAAAACCTCCACTATTGCTCAGTCGGAGAAAACACAAACTTCGTAACTCCGCGACAAGGTTCCAAAGTTACAGAAATCACCGATGCCACGACAAGCCGATACCACTGTCACTCAGTCAGAGAAAACACAAACTTCGTAACTCTGCGACAAGGTTCCAAAGTTACAGAAATCACCGATGCCATGAGAAGCCGATACCACTATCGCCCAGTCGGAGAAAACACAAACTTCGTAACTCCGCGACAAGGTTCTGAAGTTACAGAAATCACCGATGCGCAACAACAAAGGAAGTCGGTCAGTTGGGAAATTATGAAACTTCCAAACTCCACGACAAGGTTACAAACTTAGGAACTCCAGCGATCGACCGACAATGAAGACTTGAACAGAGATACAAGCCAACAAGTTGAGGCACAATTTCCAACACCCATGATGGAAGAAGAGGCTATCAAATTTTCCATTTTACACTTGGAGGATCTCGCACACGAATGGTGGCACCATGGCATTGGGACACAAGGATTTGATCAGGTATCGACATATGTAGATTTCACACATAAATTAACATAGAGATTTGATAGAAAGGACTCAGAAGCATACTTTGAGGAACTCAGAAGATTGAAGCAAACAAGCACCATGGACGAATATGTTTCAAAATTTCAAAGACTCACAGTGATGGTGTTTGATGTATCAAATAAGAGGCTCACTTTCTTCTTCATCGAAGGATTATCCAACTCCTTCCGTGGCTTGGTGAGGGCCTTGGAGCCAATAACTTTAGAAGATGCCATTCAGAAAGCTTTGAGTCTTGAAGATTCCACCAAGAAAAGGAAGGCCATTGTCAAGAATGCACCAACAGGACAACCAAAGAAGCCTTCCATTAAGGAAAATCCACCACCAAAGACCTTCCCTACAGGTCCACATGGCATGTCAAGGAATGAATTATGCAAGAAGGGCTTGTGCTACTACTATAATGAGAAGTGGAATAATCAACACATGTGCCAAGGGAGGGGACAAGTTTATTACATCAAAGTGGTATCTATTGACAAAACAGATATGGAAGAAGGGGTCAATGAAGAGGAAACTCTTGGGGAACAACAAGAGTTCGTAATGGAGGGAAGCCCGATAGGAAGCACTTTGGCAACACTATCAGGAACACCTCAATACCATTCTCTCCGTGTAAGAGGAGTTCTTCGGGGGCAGAAAGTGATAGTATTAATTGATAGTGGAGCTACACATAACTTCATTGACAAGAGAACAGTGGCTAAGTTGCACTTGGCAACAGAGGAATTTGAAGCGTTTGACGTCCTGACAGCTGGAGGAAACATCCGTCCTTGCACAAAACAAATTCAACAAATGGAGTTGATATTGGGTGGGCACAGGATGAAAGAAGATTTTTATGTTGTCGATGTTGGCGACAAAGACATGGTCCTAGCAGTACAATGGCTTCATTCACTAGGTGAATATACTACCAACTACCAAACCATGGAGCTGAAATTCAAGCATGAAGGCAAGGAGGTTGTGCTCAAGGGCCTCTCCAGGAATGGTCCTATGGTGGTCTTGGCCAAGAGAATAGAATGATCTTTCCATAGGGATGAAGTGGCATGGGCAGCAAAATGCTTGATTACAGATACTAGCACACCAAAGGAGGAAAGAGCATTTCCTAGTGACATTCAAGCTATCTTGGATAAAAAGTGCAAAGTATTTTGAGAGATACCAGTAGGATTGCCACTAGATAGAGGGTTTCAGCATGTGATAAAACTTGAAGAGGGAGCCAAACTAGTGATCACCACTCCTTATCGTCATCCACAAATATACAAAGAAGAAATCGAGAAATCCATTAATGAGTTACTGGATATGGGGTTTATACACCCAAGCTCAAGCCCCTTTGCTTCATCGGTGGTGCTGGTCAAAAATAAGGATGGGACACTCAGGATGTGTATTGATTATAGAGCTCTCAACAAGAAGACAATCAAGAACCGCTATCCCATTCCTAGAATCGATGAATTAATAGATGAGCTACATGGAGTAGTATACTTCTCCAAGATTGATTTGCGTTCGGGCTACCATCAGATTAGAGTCAGAGATGAGGACGTGTAAAAGACAACTTTCAGATGTCATTATAGGCATTATGAATTCTTAGTGATGCCATTTGGGTTAACCAATGCCCCCGCTGCATTCCAATCTTGCATGAATCAGGTATTCATTCTTTAGTTAAGGAAGTTTGTGTTGGTTTTCTTTGATGACATCTTCATTTACAATAAAGCATGGGCAGAACATTTAAAGCATATAGAGGAGGTGCTTGACATCCTTGAGAAGAATTCATTCTATGCCAAGATGTTGAAATGTGAATTTAGGATGATCGAGATCCTATATTAGAGCCACAAGATCAACGCACAAGGGGTTAGTGTGAATGAAGAGAAGATCAGGGAAATATAGGAGTGGGCTACCCCTAAGAATTTGACACAATTGAGAGGATTTGTGGGCCTATGCAGCTACTACAAAAGATTCGTGAAGGGTTTTTCTCAGCTTGCAACACCATTGACCAATTTAACAAAGAAAGGAGCCTTCTCGTGGAGTCCCACAACCCAACAAGCATTTGAAAAACTCAAGGAGGTAATGAGTTTGTGTCCCGTTTTGGCCATTCCAATTTTCTCATCTCCTTTTGTACTTGAGTGTGATGCTTCAGGCGAAGGAATTGGAGCCGTATTAATGCAAAACATACACCCTATTGTTTATGAGAGTAGAAAGCTCACCAAACTAGAATGGTATTTCTCTATTTATGACAAGGAGATGTTGGCCATCATGCATGCTCTTGCTAAATTCAAACAGTACTTGGTTTGTGGGAAATTCGTGGTGAAGATAGATCATAACAGCCTAAAGTACTTCCTAAATCAACGATACTTGAATGATAAGTAGCAGAAATGGGTAAGCAAACTACAAGCTTATGAATTGGATATTGAATATGTGAAAGGAAAGAACAATGTGGTAGCAGATGTACTCTCTAGGAAGCCTTATCTTTGTGCTATGACTGATATATCTGTTGATTGGAGAATTGATATTAGAGCCGAGTATGCTGAGAATTCATTTGCTAACAATATTTTGGAGGGAAAGATAGTTGATGACAGGTATAGGGTGGTTGAAGAGCTCATCCTTTACAAAGATTGGGTCTACCTTGTACCTCACTCTAGGGTCAAGAACAAAATCATGAAAGCGTGCCATGATACCCCTCTTGCTGGTCACCTAAGATTCTACAAGACATACAAACAAGGGAACGTTTTTCTTGGAAGGGGCTAAAAAATGATATCTTGTAGCATGTAAGGGAATGCTTGGTGTGCCAACAAAATAAAACAAAGCATGTGTTACCAACTGGTTTGTTGTAGCCTTTACCCATTCCCAATCAAAAGTGGGAGAGCATTTCGATGGATTTCATCATAGGGCTTCCAAAGGTGCAAGGTAAAGATTGCATTTATGTTGTGGTGGATAAGCTCACTAAATATGCTCATTTTTTATGCCATGACTTTTGAATTTAAGGCACATCAAGTTGCAGATTTGTTCTTTAGGGAAGTTTTTAGACTTCATGGGTTTCCAGGAAATATTGTGAGTGACAGGGACAACAAGTTTATCAACTTGTTTTGGAAAGAACTCTTTCATCTAGCTCACATAGAATGAACATCGAACACTAGCTACCACCCGAAACAGATGGACAGATGAAGATCGTGAACAAATAGATTGAGGGGTACTTGAGGAATTATGTGACAGGGCAACAATCAGCATGGGTGAAGTGGTTACACCTCGGCGAATTTTTCTACAACATCACACATCATATGTCCATCATAATAACTCCCTACAAAGCACTCTACGATTACGAGGCTACATCTTTCTTGGATCTCATTCTTGCAGATAGCCGGGTACCCAGTGCAAGAGACATGGTGCAAAAAAATGTGGATATCATGAACTCATTGAAGGAAAATCTGTAGAGTGCCCAAAATCAATAGAAGTTATATGTGGATCAGAGAACTGAGAGAGTCTTTGAGATCAACGACATGGTGTACTTGAGGTTGCAGCCATACTGACAGTCATCTCTTAAGGGAAATGGGGCAGAAAAGTTGAAACCAAGGTTCTATGGGCCATTCAGGATCACAAGGAAGATTGGGGAGGTTGCTTATGAACTTGAACTGCCTTCGGGAAGCAGACTTCATAATATTTTTCATGTATCATGCTTGAAGGCCTTGGGGAAAAAAATTATAGTGTCAATGGAGTTGCCACCACTTGGTAATGAAGGAAAATTGATTCTTGAGCCTGAAATAGTGCTAGATGTGAAAGAGAAGCGATTAAGGAACAAGGTCATTCCACAATATTTAGTGAAGTGGAAAAACCTACCCATTGAAGATGCCACATGGGAAGGAGTGGAGATTTTTGAGCACCCCAATTTGAGGTTGTTGGAGGACCAACAACAATCTGAGGGAGGGGATTGTAATGTCCCGCATTTGAATTAATCCTAGGCTAACTTGAAACCAAAAGTGTTTTTGAACACTATTTAAAATAATAATAAGATAATCGGTTGTTAGCTGGGCCGACCTCACTTGAAGTGCCAAAATCTCAATTTGAATTTTATTTTTTATTTTTCTTTGTCTATCTGACATGCTTGATGTCTAGCTTAATGATTAGTATATATGCAAGTTCATTTTTTGGCTGGAATCACCACAAAATCTAGTCAGTCAACTTTTCCAATCACCGGTAGAGGCGTAGCCTTCTATGCGTGGCAACTAGGTGAGGCGTGTAGCAAATCAGCCTGGGAATTTCATGTTTGTCTCACTCCTCTGTAGATCATCTCTCATATAAATCCATCTCCATTGCAGGTCGATGGCGCCATAGTTGGAATCCACATAGTTGATCATATTTGGTGGAAATGTTAGTGACATGATGAGAATTGGTCGATGCACACAGGTGTAGAAGACATCGAGTCAAGCACTTATTCTGTCTGGCTACAAGAAACTGACACCACTGCAAGGGAAAAGGTTAAGGTGGGAATTCTATCATCCATTAAAGTCTTGTACATCAACACTCCCATAGAGGACTCGACAGGGAAATTCTCTCTGATCTCCTATCGAGAGAATCAATTCAAGTTGTGATGGGATTTGCATGAACTATCTCCAGTCTGTAATTACTTATAGAATAATACATTTGGGTGGTCAAGTTTGATCTGTCATGATTTCTAGAATCATTGCAAGCTACGGTGTACTGGCGCACAACGTACTGAGCTCTATGATCATCTTTTTGTAGTTCTGTGTGCTATATTCATGTTATTTTATACCAGAATCTTATCGAATACAAAGTATGCTTGTTATTTTCCTCCAAGTCTATGCGCTAATAGTAATATCTGTGAATGACAAATCTTCAAGAATTGTTTGTGATTTCATTGCTTTAAAAGATCTATTAGTCTATTTTTGCATTGGGTGTTTTACATAGGGTCAAAAGAGGAGTCCACCCTCTTCAAAGGGTGGTTCTGCATTAGCATGCACCGTCCTTGTGATAAAAGAGGCTCCGACGTCTCCTAAGTTTGACACTGCTCCCGAGTCACTCGATGAGCTTGGTAGTGAATCTCGGGCACCACCTCCCTTGCCTGTTGAGGTAACACATGGCACTCCCATGAAATGCATGTTTAACGCTTTCGATGAGGTCCTGGCCTTGTGAGCAATTTTTGCAAAATCATTGACCTTTGCTCCATAAGAACTGAGTGGAGGAGATCCTGAAGAGTCTCCTTCCTTGGCTCTTGTTGCAGGAGGGTCGGAAGGTTCCCCCCTTAACATTCCACCATTGTAGGCTCATCTACCTTCCGCGTATAATGATCTAGATTGAGAAGTAGACGACGTCTTGGTCGATGAGTGTTAGGGGGGCGTCTCTTCTTTACCTTTAGATTAGGTGTGTGTTTGTTGTGATGTGTTCCCCCATGCTTGCGTTATGTGTTTCTGGATGACCCTTGTCACCCTTGTAGGTGCTTGGATACATGAGTGATTATGTGTCATAAAACTTCCTCTATTTGTGGCATCATTCTTTCTATGTTATGTGTATTGATTTTCGGAAAATTGGGGACGATGCAAAGTGTTGGGGGCATTTAGGCTTCCCTTCCATGTGGACCCAATTTTTTATTTTTATTTTGTCTTCGTGTGCATTCTTCATATGGTCTGATATAGTAGGGGGTTGATGACAATTCATCTATATACTATTATTATATATATATATATTTATGAGCAACTCTGACCCCGAAGTATCAGGTCGCCCCTGTGTCCCTTGTTCATGATGTTATTGTCTCTTTTTGTAATTTTTGTTATCTTTCTCTCTTCTTTGCTTGAGTTGTGATGTTGTGGTGCTCATGTGTTGTCCCTTGTGTGTGTGACAACATCACCACGGTGACATCTCGCTATGTCCCGTGGGCCACAACATGACTTTTTCATTCTTGCTTTTCTCTCCTTAGTGCTTTGTGTTAAAAACAAACCATCCTAAGGGGGGGCTATCATATTACTTTGATTTTTAGAAAATGCTCGTAGCCAATGAATCTTTTGTCAAAAATATTTGCAATCTTTTTCAATAATCACATTCTCAACAAGGACCCCCTAGCATAACATGTTTCCTTCGTCATGGGTTCACAAAGAAAGAACTTGAAAAACTTTCCTCTAAGGAGGGACCAAATTTTCCTATGAGAGAATTCTTGACCTTCCCTTGTGAGGGGTATTTTCTTCCTTTCAAATTCCTTGATGAAGTGAACATTTTTTTAAAGGATTCCTTGATGGTGAATTGATTTGCGAAAAAATATTCTTGCACTTTCAAACAACGCGTCCCTTGAGTGGACCCCTATTCTTTTGAAGGTTTCCCAAGGGATCCCTTTGAAAGCCTTTCAATTTCTTGACTGTCTGTGTGATTGTGTGCTTGTTTGCTTGTGTGGCTTGTTTTTGTTTTCTACCATGTTTTATTTGTGGATTAACATGTTGCTTTGCAGGTGCACTTGTGAAGCTGATCTCTAGTCTAACTATGTGGAGTCCCCTTACATCAGGCTTCCTTCATGAGAGAGTACTTGGGGGAATGCCTTCTTTGCAGGTCTAAGGGCCTGTGAAGTGCTTGCATCTTGCGGGATTTATCCATCGTTGGTCTATGGGCCTTCGGTGTACTTTGTTCAACTTGGTAGTTCCATGGAGCTACAAAGTCCTTTTGTTTGGACCTCCTCAAGAGAGAGTACTTGTGGAGTCCTTTGCGTGCCCTGCGCTTTCGAGCTCACCATATTGCGGTCTGCTTCCTAGCCGGTTTAGGTATTCATCTCTAACTCTTCGATCTACTTTATCGAACACTCATTGATACTCATGCTTGTTAAAGTGGGGGAAAAATGTATAGGAGCGAATTTGCACCCCTTGTGTAAACTCCCCTTTTCCATACCCTCACCTTAGAAAATCAAACCCGATGGCGAAATTGCACATCACCCATCCAAAATGCATCCACTTGGCACATGTTGTGTGTGTCAGTGGGGGAATTTTCGTCAGGGGCACGAGTGTGGTGCATGGACGTCTGCGTGGCATGCTACCATCCTTGACAGATTCTTACCTTTGGAGTTCACAGGGATGTTACACTCCTCATTGGGGACAAATTGTAACACCTTTGTGCAACCAACCGACCCGAAAAATGGCTCCTTCTCTCCCATTTTGGTCTTCAAATGCATACATTTTACTATCACTTCATCCTTTACATATTCATTCGTCTTCTAGCAATCTATCACATTCTCTCAAGCATTTTTCACAACTCCATTGAGCATTGCAACAAGCAAGCTCGTTACTCTATCAAGTCCATCCTTGTATGTGCCTGGTGCTACCATAGAAGCTACAAGTTTGGAGTCTTGCGAGACCTACCTTCATCACTGCTGCGACTGTGTTGAATTTTCCAAGCTTGTTGCTTCCATTCTCCCTTCATTGGCCTTGAAAGCCTTTGGGTCGAGGTGGTATTACTTCATTTTCCTTTTGTGGTTTGATAGAGTAGCGTAGCATCTTTCGTAGTGTTCAATAATTTCCTTTCTTCTTTCCTTTATCGTACTTTCTAGTTCTTGGCTTTTTTGGTTGTCTGTGGAGGTGGAAACGCCAAAACGGGGGTTTGACTAAGGAAAACCCCTATACAACCCAACATTTTTCCCCTCTCACTTGTGTGTAGGTGAATGTGTGCGTGGAGCTCGCTAGAAAAATAGAGCTTTAGTGAGTTGATATTCATTACCTTTGTCTTCTACTTTCTTTATCATTTACGTAGTTACTTTTCATACTTCATAATTTTGTTTATTTCATTAAAACTAGTTAGCTAGGCAGTTAGTAGGTTCTTTGTTTTTTTACTCTGTACTTTACATTTTCTAGCGATATGGATGCCAATGTGCTAGAGAGATGCTAGCGCGCTGCACGGTTGTCCCAGACCTACGTTGCCATCCTTGGATAGAGAGTTGTTTGAGGTGCAGTTTGAACTCCAAAAACTAGCTCGTCTAGCCCCATTTAGACTTTCAGATCTGTAGAGTGACATAAGCACTTGAGAGTGCTCTTCACTCTCGATTCTTATCCCAAACACTCGTTAACTTGAGGTAATTCAGGGAAGCCCTCCGCTCTTGGTTCTTCGTGACCTCTAGCCTTGGTGTGATTAGTCCCCCTCTCTTACATCCGTGAATATGAATCATTATTGAATTGGAAATATTACATGCAATATATGCCTCATGGGAAAATATCCAGGGCTCAGAGGCCTGTCATAAGGGTATTCAACATTAGAATTAGCCAAAGACCTTATTATAGTCCCTCAATAGGGAAGTGCAAAAATATTGAATCCTAAAACATACTTATAAGACTACTGACTTCATATGAGCTATGTATGATTATAAATATGCTTCTCAAGCTCCAACAAAGGTCCACGTCAGCTATAAGCATTTACAAAACCCGAAGACTGATTACACATGAAGGTCAATCTAAAAATATGAAAAGATAATCCTTCACAAAATGAAATGAATATTGAATCTCCTATATAGATTCTGTTGGACCCAAAAATTTTGTATGATGTCCCATTAGGCTCCACACATTCTAGAATAGGATTGCTCTAAGAAATTTGGTCCAGGTCAGCCCCAAATGCTCTGACTCTGAGTTACAGTGAAATTCTGAGACCAATAACTTCTTGAAAACAAATGAAAATTATCTAAAAATTGGATGTCATAGATGACCTCATGTAGATGTTATATCCTGCTCTACGAGCTAAGAAATGATAATGCGGTGAAATGGAGAATGAAATGATGAAACTCCTACTGAATGAAATGCAAGAAAATAAATATTTTTGGTTGATACAAGATTGCTTTACAACCAAGGATGCTCCTACATCAGACACCCGGGGTTGAAAGAAAAGTGAGTCCCTCACTTTCTAGGGGTAAGAGGAAAACCAAAATGATCCACCTTCACCTAAGAAATCCATGATGAATCCTCTACTGGCATGTCTTTCCACTTCACCATATATTCTTTGTACTGCTTGCTTCTAGTGCTCCTAGTTCTAGTATCCAAAATTTTCTCAATCTCCTCTAGTTCTTGATGTGGTAATTTCTCTTTCAAATCCCCTTCATTGCTATTGCCACTTAACTATCCCTCATGATACTCATAGATGTCTGCAATATTGAAATAGGTGATAACCCAATGTCTTCGGTAACTCTACTTCATATGCATTTCGGGAATCAAACTTCCTTAGAATTTTACACGGTCCAAACTTCCTCATCTTCAAATTATTGTATGTTCCAATTGGAAATCTCTCATTTCTTAGATATACCATTACTTCATCTCCAACAATAAGCTCTTTATGTCTCCTTTTCTCATCTTCCTTTTCCTTATACTTACTGTTCATATCCTCCAAGTGCTTTCAGACTTGATTATGCAATGTTTCTTTGAATCTTGCAAACTCTTATTCTCCATATTGATGTCTCTTAGCTCTAAAACTCCTTTAGGATGTGTTCCGATTACAATCTCAAATGGTGCCTTCACTGTACTCCGGTTTACTAAATTATTGTATGCAAATTCTGCTTGCAGTAGAACTATATCCCAATTTCTTGCCTTATCTCCAACCCAACATCTGAATAGGTTGTTTACTGCCTTTGTTTGTCCATCTGTTTGTGGGTGATATGCTGAATTGAACTTTAAGTTTGTCTTCATATTCTTCCACAATGTTCTCCAAAAGTATCCAATGAACTTGGCATCTCTGTCTGAAACTATGCTCTTAGGAAATCCATGCAATCTCACAATCTCCTTGAAAAATAGGTTAGCAATATACACATCATTAGTCTTCTTACAAGGAATAAAATGTGCCATTTTAGAAAATCTGTCTACTACTACCATTATTGAATCATACCCCCTTTGTGTTATTGGAAATCCCAATATGAAATCCATGCTCAAATCCTCCCAAGGTTTCTCCAGTACGGTCAAAGGTTTATACGATCTAATATTTTGACTATTCCCTTTTGCAACTTGACAAATTTGACTACTCTAAACATACTTCTGAACATTCTTATATATTTGCGGTCAACAATAATGTTCACTCACTAAAGCTACTATCTTATCCACTCCAAAATGTCCTGTGAGTCCTCTACTATGTTTCTCTTTGATCAAAAATTTCCCTCATTGAACTCCTTGGAATACATAACTGATTTCCTTTGAACAACATGCCTTCTTAAATGAAATAACCTAACCATTGGCTCTGGTTTGTTACTACTATAGACACATAAAAATGACCTAGGCCTGCAAGTTCTATTGTCATCCTATTTCATCCTAGAATAATTCAAATATTTAATTATGTCTTCTGGTCCAATTTCAACTATTAATTAAATAATTCATAATTATTTAATTAATTCATGTCTTTTATTCCTCTTGATTATTTAAATAAATAAATTTTATTTATTTATTTAAATGTGTCACTAATTCGCTAATGTCCGTCTATAATTAAATAAATTCTTAAATTTATTTAATTATCCTTTGTCCATTATTTCCTCTTGATTATTTAAATAAGTAAATTTTATTTATTTATTTAAATACATCATTAATTCTAAATGTCCTCTCATAATTAAATAAATTTCTTTAATTTATTTAATTATTGCCCACCTTGGCATTTTCCTAATTTTAAATAAAGAAATTTATTTAAAATTGTCACATGACCCCACCTTTTGAATTAAATTAATTTTTAATTCAAAATAATAACTTTTCCTTTTAAATCAAATAATTTATAATATTATTTGATTTTCCAACTCTCTCTTTTTCTGTGCCACCCTTATCTCCTTGTCACATGTAATCTTGTCCCTTGATTTGATTTTCCAAAAATCAAATCTTGACCATTCATTTCAAATTCACCCTAATGTTGCCCTAACCCTAATTGTGGGTTGTCACATTCAATCTTGACCATTGATTCTAGGGAATTTGTCAATCTTCAATCTTGGCCATTCATCCAAAATTGACTTTTCTATAAAATGCCAATTTTGGTCTCATTTGGACATCTTATGCACATCTTAGGCAATCTACATCTCATGCAATCTACATCTCTTGACATCTTGGCTTCTTGACATCTTGGCATTTTAGGCATACTTTAGGCTTGCTTCATAGTTGCATAGTTGCATAGTTGCATTGTGAGGTCTTTAGATAGAATCCTTCAACATTTGCTTAGGATATTGTCATTATCATAGGTTGCTCATCACAAATATGAGGGAAAACATAATATAACAACAAATAGAGAAGGTGCAATGGAGGTCAATCATGGAGTTTGAAGACATTTGGTAATATTGTTCTTGTTTTCATGTTATTTACTCCTTTGTACTTCATTGTTGCTTTGGGTTATCTTGTTTTATGCTCTAATATGCTAACTTAGGTTCTTCCCTAAGCTACATTGGTGAACTTGACACCAAAATCGCACATTTTGTTTTGTTCCATATAACATTTTTGTTTTTTTGCAAGTACAGGTACGACATGACGCATTTGCTATTTTTTGTGACACATCCAATCTACCGCAATGCATTTTCCTAGCCAAACGATGCATACGCCCTGATGCGATGCATACGCTTTGCAGAATGATGCATTTTCCATACTATGACACATTTGCTTTGCAGGTCGACACATTTGTCTACAAATTTCAACCTTCAGCCCCGAGATGCATTCACTGTGTAGAACGATGCATTTTCCTATCAATTGCTAAATTTTTCCCTATGATGCATTTGACCTGTAGAATGACGCAATCGTCTGGTAAAATTTTATTTTCGGATTTTGCAGAATTTTTCCAGATTTCTCTTTTCCATTTAGTAGCTTAGGGGTTTTGGGTTACTAACTTTCTGTTTCCAGCATGTGGCGAGGAGTCTAACTTTTTTTTTTGTTGATTTTCTTATCACATTTTCAATTCCTTAAGCAAGCAATTAACAAACAACAACTTGAATTCACATTCATATGGTTAAAATTTACATGCATTCTCATGTCATGGGCTTAAAATGAACACAATCATGCATTGAAACTCATATGGTTAAAATGAACATGCATTCTCACATCATGGGTTTAAAATGAACTTTGTCTTTCTCACATCAAGTTAAAAGTTTTAAAAGAACAAAGTGTCTTAAGTGTCTTCCTCACATTACAATTTTGGTAACTAAAATTCACAAGTGTCTCCAATTTTGTGTCACCCCGATTCAATAATAGAAGTATCCTCTCCCCTTACACACTTGTGCGATCCTAAGTGCAAGAGAAACTACTATTGACTTTGGAATTGGGCCTTCCTTGGTGGGAAAAAGTACTCACCCCAAGGTGACTCAAACTGGAAACAAAGCTCTTTAGCCGAGCTATCCCCGATCGGTATACAAATGTGAATCCTAATGAAAAACTTAGGATTACAAGTGCGGATGTGTCACACGGATAAGTGAATTTCCCAAAACCTTGTTGGGTGTAACCTCTTCAGGCTAGAATTCCTCCTTATTGGAGCTAATCTTGCCCCATGTGTGGCCACTCAAATGGGGGTCCCGAACTAGAAACTTTTGTGTAGTTGCCAAAAACCCATCTATTTGCTAGCACAACAATGGTCGTTTCCAAGGCATCCACATTCTTGCAGTTCTTAGTAGAGGAAAAAAGTCTGCCATAGTAGATTTATGGAGGCTAGAAGCTTGGTTGACTCAAGACGTGAGTGCAATGTAAGGGGGAGCCTGTTTGGCCAAGCTTCTAGATCACCCGCTAAGAATAAGTGCAGTTGGGAAAACTCACGTGGAATCTAACAAATATAGTCCTTGCCTAACCTAGGATTGTGCTTTCCTTCATTGTGCATGTTTCATCACTCAAAGACAAAATATTGTGTTTTCAAAGTGTTTGTTGAGACATTGAAACAAATAAACACCTTTCACAAACCTAGAAACAAACATTTACACTCAAACAAATCTAAAATTTTTCCAAAATTGAAAACAAATTAGAGCTCCATATCTGCCTGCAACACATTTTCCATTATGTGCGACACATTTGCTCTGGTGAACTACATTTGAGACTTTTTATGCCGCAATTGCTCTGCTGTAATGCATTTGTTGTCCTCTATAATGCATCTGGCTATCCTGAAGCACATTTGGATTTTTGAACATAATTGCTTTACGATGCCACATCTATAACCTGGAACGATGCATTTTCTTATCATGAAACACATTTGACAGACTGCAATGCATCTGTGACCTGAAATGACGCAATTGGATGGAAAAAACAAAAACACCATCACAGTCCAAAACCTGAGTCCAAACATTTTCCTTTTGCTGTTAAACATCTTTTTCCAATGCCCTCTGTTAAAAACCGGACAAGGAATTGCTCAAATCCTTCTTTCTTTGCATCTTTAGTTTGCATTCTCCCATAGGTCCATCCTTGCAAAATTTTAGTTTCAGCCTTAGGCTTATCAATGTCATCACTCTCAGTTATCAACCAGTCCTTAGGTCTTCATCTTATTGCAGGTTTTGGAATAGGAGAACTTACCATACTTTGCAAAATCCTTGCCTTCAAGAGTAGGTTATCATTAGACTTAGTCAAAATCCTTTCTTTTAGTCATTGTCCTTTTGTGAGACCTTTCCAACTCAAAAGTCTAGTTAGGAAACCTCACTTTGTCATCTTGTCATTTAGTCATCCCAACAAGTACTTTGATAATCCAAATTGAGACATAGACCAAGCTTTGGGTGGTTGAGTAAACCTTTTTCTAAAGTCCATCAAAATCACTTTGAACTTTGCATTTGCATACCTTATTCCTAAAAATACAAAAAAATAGTCTTCATTGGCCTTTTGCATTTGTCATTTCCCTTAGGCAACATTGTCATATTGCATTCCTTATTGCCAAAAAAAAACCAATAAAACATAGTTTGCATTTGCATCCCTTATTCAAAAAAATCCAAAAACATAGTGTCATTCATCTAGTTGTCATTTTCATCCTTCTTCCTAATTTGAGAAAATCCTTATATGGTCGAGACTAGGCTTCAAAGAAAAAGAAGACAAATGGCTAATTTTGGACAAGACACCAACACTTATGATTTCCCTAATGACATGAATCAAAACATGAACCAAGACACATCTTTCATCAATCCTTTTAGTGACATGAACATGCCATCTTCTTCACGCAACCTCTTTGAATCATTTATACATAGAGATGAAAATGGACATGTATTTGTGGAAGACTTAGAAGTCGTCGCACAAAATCTTGAAGTGGCCTCCTTTGTGGAAGATTTAGTCTTACACGATTCACAAATATATCTAGCCATATTTTTACACCAAGGGGCCAAGTTACCACGTGGATTTGACATTAATACTTTAAGAGCAGCTTCTCCCAATCACAATTCCAACAACAATACAAACAATACGTCCAACACTGGTCAACCTCAACACAATACAAACAACATTGGTGCCACTTGAAAAATTTCCACAAGCACTATCAATGCTACCACTAATGGCACATCCAATCAAAATACTTCCAACACAATCAATGCAACATCCATTGGAGGGACACCAACTATGTCACAAGCCATGTCACAATCAATGCCTACAATGTCAACAACATCCTCACAATCAATTGGAACTACCTTTGGATCCTCAACAATGGGGGAAAGCTCTTCAAACCTCCTATTTGGAGCCTCATCTAGTGCCTTGGAAACACCATCATCAAATCCTTTTATTGGGTCTTTGAATAATGCCTTCGGAACAAATTAATTCAACTCCTTTGGGAGAAATAAATGACAAATTTCCATTCAACGACCCCAACCAAACATCAACATGTCATCACAACTTAACACCAATACCAATATTCCCCAAAGGAAAAACACCAACATTCCCCATGGACAATTCTATCAAAATGGACAAGGCAATTAGATTACACAACATATGACTTCATTTGGGCACCAAAATACTCAAGGTCAACACATCCCACAAATATCAACTAATACTGCTAGAGGACACATTCCCACATATGTGTCACACATCCATACCCATCAACATATCCCTAATAAAAAAATGCAATACCAACAACCTCTAAACCAAAACACGCCATACACTTCACAACAACATATCCCACAACAATATCAAAATATATACTCACAACAAATGGGGACTCATGGAGTACCTATCACTAGCATGTGTGACACAACGAATAATCCCATACTTGACACACTTACAACCCAAATTGTGACCTTACAAAAATAAGTGGAGGGTATGCAAATGCAATAGAAAAAGACTCACACATCTTATGACCTTTGTCCATACCCTTTTGACATGAGTCTATACATGCCACCATTCCCTCCTGGATACATGGCACTAAACTTCACTAAATACAAAGGCAAAGCAAACCCGCTTGAACACATTCGAGAATTTACAACCAATTGAGTGGATATTGCCTATGAAAATACTTACTTGATGAGACTCTTCCCTAAGAGTCTTTCAGGCCCCACACTTGAATGGTTTGCCACTTTACAAAAAGGAATAAAATCATGGGATGAACTTGAAGAAAAATTTGTGCGAAACTATGCCTATAACATTGACACAGATGTCTCCATTACCAATCTATGCACACTTACACAAGAAGAAGCTGGTGATACTTTCATTCCATTCTTTCAAAGATGGAGAAGTTTAGCAAGTCATTGCCATGTCGAGATACCAGAGAAAGAAAAAGTTGACATGTTTTTCCAAAACCTCCTAGGCCCATTGAAATATGGCTTACAAGTCCACTGTTGCACAACCTTCACAAACTTAGTCGAAAAGGGTGTCCAACTTGAGAAGGCCCTTATTGCTAAAGGAGAACTAAAATATGGCCCTAAGAACACAAACACAAACCCACTTGTTGACAAGAATAAATACTGGGTCAAGAACAAATACATAACCAATGATGGCATTGTTGATGCTAAGGCGGTAAACACATGTCCTGTACTCACTCTTAAAGGAGCTCAACCGCAAAACACACCAACGATTACATAGACACCTACTGCTATTGCCATTTGGAATAGTCACAACAATCAAAATAGTCAAAACTAAGGGCAGCCACAACAGACTAGGCAATTTCCAAAGAGACGCACATATACTCCCTTGGGTGAACCAATCAAAGACGTCCTTAAGAAACTCCTTCAAAATGGTGTCATCACATTGGAAGACCCTAAGCCATATGACCCAAGATAGTTTAAGCCATCATGGTGGGATGAAAATGATTTATGTGATTACCATTGCACTAAAGGGCATAAAACCTCCTCTTATCGACAAATAAGGAATCTAGTTGAAGACCTCATTAAAAATTACACCATTGAACTGGGTGGACAACAATTTGCTTCAAATGCAGACCATACAATTCATAAGAACCCACTGTAAGACCAAGGTTCAAATAATCCCTCAATGTCAGGTCCCAAAACTAATAATAACCGAGTTAATTACACTCACACTGCCTTCGACTATTCTGGTGGACCCATTATTAACCACCTTCGAGGTGCTAATGAATATGTAAATACCCTTACTGTCAAGAGAGAACCTGAATGTAATCTCACCACCCATGGTGGAAAGGTCACCATAGCTGGCCCTCCTCCCCCTAGATAGTTGAAGATTATGATACTCGGTCCATCCACCAAACTGTCACAACCTAAGGGACAGTTCAATGTCATTGACCAATTAGGAAAGACACCTGCTCAAATCTCCATACTTGAGTTGTTATGCATTTCTCCTGTGCACAAGGCCATACTTGAAAAAACTTTGCAAGAGTCTTTAGTCCCTCATGACATTGATGTTAACCAATTTGAAGCCATTGTGGGATACCTAACCACTCCCCATCACATAATATTTTTAGACCAAGACTATTCATCACCAAAATCCTCCCATAATGACACATTACACATTGAAGTCTTTATCCATAAACAAGGTCATACGAGTTTTAGTAGATGGTGGAGCAGAACTGAACATATGCTCCATAAAACTAGTTAAGGCTCTAGGCTTCTCTGATGCTTGTGTAGACGCCACCAAGAGTATAGTTATAAAGGTGAATGATGATGAAGAACACTCCTTTCGGGGTGTTATCACTCTTCCTATCTGAGTGGGGCTGGTTATTGTGGATACAACTTGTCAAGTCCTGGATCTTGAGTTACCCTATAACATCTTGCTTGGTCGACCTTGGATCCATGCCCTCAAATCCATTCCATCCACCTACCATCAATGCCTGAAGTTTCCCTTTGACGACATTGAAATCACTATATATGGAGACCCCGATCCCTTCCAATATTGCACCAATCTAAGGAGTATTTCAAAACATCAAGTGCCCATTAACTGAGAAGCTTCGACTCCCTCTTCTTCCAAATACATCAACCCGTCCACACTCGCCAAATCATCCACATCCACTCCTTTGTCTTCTGCCACACCATCTCCCTCCATCTCGAAGGTCGATCCTAGTATCAAGATCCAAGACCAAGGTTGTGGGGAATATAAATTGAACACAACCTACTGCATCACCAACATACCCAAGTCTCCTAAGGCTCATGGTCAACCTTGTTTCAACATACCAATAATGCCTTCCCGAAGACCAAAGCATCTTGGACTAGGGTTTGGGCTACCTGAAATTGACGATCAACATACCAATGTACTATCGGGTGAGAGCATGAATGCCTCAGAGAGTGTCGAGACTATTGAAGATTCCCTTACTAAAACTGACTCCCATGAATGTGAATTTGGTTTCCAACGATCCGTGAGTGACTGTTTCCTTGACGAATTGTTTCTTGAACTTGGAGAACCTAATTTCAAAGAAAGATTCTAGAAAATGTTTAAGATTGATCCAACACAGAATAATGACAACCCTAAAATCCCAAGGAAAAGAGAAGACTGGGGTAGATTATTTTTCCCCAGAACAATGACAAGCCTAAATTATCTTCTAATCCCATTGGCCCTCATCTTGATATGCTTGTTCGACCATCTAACATTAATGACCATCATTTAGATTCATCTAACTCGCCACACAACACTACCAACCCCAATGCTAGTCCATTTGTCCCATATTTTGACAATGAGTCCAAATCAAGTGAAGGAGAATACTTGATCGAATTTGAATGGGAGTTGGAAGACGACAATTTCATCTTCACCCTTTCCAAATTTGTTTGCATGATTTCTGCATCCTCCCCACCATTTTCCAATACTGATGATGGCATCTCCCTCGTCTACCCAAAATTAATTGATTGGGATCGACAAGGCCTGCCAGTCATGGAAATATTTCAAAATGATGAGGCCATAGCAGAATTCATGGGACTCCATGAGGGCATACCAAATAGGGACCACAAGGATGGATTTACCATAGAACTAGATTGTGCAACATACTTTGGGAGTCTGTGTCGTCCTCTAGTCACAAAAATAAAAATAAAAATAAAATAAAAAATGACACGTCTTTAGGTGAAAACCAAAAGGCACCTTCTGACAATAAAAAAGTAAAAATAAAGGATGTATCCATGAGTGAAAACCTCTTCGAGGCACCCAAGGATGGAGGATTGGACTTTCTCCCTGTCACTCAAGAAAAATAAACAATGCTCATAGAGGACACTATGGAAGTCAACATAGCCACAATAGAAGATTTTAAAATTTTCTTCTTTGCAACATCTTTGATAGAGGAAGAGAAACCTGAATTTCACAAATTCTTCTCAGAGTGTAAGATTAAATTTGTGTGGTCATATGCCGATATGCTTGGGTTGGATACAAAACTAGTTTTGCACCATTTTCCATTACTTCTAGACACCAAACCAGTGAAACAAAAGCTAGGAAAGATGCATCCACAAATCACCTTGTTAGTCAAAGCAGAACTCAAGAAATTGCTAGATGTGGGATTCATATGGTCAATAGACTATGCTGAATGGATTTCAAATCTTGTACCTGTCACGAAGCCAAACAGTCAGATACGCATCTGCACAGACTTTTGGGACTTGAATAAAGCATGTCCAAAGGATGATTTTTCATTACATAACATAGACATCATAGTTGAACTTACTGTAGGATACGAGATGTTGTCCCTCATGTATGGTTTCTTGGGTTATAATCAAATTCATATTGCCCCTAAAGATCAACATAAAATGGAATTCACATGTCCTTTGGGTACATACTATTGGAACGTCATGCCTTTTGGTCTCAAGAATGTAGGTGCCACATATCAAAGAGCCATGACAACAATATTCCATGATATGATGCAAAAGCTAATGTTAGACTATGTGGATGACCTTTTGGCAAAGTATTTAACACACAAGGATCACCTGAATATGCTAGAGAATATTTTCAAAAGACTAGAAGAATACAAGGTCCGCTTAAATCCTAAGAAATGCATCTTTGGTGTGACATCAAGAAAATTTTTGGGATACATAGTTTCTCGTAGAGGCATTGAAGTTGATTCTGCCAAAGTAAATTCCATATTAGACATGCCTCCCCCAAAAGGAATAAGTGAGTTAAGGACATTACAAGGCAAATTACAGTCTATTTGCCACTTCATTACACAACTAGCAGACAAGCGTCACCCATTTAAGTATCTCTTGCACAAAGGGAATCCCTTTGTGTGGATAGATCGGTGTCAAGAGGCCTTTCAACAAATAAAGGACTATCTATTGTCACCTCCAGTCTTAATGCCACCCATTGAAGGAAAACCTTTGATTCTATATATTTCTGCAACAACTTTAGCATTGGGGGCATTGCTCGCACAAAATTACCATGATGAGAAGGAAAGGGCAATATATTACATTAGTCACACATTGGTTGGATACGAGTTTAAATACACATCTATCGAATGTGCTTGTCTTGCAGGTGTCTTTGTTGCCTAGAAGTTAAGACATTACATGTTGAATCACAAGACACACTTAGTGGCAAAGATTGATCCCCTGAAGTATCTCCTAAGTCGCACAACATTGAGAGGTCACTTGGAAAAATGGGTAATGATATTGAGTGAGTATGACATACAGTATGTGGAACGAAAGGCCATAAAAGGACAAGTGATAGTTGATCAACTGGTAGATGCACCTGTACAAGGAAATCATCCATTGGTAGAAGACTTTCCTGATGATTCCATATTTCATACAAAACCGAAATAACCTTGGAAACTTTACTTTGATGGGCCTCATACTAGTCATGGCTCAGGAGTAGGTATATTGTTTATCACACCACAAGGAGATTCCATTCCTAAGTCATTTCGTATTGCTTTTCCATGTAGAAATAATGCTGCAAAATATGGTGCACTTGTCATAGGACTCAGAATGGCCATAAAATGGAAAATCAAAACACTTCACGTCTTTGGAGACTCTCAGTTGGTCATCAATCAAGTCAATGATGAATATGACACCAAAGATGAAAATTGAATGCCTTACAAATGAATGGTTGACAATTTTTAGACATATTTCCACATACTTGCTTTTGAACAAGTTCCTAGGGCACAAAACAAGGAAGTAGATGCAATGGCTACAATTGGATCTCTCCTAGACATTCCAAGTAATGTGCCATAGTTTGAGTTCTTGGTGGGACAAATTTTGGTTCTTGCATATGATATTCTGGAGTTATAAATGGTTTGCGAGCTTGTTGGTCCAAATTCACCATGGTATCAAGAAATTTACGACTATCTCCATTCGTAGACCCTTCCCCCAAACCTATCTAACAACCAACAAAAGTTCTTTATCTATAAAGCCACCTGATATACCATCATCAGTGACACCTTATACCGTCGTAGCTTTGAAAATACCATTCTTCGATGCCTCGACATTGATGAAACATGAACAACCTTATGTGAGGTACATGAGGGTATATGCGGATCTCATTCAAGTGGCCCTACCTTAGCCAAGAAGATTACGAGACTTGGGAATTACTAGCTGAAAATGGAAAAAGATGCACTTGATTTTGTCAGAACATGTTGCCAATGTCAAGTACATAGTGATTTGATTCATGCACCAACACAGGAACTTCGGTCGATTACTTCTCCTTGGCCCTTCACACAATGGGGGCTCGTGGGAAAAATCCATCCTACCTCTTCCAATGACCACAAATTTATTATCACCATCACTAAGTACTTCACTAAGTGGATTGAAGCCATCCCCCTCACATACATAACTAACAAACAGATTTCCAAATTCATTCTCAACTACATCATCTGCCGGTATGGTGTCCCACAATCCATCATCACAAACAATGGGCGTCCCTTCAAAAATCAAGACATCTGGGAGTTATGTGAATACTTCCATATCAAACATCATTTATCCACACCATATTACCTGCAAGGAAATGTTCAAGCTTAGGCGTCCAATAAGACGATCATCAAAATTCTTAAAAATACAATCAATGACGCTGGTTGTGACTGGCGCATCCAACTTAACCCTATTTTGTGTGCTTACCGCATTAGCATCCACTCAATTGGTTGGGTCCTTACATCATCACGTCCTATTTTGGTTCTAGAGCATACCAACTAGCTACTCTAGATGGTGAACAACTAATAGAGCCCATCAACATTCTGCACCTTCAAAAGTTTTATGCATAGCATTAGAGAGATAGGCTAAAAAGGGTCAAAAATATAAAAAAAATAAAAAATATAAAAAAAATTGTCACCCTAATGAAAACCTGGCAAACAAGTATCTTGGTGACACTAAAAAGCAAAAAAATAAAAAAAAATGAAAAATTGACAAACATAGTAATGAGAAATAATTCGTCCAATAGTGAAAACCTGGTAAATAGGCGCTTTGGATAAGTATGATGGTGAAAACCTGGAAAATAGGCACCATGTGTAGTTGGTCTTTGCTTCACCATCTACTGGCACTCTATCTGCCTTAATTCATAATAAATGCCCAATTTTTTTGACACTATCATGACACCCATCTCAAAACCCTACCATTTCTTTCCATGGCTGACAATGGTTGACATCAGATCTTGACATACCGTCTATCTGTCATCCCAAGCATGTCCTTTTCACATCCTTCAAACTTGGCTAGTCCCAGACCTGACTGGGGGCAATCCTTTATCACTTGATTGCAGTGGGTATCACACATGGTTCTATCAATCAAAAATGTCCTAAAAAAAGACAAAAAAAATCATAAAATATCCTAAAAAAAGATAAAAAAATCATAAAATGTCATGAAAAAAGACAAAAAAATTATAAAATGTCTTGAAAAAAGACAAAAAAATTCTTAAAATGTCTTGAAAAAGACAAAAATAAAAAAGTCCTGACCCCGAAAAAGACCTAAAAATTGAAAAATGTCCTAAAAAAAGACAAAAATAAAAAAATGTCCTAAAGAAACACAAAAAAATCAAAAAATGCAAAAAATGCAAAAACATCCAAATAACATTCAAAAATTCAAAAAATAGAGTCATAACTGGTCAAGTCAATCATGTTAGTTAGTTCATGTCATTGTCGAAGTACATTGTCTCTGCGCATTTGCTACATAGGCAAGGCTCATCTTTGGGCCCTCGAGACATTAGGTCAGTCCTTGTAGGTTTGTCAAAATAAAATCATGACTCAATCTTTGGTCATCAAGACAAAGTCATTGGTCATGTCAAACTACGAGGTCTCTGAGTGTATAACGTAGGCAAGGCAATTAATCGATGAGCCCCCGAGGCCGCACTAGGTCAGTCCATTAGGGTTCATGACACTACACTAGCACACACATCAAATGTCTTCAAGTCCAAGTTAAAACAAGTAACTTCAAAAACAAACTTTGATAATCATTTAGTCAACATTGCAATTATATCAACATGTCAATATTGGCATGTAGTCAAATCATTCAAATTTAGTCAAACTTAGTCAACTTTAGTCAAACTCAGTCAACTTTAGTCAAACTCAGTCAAAACTAGACAAACTGTCAACTCTTGGTTATTGTTTAGATATGTCCTTTTGAAGAATGACCTTGGTCATTTAATTATGCCTTAGGATGTGTTGTTCCTAGGCATCATCACCGCCATTTGGCATTTTTGAGGGATTCTCTTGGCATTTAAGGATCGATCCTCTCAACATCAATATCATTCAGGATGTGTCCTTCCTATATTTGGCATTTCCTGGCATTCGTCATCTCGACATCGTCAATATGGCATCTAGACACCATCAAATTAGTCATCTCGGCACCGTCAAACCTGACACCTTGGCATCAAAACACTTGACATTTAGACCCACTTGGCAAACATTATCTTGGAATTTTGTCCTTTGATTTTTCATCATGCTACTAGTTTCTCGACAATGTCCTGGCAACAAGATTTAGAGAAGTAGTGATGTATGATGATGATTGGCTTGTCTTGTCTTTTTTTCAAATAGTCATGTTGCTAGTTCCTCGAGGATGTCTTGGAAACAAGATTTAGAGAAGCAACGACATTTCATGACTTTTCATTCTTGTTTTTTTTTTTTATGTTTGTGGTTGGTTATGACGAAAAACATTAGGTCAATTGTGCTCTTAGTATGAGTCATGATCATCCTTATTTGCGACTTCTTGTCTCATGTGATGGTATGACCTTGCACAACTTGATTTATGTCATATCATGGTGTTTGTTGGCCATTACAATAATCTTCCCAATGATGATTAGGAGCAAAAATTATTAGTTATTTGGTAATATGTTGTAGGATTCTGTCTTCGCATTAACATCCATCTCCTTTTGTCTTGTCATTTCTTCTTCCATCTCTTGATGATATCATGTGACATATAAAAATATAATGGCATAACTGATCATATAGGCATTGCATTAGCTCATCATACATCATTACCATACATATATCATTTGCATTCATCAATTTTCATTCAAGTAACATATAAGTGCATTTAAGAGTTCCATACATCATCCATATCAAACATAAGAAATCACATGTCACATTATCCATACATCTAGTCATGCATTAATGCATCCATAAGCATAAACATGGAATTCATTAGAATGAAAAATTATGCATACATATAGAACATCATCATTATCGTCATATAATCATCATAGCATAATATCATCATGGCATATAAACATCATAGCTGCATACATCACATGACATATAAAAGGAATCATCATAATCATGATCATAAATGCATACATCATAAACATAATCAACACATAAGGCATCATCACATAACATAAAGCATATAGGCCACATCAAAACTACATCATTTATATAATCTCAAAAATCATGTCACAGGATAGAGTCATGAGATATCCCAAAAATGGAGCTTGCAGGCTTGATGGTCAAAATATAAATGTCACAACATGAATGACTGAAACATAATGTCAAGATAACAATCATAATGCCCTTAGGCTGTGCTCTCCTCATCCCCTTGAGGAGAAGATTGAGGTGACCAATGCTCTGTAAGATGAATTGATGGCATCATGGAGATGGTAGGTAAACTCTGTGAAGCTAATGAACCTATGGTTGGCGGCTGACTGTACTTTGACCTGTTACCTAAACTAGATGACCCATGGTTGTGGCTAGACCTGTGCCTTGAAGAATGCTTGTGGCTATGGTGGGATCTATGACTTGATGAATGTCCCAAAGAAGTAGAGCCACCCACACTACTCTGACTGCGACTGCTGCTACCTGACCCAGTCCCTGACCTCCTTTGTGATCTCGACAACCCAATCTCCCTTTGATCAGTTGGACCTTGCTCGTGTTGACCCTGGCCAACTCTCTAGCCACATCCCCAACTGGCCTTGCACATAACTCTGCAAAACACTTCACACCAGTTCTTTATCTCTTGTTGCTAGATCTCAGCCTGATCTCTCTCAACCCGGGTAACCTCTAACTCCACTTGTAGGGATCTGATCTCTGTTGTAGCCTCATATAGTGTCCTCTGCATATCTACTAATCACTAGTCCACACTAGCATCATGCTGCAAAGGTGGTCCTCTAGGTATGTCATCGTCTCCCTCCACCATCCGCTCCCTTAGCTGCCACTTTGCCTCGTCCATAGCATCCTCACTATCAATATCCAGCTCCTCATCCCCAATAGTCAGCCTCAACCTCTACCTCCTGCCTCACCTCGACCTTTGGTCTAAAATCCTCCTTTCTGGGTCCCTCATCCCTCTCCTCCTCCCTCCACCCCCACTATCTCCTTTGCCATCTTCGTCATATCCTCCATCGTCCCCTCTGCCTTCATCCCTCCCTCTCCCCCGGCCATGATCTTTTCCTCCTCTGCGGCCTCGTCGCACTCGTTGTATCACTGAATGATGATCGATAGGTGTTGGCTTGTTTGGATCTATCAATGGTAGTGGTCTATGAGCCTGCTACTAGGTGTCAAACTCAACTATTGTCCCTGGATCAATTGGAGCCCCTCTCCAAGCCCACTACTGTGTTGCCAACCCATCAATTTGTTGCTTTGCTAGAGCAACTTATATGGCAAGTCCTAATTGATGTGTTTTTTATACACTTCTCAACTCAGGTAATGCATAGGTGCATCACCTCTCTTGAGAGATAATCTTCCACAATTAGATTACAGAACACTATCCCAAGGTCTCTAATGTTACGTCTTGACAGTGCTTGGAATATCTTAGTTGTTTGATGTGAATTGCTGGAATGACAAGGCAGACTTAGGGATGTGTTACAAACCATGGGAAGTTGGGTCTGTAGATGGAGTTCTTAAGATGGGAAAGTAGCTGTGCGTTTGTTGTAGGTTCAAACAATAATTATGAACTCTTGTTTTCTCTGAAGATTTGGCTTTACAATGTGTAATGAACCTTAGCTTAGGTTACTTATTAAAAAAAATGGAAAAGGGCAGAGAAGATGGTGCAGGAGCACCTGGAAAGGTTTAAGTGTTTTTGGAGTTTTGGTTAAAGTTTAATTTTGTTGTGTAAGGTCTTGTGGACCATCTTATCTATGGTTGAGGACCTTTGCTCCTTAGTTTAGAAGTGGTGAAGTTGAATAAGTTTAGGAAGCCTATGTTTGGGTTGTTCCCCTACAATAGACCAAGGTTGAAAAACACATTGTGTTTTCCAATGTTAGATTTTTGGTCATTCTTAGGCTCGGGAAAGAAAACTTAACTGTTTCCTAGCATTCTAAAAGGGAGCTCTCGACCTTTGAAGAAGGTTGGATGCTTTGGAGCGTTGGTAGTTTCATGAGAATAATAAGAAGACAGTGATTTTTGGTGTGCAAATACTATTTTCTGTTCTTGCTTTTGGAACAATAGTTAGATGGATTAAACAAAGCATTTTGTTGGTTTGATAGCATGTAGAGAATCCTTTTGAAGCATTGTTTTGGCACCTTAGATAGCTTTTCCATCGCTTTCTTCCACTTTGTAAACTCTGTGTTTCTTTCTTTAGTTGTTGTCTTGACTGGTAAATTAAATAAAATGGAGGTTTAGACTGCACTCCCACCGTACCAAGAAGTATGGGAGCATTGAGAATGTGGCTAAACCCCATCATTGTATATAGGTTAGTAGTAGGAGTCTGTAGTGAACAAAGCAGCATGCAAGAAGTCTTTTCCTAGGCGAGATTGTGAGTGCCCGACTTGGAAAAGACAGCAAAAGACCAATCCTAACGTGGCAGGGGTGTCAACTCCTTAATAAATTAAGGTGTATGTTGAATGCAGGAACCTTCACCAAGGTTGGCAAGAAGGCAGAACCTTTAGTTGTTCATTTGGAGGCTGGAAGGAACAAACAGTCCAAGAAAAGATCAAGAAAAGCCCTAGTTCTTGCAAGAACAGGGTACACCTGTGTACGGACAGAAAAAGGGTCCAAAACCTTAAAAATCTGTTAGAGCATGGAATTTGAGCTAGGGTATCAGAAGGGAGTTTGGCCTAACCAGTTGAAGTAGAGAAGTTCTAAACAGTTTTATCTGAGTGAGGAGGCCTAAAAGGGGCTCAAGCCTTGTAGCCTTCCCAAACCCTAGACTAGGGTTTTGTGATAGCGATGGAGTAGTGAATGGAGGTTGAACAAGAACCTTTCCTAGGCAGTTTTGAGGCCATGGAAGCCTATACACACCCCTGCAAACAATTTAGGAGGCAAAGAGTCTATCTAGTCTTTAAAAGGATTAAGGGCTAGGGAGAGTGAGAGAGGAAGAGCACCGAGTTTGGCTTGGTAGTAGCAACTAGAAATGATAGCAGGGTTGGCAGAAGAGCCAGGGGTGCCTAAATAGCATAGGTCCTATAGGTTGAGTGGTGTAGGAAGTGACACCAAGGGTTATCAAAGGTGAGACCCAGAGCATTGGGTTAGTGATTGATTCAATCCAACCCTGTCCCTATCAGATTGGTATAAGAGCAAGCAAAAGATTTGGGAGAGAAATCTTATATGTCAGATGCTGAGTCTAGTGATTCTTCCACCATGGTGACAAATGCAGAACTGGTTAAGATGGTTGAAGGCCAAGAAGAAGACAATAGGCTATTAAGGAGAAGAATAGCCCAACTTGAGGCAGTAGTGAGGAGTGCACAGTTTGAGGGAAGAATTCCAAAAGAAGAAGAGATTGTAGAGGAAGATAAGACCCTTGAACCTGACCCTGTTTTGAAGGAGGAGCCTTTCTTGAAGGCATTAAAAGCTTTGAGTGGAAAAGCACTTGAAGGTATACCGCTTTTTAGTGGAAAGATGGAAGCAGACCTAGTCATGGACTGGATAGAAGGCATGGAGAATCACTTTGAGTGTGATGGATTCACTGAAGCACAGAAGGTGAAGGTTGCTAAATCAAGGTTGAGAGGATCAGCTTTGACATGGTGGAAGTTTGTTCAGATTGAGGGAAAAAGAAGGCAAACAACCCATATCAACTTGGAAAGGAATGGTTGCTAAGGTAAAGGAAGCCTATATGCTAGATGATTATGAGATCCAACTTCACAAGAAGAGGAAAAGTCTAAGGTAGAAAGACCAAGATGTCAACACCTATATTGAAGAGTTTCAGAAGCTTTGCTTGAGATCAAATGTGACAAAGGATGAGAGCCTAAAAGTGGCTAGGTACCTTAATGGCTTGAAGTGGAACATTTAGGAAGAGATGGATTTACTAAGTCCCAAGACAGTCCACCAATGTTATCAGTTGGCCATAAAGATTGAGGAAAGGAACAAAAGAAAGCATGATCAGTCCTCTAAAGGCAGAGGCAAAGGAAGAGATCAAAGAGGACAGCGTGGAGGTTACCAAGGTAGAGGTAATGATCAAAGGAACCAAGGAGAATCTAAGCTCACTGAACATGGAGGTGAAACATCTTCAAGAGGAGGATTTAACAGAGGAAGATGACCTCAAGGAGGTTCAAACCAAGGAAGAGGAGCAGATAGGAGCAGCTCTTATTTTGCAAGCATGAAATGTTATCACTGCAATCAACTAGGTCACCCTGCTTATAGGTGCCCGGAGAAAGCATCTTCTTCTAGCAATGAGAAAAGAGTGGCATATGCACAAGAGGACACCATGAGTCCTAAGGCATTTGAAATTAGTCATATAGAGTCAGAAGTAGGAGAGAATCTGATGTTTAACAGAGTTATGATCAGGCAACCAGTCAAAGAGGAACCTAAGCAAAGAAGAGTTCTTTTCAGAGTAAGGTGCAAGATACTTGGAAAAGTGTGCAAAGTCATTGTAGATTCTGGTTCATCAGATAATATAATCTCAGAGGAGGCAGTAACCAAGCTTAAATTGGAGAAGGTACCACACAATAACCCCTACAAGGTCACATGGTTGAATAAAGGGCAGAGTGTTTTGGTGAATGATCAAGTCACAGTGGAATTTTCAATTGGAGGCTATAAAGACAAGTTAGTTTGTGATGTATTACCCATGGATGCATGCCATCTAATACTGGGTAGACCATGGAAATATGACAGAAGTGTCATTTATAATGGGAAAGAGAACACCATCTCATTCAAGAAGGATGGAAGAACCTTCAAGCTGCAGTCCTTGACAGAGGAATATGAGGGGCAGTCCAAGGTACCAAACATCACGTTGAGCAGTGATAAAGAGTTTAATAGCAATCTACATCAAGGAGGTGAAGGTTATGTGGTTTTACTGTAGTCCAAAGAGGAAGAAAAGGCTGAAAGGACAGTCTTACCAAAAGCAGTCCAAAGGTTGCTTGATAAGTACAAGAGTATAGTGAGTGATGGAACACCTGCAACTCTTCCACCAAAGAGAGCAATAATTCATAAAATTGACTTCATACCTGGAGCCTCATTTCCTAACAAATCAGCATACAAACTTACTCCTGAGCAAAACCAAGAGGTGGCGAGGCAAGTGGAAGAATTGTTGAATCAAGGTCTAATTGAAAAGAGCATCAGCCCATGTGCAGTCCCGATGGTCTTAGCAACTAAGAAAGGAGGTAAATGGAGACTTTGTACTGATTCTAGAGCAATTAATAGTATCACCATTAGGTATAGGTTCCCAATACCTAGAATTGAAGATTTAATGGATTGCCTTGGAGGAGCACAGTATTTCACTGAGTTGGACCTCAAGAGTGGCTACCATCAGATTAGAATTAAGGAAGGTGATGAGTGGAAGACAACTTTTAAGACAAATGATGGCTTATATGAGTGGAAAGTGATGCCATTTGGCCTCTCAAATGCCCCTAGCACGTTCATGAGACTAATCAATGAGGTGCTTAAGGATTTCACAGGGATCTTTGTAGTGGTCTATCTTGATGACATACCGATTTACAGTAAGATAGCAGAAGAACATTTGAAGCATGTGGAGATGGTACTTAAAAGGCTGCAAGAAGAACAGTTGGCCATTAACCTTGAGAAGTGTGAGTTCTTCAAGCAAGAACTTGTGTATCTAGGCTTTGTAGTATCCGAAGGAATGTTGAAGATGGATCCAAGCAAGGTGGAAGCCATCCTAAACTGGGCTACACCAACCACAACAACAGAGGTAAGGAGCTTTCATGGTTTAGCTCAGTTTTATAGAAAATTCATAAGGAATTTTAGTGGTATATGTGCACCAGTCCTAGATACTATTAAAGGTGGTCTAAAAACAAAGTTTAAATGGACTCAAGAAGCTGATAAAGGGTTTGAAAAACTAAAACAAGAAGTGGCAACTCAACCAATTTTGTTATTGCCTAGTTTTGATAAGTTGTTCACAGTTGAGTGTGATGCAAGTGGAGTAGCAGTAGGAGTACTTAGTCAAGAAGGTAGGCCTGTAGCCTTCTTTAGTGAAAAGCTCAATGAAGCCAAGCAAAAATACTCCACCTATGATCTAGAATTATATGCTTTAGTGCAGTCCCTTAGGAAGTGGAGGCATTATTTGTTACCCAAAGAGTTTGTGGTCTTCACAGATAACCAGGCACTCAGTTACATCAACACCCAAGAGAAGCTGAGTAATAGACACTTGAAATGGATGGAATACATCCAAGCTTTCACTTTTACCATCAAACACAAGAAGGGACAAATGAATAAGGTGGCAGATACATTAAGCAAGAGAATGTTGACAGTGCAGGAAATACAGCTGAAGAGCATTGGATTAGAGAGTTTCAAAGACCTCTATGGTGATGATGAAGACTTTTCAGAAGCCTCCAAGGTATGCTCTAATTTTGAGAATCATTTTCATAGTCAGTATGCTGAGTATACATTGCAAAATGGACTATTATTTAAGGGTAATCTGTTATGTGTCCCAAGAGGATCAATGAGGGAAAATCTAATTCAAGAAAAGCATAATGGCAGTCTTAGTGGGAATTTTGGTATTAACAAAACTTTAGAGCTAGTTCAAAGGTTCTATTATTGGCCTAGGTTAGCAAGAGATGTCAGAAAATATGTGGAACAGTGTGTTGTGTGCATGAAAGCTAAGGGAGGAGCCAGCAATGTTGGTTTGTATCAACCCCTGCCTATTCCTAACAGACCATGGGAGTGTGTAAGCATCGATTTTGTGGTAGGTCTTCCTAAGACCAAGACTGGTTTTGACAATGTGTATGTAGTAGTGGACAGATTCAGCAAGATGAGTCACTTCATTCCTTGCAAAACTACCCATGATGAGAGCTACATAGCTCATCTTTTCTTCAAGGAGGTTGTTAGGATCCATGGCTTGCCTCTAAGCATTGTTTCTGATAGAGATGTGAAGTTCATGAGTCACTTTTGGAAGACTCTATGGAGCAGATTGGGTACAAATCTATCTTTTGGATCAGCTTACCATCCTTAGACCGATGGCCAAACAGAGGTGGTTAACAGAGTGCTAGGTAATCTTTTGAGGTGCTTGACTAAAGAATATGGGCATACATGGGATATGGTGATTTCTCAAGCTGAGTATGCTTATAATGATAGTGTAAACAGAACTACAGGGAAAAGTCCTTTTGAGGTTGTGTATGGGATGTACCCAAGAGGTATTTGTGAACTCAGAGACCTTGGATCAATGGAGAATAGGAGTGGACATGCAGAAGATTTCAGTCAGACCATGAAGGAGATTCAGGAGCAGGTTAAGACAATCACAACAGCAACACAAAAATTGAAAGATAAAGTTGATGTGTCAAGGAGAGATGTGCAATTTGCAGTAGGTGACTATGTTATGGTCCATCTTAACAAATCAAGGTTGTAGAAGGGAATGTCAACCAAAATGCAGATGAAAAGAGTGGGACCATGCAAGGTGTTAGCCAAGTATGGGAAGAATGCATACAAGGTAGAATTACCATCAGATTTGGGCATATCTCCAGTATTTAATGTTTCTGATTTGATCAGGTATAAGGGGACAATCAGTAATGAAGTTCAGAACAGTCAGGAGATCTTTAAGGATATCAGTAATATACCCCTTCCAAATCAAGAGAAGCCTCAGGCAAAGAAGATCTTGGAGTCCAGAGTGAAGAAGGCTATAAGACACAAGGTGTACATGGAGCACCTTGTCAAGTGGGGGAACAAACATGAATCTGAGGCTACTTGGGTTGAGGAAGCTGATTTTAAGAAGCTAGGCATTGAACTATCATTGATATCACCTCAAATTCCTTGATCTTTGTGTTGAGAGGGGGAGAATGGTGCAGGAGCACCTGGCAAGGTTTAAGGGTTTTTGAAGTTTTGGTTAAAGTTTAATTTTGTTGTGTAAGGTCTTGTGGACCATCTTATTTGTGGTTGAGGACCTTTGCTCCTTAGTTTAGAGGTGGTGAAGTTGAATAAGTTTAGGAAGTCTATGTTTGGGTTGTTTCCCTACAATAGACCAAGGTTGAAAAACACACTGTGTTTTCCAATGCTAGATTTTTGGTCATTCTTAGGCTCGGGAAAGAAAACCTAACTATTTCCTAGCATTGTAAAAGGGAGCTCTCGACCTTTGAAGAAGGTTGGATGCTTTGGAGCGTTGGCAGTTTCATGAGAATACTAAGACAATGATTTTTGGTGTGCAAATACTGTTTTCTGTTCTTGCTTTTGGAACAACAGTTAGATGGATTAAACAAAGCATTTTGTTGGTTTGATAGCATGTAGAGAATCCTTTTGAAGCATTGTTTTGGCACCTTAGATAGCTTTTCCATCACTTTCTTCCACTTTGTAAACTCTGTGTTTCTTTCTTTAGTTGTTGTCATGACTGGTAAATTAAATAAAATGGAGGCTTAGACTGCACTCCCACCATACCAAGAAGTATGGGAGCATTGAGAATGTGGCTAAACCCCATCATTGTACATGGGTTAGCATTAGGATTCTGTAGTGAACAAAGCAGGATGCAAGAAGTCTTTTCCTAGGCGAGACTATGAGTGCTCGGCTTGGAAAAGACAACAAAAGACCAATCCTAACGTGGCAGGGGTGTCAACTCCTTAATAAATTAAGGTGTATGTTAAATGCAGGAACCTTCACCAAGGTTGGAAAGAAGGCATAACCTTTAGTTGTTCATTTGGAGGCTGGAAGGAACAAACAGTCCAAGAAAAGATCAAGAAAAGCCCTAGTTCTTGCAAGAACAGGGTACACCTGTGTACGGACAGAGAAAGGGTCCAAAACCTTAAAAATCTGTTAGAGCATGGAATTTGAGCCAGGGTATTAGAAGGGAGTTTGGCCTAACCAGTTGAAGTAGAGAAGTTCTAAACACTTTTATCTGAGTGAGGAGGCCTAAAAGGGGCTCAAGCCTTATAGCCTTCCCAAACCCTAGACTAGGGTTTTGTGACAGTGATGGAGAGTAGTGAATGGAGGTTGAACAAGAACCTTTCCTAGGTAGTTTTGAGGCCATGGAAGCCTAAACACACCCCTGCAAACAATTTAGGAGGCATTAGAGTCTATCTAGTCTTTAAAAGGATTAAGGGCTAGGGAGAGTGAGAGAGGAAGAGCACCAAGTTTGGCTTGGTAGCAGCAACTAGAAATGATAGTAGGGTTGGCAGAAGAGCCAGGGGTGCCTAAATAGCATAGGACCTACAGGTTGAGTGGTGTAGGAAGTGACACCAAGGGTTACCAAAGGTGAGACCCGGAGCATTGAGTCAGTGATTGATTCAATCCAACCCTGTCCCTATCAGATTGGTATCAGAGCGAGCAAAAGATTTGGGAGAGAAATCTTATATGTCAGACGGTGAGTCTAGTGATTCTTCCACCATGGTGACAAATGCAGAACTGGCTAAGATGGTTGAAGGCCAAGAAGAAGACAATAGGCTATTAAGGGAAAGAATAGCCCAACTTGAGCAGCAGTGAGGAGTGCACAATTTGAGGGAAGAATTCCAAAAGAAGAAGAGGTTGCAAAGGAAGATAAGACCCCTGAACTTGACCCTGTTTTGAAGGAGGAGCCTTTCTTGAAGGCATTAAAAGCTTTGAGTGGAAAAGCACTTGAAGGTATACCGCTTTTTAGTGGAAAGATGGAAGCATACCTAGTCATGGACTAGATAGAAGGCATGGAGAATCACTTTGAGTGTGATGGAGTCACTGAAGCACAGAAGGTGAAGGTTGCTAAATCAAGGTTGAGAGGATCAACTTTGACATGGTGGAAGTTTGTTCAGACTGAGAGGGAAAAAGAAGGCAAACAACCCATATCAACTTAGAAAGGAATGGTGGCTAAGGTAAAGGAAGCCTATATGCCAGATGATTATGAGATCCAACTTCACAAGAAGAGGCAAGGTCTAAGGCAGAAAGACCAAGATGTCAACACCTATACTGAAGAGTTTCAGAAGATTTTCTTGAGATCAAATGTGACAGAGGATGAGAGCCTAAAAGTGGCTAGGTACCTTAATTTCTTGAAGTGGAACATTCAGGAAGAGATGGCTTTACTAAGTCCCAAGACAGTCCACCAATGTTATCAGTTGGCCATAAAGATTGAGGAAAGGAACAAAAGAAAGCATGATTAGTCCTCTAAAGGTAGAGGCAAAGGCAGAGATCAAAGAGGACAATGTGGAGGTTACCAAGGTAGAGGTAATGATCAAAGGAACCAAGGAGAATCTAAGCTCAATGAACATGGAGGTGAAACATCTTCAAGAGGAGGATTTAACCGAGGAAGAGGACCTCAAGGAGGTTCAAACAGAGGAAGAGGAGCAGGTAGGAGCAACTCTTATTTTGCAAGCATGAAATGTTATCACTGTAATCAACTAGGTCACCCTGTTTATAGGTGCCCGGAGAAAGCATCTTCTTCTAGCAATGAGAAAAGAGTGGCATATGCACAAGAGGAAACCATGAGTCCTAAGGCATCTGAAATCAGTCATATAGAGTTAGAAGTAGGAGAGAATCTAATGTTTAACAGAGTTCTGATCAGGCAGCCAGTCAAAGAGGAACCTAAGCAAATAAGAGCTCTTTTCAAAGTAAGGTGCAAGATACTTGGAAAAGTGTGCAAAGTCATTGTAGATTCTGGTTCAACAGATAATATAATCTCAGAGGAGGTAGTAACCAAGCTTAAATTGGAGAAGGTACCACACAATAACCCCTACAAGGTCACATGGTTGAATAAAGGGAATAGTGTTTTGGTGAATGAGCAGGTCACAGTGGAATTTTCAATTGGAGGCTATAAAGACAAGTTAGTTTGTGATGTATTACCCATGGATGCATGCCATCTACTACTAGGTAGACCATGACAATATGACAGAAGTGCCATTTATAATGGGAAAGAGAACACCATCTCATTCAAGAAGGATGGAAGAACCTTCAAGCTGTAGTCCTTGACAAAGGAAGATGAGGGGCAGTCCAAGGTACCAAACATCATGTCAAGGAATATGCGGGTGCCATTGTGCAGGGAGTCACCACTTAGATGTCGTTATCAACAGTGAAGAGTGGGACAACATTGTCGGTCTCAGTTCCTGCAATATGAAAGGACAGAGAAAAGGGATCCAACGGGGATATAATCATAGACGAACGCCACCGGGCCGCTATGTAAAAATAGTGAAGGAGCTGAGGCACCCCGCCTGTCAACGTCCGCACAACATTTTCAAAGTATTACACCAATGGACCAAATGACCAACATCCCCATTTATTCTATGCTATCACCCCGTCTTGCCTCTCCATCATGATTTTATCATTTTTGTGTGCCTGCTCTCCTATGTTTCGTCTCAATCCACAAAATTCCATTCAATTCACTTTTCAATTCTTAATACCTTCGATGGGAACCGGGTGATGCACTAGTGACAACCTTTCTTTAATGATCACCATTGTTCGTCTTGACACCACACACTTAGTAATGTAAGTTCTTTTTAGTGCTAGGTTCTCATTTATTTAATTTAGCCTCTTGTTACGCAGGCTTCATGACTTCTCTCAAGGAAACTTGCTTGTGAATGATCTCTTGCTCCCTCGGTCCCTCTTTGCATCTACTTGTCGTAGTATGTTTTGCAAGTTATTCTATTTGCTATCTCCCTAACTACCTTTGTGGATTTGGGGATGTCATACTTCGTTTGTTGAAGATAACCCCGTGATGGGACACAAGCAGCCACTAACGAACTCGTGGAACCTGCCTCTTAGATGGCCACAAGTAAGGGGAAGGGCACGAAGATATGCCATGAGAAAGTTATTTTATTTAGGATAAGATGGATGAATTCAGTTACTGTAGGATCCACAAGGAAGAGTGTTGGTAGGTGGATGAGTGCGGGAAGCTAGTACACAATGGCCATCGAGGAAACGTCATAGTGTGAACATAATCCTGGGTAGCGGGATCTTCATGATTGGCCATCATCGAGCAGATCTTTAAATGCTGCCCTCCCAAAATGAATGGACATTAAGAGCTCAAGGGTGTGATGTCATTAGTTTAACATACCGTGCTTATCAGACCAATCAAGTTGTGCTAAGCAGACATCCACCATTCAAAATCCTCGCATGGTTAGACCACGTTGAACACTTTTACTTAATATCGCTGCATAACACAAGTGTTATCGTTCCAACCTTTAGTAGTATTTCCCTCATTCAAGTATTCATTTGTTTAGTTATCCCGACATATACCATACTCTTGAAGCAGCATACCTGATCCTTTTACGTTCGTCCACCTTGTCTTAAGCAGATTGTGCCAGCATCCCCCACTCCTCAGCGACGATGCTCGATCAGGTACTCTGAAATCTCCATTGGCGTAGATGGAAGGACATGAGGTCTACAATAAGTGTATTCATATTCTATACTGTTGGTACCCCAATCCGGGAGCGTATCAAATTTGAATAGTACTAGTGAGCTTATTGATTATGTTTCTCCTGCGATGTGAATACCCCACTGAGAGTTGCATTGGTTCTTCCTCAGCTTACAAATCCACACGCAACCTTGCCATATACTAGAGTGGTTTTGTTGCACAAATGCAGAAATTGGTGAGACTGATATCCATATCATCCCTATGCAAAATGAGGCTATCCATATCATGTGAAGCTGAACATCTTCGCTCGGGCACCCCAACACGATGCAGAATCTGTAGCCTGCCTGGATGCGAGAGATAGTGGGTGGAAAGCTATAGCGTGACGGCCGTAAGAAAATGGTGTATAACATGTGGAGACCTGTGTAGCGGGTCCTGCGTATGTGATGGCCCCCTGGACCTCAGATGACACCAAATCTCACCCTCTCAGAATGAACTTGTATCTCATTGACCTTCCCTTTGTTCGCGTGAGATGATTTTAGTTGCTTTTGGATCACCTGGTAGGGAATACAACCCATGGAAGGAGGAAGGCTCTAGTCCTTTGCTTGAATGGTATTGAGAGTGGTAGGTTTTGTATGAGGCGAGTCTATTCGAGCCATATCAAGACAATGTCCAAGATTACTTCGGAGCTTGCATATATAGCCGTTGCGTGAAGGGGATCTGCAACATGCTTGAATGATCAATGGTAGGCAGGAAGATGCCAGACCTAAGTTATAAAATTGTAAATAATGTTGTTCAAGATGGTGAAGTCCACGACCCCCCCACAGGCTATGATCATTGCTTCCTCGGATGACAGCCTTCAAACATTTTCTATAGGATTTTGGTGGATGTTCTAGTCTTCACTCACATTCATCGTGTTCCGATCCATGTTGGCTTGATCTCCCAAGAAGATCCCAAGTGACGGGCCTACTTACTCCAATGTGTGTCTACCCCCCCTTACTCATTAACGATTGTCGTTCACTTGTAACATGTGAAAAGAACTTGCGAGAGGGACGACTATGAAGAATGTGGGCTCTACGGAGAGAGAGGCCATCGGGTGGTAGAATGCAGGGTGCTTCCTAGAGAAAGCCGTTAAAGAATGATGAATGACAATAGGAGACCTCGCATTTCAGGTCCCACCAAAGTAAATGCTATTTCGGGGCTATGGGCCGAGGAACGTAGGGCAATGTCGAAGGTAGGCCATTTTGAGACGGTGAATGCAGGACGAAAGTCCAAAGAGCGGACCCTACACTCAAAACAACTGTCAACATTTATTTTGAACATTATCTTTGCGAAGTGCTAAATCCTGATGTGCAACGCCATTTCAATAATCCCCTCTCTTTTAGCTTATAATTTTGCTTGCAATTGCTACATAGCCATCTTGATTTTGCACTTTGGTAGAAGGATGTGGAGATTAGAGGCCATCATGTCGCTTGTGAAGAAGTCGTCAGGACAAGCCGCTTATGAAGCTTGTGATGATACAACCGAAAATGTCATTTGGGAATGGTCAAGCAATGGACAACGATGGAGGGTTGCAGGCCCGCAAAGTGGAGAGGTAGCGAAGCTTTGCCATTATGAAACGACGTCAGGGTGACAGACCCCGGTAGGTGACGGTCCGTTTGGGCGGGCCCACCAGTGGGTTTAAACTCAACGGCCTGCCCAAGGATCTTTAAGATTTACTTCAACAAAAGGGCAGTAGCAGGGTCTAGACTATGGGGAGAAAATCCATCTAAGAATGGTGGTTGAGTGATGGCGATCCACATGAGAGGACCCCAAATGCTCCAGACTTAAATGATTTGAAGCAATGGGGTGGGATGGTTTTGACATGACGGTGAAGATGGAAGGATCCATTGTGGAGTCTATCGTGCGGGCAGATGTCAAAGGTCAACTGCTATGGAATGACGAAATGGGAACAAAGTTCCGCTCAACGTGATCCACAAGAGTGGGTCTGCGAAGCACGAAGATGCAACAATGATCATGGGTGTGGGGTCCGCCTGATGGGCAGAATCAAGGACTCAGCCATGGGTGAATGACATGATAGAATGATGAATGACAAGAGGAGGCCCGCGAATGTGGGTCTGCAAGGGCCAATGACCGTCAGGCGAAACAGAAATGGCAGCTCGTGATACTGAGCCCACAGGGGAAAATGACTTGGTAAAAATTTGAGTATGTGAACTAGGCCAACATAAAATGGATTCTTTTTAAGCTCATAGCCGACTTAGGTTGGGAAATGAGGGTACGAAAAATGAGACGGGGGAAAAGCGACCTATCCCAAGCAAAAAGAGGGGGTCCCTGCCCTCGGCAGGGTGTGTGTGCAAAACATGCACAACGGTCCCCATATAGTTTCCCGCAATGATCTCGCGTACTCTGTCATCCCCATTGGCACATCCTATCGCTCACCAAACTATTGTTATACCCACTGGGGCAGGTACATCTCAATGATCAACTACGACTAAATGGTCTGACCAATAAGATACTTGAACTGTCTGCAGAATGGTAAATGCTCGCCCTTGTCGCCCCACTGTACACAGTCCCTGTACGGTCTCTAGACAAAAACCATCAGAGTATCAATTTTGTGTCACCAATAGCCTATCTCTCCAACTCAAGTCTGCTAAAGAGCACCCGCATACATATAGACACAAGGCATCCCATTCATTAGCTGTGGTCTCTGAATAGGTGGACGAAAGATAGGGATATGCTCCCAAGCCCAGATCATAAGCAAGGTAGTTTTGCAGCTAATAATGTGCACTCCTTTGTATGTTACCTCATGTAACTGATGATAGAGCATACTAAGAAGACAAGGCCCCCATGTAAAAATAGTCTTGTCCCATTGCATCCTCACAAGTACATCTCCCCAACCGATCGGGAACCTGTGTCCATGGCGGTCTAGTATCAAAACACCGACAATCAATGTACACAACATAGCATCCCATCAAGGATAATGCTCTGCCATGAACTCCTAGTGAATCTCATAGCCCTCAATGTCTAGTCCTGCATCGTCATTAGCCTCGTAAAACTCAGTGATAGCCTAATGTCCCTGGTGTGGATCATACACAACTTGCTCCCCTTGGATTGGTAGGCGTAGAATCTGATACACGTCCTCCAATGTCATAGTGGCCTCTCCCATTGGTAAATGGAAATAACATGTCTATGAATGCTAGCTCTTGGCTAATGCTATTAGTAGTCCCCTATTTTCCTAGATAATGGGCATATAGGTGATGTAATATAATCTGAGCCGCATCAGTCGTCTATGCTCTCTGTCCTGTAACTAATCTCGAAAGGCATATGTGGAAGGCCTAAACTTGCGCATATAGATTGGTGGTAATCATTTCTACACATGCAGAAATGAGAGTTAGAAAATCATTAAAACATTAGTATTACCATCTATCTAATTAAACATAAGTAGAAATTGAGTCTAAAACTAAGTCAACCCTAGTTAAAGTCAAATGTGTTGCGTCAATGACATTTGCGTCACGCTATGTCACTTGCATTGTGTGGCCCTTCAATTGCATTCTGACAACACGTTTTCATCACACAAGCTCATGAATACGTCATCCATAAACACATGCGTCGTTGTCCCTCTCATATGCGTCATTTTCAAATCACTTGCATCAAATGGCCTCGCGTTTGTGTCACAATATCGCAATTGCATCTCTATACCTATCACTTGCGTCGTACGATGACACTTGCATCTCATGAGTCCACAAATGCATCACTTCCTAATAGACCCCTCACGATTGCATTGTGACGCATCAAATGCATCAAACATGATCGCGAATGCAACTTACGTGAACGCATATGCATCACAACGCATTCAAAATCCTAACTTCTAGCCCTAAAAATGCATGCAAAATGATGAAATGACAAAGTGGGTAAGGTGTACTTAATGGTGCCTCTACGCCCTCTAGCTGTTTGAAAGTCTGAACGAGGTATCTGCGGTGCTCGGTCGTTGGAATCACCATCTTTGTGCAAAGTCTCCCCTCTCTGAGCTCTCAAATCTCCAATAGTAAAATTGAAAATTAATTGACTTTTTACCCATTTTGAACTTATTCATAGGGTCAAAGTGGGATTTCTTCAGAATTTTATTACTGGCGGCTCTTTTGACCACCTTTGACCAACCTGTTGACTGCTTTAAACACGTCGAAAACCTAAAACCGCTTGCGCCATTGATTTTCTAGACATAAAATTGACTTGTTGGGACACTTTCCAAATTTTTCTGTCACCTGGCCAAAATTTGAAAATTTTCCCAAGGGGGCATAGATACTCCATACCTTCGTTGGGGCATGTTTCTGACTGAATTTTCTTTGTCACAATGCGACAGACTGCATTATAACAAAGAGGGGCAAAATGTAGACACATAAAAATGACCTAGGCCTGCAAGTTCTATTGTCATCCTATTTCTTCCTAGTATAATTAAGATATTTAATTATGTCCTATGGTCCAATTTCAACTATTAATTAAATAATTTATAATTATTTAATTAATTCGTGTCTTTTATTCCTCTTGATTATTTAAATAAATAAATTTTATTTATTTATTTAAATGTGTCACTAATTCGCTAATGTCTCCCTATAATTAAATAAATTTTTAAATTTATTTAATTATCCTTTGTCCATTATTTCCTCCTGATTATTTAAGTAAATTTTATTTATTTATTTAAATACATCATTAGTTCTAAATATCCTCTCATTATTTAATAAATTTCTTTAATTTATTTAATTATTGTCCACCTTGGCACTTTCCTAATTTTAAATAAAAAAAATTATTTAAAATTGTCACATGACCCCACCTTTTGAATTAAATTAATTTTTAATTCAAAATAATAATTTTTCCTCTTAAATCAAATAATTTCTAATATTATTTGATTTTCCAACTCTCTTTTTCTGCACCATCCTTATCTCCTTGTCACATGTAATCTTGTCCCTTGATTTGATTTTCTAACAATCAAATCTTGACCATTCATTTCAAATTCACCCTAATGTTGACCTAACCCTAATTGTGGGTTGTCACATTCAATCTTGACCATTGATTCTAGGGCATTTTTCAATCTTCAATCTTGGCCATTCACCCAATTGACTTTTCTATAAAATGCCAATTTTGGTCTCATTTGGACATCTTATGCACATCTTATGCAATCTACATCTCTTGACATCTTGGCTTCTTGACATCTTGGCATTTTAGGCATACTTTAGGCTTGCTTCATAGTTGCATAGTTGTATTGTGAGGTCTTTAGATAGAATCCTTCAACATTTGCTTAGGATATTGTTATTATCATATGTTGTTCATCACAAATATGAGGGAAAACATGATATTACAACAAATAGAGAAGGTGCAATGGAGGTCAATCATGGATTTTGTATAAATTTGGTAATATTGTTCTTGTTTTCATGTTATTTACTCCTTTGCACTTCATTGTTGCTTTGGGTTATCTTTTTTTATGCTCTAATATGCTAACCTATGTTCTTCCCTAAGCTACATCTACTAGTTCCTTACATGCTCTCCAAGCTTTAAAAAAATCTGGATCATCCTCATACATGTGCTTTAGTTCCTCAAAACCCAACACTTCTATCCTCATCTCTGTTAACAAATTCCTTCTCCTATTCAATGTGTCTGCAACTTTGTTTGACTTGCCACTCCTATGCTTCAACACAAAGGTATAACTCTGCAAGAACTCAACCCATCTCATATGTCTCTAATTCAAATTCTCTTGACTGTTCAAATACTGCTAAGCTTGATGATATGTATACAACACAAATTCCTTAGGAAACAAGTAATGTCTCCACTTCTTCAAGGCTTGAATTATGGCACAAAACTCTTGATCATAAACCAAATATCTTCTTCTAGCATTTGTCAACTTCTCACTAAAATAAGCTATAGGACTTCCTTCTTGACTCAACATTGCTCCTATTGCATTTCCACTTGCATCACAATCAACTTGAAATAATTTGTCAAAATCAGGCAATGCTAATACTAGTTGCTCTATCACATTTTGCTTCAACAATTCAAAACTTCTTTGTGCTTCAGATGTCCACTTAAAGTCCTTATCTCCTCTCATTGTATTTTTCATGGGTGTACAAATGCTACTAAAGCTTTTGATAAACTTCCGGTAGAAACTAGAAAATCCATGGAATGATCTTACTTCTCCAATGTTTTTTGGTGTAGGCCACTCAAAAATTTCTCACTTTCTTAGGGTCCGTCTTCAATCCTTCAATATAAATAAAAAAATCCAAATATACCAACTTTTTTTTCATAAAGCTACACTTCTTGACATTAATCAACAACTTCTCTTCTCTCAACCTCTGTAATACTTGTCTGATGTGCCACAAATGTTCTTTAATTTTACTAAAAATTAGAATATCATCCAAGTAAACAATAACAAACTTACCCAAAAATTTCTTTAGTACCTCATTCATCAATCTCATGAAAGTGCTCGGTGCATTGGTTAATCCAAAAGGCATTACTAACCACTCATACAATCCTTCATTAGTCTTAAATGTAGTCTTCTATTCATCTCCCTCTTTGATTTTGATCTAATGATATACACTCTTTAGGTCAATCTTTGTGAAATACTTTGTTCCACTTAAACAATCCATAATGGCATCCATCCTTGGAAATGGAAATCTATACTTAATAGTGATCCTATTGATTGCTCTTGAATCTGTACACATTCTCCACTCTCCATCTTTCTTCGGTGCAAGTACATCAGGTATTGCACATGGGCTCAAACTTTCTCTGATCAATCCTTTCTTCAACAACTCTTGTATTTGTCTCTTCAACTTCACATTCTTTGTCGATGTCATTCTATGTGTTGCCTTGTTTGGAAAACTTGCTCTTGGTATTAGATCTATATGATGACTGGCGATAAATTTTTTTGTACATTCCCTAACATAATATCTTCATACTCTATCAACAATTATGCTACCTCTGCATTCTTTGTGGTAGGTTTTTCTATCTTCAGACCATTGCTTTTCTTTGGAATCAATGCAAAACACATGTTTTCATGCCTCAATCCATAAAAAAATTTCCTTCCATCTACCAGAACATAGTTTGGTAGTGCCACAAGCTTTAATATTCTACTCTTCCTCTAAAGGTATTAGTTTAATTCTCTTTCCATTTGAAGTCATAGCATGAGTATTCCTTTTTCCTTCATGAATTTCTTTCTTAGCATATTTCCATGGTCTTCCTAATAGTAAATGACATGCATCCATATGCATAATATCACACAACACTTCATCCCTATATGATCCAATATGAAATTTCACCAAGCATTTCCCATTCACCAATATCTTATGCTCATCCCGAATCCATGATATCCTATAGGGGTTTGGATGTTACAATCTTTTCAAATTCAACTTGGTTACCATCTCTTCTAAAACTAGATTATCAGTGCTACTATTATCAATGATAACTTTACATACATTTCCTCTAGACTTGCATTTGGTTTTGAACAAAATTTTCTTTTGTGGTTGTTCCTTAGTCACTAATTCATGCATCAAAGCTCTTCTCATCACCAACGATTCACCTTTCTCTGGTTTCCCAATTGAATTAGGGGATTCAACATGTTCTTCTACATATGTTGTTCTTTCGGTATGCTCAGGTTTCTTTCTAGTACTTCCTTGATAGCATTCAAATGCTCTATTTCATTTACCTCCACACTTGAAATATGTTCCTCCTTATGGTATTCTCTTAGATCTCCCTTCATCTCTTCAGAATCCATCATTGTGATAAGAATTAGGACCTCCCTTGTCACTGTGGTAAAAATTTCTATCTTCTCTTCCTCTGCAGTATGAATTGTGATCTTTTTCTTCACTTCAATAGGGTTTTCCATCTTTGTTTTGTTTTGCATAAGGTCTTCTTTCTTCGGATTTTGATCTGCTCCTTTGGAATCTTCCTCTTGCACTCTTTTTCTTTGTTAAAATTTCTTGTTCAGCTTCTCTTCCACCTTTAATGCAAACTAGTATGCTTCTTCAACTAATGTCATCTTTACCAGGCTCAATTCTTCTTGAATGTTTGTTCTTAGTCCATTGATGTATCTTATAACCTTTTTTTTCTTTCCTCACTATGTCCAGTCCTAATGATCATCTTGTAAAATTCTTTAGTGTATTCTTTCACATATATCTCATTTTGCCTTAGGTTTTGCAATATTATCAATAGTCCCAATTCATAATCAATATGTATAAATTGATTCTCCAACTTTGTCACCATTCTATCCCATTTGATGATTTTCTCCTTTCCTCTTCTATTTCTATCCAATTGAACTTCCTTCCACCATAAAACAACATGAAATTTCAATTTTGTTTTCACAAATCTGACTCTTTGGATCTTTAATTTCCTCATATTCAAAATATTCCTCCATTTCGTTGATCTAGTCAATCAACTCTTCAGGATTTAAATTTCCCACATTATTTTGAATTTCAACTCTAGGTCTTTTTCCAACCTTTGAAATAGCTTTCAAATTTTTTACCTGATCAGATTCCTCTTCTTTTAAGTTTTCTTCAAATTGGTTCGCGACCTGATCCTCATCATTGCTTTCATCTACTTGTCTAGGGTTTAGACCTCGCCTTTTGTCTTCTTCAACAAAATCTAATCAGATTTTCATCACACACATCATTTCCAACATTTCATCCATTCTTCCAGTGACATTCACCATAGCAGGCACTCTCCTTGGCAACATCTCTTCCCTTGAATTTGGTGCAACTACCTCAATTTGATGATCTAGCTACAAGGGTTTCAATTGCCTCATAGTTGGTTTGCCTCAAGTTAGTGATCTATTCACCTCAAGGAATTCCTTTAGGACTTGTAAAATTGCTCTGATACCACTTGGTGTAGTCACATGTAGAGGGTTCAGAAAGAATAGTCCAAAGTGTCCAGCTTAGAGTCAACACAATGAAAATAACACAAGAAGGTATTCTACAAATATGAATCTTTATTGAATTAGAAATCTTACATGCAACATATGCCTCATGGGCGAATATCTAGGGCTCACAAGCCTGCCGCAAGGGCATTCAACATTAGAATTTTCCAAAGGCCTTATTACAGTCTATCAATGGGGAAGTGTGAAAATGTTGAATCCTAAAACATACTTGTAACACTACCGACTTCTTATCAGCTACGAATGATTATAAATATGCTTCTCAAGCTCCAACAAAGGTCTGCATCGGCCATAAGGGTTTACACAACCTGATGAATGATTACACATGAAGGTTGGCCTCAAAATATGAAAAGATAATCCTTCGTGAAAAGAAATGAATTGTGAATCTCCAAGATAGATTCCATTGGACCCAAAATGATTGTATGATGTCCCATTAGGCTTCACATGTTCTGGAATAGATTCACACTAAGAAATCTAGACCAGGTTGGCCCCAAATGCTCTGATTGTGAATTATAGTGAAATTATGAGAGCAATAACTTTTTGAAAATAAATGAAAATGATCTAAAATTTGGATATGTTGTAGATGATCTCATGTAGATGCTATATCCTACTCTGCAAGTTGAGAAATGATAATGAAATGAAATGCATAATGAAATGAAAAGTGCTACTAAATGAAATGCAAGAAAATCAATGTTTTTGGTTGATACAAGATTTCTTTACAACTAGGGATGATCCTGCATCATTGTTAAAGGATTGAAAGAGGGAGATGGAAACAAAAGGAGGGGGTATGGATGTCTTGTAAGAGATTGGAGGTGAGGAGGGGCATTCAAGTTGAAGGATGCATTATAATTATTGTGTTATCCCCCATTGATATAGGACTAGTAAAGCGTTATCCTTGCTAAGAAGTTGTGTGGAATAGGGATCTTGGGAAAAATCATCACAACCAAGGGTGTGGCCAAAATATGAAATTTGACCTAATTAATCTAGAATAAATATACATAAATATTCAAGTATTGTAGTTGAAAATAGAGACTAAACATTAAGTTTGACACAAAGATTAGATTGGATTAAACAAACAAAAGACATTATAAATTGAATATGAAGATTTGTATACAAAGACAAAACCCAAACCAGTAACTATTGCAACACAAAACAAACAATACATATTAAACACTATTCAATCCATAGAATCTGAATGTCACAAAACACATAAGTGGGATTGAATAGTGAACAACAAATTAAAGAAAAAAATAGAGGTAAAATTATTATTGTCTCATCTAGGTGCCAATAGCACTTGTTTTTAAGTATTTACAATATTTTTGTATGATATTAAAAAACCATAGTGTAGACCTAATGCCAAAAATAGTTTTCTTACACAAAAAAAAAGTGCAGAATGCAATCTTGGTTTCAAATATAGTCTAAAATGGCTAGTATGGTGTTGATTCATCTTCAATGAACATGCCACAACTCTTGCTTCAACCATTATGAATCCTCTAAAGAAATTTGAAAGAAAACTATAATGATCATTAGTAACTTAGTGAAGTATCTTGGTGATTAGAATTGACTCCCTTAGAAACTTGCAGAATTTATTGTTCAAATTCTTGGATTTTATCTATTTGAAAGACCTTTTCCAAGTTAAATCAACCTTGAAGTGTCTCTTATAAAGAGTGAAGGCATTGTTAGAGTAATAGGTTAATTACTTAATTAATTTAATCATGTTGATTAATTAATTAAGTCACCTTTACTTTATTTTTCACTTAAGCTAAACTTAGGCCCATTAATAATTAATTAATTATTAATTATTAATTAGCCCCTTTAGGGTTTTGATCTCCTTTCATAAGGATTTATCTTATTGTAATTAATTAAATTCTTGTTTATGCATTTTTGCTTCACGGCAAGTAAGAACACCATTGTTGCATTTCATTATCTCTTCTATGTGACAGGTTATTTGCTTGCAAGTGTCCACTGGGTTCTGCGAAGTTGTATTTCTCAACTTCAACATAGTATTAGAGTGGTCTTGTTTCAGCAAGATGTCCAGTTTGATGAGCGCTTTCCTCTAATGGATTCTTCATCACCAACTTCGCCCTCACTACCTACTCCTCCCTCTTCATCTCTTGAGGATTTTTTTGAGGATGATGCAGATGATGATCCACCATCCCCACCACCTCCAAATACACAACATTTTCCCAAGTGGTCCCGCTTTACTTTAGAGGCAACTAGATCTTTGGCAGGTGATCCTTCAGATTCCTATCATACACGCATATAGACATTAGGTGCTAGTCTTTTGAGTCATGCCATTTTGGATGATCCTCAAAGGTTTTCAGAGGCGACAGGTCACCCTGAGTGGGATGGGGCTATGGAGGAGGATTATTCTTCTTTGATGAAGAATAATACTTGGGATCTTTGTCATCTTCCTAAGGGAAGAAAGTTGGTTTGGTGCAAGTGGGTGTACCGTATCAAGTTTGTTGCAGATGGTTTGATATATAAGTGCAAAGTACATCTTGTTGTGAAGGGGTTTTCTTAGGTTGAGGGTATTGATTACTTTGAGACCTTTTCTCCTATTGTCAAGATGAATTCTATTCGCTTTATACTATCACTAGTAGCTTCACAAGGATGGACACTTTTTCAGATGGATGTGAAGAGTGTCTTCTTGCATGGGGACCTACATGAGGAAATCTATATGGAGCAGCCTTAGGGTTTTGTGAAGGACAATTCTTTGGTTTGCATACTTTGATGTTCATTTTATGGTCTCAAACAAGCCCCTTAGGCTTGGTATGAGAAGATGGACTCTTTTTTGCTTTCCTCTCACTTCACGCGCTGTCATTTTGATCCCACAGTGTACATTCAGTGTCAGAAGGGTGATATTTTGATCCTTGTGCTATATGTTGATGATATCATTCTTACAAGTAGCTCATCCTCTATGATTCAGAGTGTTCAGAGAGCTTTGATGGAGCAGTTTGAGATGACGGATCTCGGTCTTCTGCATTATTTTCTTGGTCTACAGGTTATTCAATCTTTAGATGGGATTTCCATATATTAGCAGAAATATGCTCTTGATATGCTCCAAAGATTTTGCATGCTTGATTTCAAGCCTTCCCCCACACCATTTCAGTCAGGTGTTGTTATGTCTTCCACTTGCTCTACTCCTTCAGTAGACTACATTATATAAGTATTTGGTTGGAAATTTGTTGTACCTGACGCATTCACATCCTGATCTTTCCTTTGCGGTTGGTCTTGTCTCTAGGTTTTCCCATGATCCTCATGAGAGCCATTGGAAAGCAACCAAACGTATCTTGAGGTACATTCAAGGCACCACACAGTATGAAATTCACTACACATCACGAGCCCCTCACATTGTTGGCTTCACTAACTCAGATTGGGCTGGTGATGTCAATGATCAGAAGTCCACTTACGATTTTGTTTTTTGCCTTGATTATGGTCCTATCACATGGTCTTGCAAGAAGAAATATTCTATTGCATTATCATCTACAGAGGTTGAGTATCGAGCAATGGTGTTTGCTAGTCAGGAAATTTTATGACTTCGATAGTTGATGACAGAGTTTGGGTTTCTTCTAGATAGTCCCACTGTTCTTTGGTGTGACAATTAGAGTGCTATACACATTTCTCACAATCTAGTGGAGCATCAGCGGACGAAGCACATTGAGATCCACATGCACTTCATCAAGCAGTTGATTTAGGATGGTTCTTGTAGACACCCAAAAATGTCCTCTTACAACACCTGTCTCGACATTACATCATTTAGGCATCTTGTTGCATGTTTTTCCCTAGGTACCCATGTCATCATCTAATTAGTTAAATAAATCTTATTTATTTGACTAATTTCATTTATTCCCTTCCTATGCATAATCCATCCATTCCTCTAATGTTAATTAAATAATTTATATTATTTAATTAATTAAATCCTTTCTATTCATTCTTCTAATGTTAATTAAATAATTTATTTAATTAATGAAATCATAAATCCAACATTAATTAAATAAATCAAATATTTATTTAATTAATAAAACCCTAAAAAGATATTCTCGCTTTCTTTCCAAAATTGAAACTCATGTGTATCTAATTAATTTATTTAATTAGATAATTCATCAATTATCCTTCTCGTTCTTTTCAAGATTTATTTCCTTTAAAACAGGAAATGAAATCTTTCTATCTTTTTTGACATCTTATCTCATCTCGTTGTATTTCCTCTTTTGTCAAAAATCAAATCCTTATTGAATCTTGTCAAAACTTATCTTCGTCAACATCACGACTCTATAAATACGGCCTCTCACAATACATTTAGGGGGTTGATTCGTCTAGCATCATTACTCTATCAAAATCAATCTTCCATCTCTATCTATCATTCTCTCCAGTTGTCATTTTCATCTTCAAGTTGTTATGCTGCAGGAATGAGCATCCAACATTCCTCCATTATCAACCCTTCAAAATCTCGCATTCTCATGCAGGTGGAGAAGAGCAATGGAGATAAATTGAGTTTAGCGCGAAGATCGGTTTGCATTTGTGCTTCTTATTATGATTTTCGTGTTGTTTCATACTCTATTTTGCTTGATAGGATTTAAATAGTTTATTGTTTTCAACACCATTAAATCTAATTTTTTCCCTATTTACATTGGTGAACTCGACATTCTAACCCTTGTTCTTTTGAGCCTTTGTGAGTTTGATTCTGCAGGTCAAGGGTTTTTCTAAAGAGGGCTTGGAGATCAATTTTTTTTAAGGAGCCCTAAATCAGAAAAATAGCCTCACCATTGCGATCAAGGGGACTAAGAGACGAATTTTGACATATAATTTGATATATTTTGCTTGCAGAACTTTTTTTTTTGAAAGAAATTTGAAATCCCTATTATCGCAGAATACATAATGAATATTTATCAAAGGGTTTTAAATATTTTAGTTTGATTTTCTATATGTATCACAGATCTGCTAAATTTTTTATCATTGCATATTTTTTTTAGCTGTTGGATTTACTTTTGTGTATATGCAAGTATCCACCCAACATATATGCAGGTCTGCGAACTCATAAATTCTGCGTCGCATTTTTTTTTGAATTCATCTTTTAAAATCTATGATTTTATAGCAGCCTTCTTTTCTTTTCATAAAAATCTCATGAAGTTTTCTTTAAGCTTTGTTTAGACTTCTCAACAAAGAAAGAAATTCGTTGCGTTATATATTTGGTTATAAATTAACTTTATTTATTCTTATTATTACTTTTAAAAAAAAAAAATAGCTCTAGGTCATATGGGAGACCATGGGCTATGATAAACAGACACCAAACACTCAGTCATGTGGGGCTGAAATTTAGGCGTTTAGGGGTTTAATCTAGCTCCTTCCTTGCATGGATTTTTCTAAAATAGCAATTTTGTTAAAACGGGCATAACTTTTGCATAATAGCTCAGATTTTCAAAATTCAAAAAGTGTTGGAAAGCTGACTCAGAAAAATACGCAGTGGTGAAGACCATTTCAGGTCACTGTATCATTTTCAGTACTCTTTTATCAGTCAAAGTCAAAGTTGCATTTAAACTTCAAAGGCTTATATCTTTTGCAAATTTGATCCAATTTCAATGATTTTTTTTTTTTAAGTGCATGAAATGTTCTGAATTTTCTGTTTATGCAATCCATTCAGCTGTATCAGGTCATATTAATCATATTTTATCAGAATTCCTCTTTTTCACATGGCTTTCTTCTATGCAAGTTTACTTGGTCTTTTTAGATTTTATGGCTTGTAGGTGCATCAAAGGAGCTGGAACAACGTTGGAATCAATCAAATACAACAGATTTAAGGACAAAAACAATCAGGTGCACACATTCCATCCTTAATCTCTTAATCTTGCTTGTCACACATTTCAATTTGGGGCATAAAATCAATCTTGTTTGATCAGATATTTGAAATTGGGCTGAAAACGAATTTTGTCTTCAATCACACATCTTGATTTGGGGTTAAAAAGAACAAGTGCTTGAACTGTTTTACACACATTTCATTTCTAATCTAAGGGAAATTAATCTTTATGAGTGTGAATTAAGTGTGTGTGTCCTCCAAAACACCTCACTTGGTTTGATTTTGTCATACCCTTCATAGGAGGCCTGCTTGGGGCACACACCCCTGCAAGGGATGACCTCAATAGAGTGTGAATCCAAAGACACGCTCATTTCGGAGTTGAAATCTTGTCACTCTGAGCTAAGCCCCAAAGAAATTTATACCTTTGGGAAGTGAAGGTGAAGGGTGGGTTACCCCTTTCTCTTAGTTTATTGGCAGGATTTTGCTTTCAAATCATCCCTTAGTCAACTTGGTGCAAACTAGCTTGAGACCTAATTGGCCATACCCCAATTGACTAGTCATAGGGCTTGTTGTTCTGTATTCAAGTGTTTGCTTAATCATAACATTTAATCTTCAAAGAAAAAATTTTCATTGTGTTTGGTGTGTGTGTTCATGCATTTACATGTGAAATATTGTGTTTGATATTGCCCAAGTCAAACTTCCAATAAACACTTGCCACATCATCCAAATCACCCAATCTTTTCATTCCACATCATATCCTAATCATCATCATTTCTTTAATCCAATCAACATCATTTTACACCATGAAAACATTGGAAGACATAGCACAAGAGCTTGTTCACATGCTTCACGTGGCTAAAACAAGTCAAGCACCTTTACCCCAACAACTTAGTCACAGATTCCATGACATGATCCAAGAACTTCAAACCATCCAATCACCTCAAATGCAACAACTCATAGCTCAAATCCAATTCCTCATGGCCACTTGTCACTTCCAACAAGCACATCCCATCACCACATCAACAAATTTCACATCAATCCTATGTGTCACCTATATCATCATATCAACCTCATTCATCCATGTATCATGTTACCCCTTCATCAACCTATCACATGTCTTCTAATGTCAACCATTATCCATACCAATCCACCTCTCAACAATCATTATCCTATACAACCCATCAATCATCATTACAACAACAAATCATATCACAAGTCCAAACACCATTTCAACCTCAACACATTCAACCCCAATCCTATGTGTCACCTTCATCATCGTGACAACCTAACACATCTATCTGTCATGACAATTCCACATTAACATGTCCACCCATATCACAACAAGAACATAGGATCTCAAGTCCACCTTGGCAACAAAATCAAGAGCCTTTAAGTCTTAATGCCACCTTTGACAAGGGGAACACCAATCTAGTTCATGCACCCTTACCACCATCTAATCAAATGCCTATCCATAAGCCACAATGTCCGAGTCCTAATTCATTGGCCTCTTTACCTTCTAACCAATCAAACTCTTCATTTCCCCCATCCTCATCTAATCCTCCATCAACTCAATGCCCTACATTTAGATATTTAAAAAATAAATTGATGGCATTACCTAAATCCACCCATCCACCTATAAAGGATGTGACCCAAGGGCTACAAGCAAGGAACCAATTGTCGCCATGTCATTCAACACATCTACTTGAACATACAAAAGAGTCCTCAAACACCATGCCAAGTCCTTCAAGTCAACCATGTCATCCACAACCCCTTGATCCAATTCAAGAGTCTCTCGTCGTAAGTTCAAGTCACCCTCTTTCATGCTCCTATGTTGTTGACCATCAAGAACATGTCAATTCTCTCCATGAGAAATCCCCTTCCACTTCCATTCAAGCAACCCAAGAGTTATATCAAGAGTCTACTCCCAAGCATTTGGAAACATCAAGCTCTAGTCCTAATCAAGATCAAATCATTTTCATCCAACCTATCCATAATCTATATCATTTTTATGATCAAGATGATATCCATAATGATGAAGAGCCTATCCATGAGCAACTTGATCCTATACCCATCCATGAGAAAGATATTCCAAATTCACCTCCACCTAGTCCTATCCATGATTCATCAACATCCACTTCCCTTGATGAGACAAGTGCCTCGCAAGCACACATAGAAGATCAAACAAATACTTTGGATCTAAGTGAACACAATGCTAATCAAGATCCTAATGATCCTCCATCATATCCTATTGGTCTTTCTACCCTCATTCATGAATGTTCCTCCTTCGAACAACAACAACCATTATCTTCTCCATCCAATAAGGAACTCATGTCTAGTGTTTCACCTACACCTAGTCCCATTGTCCATTGCACACTTCAAAATATGAACCACCAAGGTAAAGGTCTAGACCTTCATGAACAAGGCATTTTGGAGCCCGTCCATGCCAAAGTCCCTCCACGCTCTTATGGACTTGGACATACACCTCAAGGACACCAATCTCAAGATGTTGGTATTTCCTCCATGCATCCTAAGTCCACTTTCCATCATAAAGCCTATCATACGCCTAAAACATATGTTGCCATTCCACCATCGTCATCCTACAAATGTCAAAAGCATGTGACCATACACTTCCCTCCATCCACTCTACCACCATTGCTTCCAACTCCTGATATTCCACCATCTACTTTACCACCATTACTCCCAACACCTAATATCCCTACCATTCAATCCTCTTATCCATTTATCCATAAATCCTCTAAACATCTTAATCATGACCAATCAATGCACACATTGTCTAAACATAAATCTTCCACTCATTCCACCAAACCCAAGGGATTCCAAAATAAAAATTTGGATGCCTCTACACATAAAGTAAAAAATTCTAATGGTCCTAATTCCTTAGCATACAATTGCAAAATATAAAAGACAAGTACATCTAAAAGGCTATATAAGCCCATACCTCCAAAAGTAAAGGCCAAAACTAAAATGGTTTGGGTACCTAAGCAAAAAGAAATCAAGTCAAACGAGGCAACCACATCACAAAAATCCCAACCATCCCCTCCCATCCAAAATGCACATTCCATTCAAAAATATCATAGTCCATCCCACAAGCCAAACAAAAATCATACAAATATCAAGTCTATGTGGGTACCTAAGGCACTTCATCCACCACCTCCTAAGAAAACATCTCCATTGCTTCCTACCACCCATCCACATCAAAAGCTTCAATGTTTATCACAATGTGTGCAACCATTGGTCATGGTTCCTTTCCATTTCACACCAATTCCACATACCTCCATCTCCCCACCCTTCACTCATTATCCTACATATCTCCCCCACCATCTTCCTATGGTCCTTGCTTTTGGCTAAGCCTCCCCATTCATCTTTTACATAAGTCCCATATAATACCTATCATCTTCCCTACATAATCTGTATCATAATCCATGATTGTCCTCCATAATCCACACCATAATCCATCATCTACCTACTCCATCTCCCTTTCATGTCATCCCTTACCAACATCTATGAGCATAATGACATTTGACATGGTCCATGCAATGACATCCATCCCTAGTGGGACTATCACCTTTCATGCAACTAGACACTTGAGTCCCTCCTATCCAAAAGTCAAAAAGTTAAAAAGTCAAAAAAAAATTTAAAAGAAAGAATAAAAAAAAGAGTAAAGAGAAATCCCTTCGTCCAACGGTGAAAACCTGGTAAACAGGCACCCTGGATAAGTACCATGATGAAAATCGGGCAAATAGGCGTCATGTGTAGGTTGATCTTCTATGTCACTTACACTTGGGGGCACAATGTCTTATCTATCCAACCTATCATTTTCATGTCATATCATGTCCATCCTACCTACCATCTTTAGCCATCATACATACCTATCATATTGAGTCCATTCATCCACCCTTCTTCTTTTGATCTTGATGAAGATATAGGGGCAAAGGTTGAAACATGCTTTGAGTATCTCTTGACATACCTCATCTTTCTAAACAAGCCTATCATTATCCTATTGTCATACATTTTATCCAGAAAAATCCTAAGTCTTGTACCTAGAATGGGGCATGTTATTCCTATGTGACATAGTCTTTGGAGATCACATCCTTGCTCTCTTATGATGCATACATCCATACCATCCATTTATCTATCATGAGATTTTTATCCCTTATCCCATCACCCACCCTTGCACCTAGACTTGGTTTTCCCCTTGCCATTGGTATCTAGCAAAAAGGCTACTCAAATTTTCATCCTTTGACACCTCAAAACATTTCAAAATTCCAAAAAAATCAAAACATTTCAAAAGTCCAAAAAAATCAAAACATTTCAAAAAAAGTCCAACAAATCAAAACACTTCAAAAGACCAAAAAAATCAAACATTTCAAAAAAGTCAAACAAATCAAAACATTTCAAAAAAGTCCAACAAATCAAAATATTTCAAAAGTCCAAAAAAATCAAAACATTTCAAAAAGCCAAAAAAATCATAAAATGTCAAAAATCCAAAAACATCAAATGGCCAACAATAATCCAAATGCAAGTTAGTCCTTAATCCATACCAATCAAGTTGATCAATCTTTTCAAATTATCCAATCACATCCTTTGGTCTTGATCCTAATCTTATTGTAAACCAAATCAATCAAAGTCAATCAGTCAATTATCAGTCATCCTTGTGTTAGTCTAGGGATATGTCATTCCCCGCAATGACAACACTATCATCATCAATTAATCAATCAATTACTCATCGGTTTACAACTTGATAGGGGCAATACCTTGTTTTTTTTGTATCATTTGTGCATGCTTGCTTGATTGCTTGTGTGTGTTATCATTTTTTTCTTGCATTTGCATCAAATCCGACTTATTCTGGCTAATATTCATATCTTGTATCTAGACAAGGTTGTATTACGCTAGGGCATGAGACACATCGTCACCTTGGTCCTTATACCTTGGTGCATAACGTCTAGTGCTAAATCAAACATCATGGTTGCTCACTTTCATTGCAGCATAATGCATCTTTCACTTCTTCTATCCATTCCTTCATCTTTAATTCTTGACCCATCCCTTTCATTTCGAGAGCCTACCCATGTTTGTCCAACCCGCCTATCCTCTCAAGGGGGCATCATCATCTCATCATCATTATCTTATCTTTCCTTCACCATCCATTTTCTTTTACCCGTACCTTAGCTTCTTTGAAATGATGTTACTCGACACAAATCTCATCATCTCGAACATCATCTCAAAGAGGGGAAATATGTAGACACCCAAAAATGTCCTCTTACAACACCTATCTCGACATTACATCATTTAGGCATCTTGTGGTATTTTTTTCCCTAGGTACCCATGCCATCATCTAATTAGTTAAATAAATCTTATTTATTTGACTAATTTCATTTATTCCCTTCCTATGCATAATCCATCCATTCCTCTAATGTTAATTAAATAATTTATATTATTTAATTAATTAAATCCTTTCTATTCATTCTTCTAATGTTAATTAAATAATTTATATTATTTAATTAATGAAATCATAAATCCAACATTAATTAAATAAACCAAATATTTATTTAATTAATAAAATCCTAAAAAGATATTCTCGCTTTCTTTCCAAAATTGAAACTCATGTGTATCTAATTAATTTATTTAATTAGATAATTCATTAATTATCCTTCTCGTCTTTTTCAAGATTTATTTCCTTTAAAACAGGAAATGAAATCTTTCTATCTTTTTTGACATCTTATCTCATCTCGTTGTATTTCCTCTTTTGTCAAAAAACAAATCCTTATTGAATCTTGTCAAATCTTATCTTCGTGAACATCACAGCTCTATAAATACGGCCTCTCACAATACATTTAGGGGGTTGATTCGTCTAGCATCCTTACTCTGTCAAAATCAATCTTCCATCTCTATCTATCATTCTCTCTAGTTGTCATTTTCATTGTCAGGTCGTTATGCTGCAGGAATGAGCATCCAACATTCCTCCATTATCAACCCTTCAAAATCTCGCATTCTCATGCAGGTGGAGAAGAGCAATGGAGATAAATCAAGTTTAGTGTGGAGATCGGTTTGCATTTGTGCTTCTTATTATGATTTTTGTGTTGTTTCGTACTCTATTGTGCTTGATAGGATTTAATTAGTTTATTATTTTCAACACCATTAAATCTGATTTTTCCCTATTTACAGTTCTCTCATCTTGGAGGACATTCCTACTGAGGTGTAGGTTGCAGACATCTTCACAAAACCTTTGGCATCACCACACTATCTTCAGTTGCGATTGATGCTTGGGGTGAAGGAAGTTGTCCTTGGGGGGTCTTTGTGAGGCCTTCCTTCCTTCATGCTTTTTTTAAGCATGCTTTCATCTCTTTTTGGAGAGGAGTTTTTTCCCATTGGGTTTTCTCCTTTTCTTCGCTTTAAAGAGATTTGGTTGTATTTTGGGTACCTCATCTGGTCTTGTTGTCGGGACCCATCTTTGCTTTCATGCATTTCATCCTTACATTTTTACCTTCTCCCTAAGTTCATCTTAATGGGGGGTGTTAGAGTAAGAGGTTAATTGCTTAATTAATTTAATTATGTTGATTAATTAAATAAGTCACCTTTACTTGATTTTTCACTTAAGCTAAACTTAGGCCCATTAATAATTAATTAATTATTAATTATTAATTACTCCCTTTAGGGTTTTGATCTCCTTTCATAAGGATTGATCTTATTGTAATTAATTAAATTCTTGTTTATGCATTTTTGCTTCACGACAAGTAAGAGCACCATTGTTGCGTTTCGTTATCTCTTCTATGTGATAGGTTATTTTCTTGCAAGTGTTCAATGGGTTCTATGAGGTTGTATTTCTCAACTTCAACATGCATGATAAAATTACTCACCATGATTGGTGTAGAGGTTGGCATAACATAAACTAGTGTTGATCCTAGCAAATTTTCAATAGGACTTGAATTTGAAGAATACTTTGTTGAATAAATTTCTTCAATGACATCATTTTTGTGTTTTGAAGGTGACACTTAAGACATTTCTATGTAATAGCAACCTTTGTGGCCTCTTTGAGCAACTCTTCATGTTTTAAAGCAATTTATCCTTCATGAGGTACATTATTGTAATTGTCATGCACTTATCTTTTATTTTAAGTTGAATCTTTTCCTCTCCATAAAAATGTATGCTCCTTTGGGACTTTTGAGCAATTTTGATGTTTTCAAGCAACTTATTCCTCATAAGGTGCACTTTTGTGGCTTGTATTTAGTTTTCCTCATTTTTCAAGTTTATTTTGTTAGAGTAATTTTAGTACTCTAGTACTTAAGCTTACTTAGGTCATGTTTCTTTTCAGTGTCTCAATTCATATGATGAGGAAACATGTCATGATATAGTTCTATACTCACCTAGGGTTTCCTTATGATTTCTCTTTAATTTTTAGGTTTCCTTTATAAGGATTCATTGTATCATTATTACATTTTTTAGGATGTTTTTATAATCAACATGATTCATTTTTTTGGATCAATTTTCTTTTAGTGTCCACAATATTGTTATTTCTCTCGTGTATGCTAGGTGTTTGATTGTAGGTGATATTAGAGAGCTATGAGGTTGAGGGATCAATTGCGACATGGTATAAGAGTTCCAAATTTACAATTCTCTATTCGAATTTTGAGAGATTTGGTTTTGGTTGAAATTTTGGTGTCTTGAACTCAAATGGACATCATTGTTGCATTTGGAACACACAAAAACCTACAAATTGATTGTCTTTGTCATATCCCCCAAATTATGATACTAAAATATAGAAATAACCAAGCAATCATTGTAATTATAATTAGCAAATTCATTTTAATCAGTAAATTATGAATATATATATATATTAGCAAATTTATTATCATTATAAATTATTAGAGTAATATTATACTTATGAATAAAAATAAAAATATATTGAATATAATTTAAATACAAATATAAATATATATTGAATAAGCATATAAATATAAATATATTAATAGCATGTGAAACCAATATAAATAGTAACAAGTGCCACATAGTGGCCAGTACTTGCCTTTATAGTATTGTAAGTATAGTTTTGTAGGGTTGAAAAAGATTAAACGTAAGTTTTATTAAATCAATAAAATTAAATATAAACTTTATTAATTAGTTCTATATCGTAGATTTTTGCATTTCTTAATGGAACAAAAAATTAAAACATGTAATTATAATTATTTTTAGTAATTTTACTTATAAAACATATCAATAAATGTCAATTTTATTATACTTTTATTTCTAGTGAAGTTCATAATTTATTATTTTATTTACTAAATAGTATAATATTGATTTTATAATTGTATATTTAAGATTTAGAAAATAATATTATTTAAAAAATATTATAAAATATTTAACAAATAATTTAAAATAAAATAAAATTATAATTATCATTAAAATAATTTTGTTATAAAAATTATAATTTTATATTAGTAATATTAACAAAAATTTAAACGTCTTAAAGATATATGTTTATAAATAAAAAAATAATATCACAAATTAAAAATTAATCAAAACACTCAATAAACTTAATCATGTCGCGGTGCTATTATGCTCCAAAGCTATATTGATGAAAGTGAATAGCATTGACAAAATAATGAACAACATGAAATTACCAAAAGATAATTGTCTTGGCAGATGTCTGTCGCCACGAACCTCTAAATGCCTTCACCAAAAAAGGTTTAATATAGTTATATTCCTGCAACAATGTGGACTGCCATACCCCCGAATATCTAAAATGAAACTATACTACCTATTTATTACTTATGTTAAAAAATAAACTTTATTCCTAAAAACTAGGCATAAGAATAGTTCACTTTTATTTTTCCTTAAAATCAGTCAATAATACATACAAATTTTTAACCAATCATATGTTTAAAAAATATTTTTTATAATTTATAAAGTTAAATAATTTACAAATTCACTTTATAAAATTGAATTTTATTTTATTTTTCAAAAAATTATTGATTTTGATTGATTGAAAGTCAATTTAATAATAACTAATTAAGTAACCAAAACAAAACTCATTGCAATAGCAAGTACTAATAATAAAAAATATATTATATTAATAGCTGCATCATAGGCAACGATAACTCATACATCGCTGATTTGAAGTCAATGATTAAGAAAAGACACAACGATTGGGAAGGCAGTGATCTTCCAAAAAGACATGGCCCTCCACATGAATCACATCTCTTTTCCAAGGTGGGAAGATATAAGATGAAGTCATACAAGAAGGGAAAAGGCATCAAAAGGTAAGAAGAATAGATTCTGAAAAAGACAAAGAATCATTTAATAAAGGATATAAACTAAAATCAGATCGATCCATCAGCAAGTACACAATATCATTTGAATATTAGCCAGTAATCATCATGAGAGTCAGATTCATCTACATTCATGGAAGCTAAAATAATATAATATAATTAGATTTAAAGTAGAGTATAAAAACATGAATCAACTAGAGATCAATATCTGTACAGAGTATAAAATAGTAGGTCCATATATATATTTGTTAATAAAATAAGTTTAAGAATATATATATATATATATATACATTAGTTCACATGAAATGATTATTGAAAGATAGAAATTAATTACAAATATATACATATATATACTTATATAAAATTATACAATAATGATGCTTGCAACAATTATTAGGCCTTATAAGTAATTGTGATATTTTAAATAAGTATGGATAGTACAGACTTATCCGCTTGATCAACACTAAAAATATCTTCTAAGTGTGAAAAACGGATCAATTGGGAATGAAGGTAAAAGATCTGTAAAGCATTTCTAGTATCAATATGCATTATTACTATAGGCATGGAACTAGATGTGTCCTTGATGATACCATAACATGAATGGATGCTATTGAATATTAATGCCTAAGGATAAATTTGAGTGTTTAAATCTGTTTGAAAACCTGCTTGTAGGAAAGGGCCTGAGAAAGCGGTGCGTGCCTAGAGATCCCACTTAAGATCCACCCAGTCTTAAGGAAAGGATGGGCCATGGATGAGTGGAAGTCCCACTTAAGATCTGCTTGATCCTAAGGCAAGGATGGGCCATGGATGAGTGGAGGTCCCACTTAAGATCCACCCAATCCTAAGGAAAGCATGGGCCATGGATGAGTGGAGGTCCCACTTAAGATCCACCTAATCCTAAGGAAAACATGGGTCATGGGTGAGTAGAGGTCCCACTTAAGATCTGCCCTAAAATACTAAGGCAAGGATGGGCCATGGATGAGTGGGAATCCCACTTAAGATCCACCCAAATCTTGAGGCAAGGATGGGCCATGGATGAGTGGAAGTGCCTAGACCATTTGCGCGCTCCCCCTGATTCCACTAGTAGGAAAAGTGTCTTCCGAGGTTGTGACATGGTTGGGGAAAGCAGGTATGAGTCGCTAGTAGGGAGAGTTGTGGTATACAACCTCTTAGGCTAGGAAAATGGCTTAAGGTGAACCCACCCTTGTTACTCCTCCTAGTTCATAATAGTTGCATTAATGATAAGTTTTTAAATGTGATGCCATAAACTAATGCTAACAAATGTATATATGCATGTTTGGTAATATTTTTCATGGATTGAATGTAGGTTTGTAATTCCAAATTACATCATTAGGGAGCTATTCAGTTGAAAAGGTGAAAACCATAACCCTAGTTTGTGGAAATTGTGATCCATAGGCAAATTCTAGGACAAACTAGGATAGGGGACATTACAGTCTTTTGTCAAGTTTGAAGTGGAATTTTTGAGTCATCTTTTTTATTATTGTACAAATTTTTAAGGCATCAAAATTTGTACAATTGTACAGACTGTACGACTCAATGGACAAAAAAAATACCCTCCTACATCTATAGATTTTTGGCCCTCTATGATTTATTTTAGTGATTTTTGGGGCAATTTTTTTAGATTTTCGAATGTGATTTTTAGGTGACATTTTTTTCACAATAGTTGTCTAATTTTTCCAGTGAGTCGAGTTTTTGATTTTTTTTGGGTGCAAATTTTTTTTGGATGCATTTAATTTCAACATCGATCTACAATTTTTTCTTTGTGGAGTGGTGGCTATCTATTTCCCTTCATGGTGATTGACAAATTCAACTATTTAGTGGATTTTATTTATAGGATTTTTTGTTTGTGTGGAAAAATTCTACAACTGTTGATTGTATATGTTCATTCATATTTTTTAAACTTTTGGTGACTATGAAAACTTGGCAACATTTTATGCTTTCTTGAGTGATCTTTCGAAAATTATCAACTAATGTCCTTTTTTGTGTCAACTATGTAAAATCAATGGTCCTTCTTTGCTGCATTTTCTTGCAGGTCAAATTTTATTTTTGGCCCATGATGAGACTTCCTTTTCCTAGCTGAGTTAGTTCATTTTTTGTAGAGAGATTTATACTAACATCAGTGATGAATTTATGCATTGACAACCACTTTATTTCTTGCTCGTGGTGTTTAGCCTACACCACTAACTTTTGAAGTTTTTATTGATCATGATATTCTTTTAAGGTGATTTCCTTATGTATGAGCAATTCCTTGGCGGTGAAACTATTATACTTTCCAACGATTTTCGTGCCATCAACATGTTTCTTGGTTTAGAAAATTCTTGTGGTTTACAAAATTTTCGTGGTTTTTCGACCTTGTGCCATTGGTGGCCCATGGTTCTTCCATGCACAAAGGTGTTTTTGGCATTTTTCAATTTGGAACCCATATGCATGGCCCATTTCCTCTTTCTTGGTAGATTTCTCGGTGCACACAACTTCTTTCTGTCATTTTTCCACGTTTCTTAGTGGCACGATGTGATCTTCTTGATAATCAACACAATTTTTGACAACATTTGCCTTTTTTGATAATTGGGTCATTTTTCTATCTATTGGTAATTTTTCTATTGAGTTGGGAATATTCTATCACTAGCAATGAACATTTTGTTTGATGACATCATGTTGTATGGACGACCACCCTGGGCCCCTTCTAGCCCTAATTTGTCATAAGTGAGTTTTTTTTTCTAGTATAACTTGGGCATATGGTATCAAATTTTGGTGAACAAGATATCATTGGGAATTTGGTTCTGATCACGTTCCATTGGTGTAGGAAATTTTCATATTTTTCTAATGATTTTTTTTATCACTTTCGAAGTCAGATGTGTTATTTTCGTTTTCAATCTCACAAGTTTTGAGCAATTCTTTTGTTTTTTGTGATTCTAATGGCATTAAAAATTTCTTTTAGAGCTCTTCCAAGTTATCCATGCACTTTTTCCAAAATTTTCCCCAGGTACATTTAACATTTTTTTGTGTTTTTACATTCTAGTGAATTACTTGGACATTTTGGCTCTTAGGAACATTCTATTTGCATGCGATGACTTTATTTGGGCTATTTTACATGTATTTCCAACATTTTTTCCTATTTGAGCATTGTAGCCATTTTTGAATGCAATTTCTCTTTTGTAGACATACTGAGATAAAATGCCATTCTAGTGTATGATTTTTGGGGATTTTTCACACATTGTTGTGTCTTATATTGTGCTTGTAGACACATATAAATGTCCTTATAATAATTTAATTTCTTCTATTAATTAAATAGGTTCCATTATCTATTTAATTAATTCATTAATATATTTTCCTCCTAAACCATTTGCATAATCATTAACTCATCCATTTCATTAATCATTAATCCATAATCATTTAAATACATCCTTTACACATTTTATACATAAATCATTATATTCATTACATAATCATATTTCCATAATCATAAACCCATTTCATAAATACATTTACATGATCATTTGTCCATTTCATAAACCAATTTCATTAAACAATTTAAATAATCATTTATCCCACATTCTTCTCGAAATCCAGATCTTTCCCACAAGGACATCTATAAAAGCTTGCTTTCTCCTCACTTTTAAAACACAACTCCAATCTCATTTTGATCAAATCCATTCTACATAGCCTCTTGTGCTTTTTGCTACAAAAATCTAAGAGCAAAGACAAGATCTTGTAAATAGGACAACAATGTGTTAGAGTAATAATTTATTTCACTTAATTAATCTAATCATATTGGTTAATTAATTAAGTCACTTATCACTTTAGTTACTTAAGCTAAACTTAGGCATATTAATAATTAATTATTTATTAATTATTAAGTGTGCACACTAGGGTTTCCTTTAAGGGCTATGCATACATTGTTTTTATAAAGCAATTCATCACTTGTAATTTCTCAGTTCTTGAATATTATACATTTGCACATCTTCATGCAAATTTCTTTACTCTTTGTATTTTTCTCTTTGTGGAAGGTATTTTCTGGTTTGCATGTCTGATCTTGGATTCTAACATGGTATCAGAGCCTTGATTTGTAGCCCCTTCTCAGTTTTTTGGAGAATTTCATTATAGAGCATGTTCGGGGTTCCTCACGGGTTTCATGCCTTGAACTTATTTATGAAGCATTTTGGATCAGATCGAGCATCTCCATTGGATTCAGAGCACTGGAAAAAGTCAGGATTGACTTTTGTTTTATTGATTTTGGTCATTGTTGAAGGAATATGTGAGGGTTTCAAGCTCAGTGATTTTTTTGCAAGATCTAGGAGTAGCCAATTTTTTGGGGCACTTTGGGATCAAACGAAGGTCACCATTGCGTTCGGGTGGATGTTTCTAAGTTTTTTGATATAAAATTTTCCTATATTCGAAGAAATTTGGTTTTGGGGCAAAATTGTTTTGCCAGGGAGGCTGTATGGCTTCCCAGCATGCACTTTGAGGTGTTTTATAAAAAAAAAATTATAAAAAAAATTATAAAACAGGCGTTGAATCCTGCACCTCTAGTTTTAAACCAGGTGCTACCACTGCGCCACCTGGCAGCCACCAGGAGCAGCGCCCCACCAATACGCCGCTAGCCTTAGCTCTAGCCCTTGCAAGCTCCATTCATAGCTAGCCATGGTCCTATTGGGGACCGAGCGCTATGCGCCCAGCCCGCGGCTGCTTCAGCCCACCGCACCGGTCATATTGATGACCAGGGGCTTCGCCCCAGACCCCAACCTCTAGCCCCTTGGTCCACCCAGGCGAGCAGGGGCTTATTTTTTTAGCCCCTTGGGCTGCCTATAGGCCAAATTGGGCCTTTTGGAGCAACTTTCATGAAATCAGGCATAACTTTTGCATACAGTGTCTTTTTTTTGCAAACAAGATACTGTTGGAAAGCTGATTCCAACACCGATCTAGTGGTGTAGTAAGGTTTTCCATATTTTTCTCCAATATTATTTTTCAGTCCTATGAAGTCAGATGAAGTAGTTTTCGCTTCAGAGGGCATATCTTTTGACTCGGTTATCCGTTTTTCACCATTCTTGCGGTATCAGAAAGCTAATTCAGTCCTCTACACAGATCTGAGGTCATTTTTAATCATGGAGGAAATTGTGAACATTGGTTTGTGAATGCACTCTTTTTTGTTTTCATGCACTAGGTTTGCATTTTCTCTTCAATTTATGCATGTTTTGCATGTTCTCCTTTTACAATCATGGGGTATTGTAATAAATGAAATTCTATAAATTTCCATTTGGGAGGGCTTCTTGCATAATAATCTGATTAGAGTGTAGTTGCACTGCATGCACTTTGATCTCATCTTCATATTGATGATAACTCGTATGAGTTGTATCTAGATTCTGTAGATTCTTTTGGCCACATCTTGCTCATAGCTTGACACATTTTGGTTCACATCGGTTCACATCTTAGTTTGAGGGCCATTCATTTTATGGTTAATGTTCCAAAATATTCATGGTACTTGCTCCTATGGATCAGTTTTAGTCACAGTTTGGCATCGACATCAAGATACACATAGCTTCCAAAATATTTCATCATATCATTCCCTCTTATGGGGGGCATCATTTATTCATCTACTGTTGCTTCATAGATTCTAGGGTTGTTCCAGTTTGTGAGATTTCTAGTGTTCCTTGGCATCGGGTCTGCTATTACATTATCATGATTTCGCCTGAGTCCTTTAGTGATTCTCATATGGTTTCTTGTAAACATAAGTATCTTTCCTTGCTTGCCAGATTCAGGATTCTAGTGTTACTCCACCAGTGTTCTTCCATTGCTTCTTTGCAGCAGGTCATCTCATTGAGGGGGGGTTTTGTCCCACTAAGTTTTCTCCTCTTTCTCATTCATTGCATTTGTACATGGGTACCTGATCAGGCCTTGTTACTGGGACCCATCTTTGCTTTCATGCATCTTTTCTTTAGTGTTTTAGCTACTTCCTAAGTTCATCTTAAGGGGGGATGCTAGAGTAATAAGTTATTTCACTTAATTAATCTAATCATATTGGTTAATTAATTAAGTCACTTATCACTTTAGTTACTTACGCTAAACTTAGGCACATTAATAATTAATTATTTATTAATTATTAAGTGTGCACACTAGGGTTTCCTTTTAGGGTTATCCATACATTGCTTTTATAAAGCAATTCATCACTTGTAATTTCTCAATTCTTAAATATTATACATTTGCACATCTTCATGCAAATTGCTCTGCTCTTTCTATTTTTCTCTTTATGGAAGGTATTTTTTGGTTTGCATGTTTGATCTTGGATTCTAACGCAATGGAGTTTGATGTCTTTTGAATGCTCGTGTTTTTTTGGTTTTCATAGTGTAGCTTCATTTTGAATAAGAAATGATCCATTGATTTTATGTTGACATATTGATTTGGATTTATAGTTTAAATCATTTAGTTTTTCAATTTTCAGCATATTACAAATGGTGAACCCGACATAAATGAATATTTAATGGTTTCATAGATTCGTTTAGTTTCTCTCATTTTGCATGGCTCGATTTCAATTAGTTTTATCATTTTCTTGAGAGTCTGAAATCCTTTTCATTGAATTCATTTTGCATATTTCCTGTAATAATTTCATTCCATGAAATGACATCTTTGTGAATAATTCACATTCTATCAAATAGTTTGCACACCTTGAGTATGCTTTCAAATTATGCATACATAAGGGCGTTGAATTTACACTAGCAGTTTGCATTTGCTTAAAGGTTTCAAAAGCTTTTTTTTCAAAAAATCCATTTTGAGCACACCCCACAATCATTGTTCTCCATGAGATGACAACTCTTTTAGGCATTCTGCCAAACGTTCATGAGCTTTGTGTATCCTTCTAATTTTGCATGCATGTCTACCATGGTGGCTGGAATTGCAACGGTAATAAAAAAATCCTTTTTCAATCATGCTTTGATGGATTCCCATGTTAGTTTTAGTTCCCCCATTTCAACACACAAATATATTGGTAAAGTTTGTGGAATTTGGAATTACACTTGCCAATTGCATTTGCTTAAAATTCTACTGCTTTCTCAACAAATCCATTTTTCTGCAAACCCAACAATGATGGCATTCCATGAAATCACATTTAGTGCATGCATTTGTTCATAAAAAATTCAAAACCTTATCAAGAAAACCATTTTGTGCTTTTTTTAAGTGTTGAAGTTGAAAATTTCTGCATGGAAACTCCAACATCAAAAGCGTAACATGAGGGTGTTAAATGTACTACTCTTAATAATGTTCTTTTACAATCTTGTTGTTGTTTTGTTCCATAATGTTCCTGATTGAACTCTTTTTAAAATCTTGACAGGGTCACCTTTGTAGAACTAGGCCCCATCATTGTCACAACCATAAGGGACTCATGATATTCTGTTAAAAACTCCGCATACCTCTAAGCTCCTCTATGAATTCACGCTTTGCTTCATCTTCCTTGGAAAATAAAGCGAGGGATTCTACACTTGACAATTCTTCTCACGAGAGTTGCATTTTGATCTGTAAATTAACTGAACGTTTCTTAATTTAGTTTAATTGCTTAATCTCTAATTTAGGTTTCTTAATTTAGTTTAGTTTCTTAATCTCTAATTTAGATTTAAATTTTTCTAACTTACATCTTAGATATAGATTCTAATTTAATTTAGATTTAAGTTTCTAATTTTAGATTTAAGTTTTTCTAATTTAGATTAAAAGTTTCTAATTTAGTTTAGATTCTTAGTTGCTAATTTAGTTTAAATTTTAAGTTTTCTCTAATATAGTTTTAGTTTCTAATTTCTAAATAGTTTAGTTTTTAAATTTCTAAATTAGTTTAGTTTTTTGTAATTTTCTAATTTAGTTTGGTTTGTAAATTTCTAAATTAGTTTAGTTTTCAATTTTCTAATTTAGTTTAGTTTTTTTTTTAAATTTCTACTTTAGTTTAATTTTTAACCTCTTGTGCTAACTAGGGTTTTTGTAGCTTTCCGTTGGTCCAAGACATCTTTGAGAAACTACTAATGGGTGGTTTTGTAGGCTTTTGTGTGTTCAAGACTTTATTCTGAAACTACTAAATCTTGTTTGCTTTAGATTAGATCACATTTCAATTGGTGCTTAAAAAGAACCTTGTTTGTTGTGTTTGGTGCGCTTGCACATTCTATGTTACCCGAGCTAGTGTGTATGTATCCTCTCCCCTTGTGTACTTGTGCGATCCTGGGTGACAAGAAATACACATTAGTCTCCTTTTTATTTTTTAGGAGAGGATTCCCTGGGGATATCATCACCTTAGGGTTTGACCTCAAGCACATTTCTCGGCAAGCTATATCAAAGGGAGGAGAACGAAAGTTGTACACCAAGGAGTGGCTAGCGTTGTTCGAAGCCAAGCCGCGAGACCCTCGGTCCGCCGATACTTGCTAGTGACGAGAGTGGGAGTGGAGCTCCCAGTTCTCAGGCTATTACAAATGAGCTATTTGTTCATGGCAGTCCCCCACTAGACACCTCTTGTTTTTAGAATCCTAGGAGCCTTTCAGCTGTTGTTTGATATAGTGTAGGGTACAATATCATGCCCAAAGATACTCACTACTGACTCCCTTGAGTAGAGATAACAAATTCCTCTTTAGGGAATTCAAAGTTTGGTGCACCCGAGAAGTGAGTGCCGTGGAGGGGAGCCAGTTCCACCAAACTTCTAAGCTATCTTCTCTCGAAAGAGAAGTGTTTCACACTGATCTTGGGGTATTTTAGTGGGCTATACCAAGTATACAAACTTTTCTGAATAACTAGGTTGTGCTTGTCTTAAGAGTGTCTTTATTTGTGATATATTGGTGAATCCATTGGGCTCTCCGCCCTTAAGCTATACCCTATTTTTTAGTTAAGAGCTAACAACCACTTTGTCTTCCAAGTTGTCTAGTTTTACCAGTGAGTCAATTTTTTTTTTTTGGGTGCAAAGTTTTTTTTTGAATGCATTTATTTTCAATGTAGATCTACAATTTTTTCTTTGTGGATTGGTGGCTATCTATTTCCCTTCATGGTGATTGACAACTTCAACTATTTAGTGGATTTTATTTATAGGATTTGTTGTTTGTGTGGACACCTTCTACAACTGTTGATTGTATATGTTCATTCACATTTTTTAAACTTTTGGTGACTATGAAAACTTTGCAACATTTTATGCTTTCTTGAGTGATCTTTTGAAAATTATTGACTAATGTCCTTTTTTGGGTCAACTATGTAAACTTGATGGTCCTTCTTTGTTGCATTTTCTCGCATGTCAAATTTTATTTGTGGCCCACAATGAGACTTCTTTTTCCTAGCCAAGTTTGTTCATTTTTCGCAGAGATTTATATTGGCATCAATGACAACTTTATGCATTGACAACCACTTTATTTCTTGCTTGTGGTGTTTAGCCTATACCACTAGTTTGAAGGTTTTATTGATCATGATATTCTTTTAAGGTGATTTCCTTGTGCATGAGCAATTCTTTGGCAGTGAAACTATTGTACTTTTGAACAATTTTTTGTGCCATCAACATGTTTCTTGGTTTAGAAAATTCCTATGGTTTATAAAATTTTCGTGGTTTTTTGACCTTTTGTCATTGGTGACCCATGGTTCTTCCATGCACAAAGGTGTTTTTGGAATTTTTCAGTTTAGAACCTATATGCATGGCCCATTTCCTCTTTTTTGGTAGATTTCTTGGTGCATACAACTTCTTCCTATTGTTTTTCCATGTTTCTTAGTGGCATGATGTGATCTTCTTGATAATCAACACAATTTTCGACAACATTTTCCTTTTTCAACAATTGGGTCATTTTTTCTATCTACTGGTAATTTTCTATTGAGTTGGGAATATTCTATGACATCCTGTTGTATGGATTACCATCCCTGGTCCCTTCTATCCCTAATTTTTCATAAGTGAGTTTTTTTTTCTAGTATAACTTGGGTGTACGGTATCAAATTTTGGTGAACAAGATATCACTGGGAATTTGATTTTGAGCACTTTCCAATGGTGTAGGATTTCTCATATTTTTCTAATGATTCATTTTATCAAATTTTCAGATGTGTTATTTTCATTTTCAATCTCATAAATTTTGAGTAGTTCTTTTATTTTCTGTGATTCCAATGGCATTAGAAATTTCTTTTAGAGTTCTTCCAAGTTATCCATGCACATTTTCTATATTTTTCCCCAGGTACATTTTACATGTTTTTGTGTTTTTACATTCTGGTGAATTACTTGGACGTTTTGGCTCTTAGGAACCTTTTTTTGCATGCGATGAATTTATTTGGGCTATTTTACATGTATTTCCAACATTTTTTCCTATTTGAGCATTGTAGGCATTTTTTGAATGCACTTTCTCTTTTGTAGGCACACTGAGATAAAATGCCACTTACTGTATGATTTTTGGGGATTTTGCACACCTTGTTGTGTCTTATGTTGTTCTCACTCTATATTATAAAGTGCCATGGAGGAGTTGTGTAGTGCCTTATATTTTTCATCACACCTTTTTCAAGTGAGCATTCCTTCCATGACAACACTGAATAGTAGTGGTTATTACATCATATGTGTGTGTCTTGGTTTGCAAACCTTTTTTTTAGTTGTAGGTACTCTTTTGTGCATATTTTGATGTTGTTTGTTCTCCATCATGCATTATGAAGTAACATAAAAATTATCCCTTTTCCTTACTTAATTTGGGAATAATTAATAACAAATAAACTTAATGTTGCCTTGATTTAGTGTTGTAATGTGTTTTACTTATTCGCATTAAGTCTAGGACCCTTTTTAATAAAATGGACTTAATGATGCCTTATTTAGGGTGTTGTAAAGTGTATCTTTACACTTTCACATTAATCTAGGGTTTTAATTAATTAATTGAGGTTAATTGAGCTTAATTGGCCCATTAAATTCAAATCCAAGCCTTATTTATTGCATTTTTCTGAGGGATAAAGCCCAACACTCATTAATAATATTTCACAACACTTAATTTGACAAGGTTCGTGTCTTAGGATAGTGACTTGGGACCCATTCACCACCTGAAGAATGGGTCCTCACTAGGTTCTAGGACCCCCTTTTGGCATGTTATTTCACAATCTCTGAAACAAGTCCTAGTTAAGTATGCTAGAACCCATTTTCCCTATGGTGAATGGGTCCTCCTTAACTTAGGACACCCCCTTTTGGGTGTGTTTCTAGCAAGATTTTAATAATTTCAAATCCTAGATCTGATGTCAGCTTGTGTTATTTGAATTTCGGGATTAAATCTTAAGTTATGTATAAATATAAGGTTATTTCACATAGTTTCACCTAGAGAAAATTAAGGCGATTTCAAGAGCATTCAAGTGAGCATTTACAAGAGCATTCAAGAGCATTTCAGAGGCATTCGAGGGAAGATTATTGAAGTTTTATTGCATAAATCAAAGGTCACATCATCATCTCAAAGGCATAGTGCATCATGCGTGTTGAGCTAATGCGTTGATGTAGTATTGAAGATCCAATTCAAGCATTGTTTCACATCCAAATTCAAGATCAAGATCTACATTCCTTAAAGCCACTTCATGCTAGATTACTGATTTGTCATCCAAGACTTCATCCAGGGTATTATTGTTTCATGCTTCATGTTTTATTATTTCATCATAGGGTTTAATTACCAAAACGGGGTTTGACCAAGGAAAACCCCTATTCCCGAACAATCAAAAAAAATTATTCTCTCTTGATGTGTGATTGTGGGTTTTAGGTTGAAGATCAAGTGGAGAGAAAAAGTTGCAAAAGCTGTCAAAGTTGTCATCTTTCTTGCAAGACCACGGAAAGTACTCTACATAATTTATTTTCAACTTTTGGGAGCTAAACACTTGAGATCTAGGAGTGCAGACATTGAAGAACATGATCTCGAAGCTGATTTTCTAGAACCCTATTAGGGACCCATTCACCACTAGGCGAATGAGTCCTTAGTGAGGGCTGAAACAACACTTTTTCAAAAAGGTACACGTCATTTTAGCATCTGAAAACCTTCTTTTTTACTATTATAACAGTTAGGTTTGTTTTCTGATTGTTATTTATGCATTTTACCTCTCATAATTGAGTGAAACAACTAGTCAAAAATTGGGTGCACCCATTTGCTAATCTCATTTGGTGATTGCACCCTCTTTTTCTATGTTTCACACTACATGGTGAGACATAATTTTAGTAGACTTGTCAGTTTTCTCTTGTTACCATTATGGGGGGGTTATATTTTTTGTGTTAATTATGCTTCATTTGTTTGTTTTGGAGTGAGCTATGTATCCAGTAGTTGTTCCTATGTACTAGGTGGATGTAGCAGCTAGTTACCCATGCATTTAAATGAGATGGAAAAATTATCACATAAAAACTCTTGCATTGTTGTTTCTAGAGGTGACCTTCCATTTTCACTTGATAAATGTTCTTCATACTATTGACACTTGGATTTTCAACTTACTTCTTTGCATTGTTGAGTAGTGTCATTGGGGTCACTTGTGCAGATTTGTGCTATCTATTTCTTTAATTGTTTTTTTTTCCTTTTTGTGCCATCTAATCATTGTTCAAGTACTGTCATTGGGGGCACTCATGTAGATTCTTGCCTTCTTGATCCTAATTATCAATTGTTTCAAAGGAGGTTCCTCTTTTTAGCACTATAGCAGTCATATTTTGATAGTTTTCTAGAGTCTCTTTGTGCCTTAGTGATGTTTTTCACGTTCCTATTCTCTTTGGGACTTTTCTTGGAGGCTTCTTAGTCCTTTATTCATATTTCTCTCTTTTGGAGAGGGGTTTTCTTCCATTGGTTTTTTCTCCTTTTATACATTTGTGAGAGATTGTTTGTATATGGGTACCTCATTAGGCCTTAGTTGTCAACACCCATCCTTTGCATCTCATGCATTCACATTTAGAAGTTTCAGCTACTCCCTAAGTTACACTTAAAGAGGAGTGTTGGAGTATTTTTAGTACTCTAGTGTTTAAGCTTACTTAGGTCATGTTCTTTTTTAGTGTCACAAGTCATTTGATGAGGACACATGTCATGATCTAGTTCTATCCTCACCTAGGGTTTCCTTATCATTGCTCTTTTATATTTTAGGTTTCCTTTGTAAGGATTTGACATTGTATCATTATTACATTATTCAAGATGTTTTTATAATCAACATGATCCATATTTTTAAATCAATTTTCCTTTGGGCTTAAAAGTCTTGTTATTTCTCTCACATGTGATAGGTGTTTAATTTTAGGAGATCCTCATTAGATGTGGGTTTGAAGGATCAACTCCAACACATTTGTCCCTAAAGTGCATGCTTTTGACAACAATGTATCCTTTTCTCATGTTCTCAAACTTACTTAAGAGACTTGAGTGCACTTTTGAGATTTGTATACACTTTTTGACATGTTTTTATCACTCATTAAAGAGGTGGCACATGTTTTTGGGAACTCTAAGAACTTTTTGTTCTAAATTGAAGTTCAATAAGTGATTTCTCTCTCCAAGTGCTCTTATTGGGTTTCATGAGCAACTTTTTGTTATGCTTTTACTTCACTTAAGTAATAAAGTATTCATTGGATCCTTGTGCAAGTTTTGTTATATTTTTAAGTTTATTAAAATAAACGAGGCTTGCATTTTGGACATTGATGCACTTTTTTGTATATTTCAAGTTGAAATTGTTAGTTAAGTTGAAAAGTGCTCACTTTTGGCCTCTTATGTTACTTTTTTAAATTTTCCATTGAATTGGGAAACCCATATACTTTTTGACTTAAGAGTTTGTTTATTGTTTTGATTTTAAGTTGACTTGCTACACCCCTTCCACCTTTCACATAAGCCTCTGAAGAATGTTTTTTCTACCTACTAAGCTCTTACTTTTCACCTAAAATTTCTTATATTGGCTTGCTATACACTTTTTTTTGTGTCTTGTCATTGAATTTTAAACATTTATTCAAGGAGGCATGCATGTGGACAACTTATCTACCCTTTTACATGTTTTTCATCTTGAAACTTGTACACTCTTTGTAGGCTTTCTACATTAGTATTGTACCATTTTCATGCCTTGGATTGTTTTAAATTTTACTTCTTTTTCTAGTTCTCATATTTTTCATGCTTAATCACAAGAGAGAAGGATTCAAGTATAACTCACAAAACAAGGAATGTTGAGGATTTGACTTGAAAATTGAATTAATATTAATTTTTTTATATGGGTGGAAAATTGGATCTATCTAGGGACTATAACCAGTAAATTAGTTTAGGAGAACCTTTAGAATATTTGGTTTGTTTAACAAATCAAAGTCATATTAGTTAGCCATAAAATTAAGATATTTCTACATCACCCAAACAAAATGTTAAGTAAACATTGGTGAACACAAGACACATTAATAAATAAGGGAATACATGACAAAGAACAAAAAAAAAACACTTACAAATGTGGGTGGAGAGAAAAACTATAGGTTATACAAAACCATTAACAAGTTGAGAAAAGTAGCAACCCCTCTTTAAAACTTGAGAATCAAATCATTAGAGCATGTATCCCTACGAACCATGAGCACAACTTGTTATGAATAAAGAATCAAGAGAACATTGGTATCCATTTGGAAAAAACATGGGTGGGTGTGAGTCATTGCTTTATGGCTCAAAGTGAACACAAAAAAGTTCAATGTTGATGAGATCTATGTATACCTATAGCTTGTACCACACAAAAGCCCAATTCTATTGTAGGCCTTCATTGCGAATAAAAATATGATATTTTGACTTCTTACACACTTAACATTCTTAAAATTTATTATACAACATTCTAACTTAGGCACACTAACAACTATTAAATTTTTAAACCATATCACTTTTTTGATGCACACAAATTTATTGGGTTTAGAACTAATTCAACCTCAAATAGATCATCTTCATCATTTATTTGCGATCCCTCAAAAAAATTAAGAAAATTTTGAATCTCTTACATTTGGCCTTCCATCTATTGAGAATATAACAACTATGAAGCTTAATTATATTGAAATAACTTAGTATTTTTGTGTGAAGGTGCTTTAAACAATCCCTCAAATTAAGAGAAGAACCCACTTAACTCATTGTCATCCCTTATGTATTTGGTGTCTTATTGCAAGGTAGGAGGAACTCAAACAATTTGTCTCTCTAGATGCTTGAGTACCCTCATCTTCCTTAGAGAATTCCTAACATATTAGCATGATTTTTCTTATGGCTGATATAAGAGTATGCTCTTCCTTGGTTAATAATTCTTCATCTATTTCAAAAAGCATCATCAAAGTTGGAAAAATATTAAAAATATCAAAAGTAGTTTTAGTAACTTAACAATGCAAAGGAAGCAACATTTTCATAAAAATATTGTTGCCCTATTGGTAATTCTATCTATACTTCATCCTCCTTTGGTTAACTCTCTTATTTTTCACTCTTTTTCAACTTATTGATTTTGTGAGTGCATGAAAACACCAAGCATATGACTATGTAAATCATTCGATACCTTATCAATGATATTGATATTCATTATATCTAATGGAGGAGTAGCTATTGGGCTCATCTTATAAACATTAACTCATTTGATTTCATTTTATCTATATATAAAATTTCTAATAGTTGTGTGAGCCTGTATAGTATTTATCAATTTCTTTCATCATGCTTATCAATCTTGTGAAACTTGCAATAAGTGTAAATTATAGGAGATTCTTCCAAAATTGGCCTTGTTAATGAAGCAAAAAAATGAGTCTTATTGGTATTATAAGGAGGATAGTTGTTCCTTCTTCGAAGAAGCAACTTAAATTGCTTGTTTATAAAATTTTGAGGCATTTACCTCTTCTTGATAGTTACATATTTGACAATCCTTTGCAAGAAAGGATCAACAAAACTTTAAAAATGAGGCCTAATTAAGCCCTTCCTTATCGTCCATGTAGAATTCACGTTTTCTTTTAGTTCAATTGCATGCTCCTATACATTTATCAAATCACGAGCTTGACTTATTTTGAGGAAGAAGGAAATATAAGGTGAGAGAGCATTGGTAAACTAAGTTGGGTGAATCTTTGGAGGATTCAAGGTGGTATTGATCTTGTTAACAAGATAATTGAAGCATGTAATAAAATCTCTCATAGGTTTCTTGTCATCATTCTTAGTAATTGTTGCCTACTTTTCGCTTACAGTTTCAATCAAGCAGGATAATCATATGTTAGATCTTCGAGAGGCCAATGGAACATTCACATGAGGGCAAGGATCCTACATATGTTGCTAGGTCATGGGGAACTCAGTGGGAGAACTTGCCCTAGGAAGGTTTAGCATGAAAATCATCTAAGGAGAAGGTCACCAAGACCTCTCAGATGTCTCACCGAAGAAAATGAGAGGGTTGCTGAAGGGTCATATTTAGCATAGCATCTTTCCGATGGGAGATGTCTCACCGACGGGAAATGTTGCTCTCTCGGCAAAGCAGGTTCTCATCGCTATGTGGTCTCGGCAATCAAGAGGTCTCGCTGAAATGAGGCGGTGTCAGCAAAGGGTTTTCATATCGGCATAAGGTCCTGGCGACCAACTGAAGTCTCACCAAAGGGATGTGCCTTTGATGTAAGGAATAAAGACCAATTAGGATGTCTCACCAACACCAAAATTCTTGCCGAAGTAGTTTGTTCCCCGAAATAAAGCGAGATCGCCAAAAGATGATGAGCTTGGGAAGAAGTCCTGCCGACAGATGGGGAGTCTTACCGAAACAAAAGGGGTCTCAGGATAGCGCTGTGCTTTCGGTAAGATCTCTCACCGAACATATGATCTCTTACCGATAGATAGAAGCAACACAAAAGAAAGAGGGCCCTTGGTACAACTAAGGGATCTTGCTGAGATGTCTCGGCGATTATAAAAAGTCTCCCCGAAATGAAGAGCTCGAAAAAAAGCGAGGGGCTCGACAAGAGGTCTTGGTGAATGGAAGTGGTCTTGCTGAAGGAAGAAAGGGGGGGCCTCGATATGTTTTCCTTCGGCATGATTATGGCCGACAACAAAAGATTTCACCGAGAATGTTTGACATCGACATAAGGTCATGCCGAAGTGAAGATGTCTCCCCGATAGGAAAAGGAACCCGCTAAAAGACAAAGTGTTCGGCATAAGGTCTCAGTGACCCATTAAAGTCTCATCGACAAGAAGGCCTTCGGTATAGCATTCCAAGTCAGAGAAAGGTCTCCCCGACTCGGTGGTGTCTTGCTAATAAGTGAACAACTCGGCGGAGGATGGATTATCGGCATAGGTGGGTGCCTTCGTCAAGATGTCTCGCCGATGCAGGAGGTCTCCCTTACATTTGACTTTGGTGTAGTTTCTAGCTGTCACCCTAAGGTCTTGCCGACATAGCCATGTCTTGGCGAATAAGGGTGATCTAGGCCAAAGGAAGTAGTTTCGCCATGATGTCTTGGCGAAGGCATAATGTCTCCCCGACCGAAGAGAAAGTAGCTCATCGCCGAGAGTTAAGGAACCCGGCAAGAGGTCTGGCCGACAGGCCAATGTCTCGCCGACAACAGGGGTCTCACCGGGTGTCTTGCTGAATGAAGAGTTCGCCGAAGGAAAAATAATTCTATAAGATGTCTCAATGAATGAAGGCGGTCTCAGCGATGGAAGCAAGAATCGGTATGACTCTTGGATCTCGCTTTGAAGTCTTCCCGACTTTCCACAGTCTTGCCGAAGGAAATAAAGAGCTGGGGGAGATATTGAAATGAACTCGGTGAAAAAGAAGACCTCAGTGTGAGGTCTGGGCGAACCAAGGACATCTCGCCGACAAAAGGAGCTCGCTGAGGAGTAATCTCAGCAAAGTAAAAATAGCCTTCGGTGTAACATTTTTAGCTCGCTATTGAGTCTCAATGACACGGGAAGGTCTTGGCAACATAGGAAGCGTCATCAGCAAAGGTCTCATCGAGGTGGTAATGTCTCCCTGACTGAGGAGAGGGCGCACTCATCGCCAAAACATATGTAGCTCGTTATGACTCTTGCCGACGATAACGAGTCATGCCGATAAGTTGTAGAACGATATAGTTGCATCGGTGAGACACAATGAGTGTCTCATCGACATGCAATTCAGATTGAGCGAGCCTTTGACTGTCGGCAGTCTCATGTGGCATATGGCCAGCCAATCATAGAAGGCCAAGAGCGAGCCGTGGTAGTCCGACTAGGAGGAAGAGGATCAACCGATGAAAAGCAATGTGTATCTGTTATGAACTCAGGGAAATTCAATGTAGCTCTTCGGTAGAGGATTCAAAGATGGACATGAGGCTCAAGAATGAATGTGATGGTTGTAGAAAGATCAGAAGGCTTCTCTGGGGGATATCTCTTCACGGACATGCACACGCAGGGTTTAGTATTAAATTCGGTCAAAATATCTAGGGAAAAATCTATTCCAAGGATTGATATTTTGTAAGCCCTAAGGGGTCAACACATTTTTGATATAAGGAATTTTTTGCCTTTTTGTAAGTAGTTCGGATTGTGCATTCAAAAGAGTTAGTTATTTTTATCAATCCTTTCTCGACTAAATGTATGTTTTTGTAACTCAACTGGAATCTAAAATACAACACAGAGCTCACCTGGGAAGCTACTGTTAATGTTTGTATCACTCTCATTTCTGTATTTAGACTATGCAAGTTCTTAACTGTGTTTTTCTGAAATCTATATTCATACCTGAGGCTATGAAATTCATCTTTCCTTCCTAAGATATGCATGTAGAGCAAACCTATTAAAAATAGCACATGAGTTTAAAGGGGTTATGTTAGGTAAGTGAAAAGCTGACTATTTGCTTTCCAGTGTATGTTCTTTCTGTGTCTGTTTCATGATTTCTTATCAACTCGGTGTATCACCATAGGAATAGTTCAGTTTAGTTCCATTTTCATGTATTCCTTCTCCTTTTACCCTTAAAGAATCAGTAGTTTAGGTGATACCCAAAGGAAGCCGGCCTTCTCCGCAGGTTCACTCCAATTTCAGGTGACCCACAGCCTTGGAGTGATCCAATGTTTCGCTAGAATGCTCAATTTTTACAACTTTGCATAGGGTGCATTTCTAGGTGACAACAGTAATTAAGAGTTGAGAAAACAAGAAACACCTATTCTCAACTAGATTGAAGCATTTTAAAAATATATCATGCACAAAATTATAGTTAGTGATGGTTTTGACGAAAAGATGGTGGAACCAATCTACAACACTTTAGGCCAAACACTACAAAAAATTGAATTGTTACATAGTAATGTGTAACACTTGAAATTCTTCATGATTTTTTTAATGTTTATCTATGCTCATTTTGATTTTGCCTTCCATCACTAAATAACTTTAGAAAATATTTATGTGATCCATGAGGAAGCTCATGATATGTTGCTAGGGATAATGAATTGATGTTTCCCAAGGCAAGGGTGGAGGAGGTTGATCTTTTCATCTTGTTGATCAACCATTACATGAATGGGATACTTGTTGAAAATTGGATCAAGATTAACTCGTTTCATTAAAGATGAAGTTAAGGCTCTTTAACTTTTTCATTTATGACTAAGAGGTAATATTAATGTTTTTACTATGATATCCATTTCCCTTCCCTCTTCATCTAGAATTGTTGTGACAATTCACAAAATTCCTTAAGTTGTCTAAGATGTATTCTTGATTATGTTGAATCTAATTTAAATTAGGTTGCAACACGAGCATATGGGAGACAAATGATCATTCACTAAATAGATAGGCATTGATTTTTTCACTCTTATGCCCCATGATAGGCACCAAAAATTATTAGCATTTGAATTTTCCCCTTTAAAGAAAACATAAGGAAAAAAATGTAAGGTAAAATCTTTCTTTTATAAAGAAGGAGAATTTTGTTGTAACAAAATGTAACTTGAGAACTCTAAACTATTGGTTTATAAAATACAATACAAACAAACTTAAAATAAACACTCTTATTTTTCGTTCTCGGGGAGGGCACAACGTTAATCAATAGTTCTTCACAATATGAGATATTTTCTTGAGCCTTTCATCTTAAAGAAAACTATTAGAATGGATATGAAATGTTCACTCTTTTTAGGTAAAAGCATTAATTAAAAAGTGTAAATATGATAGAAATATTGAATTGGATTAAACACACATTAGATAGTAAAAATCAATTTGAGGAATTTATACACAAAGCCTTAAATCCAAAGTCAATTATTACAACAATAAAAACTTGTAATAAATATCAAACACTATTTAGTTCATATAATAATTTTAACAAAAAAATATATGAAAAATTACCATTAGCTCATCTAAGTAATTAATAACACTTACAAGTGTTTAAAATATTTTTGCAGGATATAAATAAATAGAAAGCATATTGTATTTTCCTACACTAAAAGTAGTTTTCTTGGACATAAATAAAACCTTAAATATAAATTTATCTTCAGAAATATCAACTAAAATAAGAAATCCTAAAAAAAGGGCACTTATAAATAGACCTCATTAAAGATAAAGTGAAAATAGTTCTCTAAAAAATAGTAATGAAAAAAAAATTTGTGCATAAAAATAACTAATCTAGTATTACTTGGTTCCTCATAGTGAATCTAATGTAACTCCTTTTCTTTAACCATGTTAGATCCCGAAATCTAACAACCATTGCCAACTTACCAAATAGTCATGGTAATTAGAATCTAACACCTTTCTCCAACAATGAAAAAAAATTATGAGAAAAATCAACATTGAAATGTCTTGGATTAAGGGTGAGGGACATAATAAGATTCTTCACAATAATTGTTGTTAATGTTGGGAAAATCAAAGCTAGTGTTGGTATTTGTAAACATGTAACATAACTTAAAAGAAAAAATAATCTATCAAGAAACTTTCTTAAAATGCACCCTTTCTATGTTTAGAAGGTGAAAGTAAGACATCTCTACGTAATAGTGCACTTTTTTCCTTTTTGATAAAGTCTTAATGTTATTGAATGATATATGATTCCTATGGTGCATTTTTTAACCTTGAAATATGTCTGCATGTATTTTATTGTGAATTTTACACTCTGCACACAAATGTGTTATTCTTTGGGTCTTTTAAGAAACTTAATGTTTGAAAGTGGTTTATTTCTCACAAGGCATTGTTGCACTATGTTGTCATTAGTGTTTTCATTGATGTCGACTTATGTCAACCTCTAGTGTGGTTATGATGAGAAGGTGTTTGTGGTGTTGAGTAGGTGTTGTAAATGCAACATGGTCACTTGGTTTCCAAGTGCTTTTGAGAAAATTTGTATAGAGTTTATAAGGCGACAAGAGTGTGTTCTATATTGTGCTCTACATTTCTTTATGCTTGGGGATATGGTTGTGCGATTTGAATGTGATTCAAAAGTGTTTAGAGGTGTTATATTTAGAGTTTTAGCTTTTGGATCATGTAGTAGTAGAAGATGTGTTTGATAGTGTGTTGGACTGTGTAGAAGGTTGTCTGAGAGAAATTGAATTGATACACATTTCTTTGTGTTGAAGTTTCTTATCTTGTGGATTTGGGAATGTGCTAATATTGCCTATTTCTATCTTCCCTTGGAATTTTTTGTGTTCAACTGTTTCACAAGCTTGTTTCATGTGTTGTGTCTTAGTGGCAATTTGATTGGTTGTGCAGGATGATACTATTCTTAGTTGTAGGTGTTTGCGACAGTGTGTTTGAATATTATGCTAGTGTTGGAATATCTCAAGATGTTGTGTGATGTTGGTATGTGGTCCGTAGGATGTTTCCAAACCTAGTGAAGTGTGTATGTGGTTGCTTGTTAGTGTTAATGTTAGTTTGTCCAACTTAGCGTGTTAGTGTTACTTGTAGACGTGCTTCATGGTTTGTGGAAGCATGGTATAGCATGCTGGTATAGATTTGGGTCTTGGTTAACCCTTGGTGTGGTCCTTCTTTTCTTATTTCCACCACATAAGTATTTGGTGCCAACCTATTTGGTGGTTGCATGTTTGAGGTGCATATGTTTCATTGAGGCCAACCTAAGAGAAGGTTGTTTGAGGTTGTAGATGATATATATGCAAGGTCAATTATTGGAGAAGTAAGTAGTGTGTTGTATGGTGTGAAATGATGTAAGTGTGATCAAGTATTGTGATTTGAGTGTGAGCATGGATGCCTATGAATATCGGAAGCAGTGAGCAGAAGGTGTCTACATTTTAGTGTGCATGAAGTTGTTAGAGGCAACAAGCTGAATGTTGTGGATGGTGTAGAGTTGTTGTCATGGATTCTCCTATTTCTATGAGGTATTGAACCTCCTTGTAGTAATCTCTTTCTATTCTCTTTCTATTCGGGCAATGAGCCCTTCTTTCTTTTGGACAGTGAGTTGTTTGGGTAGTGAGCCTTTTGTAATCAGTTTTGTTATTCATATATATGTGAGTTAATCCTCATTGTAGTTTTTCCTTGATTAGGGTTTTCTATGTAAATCTGGTGTTCTATTGTGTATGGTTGTTGATGTGTTAATGTTTCATTTGTTTACATTCATGTTGATGCATAATAAAGGTTTGAAGGTTTTAATGTACAACTGATTCAACCTCCCTCTCAATTGTCTTGTTTGTATAACAATTGGTATCAGAGTAGAGGTTCCTTGGAAGAAGCTTAACCACTTGAGATAGATCTGGATCATGCACAAGAATGGTGTCAAGGCTCCTATGTTTAATGAAACAAATTGTGGTTGTTGATGTGTTAATGTTTCATTTGTTTACATTCATGTTGATGCATAATAAGGGTTTGAAGGTTTTAATGTACAACTGATTCAACCCCCCTCTCAATTGTCCTATTTGTCTAACAATTGGTGTCATAGTAGAGGTTTCTTGGAAGAAGCTTAACCACTTGAGATAGATCCGGATGGTGCACAGGAATGGTGTCAAGGCTCCTATGTTTGATGGAACAAATTATGCCTTCTAGAAAGCTAAGATGGAAGCCTTTCTTTTCTTATTAGGGTTTGGTGTATGGAAGTCAGTTGAATATGGATATACTATACTTGCTACTGCTCTGACAAGTGAAGATGATATCAAAAATTATGAGAATAATGGCAAAGCAAGGTATGTTATCTTGAGTGGGATTTCTAATTTAGAACTTATGAAGGTGATAAGATACAAAACTTATAAAGAGGTATGGCTAAAGTTGCAAAGTATTTATGAAGGGGATGCTAAGGTCAAGCAAGCAAATATGCAAAATTTAAAAGCCAAATTTGAAACCCTAAGGATTTTATAAGATGAAGATATTGTAGGCTACATGATAAGGGTGGATGAAATTGTCAATGCTATCAATGGTCTTGACATGGAAAACTAGAGGAAAGTGAAGTTGTAAAAAAGGTATTGAGAAGTCTTCCTAAACCTTATAGTGCTAAAGTTTTTGCTATTAACGAAGCTCAAAATTTGGATCAATATTCTAGAGATCAAATGTTTGGTGCTTTAACTACTTTTGAATTAAGAGAGTTTGACCAAGATGCCACAAATAAAAAAATTTCTTTTAGAGTCAACAAGAAAGAGAGGAATGATGAATCTAATCTAGATAATCTTGATGAGGTGGAAGAAAATTTTGTAAGGAGATTGAAAAAGGGCACTAGAAAATACATGGGTAAGTTACACTTCAAATGTTTCAATTGTGGTAAGATATGTCATTATGCTTAAAAATTTCTAGGAAAAGTTACAAATGATAAACATAAAGATCATAAAGGAAAATATTTCAAGAAGAGTTATTATGTTAAGGAAGACAATGGTCTATCTGATGACGAGGAATCAAACTATCCAAATGATTGAAATGATGAATGTTTGTTCATGGTTTTGAATGTTGGAACTAATTCTACTAATCTTGAAATATGTGTGAAAGAAATTTCTCCAAAAATAAGTCACAGTAATGAAGGAACTATGTTGACTGCCTTTCATGCAAGAGAGGAGATAAAATACTGGATAATTGACACCAAATGCTCAAATCATATGATAGGCGATAAGAGTAAGTTTTTTAAACTTGAAAAGTATGATGGTGGTCTTGTTAAGTTTGGTGATGATACATCTGCTAAGATCTATGGAAAATGTTTATTTATTTTTGATGGCAAGCATAAGAAAAATGATGTTCTTTATGTCAAGGGTCTCCAACATAATCTTCTCAATGTAGGAAAAATGTGTAGCAGAGGATAAAATATGGTATTTCAAGATGATGGTTGTTATCTATTAGAAAAGGAAGCTCTAGAACTCTAGTTACTGCAGGAATGAGGACAAATTTGAATGTTTAGAATCTCAAAGGTGATGGTGGTAAGTGCTTTATGTCACAAATCAATGAAAGTTGGTTATGGCATAGAAGAATGGGTCACACCAATTTTTATAGCCTAGTGAAGATCAACTCTACTCATGTTGTGAGAGACATGCCAAGAATTACAAAGCCTATCAATGCAATTTGCAAAGAGTGATAGGTTGGAAAGAAAATAAAGAAGAGGTTCAAGGCTAAGGAATATTCTACCATAGGACCTTAGGAGTTGGTGCATATAGACCTATGTGGACCTACTAGAATAAGAAGCTGTCAAGGAGACATGTATTTTATGTTGTTTTAAAATAGATGATTTCTCTAAAATAACCTGGGTAACATTTCTCAAAGAAAAATTAGAAGCTCTCGGTAAGTTTAAAGCATTTAAATCTATGGTTGAGAATGAAATGGATTTGAAAATTAAGTGTTTGAGGGATGATAGAGGTGGCGAGTTTGCCTCTTATGAGTTTAATAGTTTTTGTAAAGATCATGGGATAAAAAGACATTTATCTTCTCCTAGGACTCCCCAGTAGAATGGAGTTATGGAAATGAAGAATATGACAATTCAAGAGGCCACATGAACCATGTTGAAGGAAGCAAATCTATCGAATGTCTATTGGAGAGAAGCAATTCATACCGTAGTTTACATTCTTAACAAAGGTTAAACAAGAGTGAAAAGTTCAAAGACCCCTATGAGCTATGGTATGAAAAAACTCCTATTGTGAAATATTTTAGAGTGTTTGGAAGAAAATGTTATATTAGGATAGATGAAGAGAACTTAGGAAAGTTTGATGCAAGATCAGATGAAGGAATCTTCCTTAGATATTCTACAAAGAGCAACACATACAAGTGCTATAAAAAAAGGCCAAAGAAGATAGTTGAAAGTGCAAGCATCAAAGTGGATGAGGAATCACATCAAAACTTAGTGCTAATAGAAGAACATGAATATGATGAACCCCCTTACAGAGAAGAAGAAAAAGAAGAAGAGAAGGAAAAATAGATGAAAACAGAAGAAGAAGAAGCTCCAGAAAAGAATCTTAAGACTCCCAAGTATGTGCAGAAGAATCATTCAGAGGATCAAATAATTGGATTAAAAAGTAAAGGTGTGATGACAAGAAGAAAAGATGCTATGGAAGAGGAACAAGTAAAATTTTGTTTACTTTCTAAGATAGAACCTAAAATAGTCACTGAGGTATCCAAGGATGCAAATTGGATCAATGATATGGAAGAAGAGTTGAGACAGATTGAGAAGAATCAAACATGGGATTTGGTCCGAAGATCAACTAACAAGAATGTGATGGGAACTAAATAGGTGTTCAGGAAAAAGTTGAATGAGAATGAAGAAGTTATTAGTGTGACCAATGACATAATATAGGTTAACTGCACCTGATCCATATGAATTCGATGCATATCTAATCCACTATATATCAGTCCCAATAAGATCATCCAATATAAACTAAACTAAGAATCCATTAAAGCTAAAAAAAAATCATGAAAGCTTCAAAACACCTATTCTAATCCATTGAAACTTATCCTATTAGGGCAGTGGTGTCGCATTGATGTGGAATGGTGACCCTTTCCCAATCCCTTGGATAATGAGCTTGTTTCGATCGATTCTATTGAAGAGAATCGATGAAACTGATGAAAGATGTGTGATAAAACATGATTTAAATGCTAAATTAACATGATGAATACTAAGATGATCGATATGGGGTATTCAAATCTACTCTAAATGTATGCAAGATTTAAAAGATTAAAACCCTAATTACAAAATATGCTAAATGTATGCACCTATGTTATCATGTAAGCCATTAATGGATGCTTTAAGCTAATGATGCAAGTAAATTAAGCTAAAAGGATGCTAAATAAGTGATAAATATGAGTGCAAGTGAAAGTGATTTTAACAACATAAGTTTTCTCTTAAAACATGGATCCATTTATCTCCAAACAATGACCTATTTATAGGAGGACAAATGACAAATGAAGGGTTAAGATTAAAAAAGTTAAACAATGGTCAAAATTGGAGGAAAGATGAAACATGGATCAAGAAAAGAATCAAGGGTTCATATTCTTTCAAACAAACACCCTTTCAAAACTTGCACAAGAAGTCTTGTTGAAAGTTTGTTGTAAGGAGGAATATTTCCTTTTTCAAATGAGTGAAGAAAGAGAATATTCTCATGTGTGAGGAAAATTAAATATTTAGTTAATTAAAACCAAATTAAATTGTGCAAAGGGGAAGGAATATTCCATTTGGAGGAATGTGCAAAGGAGAAATATTCCTAAGGAATATTCCCTTGCAAGTGGCAGAATTGTATTTAATTAGTAATTTGATAATTAAAACAAAGTTTCAATTATGCAAATTAGGGGAATTAAATGATATTCATTAAATAATTGATTTAATAGAGATCAAATGAAAAAACAATGGTTAAGATTGATTTGATCTATCAATGGTAACAAATGAAAGGAGGATGAAACATGGATCAAGGATTCTCATCAATGGATGAGAATCAAAGATCACATGGATCAAGAAAAGATCAAGGGCTCACAATCATGCAAACAAACACACTTTACAACAACTTTAAAAAGTTGTTTCAAAGTTTGTTTGGAATTTAATCATTACCTTTTTTTTGGAGGAAAATAGGAGAATATTCCCTATGCAAGTGGATGAGAGGGAAACTAGCAATTTATTTAATTAAAACTAAATTTGAATGTGCAAGATGAGGAATGTGAGGATATTCATTAAATTATAGATATATTTAATGAAAGGGGATGCAAATATAATATTTAATTAAATAGTTTAGGTTATTTAATTAAATAAGAGGACTTAGGTCCAAAATTAAATAATTTGCATTATTTAATTAAATTGAATGAAATGTCAGTGTGAGGGGGTGAATTAACCCAATTAGGTCAATTAGATTAATAGGTGAAAATGAGGCATTTAATTAAATAATTAGGCTTATTTAATTAAACAAGTGAAAAGAAGATGGATGGAACGATGTTAATAATTGGATTCAAGTGTGTATATCATTCAAGACATTTTTAAGTGTTTACATTTTTCCCCTCTTTAAAGTGAGGTACCTGTTATGTTGGTTCAAAGAATGGCAGTTTTTCAAATTAAATTGCTACTCATATCAAAAATAATTTTTTTCTAATTTTTGGATGCTCCACTATTGCCCCAGTAGAAGGAATAAGTTGGTTCCCCGCCCCCTCAAGAAATCGGTCGAAGATTTAGGATTAGGTGTGTGATAGGTTGTTGATATATATTCCACTGACTCGTTTACCTATGACCTAGACTTTAGATTTTGACACTTAGGTTCTCACTTTACAACTTGCGATACTTGCTTTCTATTTGTGTTACCAAAGGTTGAAGATGACAATTGATTTATTATGGGTGAAGGTTTATTGTTAGTGCAAGCGAAATGGGATGGATGGTTTTGGATTTTCTGGGATATTTCAATGTTTTTGGTATTTTGAAAATGTTTTTGAGGTTGTTTTTGAGATTTTCGAAAGTTTATATGGATGTTTTGGTTTTTGATTATTTTGAGGTTGTTTAGAGTTTTCCAATATTTTTTGTGTTTTTCTGATTTTCAAATGTTTTGGGATTTTTTTGAGTTTTCCAAATGTTTTGGGGTTTTCCTAAGTTTTCAAATGTTTTTTGTGTTTTTCTAAGTTTTCCAAATGTTTTGTGGTTTTCTAAGATTTTGAATGTTTAAGGCTTTTCTGATATTTGAATGTTTAGGAGTTTTCTAAGTTTTGACCAAGAACCTAACCTAAAAGACTATCCTAGGGGCCTCAGGGGCTTATCAAAGATGATCCTTGCCTACATTATACATGCACAGACCACGTAGTTTGACTGACTTAACTTATTGATGATGAGATATGAACACTTGAAGGATTGCTAGTTTATTATGATGGAATCCTAAAGGAATGACCTAGGGTGTCTCGGGGGCACATCAATGATGGCCTTGCCTACGTTCAAGCTCAGAGATGCATAGTTCAACATGGTTCTATTTTTGGATTTTTGATGTTTGATGTTTTGACCTTTTTAGGGATTTTGATGTGATTTGGATGTTTTGGTCTTTTAACTTTACAATTTTTTGAATTTTTTTGTATTTTAGTTGTACAAGATTTTGTTGTTTTTGGATTTTCAGCTATACAATATTTTACAAGTATTTTTGGATTTTAGCTGTATAGGGTTTTGCAAGTGTTTTTGGATTTTTGGCTATACAAGATTTTGATGTTTTTGGATTTTTTTGGATTTTTGCAAGTGTTTTTGGATTTTGATGAAGTTTTATAAATTTTTTTAGGATTTTCGAGAGATTTTGAGGTAAACAATACCTAGATCATGATGTCAATTTCAAAAACATCATTCATTCCACAAAGTCCATTTTTTGAAAAAAGGTTGAAGTTAGGGGCATCGTTACCTAGGTTAACTTTGGGAAGTATGGATTGATATGTAAACCAAAATATTTAGAAGTCTCTAAGAATAAATCCTTAGGACAAGAATCAATATCAAGGTTTTGTCAAAGGGTATCCATACTTAGACCAAAGGGTTTGAAATTTTGAAAAGACTTGTTGATGTTTGTTTGTAATTGTTTTGGAACCAAGCAAGTGTTAAACTGATTCACAAGCATTTACAATCCTAGATAGAGCGGGTGCACATTTCTTAGTAGGCTTACCATCATTGGAAGAGATGATTAATCCGTGAAGATGAAATGGATAAATAGGCCATGTCAAGGAAATGTAACATCTTGACATGCCAAGCAAAGGAGTCCCTTCCCCATTTTCTTTATTTCCTTAATCAAAACCGGCCATGGTAAGTAACTTCTTGGAGTGGTGCTACTCCAATGCACTACCTTAAAATATGTTTCAGAATTGGACTTGGTTAGCCACTACAAACAAGGATTATAATGATAATATTCAGGATAAAATGGTGCCATACACACATCAATTCACTCAATTAAGAGGCCTCCCAACCCTTAGAAATATCTAAGGGTTTTAACACATCACAAGGATACTAAGGGAGACATTCTTCAGTATGGGACAACCACAACCAGCAGGTTAATGACTTTAGTCACAACTGATTATTTATATAGCGAACCAAAATGAAAGCATCGCTTGGGTTGTTCCCTCTCACAAGTTGGGAGGTAGACCCTCTAAAGGTAACATATGTTTGAAGTGTAAAATTCTTTTTGTCACCCAAGATTTCCAATAGGCACAAGGGGAGAGGATAAGTGCTTTCAAGAAGAAAAGGTATACTTGTGTGTTTCTCTTCACCCAAGATCGCATGAAGCTTAAGGTGATTGGATACGCACAACAAGCATACTTAAGCAAGTCAAACACATGTTCATTTTAATCTATCATAGCAAAATGAGTTTGTTTTAAGCACCAATTTGAAGTGTGGAATTTGTGTTGTTGAATGTTAAACCAACAAGCATAATGATGTGAGGGTTCAGCTTTAACCAATTTGAACGCTCATTTTAAAGCCCAAAAAGAAATCTAGTTTTGTCCTAAAACATGAAATAAAAGCATCATAAATGGGTTATAACTGCCCCATAAGTGTCGAAACACTTGTTACAATTATATTCAAATGGTAATATGCTCCTTTACTTCAAATTTTATTGCCCAAATCTACAAAACCCGTTAGCCTCTAAAAGCATCATTGTATCTATAAACATAAGGAAAATAAAAATCTAAAGAGAAATTTGGTAGATTGATTAGTTCAAGCCCTCCTTCTAGTGCCAAAATGTGACCAATGACATAGTATAGGTTAACTACACCCGATCTATATGAATTTGAGGCATATTAAATCCACTATATATCAGTCTCAATAAGATCATCCAATATAAACTAAACTAAGAATTCATTAAAACTAACATATTAAATTATGAAAGCTTCAAAAATACCTATTCTAATCTAGTGAAACTTATCCTGTTTGGGGAGTGGTGTCCCATTGATGTAGAATGGCGACCCTTTCCCAATCTCTTGGATAATGAGCTTGTTTCAATTGATTCTATTGAAGAGAATCAACAAAACTGATGAAATATGTGTGATAAAACATGATTTAAATAATAAATTAACATGATGAATGCTAAAATGATCGATATGGGTGTATGCAAATCTACTCTAAATGTATGTAAGCTTCAAAAGATTAAAACCCTAATTACAAAATATGCTAAATGTATGCACCTATGTTATCATTGAAGCCATTAATGGATGTTTTAAGCTAATGATGCAAGTAAATTAAGATAAAAGGATGTTAAATAAGTGCTAAATATGAGTGCAAGTGAAAGTGATTTTAGCAACATAAGTTTTCTCTTGAAAGATGGATCCATTTGTCTCTAAATAGTGACCTATTTATAGGAGGACAAATGAGAATGAAGGGTTAAGATTAAAAAAGTTAATCAATGGTCAAAATTGGAGGAAAGATGAAACATAGATCAAGCATTCTCATCAATGGATGAGAATTAATAATCACATGGATCAAGAAAAGAATCAAGGGTTCATATTCTTCCAAACAAACAAACTTTCAAAACCTGCACAAGAAATCTTGTTGAAAGTGTGTTGTAAGGAGGAATATTCCTTTTTCAAATGAGTGAAGAAAGAGAATATTCTCAAAGAATATTCTCATGGGTGAGAAAAAATAGATATTTGGTTAATTAAAACCAAATTAAATTATGCAAAGGGGAAGGAATATTCCACGAGAATATTCCTTTTGGAGGAATGTGAAAAGGAGGAATATTCCCTTGTAAGTGGGAGAATTATATTTAATTAGTAATTTGATAATTAAAACAAAGTTTGAATTATGAAAATTAGGGGAATACAATGATATTCATTAAATGATTGATTTAATGGAGATCCAATGAAAAAGCAATGAATGAGATTGATTTGATCTATCAATGGTCACAAATGAAAGGAGGATGAAACATGGATCAAGGATTCTCAAAAATGGATGAGAATCAAAGATTACATGGATCAAGAAAAGATCAAGGGCTCACAATCATGCAAAGAAACACACTTTACAACAACTTTAAAAAGTTGTTTCAAAATTTGATTGGAATAATCATTGCCTTTTTTGGAGGAAAACAGGAGAATATTCCCTATGCAAGTGGATGAGAGGGAAATTAGCAATTTAGTTAATTAAAACTAAATTTGAATGTGCAAGATGAGGAATGTGAGGATATTCATTAAATTATTGATTTATTTAATGAAAAGGGGATGCAAATATGATATTTAATTAAATAGTTTAGGTTATTTAATTAAATAAGAGGACTTAGGGTTAAAATTAAATAATTTGCATTATTTAATTAAACCATATGAAATGTCAGTGTGAGAGGGGGTGAATTAACCCAATTAGGTCAATTAGACTAATAGGTGAAAATGAGGCATTTAATTAAATAATTAGGCTTATTTAATTAAACAAGTGAAAAGAAGATGGATGAACCAATGTTAATATATCAGATTCAAGTGTGTATATCATTCATGACATTTTTAAGTGTCTACAATTAGAAACGAGGCTAGACTTGTGTGTAAAGGATAATCACAAGTGGAAGGAATATATTTTGAAGATAATTTTTCTCTGGTGGCAAGAATGGAAGCAATTAGGATGTTTTTGGCTTTTGCAACACAAACAAAATTCAAGGTGTATCAAATGGATGTAAAGTCTCCAGTCTTGAATGGTGAGTTAAAAGAAGAGGTATACATTGAACAACTAGAAGGTTTTCAGTTATTGGAAGATTCTGATATGGTTTATAAGTTGAAGAAAGCATTGTATGAACTTGAACAAACTCCTAAATCTTAGTATGTAATCTATTGGATTAATACCTATTGCAACAAGGATTCAAAAAGGGTACTGCAAATAACAATGTTTACTTCAAAGTTGAGAAAGATCAAATCCTGATTGTGGTTGTGTATGTTGATGGCATAATATTTGGAGGAAATGAGAAAATGTGTAAAAGGTTTGTAGAGGAGATGCAAAATGAGTTTGAAATGCCAATGTTTGGGGAAATGAATTTTTTCATTGGGTTGCAAATTAGTTAGTCAAAAAAAGGTATAATCATTACTCAATCAAAATATGTTAAGGAAATGTTAAAGAATTTTGGAATGGAGGACTCTAAACTAGTATGTAATCCCATGATTATTGGTTGTAAAATGAGCAAAAATGATGAGTCTCCTAAGACATATCAGACCAAGTATAGATCAATGATTGGTGGATTACTATATCTAACTGCTACTAGACCGGATATCATGCATGCAATATGTATTGTGGAAATATTTCAAGAAGATCCTAGAGAATCACATGTGGGATCAGTCAAGAGGATATTCAAATACTTGAAGAGAATTCCCGACTATGTTATATGGTATTCTAAGGATACTGATTTCTCCTTGAGTGCTTATATAAATGTCGATTGGGAAAGATGTGTGGATGACAGAAGAACTACAAGTGGAGGTGATTTCTTCCTTGGAAACATACTATTATTTGGTTGAGTAAGAATCAAGATTCAGTGTCATTATCTACTATAGAGGAAAAATATATTACAATAGCATCTTGTTGGACACATGTGTTGTGGATGAAGCAGACGTTGAAAAAATAGAGTATCGTATGATGAGCCTATTTCTATCTTGTGTGGTAATAAAAGTTCTATAAACATTTCAAAAAATACGGTAATGCATTTGAGAACATAACATATCTCTATTCGGTATCATTTCTAAGAGAGAAAGTTGATGAGAATGAAGTGAAGTTGGAGTATGTGCCTACAAAGGATTGGATATTAGACATTTTCACAAAGGATCTTCCAAAAGATACATTTGAGTATCTTAGAAACAAGCTAGGGGTTATTTCCCCTCCTTTCAACTAGATGCATAAGATGGTGCATCTATCTAGGTGTGTAATTCGAGATGATTTTTTTGTCTTGAGCTGATAAAGGCTACCTTTCAGGGGGAGTAGGTAGTGGTATATTTGGTTGCTATAGTCAAGGACAGCATATGTTGTGCCTAAGAGTGTGTGTGAGAGAGAAGTGTAGAAGTGTGTAGGTGTTTCCCTTTTCCATTGATGTCAAAGGGGGAGAGTGAATCCTAAAAAAATAAGTGGGAGATAAGTCTAAAAAATAGAGAGAGAAGTGGAAAGTTGCTTGAGAGTTGGAGATCAAAGTTGCTTTTGTTGTTGATGGTTTTTCAACAGCTGTTGGCACCAATGACAAAGGGTGAGATTATCACACTATGTTGTCATTGGTGTTGTCATTGATGTCAAACTATGTCAACCTCTAGTGTGGTTATGGTAAGAAGGTGTTTGTGGTGTTGAGTAGGTGTTGCAAATGCAACATGGTCACTTGGTTTCCAAGTGATTTTGAGAAAACTTACATAAAGAGTGTACAAGGTGATAGGGGTGTGTTTTGTATTGTGCTCTACATTTCTTCATGCTTGAGGATATGATTGTGTGATTTGGATGTTATGTTTAGAAGTGTTCAGAGGTGTTATATTTAGAGTTTCAGGTTCTGGATCATGTGACAATAAAAGATGTGTTTAACAGTGTATTGGACTGTGCAAAAGGTTGTCTACAAGAAATGTAATTACTTTGCATTTCTCTATGTTGAAGTTTATTGTCTTGTAGATTTGGGAATGTGCTAATATTTTTTATATCTATCTTCCCTTGGAAGGTTCTGTGTTCAACTATTCTACAAGATTGGTTCATGTGTTGTGTATAAGTGGAAGTTTGATTAGTTGTTTAGGATGATAGTAAATTCTTAGTTGTAGGCATTTGCAGAAGTGTGTTTGAATATTATGGTTGTACATTGGAATATCTCAAGATGTGTGATTTTTATATGTCTGTACAAGATGTTTCTTGACCTAGTGAAGTGTGTATGTGGTTGCTTGTTAGTGTTAATGCTAGTTTGGTCAACCTAGCATTTTAGCGTTACTTGTGGATGTGCTTCGTGGTTTGCGGAAATGTGGTGTAGCATTTTGATGTAGATTTGGGTCCTAGTTAACCCTTGGTGTGGTCTTCCTTCACTTCTCTCCAAAGTGGAAGTGTTTGTTGTTGACCTATTTGGTGGTTACATGTTTGAGGTGCATACGTTTCATTGAGGCCAACCTAAGAGAAGGTTGTTTAATGTTGTAGATAATATATATGCAAGTTCCATTGTTGGAGAAGTAAGTGGAGTGTTGTGTGGTGAAAAATGATGTAAGTTTGATCAAGTATTTTGATATGAGTGTGAGCATGAACACATATGACTACTAGAAAAAGTGAGTAGAAGGTGTAAATTTTAGTGTGCCTGAAATTGCTTGAGGCAATGAGCCAAAGGTTGTGAATGGTGTAAAGTTATTGTGGTAGAGTCTCCTATTGATTTGAGGTAGTGAACCTCATTTTAGCAGTCTCTTTCTATTCTATTTCTATCTAGGTAGTGAGCCCTTCTTTCTTTTTGGAAACTGAGTTCTTTGGGTAGTGATCCCTTCCATTACTGAGCCTTTTGCAATCAGTGTTGTTATTCATATATATGCGAGTTAACCTTATACTCTAAAACCTAAACCCTATACCCTATACACTTAACCTTATACCCTCAACCCTATACTTAAACCCTAAACCCTATATTCAACATTGTACCCTAAACCCTTAATCCTAAACCCAATACCCTCAACCCTATACAAAATATTATAAATCCCGATCCTTATAGAAAACACACTTAACCCTATACCATCAACCTTGAAAACTATCCCTTAACCCTCAACCCTAGATACTGTTGGAATCTGTGCCTCAATTCTTACTGACAAGAAACTCCTTGAAGGAAAATTCGGTGTGACATCATAGATGTCTGGCCGACTAACTGTTCTGAAGTTCTAAAATGTTCATATCGGTGTGATAGGGTTGATGTCTTATCGACAATACTATCGCTGTGACTTGCGGTAATCGGCATGACCTTTTGGCGAATGGTTTTCTTCTGGTGATAGTGTGATCTTTTGGGCTAACTCACGAGTGTCGGGGAGAAGTCCCAATGAATGGTGTAAGTCTCGTCGACAATGGTTGCTCTCGGATGTCAAGGTGACTTCGCGGTAACAGAAAGACTTCGCTGGGAAGTCTTAGCGAAAGTCATAAGTCACACCGACGGGAGAGGTCACATTGTCTTCGCGGTGACAAAAGATTTTGCTAGGATGTCTTAGCGAAAGTCATAAGTCACGCCGACAAAAGTCTTCGGGTTATCTTTGGGCGCTCGGAGAAACATCTTGGCGAAGGACTTAAGTCTTGCCGACTTGGTAAGACTTAGGTAGCTCAGAGAAAGGTCACGGCGATAGACACAAGTCTTGGTGACAGTGTGACTTTCGGTTGAAGTCCTGTTTCGGTATGACGTCTCACCGAAACCGTGGGGGTCTTGCCGATAGGTGAAAGGCTTTGGAGTAGCTCAAGGATGTCGGCAGAAGGTCTTGATGAAGATGAAGTTTCTTACCGATGGAATGTCTGATCACTGTGATTTATACATTCGATGTGAGTCTCGCCGATAAGGGAAACCTTTGTCGATAGGATTGAAATGGACATTGATGGTTTCGTTGTGACTTATATATTCGTTATAGCATCTTGCCGACTCATGGAAATTATAGCGATAACGATATAATGACTTTGTGGCATCGGGGAGACATTGTGAGTGTCTCACCGATATGCCAACAAAGTTGAATGCTCTTGACTGTGTGATCGTCCTGTGTGGCATCCTGCTGGACCAATCAGACGAAGTGGTTTCTCAAACTGATGTTGATTGTTTTTTGTAACAATTGCATCGATGGAAAAAATAGCATGCAGGTAAAAATCAAGGCTCGAATGGAAACTGTCTATGGTTGGCAATGGCGGTTAAGGATGCACAGAAGAAAATCAGAAAGTGAATAAGATTTAAAGCAGATCGATTCTGTTTGGGATGGAATGAAAAAAGCGCGTGAATCGAGTTGCAGAGGAGAACAATTTCTGTAACTAGTTGAATAGTGAGAATAAGCTATTGAGAACTGAACACCAGAAAGTTGTCTTTCTGATTGTATGTAATTTTGTTACTGTAATACAAAGAGATACAGCTTGGTGTGGTGGGTTTTTTCCCGAAAGGGTTTCCCATGTAAAATCTGTTGTTTGAGTTGTCTTTGTGTATTTGCTCTATTTCTGTAATTCCTTCATGTGTGTCTTAACTGGACTGTAGTTAGAAAGTTAAAAGTACTGTTTGCTTACTCCCCTGTGGTTTTGACGTTAGGAAAGTTGTTTCCACGCCTCTGCTTTCCTTACAAGTGGTATTAGAGCCTGGCCAGTTGTGTTGTCCTTGTGAGTGGGTTGGGTTTTTTGTGTTAAATCCTTTTCAGTGGGAGTCTAGTAGAGGTCTGTTAATTTAATTACAGATTGAGATGGCAACCACATCCAGCAGGATGGAAATAGAGAAATTCAATGGTAGCAATTTTGAGTTGTGGAAACTCAAAATGGAAGATATGTTAGTTGATCGAGATCTTTGGACTGCTGTGTCTAGAACAATGCCTCAAGGCATGAAACAAGAGGATTGGGACCTGTCTCATAGAAAATCAAAAGGGCTAATAAGGCTCTATTTCGTTGACTCTGTTCTTCTGAACGTGTATGAAGAAAAGACTGCAGCCTCTTTGTGGACAAGACTAGTTGCTATTTATCAAGGCAAGTCCTTGGTGAACAAGTTGTTCTTGAGGAAGAAGCTGTACAACTTGAAGATGTAGGATGAAGTTGGTGTTGCTGATCACTTGAATGCTTTCAACATGCTAATTGCTCAGTTAGAATCTATTGGTGTGAAGATAGAAGAAGAAGATCATTGCAAGCTACTGTTATGTTCTTTGCCTGATTCGTGGGATCATCTGGTGATGGCTATTGGGAGTACAACATCCTCATTCAAGATGCAAGATGTTGTTGCTTCTCTGTTATCAGAAGAAATGAGAAGGAAATCTTCTAAGATGGCAAAGGAGGCTCTGGCTATTAGAGGTAGACCAAAGGAGAATGGCAAGAAGAAGGACAAGAAGTCCAGATCAAAATCAGAAGGGAGATCAAAGTCTCCTGGCAAGAAGTCAAAGGTGAAGTGCTGGAACTGTGGGCAACCTAGTCATGTCCGAAAGGACTGCAAGGAGGAGAAAAAGAAGAAGAACTCTTCTGGAAATGATTCTTCTCATAGTGACGCAGATTCCTTCATTGCAGCTTTGGCTACACGGGCATCGATGATGTCCGGCTGATTGATTCTGGAGCATCTTTCCACATGACATCTCATAGAGAATGGTTCACAAAGTATGAAGAATACAATGGTGGAAAGGTGTACTTAGCAAGTGATTCATCTTTCGAAATTGTTGGTCGTGGAAGAGTCAGAATTCAATTCCTTGATGGAAGAGTGAAGGGAATCAATGATGTGATGCATATACCAGGTCTGGCACGAAACCTACTTTCTGTAAGTAAGTTGAATGATATTGGAGTGTAGGTCACGTTCTCTGGAAATGGCTGCAAGATGACTAGAGGCTCTATGGTGCTGGCTAGGGGTGCTCGAATTGGTACTCTGTACAAGCTGGATGCACAAGCTATTCAATGCAATAGTGTCTCTGCAAAGTCACTTAAGGCTGCTCATGAAGAAAAGAAGGAAAACGCTCGTGATGGTGTAAACTCCATGGAGATTAAACTTCCAGTAGAGATGACTATGCTCTGGCATCATAGGCTTGGCCACATAGGTGAAAAAGGTTTAAAAACCTTGAAAAATAAAAATCTGGTAGAAGGTCTTGAAGATTGTAACCTTGAATTTGATTTTTGTGAACATTGCATATATGGAAAGCAGCACCGTGTTTCATTTTATTCCAGTCCTCACAAAACTTCTAGTTTGCTTGATTATATACATTCTGATATGTTTGGTCCAGTGAATGTTCCTTCTTTGTCTAAATCAAGATACTATGTGTCGTTTATTGATGATTATTCAAGAAGAGCATTTGTATATTATTTGAAAAGTAAATCAGAAGTGTTCAGTCGGTTTAAGGAATTTAAAAACCTTGTAGAAAATTAGACTGGTAGAAAAATAAAATGCTTAAGGGCTGACAATGGTAGTGAGTTCTGTTTAGATGAATTCGAAAGGTACTATAAAGATCATGGGATCAAAAGACATAAGAATACACCTTACACTCCACAACAAAATGGAGGTGCTGAAAGGTTCAACAGGACAGTAATGGGAAGAGCACGAAGTATGCTGAGCAGTGCTGGCTTGGATGAGAAATTCTGGGCTAAAGCAGTCTCTACAACATGTTACTTGGTAAATCGTTCTCCTAACACTGCTCTAGTTGAGAAGACACCTTTGGAAGCATGGTTTGGAAAGAATCCCTCTCAGATACATATTCGTGTCTTTGGCTATGAGGCATATGCATATGTGCCATTTGAAAAAAGATCCAAGTTGGAAAAGAAAGCTGTAAAGTGTATATTTATAGGCTATAGCACTGGCATAAAAGGATACAAGCTTTGGAATGCTGAGACTAAGAAGGTTTTGCACAGCAGAAGCATTATCTTTCATGAGCTGAAACCTTCTACTTTGGATCTATAGTCAGAGAAGAAATCAAAAGATGAAAAGGATGTAGCAGCAATTCCTCAGACACCAGATAAAGAGGAATTGAAAAATCAAAATGTACCTAATACTGAGGAGAGCTCAAGCAGTTCTGAAAGTTTTGAAGATGATGAAGAACCACCTCAGCCTTAGCCTGTGAGGAGGTCAACTCGAGAAAGAAAGCAACCTGATAGGTATGGGTTTTCTTTAATTGAGTCTACTTATGCCTATGCTTTAATTTCTAGCATTGTTGAACCTAGGACTGTGAAAGAGGCATTCAAAATGTCTGATTCAAACTCTTGGTTGGAAGCCATGAACGAAGAGATGGCATCATTAGAAAAGAATGACACCTAGAGTTTGGTTCCATTGCCTAAAGGCAGAAAATATGTAGGCTGCAAATGGATATTCAAAAAGAAAATTGGTCTGGATGGCAGTGTAGAAAAATATAAAGCAAGGCTGGTTGCAAAAGGTTATTCCCAGGTAGAGGGAATTGACTATGGAGAAATCTTTTCTCCTGTAGCTAAGCTGACATCTATTAGATTTCTTTTGTCACTTGCATCAGCATATGATTTAGAGATTGAACAAATGGATGTGAAAACAACGTTTCTTCATGCTGAACTTGAAGAAGAAATTTATATGTCCCAGCCGGAGCACTTTGTGGTAAAAGGTAAAGAAAGACTGGTTTGCAAGTTGAAGAAGTCTCTGTATGGTTTAAAAAAATCTCCTAGAATGTGGGACCAAAAGTTTGACATGTTTATTTTGTCATTAGGATTTGTAAGATCAAAATGTGATCACTATGTTTATTACAAAGCTGAAAGTGATCAAATTCTTATTATTGCGCTATATGTTGATGACATGTTTATAGGCAATAGTAAGCTAATGATTTCTGATCTTAAGTCTCAGTTGTCTGCAAAGTTTGAGATGAAAGATCTTGGTGCAGTAGGGTACATTCTGGGAATGGAAATAACCTGGGACAGAAACAATAGAAAGCTTTGGCTTAGTCAGAGTAAATATGTCATGACTGTTCTAGAGAGATTTTGTATGACTGAATGCAAGCAACTAGTTGTTCCAATTACACAGGGAACGAAGCTATCTATTGAGGATTTTCCAAAATCTTCTTCTGAGATGGAGGACATGACCAGTGTGCCTTATGCAAGTGCAGTTGGCAGTCTCATGTATGCTATGGTCTATACAAGGCCAGACATTGCCCAAGCAGTGGGAGTTCTTAGTCATTTTATGGCTAATCCTGGAAGAACACATTGGGATGTTGTGAAGAGAGTGTTTAGATATATGAAGGGCACTTCAGACTATGATTTGTGTTACCATGGTAACTTGGTTGAATCACAGAGAACTCTTAGTATTCGAGGCTATGTGGATTCTGATTGGGTAGGGGACATTGATAGCAGAAGATCCACCAGTGGATATATTTTCATGATGAATGGTGGTGTAGTGAGTTGGATGAGAAAGCGGCAGGCTGTAGTCACTTTGTCTACTATAGAGGCATAATACATAGCAGCCACACATGCCTGTAAAGAAGCAATCTGATTAAAACATTTTTGTTCTAACATTGGCTTTGATGCAGAAAAGATTGCTATCTACTGTGACAGCTAGAGTGCTATATGTTTGGCAAAGAATCCTACTTTCCATGCTAGAACAAAACATATAGATGTACAGTATCATTTTGTACGAGATATGGTGGAGGATGAGAAGGTCTCTTTGGAGAAAGTGAATACTCTGGAGAATGTTGCAGATGCATTGATGAAGCCTATGAGCACAAACAAGTTCAGTTGGTGTGCCAGTTTGATGGGCCTCTTGGCCCATGAATCTCAGTAATTCTATGTTGCTCTGGAGGTGTCAGTAAGATCTTCGTCAAGTGGGAGCTTGTTGGAATCTGTGCCTCAATTCTTACTGACAAGAAACTCCTTGAAGGCAAAGTCAGTGTGACATCACGGATGTCTGGCCGACTAACTGTTCTGAAGTTCTAAAATGTTCATATCGGTGTGATAGGGTTGATATCTTGCCGACAAGACTATCGCTGTGACTTGTGGTAATTGGCATGACCTTTTGGTGAATGGTTTTCTTCTGGCAACAGTGTGATCTTTCGGGCTAACTCACGAGTGTCAGGGAGAAGTCCCAGCGAATGGTGTAAGTCTCACCAACAATGGCTGCTCTTGGGTGTCAAGGTGACTTCGTGGTAACAAAAAGACTTCGCTGGTAAGTCTTAGCAAAAGTCATAAGTCACGCCGATGGGAGAGGTCACATTGTCTTCGCAGAAACAAAAGATTTCGCTGGGATGTCTTAGTGAAAGTCATAAGTCACACCGACAGAAGTCTTCGGGTTATCTTTGGGTGCTCGGAGAAACGTCTTGGCAAAGGGCTTAAGTCTTGCTGACTCGGTAAGACTTAGGTAGCTCGGAGAAAGGTCACGGTGATAGACATGAGTCTTGGCGACAGTGTGACTTTCGTTGGAAATCCTATTTTGGTATGATGTCTCACCAAAACCATGGGGGTCTTGCCGATAGGTGAAAGGATTCAGAGTAGTTCAAGGATGTCGGCAGAAGGTCTTGATGAAGACGAAGTTTCTTTCCAATGGAATGTCTGATCACTGTGATTTATACATTCGATGTGAGTCTCGCCGATAAGGGAAACCTTTGCCGATAGGATCAAAACGGACATCGATGGTTTTGTTGTGACTTATATATTCATTATAGCATCTTTCTGACTCATGGAAACTATAACGATAATGATATAAGGACTTTGTGGCATCGGGGAGACACTGTGAGTGTCTCATCGATATGCCAACAAAGTTGAACACTCTTGACCATGTGATTGTCCTGTGTGGCATCCCGCCTGACTAATCAGAGGAAGTGGTTTCTCAAACTGATGTCGATTGTTTTTTGTAACAGTTGCATCGCTGGAAAAAATAGCATGCAGGGAAAAATCAAGGCTCGAATGGAAACTATCTATGGTTGGCAATGGCGGATAAGGATGCATAGAAGAAAATTAGAAAGTGAATAAGATTTAAAGCAGATCGATTCTGTTTGGAATGGAATGAAAAAAGCATGTGAATCGAGTTGCAGAGGAGAACAATTTCTATAACTAGTTGAATAGTGAGAATAAGCTACTGAGAACTGAACACCAGAAAGTTGTCTTTATGATTGTATGTAATTTTGTTACTGTAATACAAAGAGATACAGCTTGGTGTGGTGGGTTTTTTCCCAAAAGGGTTTCCCACGTAAAATCTGTTGTTTGAGTTGTCTTTGTGTATTTTCTCTATTTCTATAATTCCTTCATGTGTGTTTTAACTGGACTATAGTTAGAAAATTAAAAGTACTGTATGCTTACTCCCCTGTGGTTTTGACGTTAGGAAAGTTGTTTCCGCACCTCTGCTTTCCTTACAGATACCTTAAACCCTAAACCATACACCCTTAACCCTCATCCCTATACCCTATACACTTAATCTTATACCCTACACCCTGAACATTATCCCTCAACTCTATACTTAAACCCTAAACCCTACACTATCAACCCTTAACCCTATACATTTTACCCTAAACCCTACACCTTAAAATCTATACCCAATATCCTAAATCCTACTCCCTATACCCTATACACTTAACATTATACCCTCAACCCTCAACTCTCAACCCTTAACCCTCAATCATATACTTAAACCCTAAACCCTAAATTCAATCTTGTACCCTCAACCCTCAACCCTTTACTGAATATCCTAAACCCTAATCCCTTTACCCTACATAATTAACCCTATACCCTCAACCTTGAACACTATTGCTCAACCCTCAAACCTATACCTTAAACCCTAAACCCTAAACCCTACACCCTCAACCTTCATCCCTATACCCTATATTCTCAACCTTATACCCTAAACCCTAAACATTATCCCTTTACCCTATACTTAAACCCTAAGCCCTACACTCTCAACCCTTAACCCTATACCTTATACCCTAAACCCTACACCCTAAATCCTATACCCAATATTCTAAACCCTAATCCCTAAACCTCATACACTCAACCCTCAACCCTATACTTAAACCCTGAACCCTACATTCAACCTTGTAACCTAAACCCTCAACCCTAAACCCAATACCCTCAACCCTATACCAAATATCCTAAACCCTAATCCCTATACCCTAAACCTTGAACACTATCCCTCAACCCTCAAACCTATTCCTTAAACCCTAATCCCTACACCCTCAAACACCATCCCTATATAGTATACCCTCAACCTTATACCTTATACACTTAACCCTATACCCTCTACCCTGAACACTATCCCTTAACTCTCAACCCTATACTGTAAACCCTAAACCCTACACCATCAACCATCACCACTATACCATATACCCTCAACCTTATAACCTAAACCTTGAATACTATCCCTCAACCCTAAACATAAAACCTAAACCCTACATTCAACCTTTTTGTACTCTAAACCCTAAACCCTAACCCAATATTCTAAACCCTAATCCTTATACCTAATACACTTAGCCCTATTCCATCAACCTTGAACACTATCCCTCAACCCTAAACCCTATACCTTAAACCCTAAACCCTACACCCTCAACACTCATCCCTATACCCTATATACTCAAACTTATACCCTAAACCTTGAACATTATCCCTCAACCCTATACTTAAACCATAAACCCTACACTCTCAACCCTTAACTGTATACCTTATACCCTAAACCCTATGCACTATACCCTATACCCAATATCCTAAACCCTAATCCCTATACCCTATACACTTAAACTTATACACTCAACCCTAAACCCTCAACCCTATACTTAAACCCTAAACCCTACACTCAACCTTGTACCCTAAACCCTCAACCCTCAACCTTATACCAAATATCTTAAACCATAATTCCTATACCATAAATACTTGAACCAACAATTTTGTGGTGTGCTCTATGTACTTCTCTTACACTCTTAAGGTCTTCCACCTAAAAGGAGAGAGATAGAACCCCGAAATTGTGGTGGTTCACTCAAATAAAAGATTGTATGATGTGTGTATGACTAAATGCAATGCTGTAAATACAAATAAATGATGTAATTGACTGATTATTGATGTAAAACCTATGAAATATGCAATATTTGAAAACATAATGAGGTATGCAAGAATGAACTAAAACATAAACAAATGAATACAAAATTGAAAGGGATTGAACAAAGTGCACCTGGAGGCAGATTGAAGACTTGAGAGGATTATGGAATGCTAGAAAAATCATTGTTGATGACTAGTGGGACTCATTCACCATTGATGGCGAATCAGTCCTACTACTGACAAAAACACCTAAAAACTGCTTTCCAACTGTCAGGAACTAGAATCTGACAGAACCACCTTTTTTAGCCAGTGGGACTTATTCACCACTGATGGTGAATCAATCCTCCTCCAAAATTCTATGAAATCAAAGGTCAATTTTGTAGCTCTAGATCCGCACTTGTCTTCTTGTTGGGTTGACAAAGTGAAATCTATAGAAAACAAATTGTAGGCTATCTCCAAGCTTGAAATAGGGCTTAGTTGACTTGAAATAATTTTTTGAATTCTTGACCACCTTTCAACACCTATTTTCTTGAAAAATCTGCATACAAAATTCTACAAACACAAATGCAAAAGGGGAAAAATGGTTAAGGGTTAGAGTATAGGGATTTGCCTTGGTCAAATACCACTTTGTAATCAAACCCTTAATAAAGAAATGAAATGAAATAAAAAAGGAATGATGAATAAACAACATGTAAATGTCCTAAAATCACCACAACCTTGTTGAAGAAATATGAAGATATGTCAATGGCTGCTCCAAGATTGCTTGATTGAATGATGCTTTGATGAATGGAATGCAAGAATGCTAGTTGATGTTGAATGAGTGAATGCAAGTGGATGGGGGTTAAAATGAGAAGAAAAACACTTATTTATACACACTTATGCCCTAATAACCCAATAACACAACATCACAGGCCGACATAAGGTAATTTTGAATAAAAACCCAAAAGAAAATTTGAATTATTTTGAATTTGGGGCCAAGAGGGACTCATTTGCCACCCATGGTGAATAGGTCCCACCTTGGGCTTGTAAGTGGGTGTTGGGAATTATCTTGTATTTAATGTTATTTGTTAGGTTTACATTAAAAAATACACTTAATTAAGTGTTATGAGTGCATAAATGGGTCAAATAAAGCATAAGAAATCTATAAATAGTGAAAACAAGCCTAGAAAAGCATGAAATCTTGTTACAAGACTTTACAAGACTTTAGAATAGGACTTGATAAGTGATGAAAAGGTGATTTTTAGGTGAATTGTAATGAAAAGAGTCTAGAAAAGTGTAGAAATGTGTTACAACACTTCACAACACCTTCACAAGATGCCATAATTTGAATGTTTAAGACCTAATGTGAATGCAAAAGTTACATTTCAACATTAAGTCAAAGAAAAATAGATCAAGCATCATAGGAAAAAGACCTAAAAGACCATGAAAATGTCAAACATCCATCTTTCTATGGTACATTTAGCCCCCACTTTAGTGAGAGGATGAACTTGCTTCAAACTCACACTAAAGTAGCCACACATATTGAGAGGGATCCAAATGCACTTATGTTAGAAAGATGGAATGACAACAATCAAGAGGGATGATCAAGCCCCCAGGATGAAGATACCATGGCAAACTAAACATAAAAACAAAGGAACACACATGTGAAATAAAAGGAGAAAAGGGAGAATTGGATCAAGCTTCAATCGTTTGTCCAACTAGTTGTGGATTAGATCTAGGTTGTTTGTGAGAAAAAGAGAATGTATAATCACTCTAGGGCAACAAAACTCTTGGCAGTTTGCTGGGTGAGAAGACCCAAAAGGTGAGAAACATACACTAGTTGGTATGCACTCACAAACACATAGGTGGCTATGGGAAAAGTTGTGCTGCTGAATGGGCTTCCCGCTTAGCCATATCAAAGTTATACCTCTTGATAACTTTAATAAGGCATCACAAGGGGAAATGTCGGTTCATGCTTCATGAGACAAGAAAAGCTTCGTATGCTTAGAACTCATGACAAAAGAGGATGGTACTACAGGCATGCAAGTTGCGTTATGGGTGAAGCCACAATAGTGGTTTACAATTTGATGGAGGAAGGAAAACTGAGAAAAAATGACCCCATGGCAAAAACATTGGTTTTAGGGGGTTCGAATGAACCTACAAGCTTGACCAAACCAAAAAGGGGTTCAACCGATCTAGGATTCAAGTGAACCCATTAATTACTGGGCCCACATTTCCCGCCCAAAAAACAAAAGAAAAATGCAATTTGAAGGGGGTTCAAATGAAACCCTATGGGTTCGCTCGCTCGAACCCCTAGGGGTTCGTACGAACCCCCTTTATTCCTCATTCTCCCCCTGAAACACAAATAAAACCTAAGTTTTTACGCTTCGAAGCTCGGGTTGAGGATGAAAATGGAGGAGTCCTCACAAAACCAACTGGAATCAGGTAGTCCTCTGAACGAACTATCAAATGAATATAATTTTAATATGTTTTGGTTTTATTATGTATTTGTTTTTTTAGTTTTATTAAACATAGGTTTTTCATCGAAAATGAAGGTCTCTGTTCTACACATGTGGAAAAATAGCAGATTATCAATTTTTTTTGAAAAATATGAGTGCACCAGATATCAAAGTCCTTGATCCAACAAAATAAATAAATTGAATTTTGGTATATACAAAAAAAGTTACGCGTTATATGATCGCGCTATGTCTGAATTGTAATTGGTTTGACTTTGAAACTTGATTAAAGAAAATATATTCAATAAAAAACTATCTAACCAAGTGGAAGCACTAGATATCAGAGTTACAAATCTAAATTCGAAAGAATTATAATTTTATTCTTCATGGAAAAAAAGTTATGCGTTATACGGTGAGTGTCACTTTTTAAAAATGTTGTTTTATGAAAAAAACTAGTTTTCGTGGGAGATGGAAAAAGAAGTGCAATCTGATTCCAAAAATTTTGATTTTTTTTTTTTAGAATCTACAGAGAAAATGTGACGAGACTCTAGTTTGCATCATCTTCAAATTGCTCACGGTTTAGCCGCTATAGGTGCTCGGATGTGAAGATTTAGTTAAAAATAATAATTTCAGTGTCCATTTTGGCCAAAAATTGTAAACCACTATTGTGGGATCACCCTTATGCAAGGTGGAAAAGATGTAAATTGTAAAATTTAAAAATGTAAAATGAAAAATATGTTCAAAGGAGTCTTGTTAAGTTCATGCAAGGTCTATCACTTAGGGAACATTGTGTCTAATGTCTCCAAGAAAGGACCAATCAAAGAATAGAATATTCACAACTTAGGGCATGTAGTGTGTCGCATTAGGCCACTAAGAGGAATGTAATATGCTAAGATAGATCACACTTATGAAGGAAATCACACCCAATGTCATCTAAAAAGTTACAAATGCATCGTATGAAGTGACAAGGTTGCACTAAGAACCAAGAATGCAAATGAAATGATGCCAATGTATGCCCCCCACTTTAAAGGAATTGCTACACACTGTTTTGTGAGCAATTGCTTTAAAGTAGCAAAGGGAAAAATGCAAAGAGAAAACAAGACATGAGAGCCAACTTGGAAAACCCTATGTCAAGTTATATGTTTCTAAGTTAGGCTACATCATGTAAACAAAAAAGAAAACAAAAGAAAGGGAGTTGCCCCCTAGAAAGGAACACACCAAACACATAAGGGATCTATGGATTTGGGGTTAGTATGTTTGTTGCTACAATGTTTTTTTATGAAAGAGCTTGAAACTATCATCATTCCCAAAAACACATAGAATTGGATGAATGCCACAGATAGAGAAAGAACAAAAGAAAAATAAAGTCCATTTTGGGTCAACATGGAAGAGACATTGCGGTCTCAACATTTTGCATCATCCCCAAAAGGAAAACATAAGCAAAAAGAAAATGAAAAGGAAAAATAAAAGGAAAATATTTTGGGTCAACATGAAGGAGACATTTTGATATCAATGCCTTGTGTCATCCCCAAAAGGAAAACAAAAAAAAGAAACATGACCTTTTGGGTCAACATGGAAGAGTATAGGGCATCTATATGCTTTGCGTCATCCCCAAAAGGAAAACACAAAACAAAAAGGGAAAAAGAAAAAAAGACCTTTGGGTCAACATGGAAGAGACATAGGCATCTCTAGGTCATCTCCAAAGGAAAAAACAAAAAAAAAGGGAAAAAGAAAAAGGACCTTTTGGTTCAACATGGAAGAGACATAGGGCGTCTCTACGTTTGCATCATCCCCAAAAGGAAATCACAAAACAAAAAGGGAAAAAGAAAAAGGACCTTTTGGGTCAACATGGAAGAGACATAGGGTGTCTCTATGCTTTGCATCATCCCCAAAAGGAAAACAAAAAACAAAAGGCACTATACGACATAGAGAAGAATAGAGGTACAAATAGAGGAAGTGCACAAAGAGAGAATGCTAAACACACATTACGGGGGAACACAATACACACATAAAATTGCAAAAGAAAGAGAAAATAAAATAAAAATGCAAAGGGATAGCAAGGTGAATGCAAGTCAATCGTCTAACAAGTCATCTGTCTCCCAATCATGTTCAATGTATTGTGAGGGTGGTTGATTGTCCAAAGGAAGAATTGCAAGTGCCGAACTAGGGGAGGTGCCGAGTTATTCACTTGGTGTAGAAGATTTATCATTTAACCTCATGGTAGATGAAAATAAAGTTTTTAGATCATTATGCACTTCTTCATCTATTTTTGTGATTTCCTCCTCCTCCTCCTCATCATCATCATCAAGATTGATTATGACAGGAGGACGAAGGGTGATTTGGAAGGATATATTAGGAGATGTGGCTATTGGATCAGATCATTTTGTTGTGAGGGTTGGATTGTACTATCTTGTGGTGGGTGAGGAGGAGGAGGGTGATCATTTATTTCTTCTATCATAGAAAGAGGTTTATTTTACTTATTTTCTTCCATTTGTGACCGACGAGAAAGAAGACGATGATGACACCTACGCTCCCTAGCACCGTGGTTTCGTTTAATTCTATTTTGAAGTTGAACTGAGGTGTAAGAGCGGGTTGATTCACCATAGGTTCCTTTTCTTCCAGAAGTGGAAGAATGGAAGAAATCAAGGAAGATGGGTCAATCACTTTCTCTTTAGCTTTATACACTTGTTTAATGCGAGGAGACATAACGAGAGTGGTTTCATTATCGCGGGGATGTTTAAATGATGAAGGTGAAGTGTTCGTTGTTGGTTGCTTGTGAGGTTGCATTGTTTTTTCAGGTTTAGACTCAAGTTGAATCATTATCTCATCTATGATGGGATGAGCAGAAATGGTCGGGGACATTGGGCGAAGGACAAGTCGGCTATTCTTTTGGCTTTGAATTGTTGATAGGCTATGAAAATGAAAACTTTACAAGGGGTGATGGGCTCCACAGGTTCAAGCCAAAAAGATTCTAAGGAGAAATTACCTTTAGAAGACAATGGAGGGAAACCACTATGGTGTATGGTAAATATTTCATTGCCATGCGGAAACTTCAAACATTTGTGAACAACTGAGGGGACCACTTTCATCGAGTGAAGCCAAGGATGACCTAGCCATAGATGAAATTGATTTGATTGTGGAATAATATAAAATGTTACATCCAAAGTTTTGGGTCCTATCTATAGTGGGAGTACAATTGATCTAATCGTAGGGCATGCAAAACTAGTATGTGTTTTAATCCATGCAGTTGGTTTGTCATAATCTTCTTGATAAAGTTCATGTAAGACTAAAAATTCTTCCGTGATCAAATTTGTCGCCACAGGTGGGATCTATTAATATCCCATTGGTGGGATTATCATAGATGCAACCAACTATGTAAAGAGGACCATTGGGAAGCTTTTTAAGTATATCATGAGAAGAAAAAGTAATATCAATAAATTTGTTGGTTGGGCCCTTACGAGGGACAACATCTATTGTACCCACAAGTTCATCCATATGATTAACTTGGGTAACAATTGGAACAATATCATGTTGTTCATTATTTGTATCAATGTTCATCACATGAGTGTTTGAAGGCTCACTAGCCTTAACAAATGAGACATTGTGTTTAGGCATGGGGTTGGTGAAAATTTGTAAATTTTGATTGGGGGTGCAACAGATTTATTGCCTTGATCATTGAAACCCGCAATGGACAAACAACCCGAATCAATGAGGTCTTGAACTAAGTGTTTGATATGCTTACATTGTTCGGTGTCATGTTCATTTTGATGATGAAAATGGAAATAAGCATTTGGTTTAAAGGTGGGTGGTAAAGGCTTGGTAGTATCAAGCGATTTAACGATAGGCAAAGTGATCATTTGTTGTTGTAGCAATTGATTCATTATGTTATGGAGAGTATCGGGTAAGGGAGTAAATTGTCTCTTCAGGTCCCCATAGGTAAAGGGAACTGTTGCTTTAACAATTGCCACTTGATTAGGCATTGGTTGAGTTAGTTGTTGAGGAGGCGGATTGAGCTGTAAAAAGCATCAGTTTGGTTTTGAATGTTTTGCGTATTGTTTTGGTTTCTTTGTTCAAACTTCTCAGCTCGGTTAGAAGTGGACTTTGAATCACGACTAGTAACCGAGTTGTGATAGTCACAAAGGGTTGTGCATAAATGCACGAATGAAGGAAATTTCATCATAGTCAACTTATCCTGAAGGTGAGTGTGCAAGTTTTTGATAAACATCTTTTGAAGATGTTAATCAAGAATTTTGACATCTACTTGAGTATACAACGACTAATAACGTGAAATGAAATCAATTAATTTTTCATTGGCATTTTGTTTACATCTCATTAAATCAACCGTTGTATTTTTGGGAGTCATATGAACTTGGAAGTGACTTATAAAGGCATCCAAAAGTTCATTAAACGATCGGATTGAATGATTGGGTAAGTTTGAAAACCACTCTAATGCAGTGTCTTTTAAGGTCCTAGGAATTTTTTTGGCTAATATCTTATCATCAAGGAAAAAATCACTACACAATGTTGTATAGGCATCAACATGATTAGTAGGGTCTCCTTTACCCCCATACTTCTCAAACCTAGGCATCTCAATCCCTTGTGGCATTAGAGTTCTTACGATCTCTAAAGATAAGGGGCTACTATGAACATGATATGTGGGTGGATCATTTTGGATTTGGCTTATGGTAGAAATTTGTTGTTGCATGGATGAAACAGTGTTAAAGAGTTGTGTAATGATGGGATCAGTGTAAGTGGTATGAGGAGGAAGGGAAAATGGTGATGGAGTATATGTGATGTTAGGGGAAGTGAAAGGGACACTAAGAGGGGTGAAGGTGGAATATGGAATATTCGATGCCACAAAAGAACTAGGAATGTTAGTTTGAATAGCGAAAGAATGAGTCACATGACTAACCTGTTGCATGGTTGTTGTAACTTGAGGAGTGGTATAAGTGGGTATGGATGATATGGTTGAAGGAAAATGAATGTGAGGTCCTCCTTGGCTCACAACAATGTTTGTGGATTGGGAAGTGGAAGGAACATGTTTGTTATATATCTCAACAATTCTTTTCATAACGTGTAAGCCATCATCAATTTCAATCAAACGATGAAGGTTTTCTATGGCAGGTATGATAGTGGTGGAAATGTTTTCAAGGGATAAATTTAGTTATAAATGTGCAAAATCCTCATGAATACTAATGGCTTTATCTTGTGGAATGGAACTAGTTTGTGTGTCAACATGCATTGGATGGGAAGGTGAAGGAATAGTAGTGGTAGTATCCATGCCTAATGCACCATTGTCCATACTAGGAGCTCTTGAGATCCCAAGGTCCACAACGAAAGTGCTATTGCGGGATGCCATGAGTCTAGAACTTCGTCTCACTAAAGTATGATCAATGGCACACCAAACACTCATACAAGTACCACAAAGCATGGGGTGAATGCAAATGCAATAGAATATAAGAGTGAAAAATGTAAATAATAGGAGTTATGTAAACTAAAATAGGAAAACAACAACAAAAAAATGAAATGTAGTAAATGCCTAGAAAATGCCTGAAAATGCAATTTAAAATGTGCAGGTGGATTGATTCGCCTAGGGTGGTGAATCAGTCCAGGTATGATTTTTTTTTTGTTTTTTAGAAAATTTAAAGTGATTTGAATACTTTTTAGATGCAAAATGAGGATGCAAATGCAGATTTTCAGTTTTTTAATGATTTGATATGCAAAAATGAAGTCTATATGATTCTTTCACTAATGCAATTTTAGAAACCCTAGGATGCAAAAACAAAACAAAACCTAATTGAATGCTGATGCAAAGGACACTTAGGATGCAAGATGAAATTGAAATTAGAAAGATAAAGTGTTCAATATGCAGGTTCACCAAAATGAACCAACAATTTTAAGGTGTGATCTATGTACTTCTCTTACACTCTGAAGGTCGTCCACCTAAAAGGAGAGATATAGAACCCCAAAATTATGGTGGTTCACTCAAATAAAGGATTTTATGATGTGTGTATGACCAAATGCAACTAAATGATGTAATTGACTGATTATTAATGTAAAACCTATGAAATATGCAATGTTTGAAAACACAATGAGGTATGCAAGAATGAACTAAGATATGCACAAATGGACACATAATTGAAAGGGACTAAAAAAAGTTCACGTGGAGGTAGATTGAAGACTTGAGAAGATTCTGGAATGCTAGAAAAATCACTGTTGATGACTAGTGGGACTCATTCGCCACTGATGGTGAATCAATCCTACTGCTGACAAAAACACTTGAAAACTGCTTTCTCACTATCGAGAATTGGAATTTGACATAATCACCTTTTTTAGCCTTAAGGTGGGACTCATTCTCCACTGATGGTGAATCAATCCTCCTCCAAAATTCTATAAAATCAAAGATCAATTCTGTAGCTCTAGATCTGCACTTGTCTTCTTGTTGGGTTGATGGAGTGAAATCTATAGAAAACAGATTGTAGATTGTCTCCAAGCTTGAAATAGGGCTTAGTTGACTTGAATTACTTTGTTGACTTCTTGACCACCTTTCAACACCTATTTGCTTAACAAATTTACATACAAAAGTCTGCAAAAACACATGCAAATGGGAAAAAATGGTTAAGGGTTAGAGTATAGGGATTTGCCTTGGTCAAATCACACTTTGGTAATCAAACCCTTAATAAAGAAATGAAATGAAATAAACAAGGAATGATGAATAAACACCATGAAAATGTCCTAAAATCACCACAACCTTGTTGAAGAAATATGAAGATATGTCAATGGTTTCTCCAAGATTGCTTGATTGAATGATGCTTTGATGAATGGGATGCAAGAATGCTATTTGATGTTGAATGAGTGAATGCAAGTGGATGGGGGTTAAAATGAGAAGAAAAACACTTATTTATACACACTTATGCCCTAATAACTCAATAATACAACATCACAGGCTGACATAAGGTAATTTTGAATAAAAACTTGAAAGAAAATTTGAATTATTTTGAATTTGGAGCCAATAGGGACTCATTCACCACGCATGGCGAATGGGTCCCACTTTGGGCTTATAAGTGGGTGTCGGGAATTATCTTGTATTTAATGTTATTTGTTGGGTTTACATTAAAAAATACACTTAATTAAGTCTTATGAGTGCATAAAGGGGTCAAATAAAGCATACGAAATGTGTAAATAGTGAAAACAAGCCTAGAAAAACGTGAAATCTGTTACAAGACTTTACAACACTTTAGAATAGGACTTGATAAGTAATGAAAAGGTGGTTTTTAGGTGAATTGTAATGAAAAGAGTCTAGAAAAGTGTAGAAATGTGTTACAACACTTCACAACACCTTCACAAGATGCCATAATTTGAATGTTTAAGACCTAATGTGAATGCAAAAGTTACATTGCAACATTAAATCAAAGCAAAATGGATCAAGCATCATAGGAAAAAGACCTAAAAGACCATGAAAATGTCAAAGATCCATTTTTCTATGGTAAAATACTTAACCCTATACCCTCAACCCTGAACACTATCCCTCAACCCTCAAACATATACCTTAAACCCTAAACCCTACACCCTCAACCCTCATCCTTATACCCTATAACGCCAACCTTATACCCAAAACCTTGAAAATTATCCCTCAATCCTATACTTAAACCCTAAACCCTACACTCTCAACCCTTAACCCTATACCTTATACCCTAAATCCTACACCATAAACCCTATACCCAATATCCTAAACCTTAATCCCTATACCCTATACACTTAACCTAATACCCTCAAACCTCAACCCTCAACCCTATACTTAAACCCTAAAACCTACATTCAACCTTGTACCCTAAACCCTCAACCCTGAACCCAATACCCTCAACCTTATACCCAATATCCTAAACCATAATCCATATACATTGTATACTCAACCCTATACCCTCAAACCTAAATTTTATCTCTCAACCCTCAAACCTAAACCCTACACCATCAACCCTCATACCTATACTGTATACCCTCAAACTTATACCCTAAACCCTAAAAATTATCCCTTAACCCTATACTTAAACCTTTAACCCTACAACCTCAACCCTTAACGCTATACCCTATACCCTAAACCCTACACCCTAAATCATATGCCCAATATCCTATACCCTAATCCCTATACCCTATACACTTAATCTTATACCCTCAACCCTATACTTAAACCCTAAGCTCTACATTCAACCTTGTTCCCTAAACCCTCAACTCTATATTGAATATCCTAAACCCTAATCCATATAAGCTATACACTTAACCCTATATCCTCAACACTGAACACTATCCCTCAACCCTCAAACCTATTCCTTAAACCCTAATCCCTACACCCTCAACCTTATACCCTAAACCTTGAACATTATCCCTCAACCATATACTTATATCCTAAACCCTACACTGTCAAACCTTAACCCTATACCTTATAACCTAAACCCTATACCCAATATCTTAAACCCTAATCTCTATACCCTATACAATTAACCTTATACCCTCAACCTTCAAACCTTAGCCCTCAACCCTATACTTAAACCCTAAACCCTACATTCAACCTTTTACCCTAAACCAAATACCATCAACCCTATATCCAATATCCTAAACCTATCACTATACCTTATACACTTAGCCCTATACCCTCAACCCTGAACACTAGGGGGAAGGTAGGTGGGAGAGAGAGAGAGAGAGAGAGAGAGAGAGAGAGAGAGAGAGAGAGAGAGAGAGAGAGAGAGAGAGAGAGAGAGAGAGAGAGAGAGAGAGAGAGAGAGAGAGAGAGAGAGAGAGAATGGTGAGATGGAGAGTAGAGAGTGAGAGAGAAAGAGGGGGAGAGAGGGAGAGAGATAGGGAAATAGGTAGAGATGGGGAAACAAGTGAGATAGAGAGAGACAAAGAGATACATAGAGAGAGGGAAAGAGGATATAAAGATAAGTGGAGATGGAAGCAAAGGTAGAGATATAGGGAGGTGAGATAGAGAAGAGTGAGTGAGAGAGAAAGAGGGGGAGAGAGAGGGAGGGAGAGTGAGAGAGAGGTAGGAAGAGGGAGAGAGAGGAGAGATAGAGAGTAGAGAGGGAAAGAGGTAGGGAGGTTGACATAGGTGAGATAAAGAGTGATGGAGGGAGAGGTAGGTAGATATAGGGATAGGGAAGATACAAATAAATAGAGAGGAAAGGAGAGGTAGAGAGAGAGGAGAGATAGAGAGAAGTAGAGAGGAGAGGGAGGGGGGCAGGAGAGGTAGGGAGGGAGAGGTATGGAGGAGATAGTGGTGAGTGTGTGAGAGAGAGAGAGAGAGAGAGAGAGAGAGAGAGAGAGAGAGAGAGAGAGAGAGAGAGATATAGAGAGAGAGAGAGGAGAGAGAGAGGAGAGTAGAGAGAGAGAGAGAGAGAGAGAGAGAGAGAGAGAGAGAGAGAGGGGGGAGGAGGGATAGGTGAGATAAAGAGATGTGGAGAGAGAATGGTTAGATAGATAAGAGAGGTTGAGAGAGAAAGTAGGGGGAGAAAGGGATGGTAGGGAGGGAGATAGATTGAAGACAGTATTGAGTAATAGAGGGAGAGGTAGGTAGGGAGATGGAGAGGGGATATATAGAGAAGTAGAGAGGGAAGGAGAGGGAGGGATAGAGAGGGAGGGAGAGATAGGTGAGAGAGAGAGTAGAGAGGGAAGGATGGAGAGAGGGAGGCTAGGGAGAGTGAGATGGATAGAGAGTGGTGAGATAGAGAGTAGAGAGGGAATGTGTGTGTGTGTGTGAGAGAGAGAGAGAGAGTGAAGTATAGAGAGAATGGTGAAATAGAGAGGAGAAAGAGAGAAAGAGGGGGAGAGAGGGAGGGACAGAGAGAGTGACAGAGAGCTAGACACAGGGAGTAGAGAGGGGAAGATGTAGGGAGGGAGACATAGGTGAGAAAGAGAGAGATAAAGAGAGACAAATAGAAAGAGGGAGAGAAGGAGAGGGAGAGGGAGAAAAGTATAGAAGGGGAGAGTGAGAGAGAGGTCTAGAGCATAAGGGTACATAATGAGAGAGAGAAATATGATACAACTTACTAATTACTAAAATTTGACATGCGGATTATTGAAATTTGACTAAGTCTAAAAAATTATAAGATCTTCCAAAAACTAGAATTTACATTATAACTCTTATAGATTTGAAACCACTCTCAAACATCTTGAAACTATATACATGAAATATAACTTAAAAAATAAGAAATTAAATGTCAACTTAAAGTAGAAAAAAAATTCAAAGTAGACTAAAACAAGAAGAAAGAGTAGAAAAAATTTTCAATGCAGACCAAAATCCAAGCGCGTTATAACACACTCGTGTTTTGTCAATACATTCACAAAACATGAGCACGTTATAATACGCTCACGTTTTGGAAAATTTTGGTAATGCATTTTGGCGTATTTTTTGAAATTCATTGACAAGGAACAAATTTCAATACAAAACATAATGCAAGTGCATTATAACATGCTTGTGTTATGTCTTGCCTTGGGAATCCCCAAGCGTTAGGCTTGTATTTGCTTTGGATTTCCATCCCAAAGTCTTGGAGTTTCTTTCCAACATCCAAAGACGTGTTTTTAGATATTCTATAAGATTTCACATAATCTCCTTCATGCTAACCATCAAGTTTGCACATGTTTCAAGGTCAAGTAAATCAAACACATGGGTAATGTTAGACTCTCTCTTAGCTATTTAATGATGTAATTGTTTTCACATTTTGACAATTTCAAGGCTTTCATCTTTAATTTCTTTTGTTTGTGTGTTCGTTTTTTGTCAAAAATTAGTGTTTGGTATTTTTTACTTTTTTTTTAACTATTCATTGAAATTTCAAATAAATTACATTTTTATAAACTAGACTTCATTCTACACATTAAAAAAAAGATTTTTGATTAGTTTTTAAAAATTATAGGGGTAGCACAACCAAAATTCAATTTTTTAGGATGTGTCCTCTTTGAAAATTAATAATAAAAAAAAAATTATTAAAAAATTATTAGAAAAATTGGGCATAAACTACATGTTAGCTAATTTCTCACTGAGGCGATTTTAAAAATAGCAAAAAAGTTAACCTTTTGAGGGAGCCACAAAAGATGCCATGTTATGTTTTTTGATAAAAACAACACCACATTCTTTGGCTCCCTTTTTTGAACCCCTTAATCTCTACCATTTTTTAAAAAAAATAGTATTTTAGAAAGTGGACTCAAAGCACTGCAAATATTGTATTTGTTGCATCTTAAAATTTTGAGTGTAACTATACTCAATTTCTCATCCAAGGTTAGTATTTCCCGATTTCAGAAAAAAAAAGTGGCCACTTAAAATCCATTTTGACCCCCCATCTTTTTGCACTTACCCTCTTCATCCATTGCATTTATCCATTTTTCATCTTTAATTGCATCTTCAAAATGAATAAGATCATCAACATTTGAATATATTGTAAAATGATAATTCAGATCTGCACTATTCTCACCTTCATTTTGCTCATAAATATCTCTTACACTTTTGAATTTTTGTCTTCTCAAGCTTTCCAAGGTTGGATTTAATGTCACTTGAGGTTGAACTTGTAGAATGTTGATGTGATGGGCCTGTATTATGAGTGCCTATTGTTGATGGTGTTTGTTGTCCACTTAAAGGAGTGCTTTCTTGAATGTGTGAGGTTGTCCTTGTACTTGTTGAAAGTGACACTTGAGGACCACTTTGTTGAGCTTGAATGGGAGTGGGAGGAGTCACATTTGAAGGGATACCTATTGGTATTATTTCTCCCCTATCTTCTTGTGGTATGCTTGCTGTTACATTTAATGTTTTCTCTAATATGTCATCCCATGCTTCCTCTTCTATGAACTACACATCTCTATTGATTATTTATGAACTACACATCTCTATTGATTATTACCTTCTTGGTTATCAGATTGTACAACTTATATGCCTTTGATTTTCCCTATATTCCACAAATATGCACCTTTCTCCTTTGTTGTCCAATTTCTTTCTTAATTCATTTGAGAAATGTGCATATTGTTGAATGCACAAGACAACTAAGAGGGGGGATGAATTAGTTGTATATTAAAACTTCAAAAATCTCATTAACATCTATATCCAAATTCATTCATTAAACACTTACTATGTTATAATAAATTAGTATAAAAGTAAATAAAACAAACTGAAACAACTTAACACCATACACAAGAGAACACCAGATTTAAATGGAAAACCCTATAAGGGAAAAACCATGGTGATATTAGCTCAAAATATAATATCAACACCGAATACAATAGGGCTCACTACCCAAAGAAGAGAAGTTCACTCCCAAAAGGCTCACTGGAAAAATAGAAAAGAAGATAGAGAAGGAATGCTACACAAAGAAAAGCATCTCAATGCAACAAAGAATCCACCACAATGACATCAACACCTTTGCAGTCTGATTGAAGAATTGTAACCACCTTCAGCTCACTGCATCTAGTAAACTAACACATAAAATTTCACATTGCATTACTCGATTTCACACTCTATAATTCTACACTTCACATCACTAACATCTATTTTAACATCCCTCAATAACTCAACTCATATTTATACCATCTTCAACCTTGAAACCCTTTTCCAAGGTTACCTATGCACATCAAATGTGCAAATTCAAATTAGGTCGGTGCCAAACCATTCCTGTGGTGGAAAGGAATGAGAGTTAGCTAGGACCTAAATCCATCCTCACACACCATGCCATGCTTACACAAATAACTAAGAATCTTCACAAGTAGTGTAAACACCATTAAAATTTTAAGCACACACTTCCTCAAACTGAAGGACAACTTGCAAACCACACACCATGCTTGAACATGATCTAGAATATTCCTCAAACACCCTGAAATCCAACAAACTTCTTCATGACAAATTTCACCTAATGAATGTATAGACCCAGTACACTCGAACAACTTTGCCATACATTGTTACTTGAAAGTTAAGTTTTGAAGCACCAAACCATGAACCAACTTGAATGAATAAAGATACCAAAAACACCAACACCCTTTCAGATTCTCTAGACCTAAAACATAACTGTAGAGAAACATGGAGAAAATTTTTTTCTCCCAAACACCTCTGCAATGCACAGTTCACACACTAGTGAACACAAATTCTTCTATACAACGACCCAACACACCAGTTGACTCTTGAATACAACACCTCTAAAAATCTCTGACCAACATATCTGAATCATACAGGAAATATTCAACCTAGAAGAAATACAAAGCAACACAAGAACACACCTTTGTAACCCAAAACACCACTACAACACATTGTTTCCTATTTTTATCAAATTTTCTCAAAAACACTTGGAAACAAAGAACCAGAGACACATCCTCATCATCTTCATTACTTCCTCATCCATAGACAAAATCTTATCAAAGCAACACTAGAGGTTGACACTAGTAGCTTTACTAATGACAACATAATGCAACTAATCAAAGCATTAACTGCTCACACTCTTGCAACAATCTCAATGGACATGACAACATAGACTTGTTGATATCAATGAAAACATCAACTACTCATACTTGCAACAATCTCCCCCTTTGTCATTGATGGCAACACATGATGTGAAAAACCATCAGAGACAAAACAACTCTAAATACGAACACCCTACAACTCTTCACATTACTTCTCCCCCCATTTGTAGATTGTCTTTTTCACATGACTCTCTCTCCCTTATTGAATTTATCTCCTTGATAAACTATTCCTTTTTCACATGACTCTCTCTCCTCCTTTGACATCAATGGCAAAGGCTAAATTTTTTGCATTATTTATTCTCTTCCTTTGAAATCAAACAACCTACTTATTACTTCTATGCAACAACTTTCATTTACTGCTTTGCATACTCCCCCTTAGGAGCACACACCAAACTGTACCAAATAAGCTACCACAACACATTAACAACACACACTCTTCTAACTACAACAATAAACAATGCCACTACCTACTCCCCCTGAGAGGTAGCCACCAACATCTATCCAGAATAAAGAATGAATCTTGAGATCCATTGGATTGATGAATCTCCTTATGTATCTAGTTGAAATAAGGAGGGGAAATAACCCCTAACTTCTCCTAGAGATACTCAAAAGTATCCTTAGGAAGAGCCTTAGTGAATATATCAACAATCTGATCCTTTGTAGGTACATATTCAAGCTTCACTTCATTCTCCAAAACCTTCTCTCAGAAAGTGATATCTGATTGAAATATGTTTTGTCCTTGAATGCATCATTAGATTCTTTGAAATATTAATTGCACTTATATTATCACAAAAGATAGAAATTGGTTCATCATACACCACTTTGATATCCTTCAATGTTTGTCTCATCTATAACACCTGTGTGTAGCAAGATGCTGCTGCAATGTACTCAACCTCTAGAGTAGATAAATAAACTGAATCTTGTTTCTTACTTAGCCATGATACCAACCTACATCTAAGAAAGAATGCACCACCACTTGTGCTTTCCTATCATCAACACAACCAACCCAACTTGCATCTATATAATCACTCAAAGTGAAGTTATCATCCTTTGGATACCACAAGCCATGATCTAGAGTTCTCTTTAAGTATCTGAATATCCTCTTGACTACTGCAACATGTGACTCTCTACCCGATCTTCTTGAAATCTAGCCACAAGACAAACCACATGCATGCTATCTAGTCTAGTAGTAGTTAGATATAATAGTTTACCAATCATTGATCTGTACTTACTTTGATCAACCTGTGGGGATTCATTATTCTTACTCAATTTTCAACCAGTAACCATAGGGTGATCCCACAATAATGGTTTACAATTTTTGGCCAAATTGGACACTAAAATAATTTTTTTTAACTAAATCTTCACTTTCGGGCACTTATAGCGGCTAAACCGTGAGAAATTTGAAGATGATGCAAACTAGAGTTTCATGTCATTTTGTCTGTAGATTCTAAATATATATATTTTTAAAATTTTTGGAATCAGATTGCACTTCTTTTTCCATCTCCCTCGAAAACTAGTTTTTTTATTTTAGAAAACAACATTTTTAAAAAAGCGTCGCTCGTCTTATAACGCATAATTTTTTTTCCATGAAGGATAAAATTATAATTCTTTCGAATTTAGATTTGTAACTCCGATATCTAGTGATTCCACTTCAAGGTTAGATAGTTTTTTATTGAATATTTTTTCTTTAATCAAGTTTTGAAGTCAAACTAATTACAATTCAAACATAGCGCGACCATATAACACGTAAATTTTTTTGTATGTATCGAAATTCTTTTTTTTTTGTTGGATCAAGGACTTCAATATTTGGTCCACTCATCTTTTTCATTTTTTTTGATAATCTTCTACTTTTCCACATGTGCAGAACATAGAGTTTGATTTTTGGTGAAAAACCTATGTTTAATAAAACTAAAAAAAAAAAAACATAATAAAACCAAAACATATTAGAATTATAGTCATTGGATAGCTCGTTCTGAGGACTGCCTAATTCTAGTTGGGTTTGTGAAGTCTCCTCCATTTTCATCCTCAACTCGAGCTTCGAAGCATAAAAATCTGGACTTTTAAAGTTCTTGAGGGGGAGAATGAGGGGAAAGGGGGGTTCGAGCGAACCCCCTTTCCTTTTGCATTTTCTTTGCTTTTTTGGGCAGGAAATGTGGGGCTAGTATTTAATGGGTTCACTCGAACCTACAAGTTCGTTCGAACCCCTAAAACTATTTTTTTTTGCATGGGGTCATTTTTTGTTAGTTTTCCTTCCTCACTCAAATTGTAAACCACTTTTGTGGGTTTACCCAAGAATACATACTAGTTTGGAGCCTTCCATTCCAAACTTCTACAACCAATAACCATAGAAGTACATATTAGTTTGGAGTCTTCCATTCCAAACTTCTTCAACATTTCTTTGACATACTTTGATTGTGAAATAAACATACCTTTGTTTGTTTTATTGATTTGTAGCCCAAGGAAGAAATTAATCTCCCCAAACATAGACATCTCAAACTCTTTATGCATTACCTCTACAAACTTCTTACACATATCTTCATTGCCTCCAAAAATTATGTCATCAAATTACACAACCACAATCAAGATTTGATCATTCTCAACTTTAAAGTAAATTTTACTATTTGCGGTACCTTTATTGAATTCTTGTTGTATCAAATACTTATCCAACCTTGCATACCAAGTTTCAGGAGCTTGCTTCAATCCATATAATTCATTCTTCAATATGTAGACCATATTTGGTTTATTTGATAAATGAAATCCTTCTGGTTGTTCCATGCATACTTCTTCCAATTCTCCATTCAAGAATGCATATTTCACATCCATTTGGTAAACTTTGAAATCCTTATGTGCTGCGAAAGCCAAAAACATCCTGATATCTTCCATTCTTGCCACAAGGGCAACTGTCTCCTCAAAACATATTCCTTCAATTTGTGAATAGCCCTTACACACAAGCCTTGTTTTGTTCCTTACCACTTCTCCATTCTCATTCAGTTTGTTTATGAATACCCTCTTAGTTCCAATTATGTTTTTGTTTGCAGGCCTTGGGACAAGTTTTCAAGTCTACTTTTTCTCAATTTGTAGTAGTTCTTTTCTATAACTTTCATCCAATGTTCATCTTTGCATTCTTCAATCAAAGTTTTAGGCTTAACTTCAGAAAGTAAACACAAATTTGTACCTCTTCTTCAACAAATTTCCTTCTAGTTTGGCCAAAAATTGTAAACTAGTATTGTGGGATCACCCTAATCCGGTAGAATATAGTTATTTTCCTTTGAAAATTCTTCTTGTTTGCTTTCCAATCTGACAATCCTTGTAGACAACATTGACAGGCTTTGTAATATTTGGAAGATATCTTATTGCTTGAACTGAACTAATTCTTACTATATTAACAAAATTAATGTGACACATCCTCTTGTGCCATAACCAAATTTCATTAATCCGAGTCATAAAGAAGTGACCTTCAACACCCTTGAGTTGATAAATATTTCCATCTATCCTTCTTCTAGCAACAATCACAGTTCCAAACTCTTTTCTAATCTCACATCTATCATCTTGAAACATAAGATTGTATCCTTTGCTATAGATTTTTCCAACACTCAAGAGGTTATGCCTTAAACCATTAACATTGTAAACATTATCAGTATTACGATTGCCATAAAAATTGATTGAACCTATTCCACATATCCTAGCACCTGAGTCATCACCAAATCTAACAAGTCCTCCATCATAATTTTCAAGTTTAACATACTTACTCTTGTCATCAATCATATGATTAGAGAAACCACTATCAATGATCCAATAGTTCTTATCTTGTCTAGAATGAAAAATAGATACCAAAGTACCTTTAGTCTTATCCTTTCTCTCAGGAGGGCATTCCTTCACACATCTTTTAGAGTTAGTAAAAACATATTCATCTTTTAACACCATGAACAAACATTCATCATCATCTTCATAATTAGATTCATCATTAGAGATACTTGGACATTCTCTAACATAATAGCTTTTCTTTATCATTTTATCTTTGTTCTTCTTATTTTTGTCATTCATATCCCTATTTGGACATCTTGAAGCATAGTGACATATCCTTCCACAACTAAAACATTTGAAAGGAAAATTACCTTTGTAATTACTAGTACCTTTTTTCATCCCTCTCATAAAGTTAGCTTCCACATCATCAAGATTCTCCTGATTAGATTCTTTAGTCCTCTGTGATTTTACAATCTTCAAAGAAATCTGGGTGAAGCCACAATAGTGGTTTACAATTGAAGTGAGGAAGGAAAACTCACAGAACATGAATGCATGGCAAAAATATTGATTTTAGGGGTTCGTACGAACATACTGGTTCGACTGAACCCATTAGGGGTTTGCTAGAACCTGGGTTCGGGCGAACCCTTTTAATGCTTTCCCACCAAAAATGAAAACAAAAGCCCTTATAAAAGGGGGGTTCGAATGACCAGGGGTTCGCTCGAACCCCTGGGGGTTCATTCGAACCCCCCTTATTCCTCATCCCTCCTCTAAGACACCAAAAAACCTTGAATTTTTGCACTTCGGAGCTCAGGTTGATGATGAAAATGGAGGAATCTTCACAAACCCAATTGGAATCAGGTAGTCCTCGAAACAAGCTATCCAATGAATATAATCTTAATATGTTTTGGTTCTATTATGTATTTTTTTTTTAGTTTTATTAAACATAGGTTTTTCATCGAAAATGAAGGTCTATGTTCTGCACATGTGGAAAAATAGCAGATTATCAAAAAAAATTAAAAAATATGAGTGCACCAGATATTGAAGTCCTTGATCCAACCAAAAAAATAAATTTGAATTTTGATATATACAAAAAAAGTTATGCATTATACGGTCGCGCTATGTCTGAATTGTAATTGGTTTGACTTCAAAACTTGATTAAAGAAAAAATATTCATTAAAAAACTATCTAACCAAGTGGAAGCACTATATATCGGAGTTGCAAATCTAAGTTTGAAAGAATTATAATTTTATCCTTCATGGAAAAAAAGTTATGCATTATATAGTCTACATCACTTTTTAAAAATGCTATTTTTTGAAAAAAACTAGTTTTCGTGGGAGATGGAAAAAGAAAAGTAAAATGATTCCAAAATTTTTGAAAAAAATATTTTTAGAATCTACAGAAAAAATGTGATGAGACTCTAGTTTGCATTATTTTCAAAATTTTCACGGTTTAGCTGCTATAGCTGCCCGAATGTGAAGATTTAGTTAAAAATAATAATTTCAGTGTCCAGTTTGGCCAAAAATTGTAAACCACTATTGTGGGATCACCCATCTCAATTTTTGCACCATTATTAGTACCGAATTATCTCATTTCAAATGTAGTTAGAGAACCATACAATTGATCTCTAGTATAATGATCTAGATTTTGAGATTCCTCAATAGCAACAAATTTATGACTATAAGCTTTAGGAAGGGTTCTAAGAAATTTATTTACCACTTTTGGTTCTTTGACTTTTCCACCAAGACCTCTGATGGAGCTGACCACTTCATCTACACTCTGCATATAGCTTGTAATGTTTTCATCTTCAAAAATTTGCAAGTTCTCAAATATGATCTTTAAATTATGCATCTTATCTTGTTTGACCATATCATCTCCTTCATAAATACTTTATAACTTTTTCCAAATTGCTTTACCAATTTTTAGATTCGTAACTTTCACTAATTCAAAATTTGTAAGACTACTCAAGAGAGCATACCTTGTTTTACTATTGCTTTCATAGCCCTTGAGTTCAGCTTTAGTGCTCAAACCATTTATAGGCATAGTATACCTAGTTTGAATTGATTTCTAGATATCATAACTCACATAATCCAAAAAGCCTTCTATCCTTGTTTTCCAAAATGCATAGTTCGTTCCATCAAATATAGGGATCTCCTTCTTGTGTACCATCCTAGATCTACCTTAAGTGGTCAAAATTTCTTCCAAGGAACTTTGCTCTAATACCAATTGTTGAATGCACAAGAAAATTGAGAGGGAGGGTGAATCAGTTGTACCTTAAAACTTCAAAAACCTCATTAACTTCCATATCTACATTCATTCATTAAACCCTTAATCTATTATGATGAATTAGCATGAAAAGTAAATATCATAAATTGAAAAAAATTAATACCATACATAAGATAACACCAAATTTACATGGAAAACCATAGAAGGGAAAAACCACAGTGAGGACTAGCTCACAATATAAGTAATATCAACACTAAATACATTAGGGCTCACTGTCGGAGGGCTCACTGCCTAAAGAAGAAAGGCTAACTCCCAAAAGGCTCACTACTAGAATAGAAAAGAAGATAAAGAAGGAATGTTACATAGAGAAAATGTTCCCGCAGTGGAAAGGAATGAGGGTGGACCAAAAAATTCCTTAGATAGGACCTAAATCCATCCTCACATGCCGCAACATACTTCCACAAATGTACAACTAAGCATCTTCGCAAGTAGTGTAAACACTAGGTCGGTCGTTACCTATGCAAACACCATTAAAATTTTAAGTGCATGCTTTCTCAAACCCAAGGATGACTTGTGAACCATAGACCATGCTTGAACATGATCTAGAATATTCCTCAAACACCCTAAAATCTAACAAACTTCGCAACAACTTTCACCTAAAGAATGTACACACCTAGTACACTCAGACAACTCTACCATACACTGTTACTTGAAAGCTAACTTCCAAAGCACCAAAAAATGAACCAAATTGAATAAAAAAAGATACCAACACCATCAACACTCCTTCAGGTTTGCAAGACCTGAAACATAACTATGGAGAAATGCGGAGCAAAAACATTTCTCCTAGACACCTCTGCAATGCATAGTTCACACACTGGTGAACGCAATTTCTTTTGTACAATGATCCAGTACACCAACTCTTGAATACAATACCTCTAAATGTATCTAATCACCATATATGAATCACACAGGAAGGTCTTCAACCTGGACAAAATACAAAGCAACACAAGAACACACCTCTATAACCCAAAAGACCACTACAACACATTATTTCCTATTTTTATCAAATTTTCTCAAAAGCACTTGGAAACCAAGAACCAAAGAAATATCCTCATCATATTCAGTACTTCCTCATCCATAGACAAAAGCTTATGGGTATGTGTAGGATCATGGTATGCCAAAAAGTGGCAATGGAGAAAAAATTACGTGTTTCATCGACTCAAAAACGTGAAAATGTTGAGTTGACTTTATGTGGCTTGGGTGTCAGTACACACTACCGAAGCAAAGCCCAAACCTAGATTTCCATATCAGATATCTGATTTGGATCGGATATCCGATCCAAATCAGATATCCGATTTGCGACACATATATATTTCATTTCGGCTTGATTAAAACTCATTTCACATTTGTTTAACCGCGGGCGCATAGTGAAAACTTCATTCCGCAAATCAGATATCCGATTTCACGCAAATCCATCTTCAAAAGGTTAGATTCTTGGTTTTTCTTTGCTCTGATCAAATTTTCAATTAGATTTGTGTAATTTTAGTTAATTTTTTATAGATTTTTTTCAAAATAGGGTTTTTGATAGATTTTTTATGAAAAAAATGAGTTTAGTATGGATTTTGATGAAAATTGAATGTTTGTAATGGATTTTGATTTAAAAATAGTGTTTTTTATGTATTTGGATTAAAAATTAGAGAATTTTATAGATTTTTGTTAAAAACTAGGGTTTTTGTTGGATTTTTTTTTTAAACTAGGGTATTTTTATAATATTTTCATTTATATTATCTAATTTTAATTAGATTAATTTGTTTTTAACTTTAATCAGGCATTATGGCTACTGACAATGAAAATGCACAAATTCCAAATGCTCCACCACCTCCACAACCATCAATTGAAGAATTAATTTGTGAAAAATTACACAATAAGGGGCATTTCTGAAGTTTATACAAGAGTCCCTCGATTATTTGAGATGTCAAACACAATGAAAGAAATAATTAAAAACATAGAAACCCTCTCCTCGCAACATAATGCCTTTCATTCGTGGTGAGAAGACATGAGAGAATATTATGCATGTGGATTGTCCTATGATGATGTGAAAGATCTCAGAATAACCAAAGCCCAAATAGCCTCTTTATTTGTTAACCCCCGCACTGGTTTGCTAGTTAATGTTAATAAACCAAAACTTTCTATAAAATGGTGCACTCATAGAGACATTGTAGAAACTTTTGGGATGTTGGTGTATGGTTTTTTTGAAACCACCCAACAACAATTGTGATATACCATTTTACTTTATAAAAAATTATATGCTGAGTTTGTGTTAGGGCATCATGTCAATTACTTTGA
>VDFB02000003.1:322194667-322213035 GCA_007258455.2 Sequoia sempervirens | reverse complement strand
GATTTTTCTGAATTTTCATTGCCACTTAAGGGCCTGTTTGGCCCATCATGATCTTGCACATACCCTTATCAAAGAAACACTAAAGATTGACACTAGTAGCTTTACTAATGAAAAAATAATGCAACTAATCAAAGCATCGACTACTCACACTTTTGCAACAATCTCAATAGACATGAATGACAACACAAACTTGTTGAAATCAATGACAACACCAACTCCTCATACTTGCAACACATATGATACACATCAAAATACTCTCATGTGAGCAACATTTTGTTTTCTTCCACTCCATGCTTCTCTCATAATTATATTCTTCAAAATTTTGGTTGGACATCTATTCATTACATAGACTGCACATGAAACAACTTCACCCTAATACTCATTTGACAAATGTTTTTCTTTTAAAACATGCTCCTTGCTATTTCCCTAATTATTCTATTTTTTCTTTCAGCTACACTATTTTGTTGAGGTGTGTACCTTGTAGTGAATTGTTTGTGAATTCCATATGATTTTTAGAAAATATTATAAAGTCATTTGAGATGTACTCACCACTTCTATATGTTTTCAATGCTTTGATATAGTGCCCACTTTTCTTCTCCACAAGAGCCTTGAATTGACCAAAGCAATCAAATGCTTCATCCTTATGCTTTAAGAAGTAGACCCATGTTTTGCTCATGTAATCATCAATGAATGTCATGAAATAATATCTTCCTCCAATTGAAGGTATTTGCATAGGACCACACAAATCATAATGAATAATTTCTAATGGTGCATTTTCCCTCATTGATTTTCCTGCTGGAAATGATTCTCTATTTTATTTTCCTAGAATGCATCCTTCACATAGCCTTGCTAGTTTCTCTATGAGTGACAATCCCCTTACCATGTTTTTCCTATGTAATAGGTTTAAACCTCCAAAGTTTAGGTGTACAAAACATAGATGTCATAACCAATTTTCATCTTTAATTTATGCTTGAAATATTGTTTGTGTGACTACTACACCTTTTCCTTTATCCACAAGTTGTGTTTGAGAAAATCCTATTTTCAAATCTAGTTGTATCCTTAGGGGGAACATCCTATTGTTTGTCATTTAAACTTTTGCAATAAGTTGATTGCTTGGATATTTATCTAATATTATGCATTCTTTATTTTTGAAAAATACTCTATATCTCTTTTGAATGAGTTGCCCAATGCTCATCAAATTATGTTAACCCAGGGAAAAAATATACATTATAAATAAACTTTATGTCCCCCTTCTTGGTTAGAATGTCAATTCTTCCTTTACCCATATCTGAAACTTTATTATCATTGCCCAATGTTACATTTTCATCTTAGAAACTAGAAAATAGTTTTACATTCCCTGTCATATGATTGTTGCATCTTGAATCTAAAAACCATACATCTTTTTGTTGTTCTTGTGCAACATTACAAGCTAAAAACATACTACCCTAGTTTTGATTTTATTTTGTAAAATTTGTATTTTGCTGCCTAGAATCATATTGTTTCTTTCTACATTCATTTGAATAATGCCCATAGTTTTTGCAATAATGGCATTGGATTTTTGTTTTATCATACCATTGTCCTTAGGGCTCATTTTGATTAGAATTTTAGCTGCTGCCTCTTCCACCTAAGTTTGATGGACTATTTCTTCCACCTCTATATGAGTTTCTTCTTTTTCCTCTTGAATTTGATCTTCCTCTACCTCTACTATGGTTGATTGAAGCTTGTGTTTTTTTTGCTCCAATGATGAGTTTGATGTCCTGCTCAGCCTATGCTCATGTGAAATAAGAGATGCATGTAATTCATCCATTGAAAACAGAGAGAGATTATTTGTCTCTTCTATGGCCACAACAATAGACTCAAATTTTGTAGGTATACTTCTTAAAATATTTTCAACTACTCTTCTTTCTTTTTGAGTATCTCACCATGAGACCTGATTTGATTAACCAACCCAATAATTTGTGTGAAAAATAAATCTATCGATTTAGTCTCCTTCATGAATTTATTGTCTCAAAGTCTCTCCTCAACATTTGTAGCTTTGATGTCTTCACCTTGGCCATTCCTTGATACGTTGTTTGTAGAATATCTCATGCTTTCTTAGATTTTATTGTTGCAACTCTTGGAAACATGCTCTCATGCATTGCTTGAAAAATATAAAAGAGAGCTTTAGAATCCTTCTTCTTGTTGTCCCTAAGTAAATCTTTCTCTGTTTGTGTTAGTGCATTGTATGCTGTTGCATTTGCTAGTTCTAGGTATCTGTTTTCAACGAGCTCCCAAAAGTCTTGAGAGCATAATAATGCCTTCATTGTGATTGACCAATAATCATAATTTTTCCCATTGAATTGTGAAATTTGTGGGTTTGTTAGACTTGTGCTTGGAGCTGCCATTGATGACTATAAATCTTTGTGCTCAACAAATCTTAAATTCTTGAAAATCCTTTTTGAAAACCTTTAGCTTTGATACCACCAGAAGGAAGAGACAAAGAAGTAAATAGAAAACAAAACAAAATAGAACAAAACAAAGTAGAAAATAAAGATGATCTCCAAATATTTATATTTCAGATATTTCAAAAATACACAAAGTCCATTACATTCATAGATTATAAAACATATAAAAGCAATACATAGAGTTGTTGCTCTTTCTTATGCTCAAAATATGTAGTAGAATGAACTCCCATGTTTCTAGTTGTTGCTATAGAAAATATTGGTTGCTCTGCTCTACACTTCTGCTCTTCTTTTCATTCATTCATCAATTCACAAAAAATGACTAACTAAAGCCTACATATAAGCTTAGCAATGGAAGGAAAACAAAATGAATTTAATTACATTTAATTGTGCTAGCTGGGAAATCTTGCCAAAGAAGATATACATCTGAATTTTCATTCAAAATCTATCCTGCACTTGAGAGTTAGAAAAATATTGATTAAATGAATTGAACCGGAGAATGAAATCTCACACGTATGGAAATAGTCACATTCTTAAAGTTTAAAGCAGACAACAATTAGAAACATAAAAATATTCCATGGCAATTTATGTTTCTAATGTTGTTACACATTAGAAAAAATATTCCATGTCATGGAGTTACACATATTAGAAACATTAGAAAATATTCCATGCCATGGAGTTACACATATTAAAAAATGTTGTGGAAATAGTCACATTATTAAAGTTTAAAGGAGACAACAATTAGAAACATAAAAATATAAACCAATTTAATTATATCTTATTGTAATAGATTTTCTTTTTTTTACTTATGCTACCTTCTATTTAATTTTTTAAAGATAATATTATAATATATGTATATAATGATAAATGATATGTTATTGTGTGATGTTAAGTTGATTCTCCGAGTTTTTTATCCATTGATATCACAGATGGTAAAGAGCCATTCTTAATTTTAACATATTCATCGGAGAAGTCCACATTGAGCATTAATGACACGTATGTACAGTCTTTCTCTTTCTCCTGATGGATTTACAAAGTTCTCTTTTTCTTTTCTAAGAAGGCAACAATTCATATAAATGAAAAAACGTACCAGTCAAAAGAAAGCAATACTCAGTCAATTACTATTTTAGATTAAGTATGAGCGAATGATTTCACGATGACGATCATGCATGAATGACTTAGTAAAATCAGGTTTCTGATCTTCAGCTTAAGCTGTGAAGCAACATAAGCATACATGGCAATTTACTAAGATAGGTAACTTTGACAAAGAAATATCAGATTATAATCAACTTTGTACAAAGTTGTTCAAGGTAAGTACAATCAACTAAAAATAGTAACAAAATGATGCCTGAATGACGTAGAGGAAGAGATACAGAAACAGACAGAAAAAGGCATAGACGTGTTTACACATTCCAACAAAACAATGAAACAAAAGCATTATTAAATAATCTCACTTAAGAGTCTGTTTGGAAATATTTATTTGTACGCCAACAAAAAAACGAGTCTCTCCCCTTATGGAGATGGAAAGCAAAACGAGTTGCGCGCGGACGGTATGCGTGACAGCAGCGGGCGGATTCATCGGTTCCTCCCTTGTAAAATATCTGCTCCAAACAGGCTATATTGTTCACGCCACTTGCAGAGATTCTGGTCAGTATTTCATTTACTCTTTTCTCTCCAATTCCAACTCTTTTTAATTCCTCTTCTACGTTTTCTGCAGAGAATCCGGCCAAAATTGGCCATCTCTTATCCCTTCCGGGAGCGCAGGAGAGGCTTCATCTCTTCAAAGCAGACTTGTGTGAGCAAGGCAGCTTCGATTCTGCCATTGAAGGCTGTGACTTCGTCATTAACTTGGCCACATCGCTGGACTATACCAAGGACTCTGAGGTCTTATATTGTCCTTCTAAACTCTTTCTTTTCATAACGTTAATTAAAACCCCAAATCCCCAATTTTTGTAACCAGTTTTTTCTCTTTGATCGCTTTCAGACAGGCATTATCCGGCCTGCCATTGATGGAACTCTAGATATTCTAAGAGCTTGCAAGAAAGCAAAAACAGTGAGGCGGGTAATCCACACTTCCTCCATCACAGCAGCTTTCCCGCTGAGCGAAAACGGGGAACTGAAGGACTGCCTTGACGAATCCTGCTGGACTCCCATTCAATATATCAGAAAGGAAAAACCCCCATTCTGGGTGAGTGTAGAACAATTCGTTCCTTCATAAATACAAAATAAGCTGGATTAATGCGCTGTATAATGTAATTACTCGATGTCATGGCATTTCCAGATGTATTTCGTGGCGAAGACAATGGCGGAGCAGGCAGCTCTTCAGTACGGGGCGGATAATGAAATGGAAGTGGTAACGGTGTTGTCAGCTCTTGTAGGCGGTCCTTCATTCACACCCACATTTCCGCACAGCGTTTTAACCACGTTAACGCCAATCACAGGTACAACACATATATCTCATCTAAAATTTATACCAGGACTTTAAATGTAACATTTTTTATATTTTCTGTGAGTAAATTCAGTAATGTTTTTGGTGCTTTACTATTGTGAAAGAATTATTTTTTAATTTTTATTTTTTAAAAAGATGAAAATATATTAATTAAGAAGTCATAAGTTATTACGAGAGGATTTCCAAACAGTTATTTAAGTTAAAAAAGTTCAATGAAGAAAGTTTATCCTTAAATCCTCATTATTAAGATTCAAAGGGAAACAGAAAACTCAGAAATCAAACAAAACTGAGAGAACAAACAATGATCAATCCAGATCATTTCGAAGGAGTTGAAAATACTGTGAAGATTAATCTTGAGAATGTGATTTCATGTTGAAACATTACATTTACAATTAATCTGAGAATTCTATTTGACAAGACAATTTTCACAAAAACATTTTATTCACAAGCTACAGCTGTTTAGTGCTGATTTGCTCTGATGTTGATTCTTTGGTGGGCCTAATGGTGGAGAACTTGTGCTCTTGACAGGGAGGTCACAAGTTCAAATCCTGCAGGGGGTAGGGTATGTACACCTTGTATTGTGGAGCACGAGTTAGGTGCCTCCCCCATATTGGGGGAGTACGAGGGCCTCGTATTGTGGAGCACGAGTTAGGTGCCTCCCTCATATTTGGGGGAGTACGAGGAGTCCCTACGAGGAGTCCCATATACTCATGGTATTGTGGACTTAAAAAGAACCTTTACCTTCTTTTTTTCATGATTCTTATTTTGAAAGTGTCTTTTGTACATTATTTTTTTACTATTAATATATGTTTTTTTCTAAAATAAAAAATAAAAAATCACAAAAACATTTTATTCACAAAGAATATGAAATCAAAATTCGAAAAAATGTGAATTGAAATTATCTTTATAATTTAATTTTTTTATTGATTTAAACGACCAATTTGTTATTTGAAATTTTTGAAAAAACCTACTTACTTTTAGATGTTTTAGTTTGCTCGTTATTATAATTTCTATTTCTTGTAGCTCAACTCATTTCTGCAATTCCTCTCTTAGACCTAGGTTCATATTACCTTTTATGAACAAGTTAGAATTTGGTCCAAACAAATTAACACTCAAAATGATACTCCTTTGAAACCTAAAAACTTTGGTGCAGGCGACCGGGAACATTTGGAAATTTTGATTACATTCCAGTCTTTGCTTGGCTCCATTGCATTGGTCCACATAGAGGATGTATGCAATGCCCATATCTTCCTGATGGACCACCCATTGGCAGCTGGTCGATACGTGTGCTGTTCAGATGCCCTCTCAATTGCAGATATGGCAGATTACTTTCGTAAACATCATCAACAAGTCCATGAATCCTTTGAGTAAGCGAATCCCATCCTCTATTTGTATTCTCACTTGCAGCAATCAGTTGACGAATGTGTATTTACTTTATTTGTTTTGTGAATGAAGAGATATGAAGGAAGATGAAGGAAAGGCTTGTGTGCCAGTCTCATCAAACAAGTTAACTCAACTGGGTTTTTCATACAAGTATGGGATTAAAGAAATCATCGATCATGGCATTCAATATGCAAAGCAGATGCAGGTCTTTGAAGAAAAATTACAAGACAGAAAGTAGTTCCAGTCTTTCCGTCATCAGAAAATAGTGTTATACTCATATATTGATGTTTGAGAAGTGCTTTCCGTATGTGACTGTGAGCTAGGATAGGCCCCTTCTTATAACAGTACTTCTAGCTTATATGACACACATAGTAAATTCAGTCTAGAGTTAAGACTACATAAATGCTCTCGTTTCTCTATCATTCATTCAACTGTAGGTCTTTTGGTAGCTGCAGAATTTCAAACAAAGCTTTCTTATGATGTTATTAGATTTCTACAATCCATATTATCAAATTTTATCGATTTTTGAATTTGATTGTGTGTCAATTTTTGAACCAAGATTTTGGATCACACCCTGTAATCCATCATCAAGATATATAAAACTGAAAGAGATGTAAAATTGATATATTACAGATAACAGATCACGATGTCTAGTTTTAACAATTTATCAGAGAGTTCACATTGAGTATTAATGACAAGTCTTTCTCCTCCTGATAAAGGTAAAAGGTAAAGGTTCTTTTTTAAGTCCACGATACCATGAGTATATGGGACTACTCGTACTCCCCCAAATATGAGGGAGGCACCTAACTCGTGCTCCACAATACGAGGCCCTCGTACTCCCCCAATATGGGGGAGGCACTTAACTCGTGCTCCACAATACAAGGTGTACATACCCTACCCCTTGCAGGATTTGAACTTGTGACCTCCCTGTCAAGAGCACAAGTTCTCCACCGTTAGGCCCACTCAGGCTGATGGATTTACAGAATTTTCTTTTTCTTTTCTAAGAAGGCAACAATTCATACCAAAAAAAAACTCACATTAGAGTAGATCTTTTGGCCTATTTGAAAAATGAGAAAAGAAAAATCTTTCCAAAGTATGCTATTAGAAACAAATTAAGAAGAAATGCCAATAAGATTTTACCCTTAATTTTTGGGAGTTGCGTAGATTTCAATGAAAATTAATATCAAAGGTTCAAAACTAATAACTTAAAATATAAGCCCTCCACTCTATAGGAAAGGACCAATACAATTTTAAGAATATTTTTTGAAAGTTCTTAATGTAGTAATTATTTTTTCTTGGTGGTTTACAATGGTGGTAATTAGTATTGCATGTTAGAAGTTAATAGATATAAATGATATTTTAGTAGATACAGTTTTGGTTTTTCAAGTGATAGTGTTAGATGTAGTCACTATGACCAACAATGGTGCTAATTAGCCTTATATGCTAGAAGTTAGTAGATATAAATGATATTGTAGTAGATATAGTTTTGGTGTTTCAAGTGATAGTAGTCTTAGATGTGGTCCATTTTGTCTCCTTTGACCACATCTATTTTGTAAAGTTCAAGGTTCTTTAAAGTTCAAGGTTCTTTGTTTAATGAGGTTTTAGTAAATATTGCATGCTTTTTTGCAAATTGCATACATTGTAAATTTAACACTTGTTAATGTAAAGGAAGTGGTCCCCAAAATCATAATTAATCTACCAAAAAAAGATTAAAAATTATTTATTCAAAAACTATTTTATTTTAGGCATTATTTATTCAATTTTTAATTTGGAGAGTTTTTGATTTTTCATGGTTGAGTGGTTATTTGGTTATAGAGAATTAAATCAAAATAACTTATTCATATAAAATTTTACTTCAATAAGCTATTTTATTTTTCTAGAATAATAAGATAAATAATCTAACACAAATAATTTTAAAATAGTCAAATGAAAAAGATATACCAACGTACCCACCCATTTTTTTGTGAATATGTGTATGATTATCTTTTATCAATATAGATATTAATGCCTATTTATTAAAAAAAATGAAAAAGATACCAAACACACTAATTTTAAAATAGTTTGTTCCATCTATTTTTAGTAGTGTTTTTTTTCTTTCACTATGTAACATGGCATTGTGAACATCATGAGTATTTTTTTCTTACTAAATATTAGTTTGATGTGTAAATGATTCTTAAAATTAACTTAAGGAGTTTTATTAACACACTCATGTGATTATAATCCACTCCTTATTACCATTATATTTATGCATCTTAATATGATTAATGAGATATTACTAGTAATTATGAATATTTAATATAAAATATATCATTTTAATATTTTAATTTAAAATGTAGTTGAAATTTATTGTAAATAGTGGATAGGGGTCAATTACCCCCGAATTTGTCTTAAACATTGGACCACTTAGTGGAGATTGACAGGGGTGTGTAATGCCCTTGCTTTGGATTGCTTTATTTTGGTTTGAATAAATTTTTACCCCTCTTTTAGTAAATAAAATAAAAAATTATTGTAAATAATTCATATATCCTAATTAAAAATTATTTATTTATTTAATTATTTAAAAAATAGAAAATTTAGAAAAATAATGCACCTTTGGTCAAGGGAAGTCTTAATCATGGATATATGCAAAAAGATGTGGCACAAAAAATATACTACTTTCTTTTTTATGCTCGAAATGAGCATTTGGTGAGTGCCAAATTTGGTGCTCGCCAAATGGTTTGGATGACCAAGTTTGAGGTTTGGTTATTCCAAACCGAGTTTAGCGAGTGCCAAATCTGAAAGATATAAAAATAAAAAACCAAACTTTATTTTCATTTTTCTACTCTTCAACTCATGAATCACACATTTTCTTCTCCTCAACCTATGCTTGTTAAAATACATTATCATTTTTTCACCTAGAGGTTGTGAAATATTCATCAAGATGTCGGTGAGATGCCAAGGAGGTCAAAGAGGTAAGTATCTCTAATTTTTTAGTTTCAAATTTTGATTAAATTGTAGATTGAATAAGGTTTTTTATTAAATTTTGTATTAATTTCTAGGAAATGATATTTCACCCCCAAATGTTGAAAATCATCCATCATCTCCTCATCAAGACCCTCTTGGAAATGAACCACAACAAACACCTCCATCAATTCTGAAACATCCCCTAGGAATGCAAGAAAACCTACTAGGGAAAATAGAAGACAATAAAAACCAACTTGAGGAATTTATTGCAAGGTTGAAAGATCATGCTACAATAAACCCTCATAGGAAAAGACTCGTTGAATCCCTACAATCTATTGTGTCTCATGTAGGATCAACGAGTGCACAAATTAATTTTTGGTCCAATAAGAGGGAAGAACAAAAACAATCTTATGCAAACAAACTATCCTCTAAGAAAGTAAAGAAAAAAAGAATTAACAAATATGACTTGTGTTCCCTTTGCACTAACCCATGAACAAATCAACCCTTAGCAACTATTTGTAGGAGGTTCCATATCCAGTGATGCCACCATGAAGGGATAAACAATAATTTTTGGGATAGGTGGATGATGGTTTTTGACCAGCCTCCATGCAATAATTATGAGGTGCCACAATACTTTTTGAGGAAACTTTATTGTGAGTTTGTCCTCAATGAGATTTTAAACTATTTTGACTTTCTATATTTTTAGGGTAGAGGTGGGGGCTCCTAACATGATAGGATGAGAGCACAATGTAACCTACACTTGGCACCAAGACCCTTGCACTACTAAATTTGACTCCATTTTCTGATGAATGTTTGTCGGTCGTTCGACAAACATTTGTCAGAAAATCGACGAATTGACGAAAAAAAAATTGTCGCTATTTTTTCATCGAAATGCCAATGATGAATTAAATGTCAAAATAACAATGTAGATTTGTCATTCGTCGGCATCATAAAATGACTTAGATGTTCGTCGAAATATTGAAAAAAACTTCATGTATCCACTGACAAATTACACCAAAAGTTCATCGCCATTTCGACAAAATGGGAAAGGATTAGCGTCGAAACAACACCAGAAGTTTGTTACCATTTCAACAAAATGGGAAAGGAGTAGCATTGAAACAACACCAGAAGTTCATCGCCATTTCAACGAAATGGGCGAGGAGTAGCATCGAAACAACACTAGAAGTTCGTCGCCATTTCAATGAAATGGGCGAGCAGTAGCATCAAAACAACACCACAAGTTCATCACCATTTCGACTAAATGGGAAAAGAGTAGCGTCAAAAAAACACCAGAAGTTCATTGAAATTGCAATGAAATGGGCAAGAAGTTGTGACAAAGCCTTCGTCGCAACTATAGCAACTTCGTCGGACCTTTTTAGTGATTCATCGGTGGTTTTCATCAAAATTGCGACGAAGCAATGCAATTTTTTTTTAAAAAATATTCATTGGAATGTACCATCACAAAGACTGATAATTGATCATACATACAGACTGCAAGATGCCTAGATGCATAGAAAAAGCATTAAACTTGAGAACAACCAAGGGCTAACAAGGGAAGGAGTTAAGAAACATCTGGATTGAAGAGAAAATGTGTAGAGAAAATGATGAACAGTGTCAAGAGAACAGAGCTTGTAGAACATATTCTTGACCTAATCAAGCTCTTGAACAACTTAAACAAAATTAAAATACTAACACATACATGAGACATGTAATGAACTTCTAATATTTGCTATCCTTTTTTTTTTGTATTTAAAATAGTTTAAGGTCCATTACATATCATGAAAATGCCTATCTGACATTAGGATCAGTACAACATCAAAGCATTTCCATAACAAGAAATATATCGTATCAATACTTTACACAGCAAGAAAGAAACCAAAAAACACTAGTTTTTGAAACCAACATAGACAATACAAATTGTTGTTAATAGCACCACAGGTTGCTGCTATTCAAATCAGTGTAAACAATACATAGTGTTGATTACATTCTCCTCATTGCTGACTTCTTCAATATCAAGGTTCACCATTGTTTCTCCTTGGGGGACCGCACTGTCTTTCTAGGCTTGCAACTTCATCAATTTCTCTCTGGAGCTCATCAAATGTCTGCTGGAACAACACAGTCTCTTCCAAGCTCAACCTACAGGAAGATCCACTTCTCATATCCTCTCTGGTATTGTTAGCAACACCTTCAGTTATTGACTTCAAGAAATTCTCCATTGAGATCTCCACAAGAGTTGAAACCTGCAGAGCAACAGAGTAGAAATTGAGTCTCTTGCAAGACTCAGTAAGAACCCTCTTGATACCCTTAAATTTATCATTATTTCTCACCTTCCATAAATTCCACATGATCTCATTGGATAAGAAATACCAAAATAGCTTACAATCAAACTTGAGCTTGAAATTACAAAATAGAATATCATGCCAATTAATTTTACCATTGCTATTCCAGACCTTCAACTTATGGCATAATAAGTACCAAATTTCTTGAGCATAAAAATATTCAAAAATAATATGTTTGATAGTTTCCGGAGTCCTCCAGCTATTGCATATTTCAACACTTTCATGGTTAGATTTATAGGGATATATCTTTTTCATTAATGCAGAGGTAGGTAAAGGAGAAATAATTATAATTGTAACACTATTCATAGTCCAGTAAATTATGTTCATAATTTGTGTTCAATGGACCTCAGTTTTATCATTATACTGCCCATCTAATACCATATTTTAATCCAGGGTTCAACTATCTCGGATCTAAAGAAGCACCTTCAATTAACCATTTAAAGTACTATAAAATAAGGTAAGACTTTTACTTGAGAAATATTGTGTACACTTGTAGGATTAAAGTTGTTGCAATCATCAGAATTTATTGGCACATAGACACAACTTGCAACATACAAAGTAATGGATGACTACAAGTTAGTGAAATGGTCCTTAATATGTGAGTGGTTTGCAAATTGATTAGTAGAAAATAAGGTTACAAACAGATCTACATGAAAAATTATGAGGACAATATACTGTAATCATCAAAATAGATGAAAAGTGCAAAGGAAAGAGCCGAGCTACATCTCTAGAGCCTAAAAAAAACACATGCAAGAAACATAAAAAAAAGAACAAACCAGTTTTTGGATGAATACAAAATGGTGCTTTCAGCAAGTGATTCATATGCTTTCACACTTGACACAGAACATTAAGAAGATTTTAATCTTCCTTTGTGAAATTAACTACTTATAGAATAAACCCAAAAACCAATATCATATACCTCCATGTCTAGCCAAGGGTAGGTATAAGAGAAAAAAATTTCTTCCATGCAATGCCGAAAAATATCAATGTGTGTGTAGGTTTGTATTACTAAAAACATCATTTCACTGCCTAAGGAAAAATACCAAAGTGATTTTTTAAATTTTAATCTTCACATAGGCTCCCTTATTGCTACACATGCATATACAAGCATTATTCGAGCTCTAAACTATTCAAATATTAAGGATTCAATTAGCTATAAGATGGAAAGTTGTTGTTTAGACATAATCCATCATCTTTTACATATCTTTATTCACTCCTAGAGCTTCATATAAATTTGTGTAAATGAGACAGAAATGTGAATCTTTTATGACAAAGAAAATTCTTAAAAGGAGGGGGGACAGAGCAAAGGGTAGGGGGAAAGAGAATGCTTGAATGCATAGCAAAGTATAACATTTTGATCATTATAACAATGAAATGAATCTTAAGTTTGAAGCATTAATATCATTTACAACATTTATGATCAAGAATGAATGTAAGTAGAGAAACTTTTGCATACCTGTAGATGGTACAAAATTTGAACATGGTTAAGTTGAAACCTCTCATCAACAACAAGATCCAAATATCCGTGTATTTATCTCAATCGAGCCTCTAAACCCTTAAGAGTTGTCAATTTTTCCACTAACCTGTTATGCACAAAAGTCAAATTTTAGAGTTATGTCACCACTAAAAAATAGAAGAAACAGAGCTTTGAAACCAAATCCACACACAACACAATGTGGTATTCATACAAAGCCATACAAACAAACTAAAATCAGAACATTGGAATGGAAACAACTTCAAATTATGATGCAGAGCATGGATTCAGGGTATAAAGAATTATTTTTCTACCACTATAGTGAAAAGTTAGCACTTTCTTTCATCTTTGCATATTGGTTTGATGCTTCAAACGATGCATTTCTTACATTGAAAAGTGCATTAACTTATTGAGCTTCTCTTTGTTTTGAGAATAGTTTAATATTTTCTACTTAGTAGGGCCAACCACATGATAGTGGAAGCTCATTTGGCCCCTCCCCCCCTCACATCACTCTCAATTCCCCATACCCAATCATATAACATTAATCATTCATTCATCCATTAATAACATATAGCATTCATTCATTAATCCATTAATAACATATAGCATTCATTCATTAACATATAACATTCATTAATTAACATATTCACATTCATTCATTAACATATAATATTCATTCTTTCAGTTTTTACATATTATAAAAAATATGGTTCTCATGATATGATTACAATCACTTTTTTTTTGTTTCTTTTTTAAAGCTAATTTTTTTTGAAATGGAGTATCATTTTCTAGATCATCTATCCCCCCTTTAGTTGTTCTTCCCTTTGCTTGTGATCTTAATGTACGCCTAGTCATCTTCTCATGACGTGGATGCCGCTGCAAGGGGGGTTTGCTGCAATAACAAATAAATGTTAAACTAATATATTTTATTATTATTGTTACAAGTATTTCATTAATTAAAAGAACATTAGAGTGGTTCTCTTTACCTGCTGAGTCTGCATCATGTTCCTGAACTTCTGTTATAGACTAATGCTCAACATGTTGAACACCCTCTAAATCCTGATCTACAGTTGAAACACAAAAGGTTACATTAATTAATACACCAATTGAAATTAAATATGTTTAAAAGAACATGAGAGTGATCCTCTTTACCTGATGGGGCCACATCATGTTCCTGATCATGCTCAAAATGTTGATCATGCTCTACATGCTCTAAAGTTGAAACACGAAAGGTTACATTAATTAATACACCAATTGCAATTAAATATGTTTAAAAAAACTTTAGAGTGGTCCTCTTTACCTGATGGGGTCACATCATGTTCTTGATATTCTCTAGCTTGATCATGCTCTACATGCTCTAAAGTACCAGGATGCACACCATGACCGTCATCTATAGGTTGTGCTCCACCCTCACCAGGCTACATTCCAATGTCATGTGCAGTATTATCATTGCTTGAATGTTTAAAACAAATAGGCATGTAATTACTTTATGGTGGAAATTAATATTGAATAGATTACACAAGTATTCAATTTTACATAAACTTTATTGAGTTTATTTACTTGTGTGTCGAATGTAGTGGAAGGTTGTGTTTTCCTAGTCAAGACTCTTAGGCGTTCAGCCACGACTCCATAGCCTTGCTAGAAGGAAATCTTTAGGTCATCTTCTGTGGGAACTTTGTTGAATTTAGAGCCCTACATTTTTGCATAAGATCATGAATTTTGCTTCTATGGTGTGATAAAACCAAAATTGTTTTCAATTTATTATTTGGATACTATATTTCATTTATTGATACTTACAATTCATGTGGCTAATTTCATATAACCACCAGAGCCAAGTTTGTGATGCCTGTTTTTTTCTAGTCTTTCCTTTGTTGCCTTCAATGTGTCGGGAAGCCTATGAAAATTTTGAAATATGTTAGATTATGTAAAAAGAAAGAGTAATCAATATATAATTACATTGTTGATAGTATCACATACCTTCCTTGGCCCGGTGGTGTCTTTCCTTTTTTCTTTTCAGCCTTCTCCTTTCCATCTGACACCAAGTCCTTCCACTCCCTCTCCAGAATCATGGGGGGACACTCATACTTTTTTGTTCTTCTTTAAATGTGACCTATATTGGTCCCTCACATACTTTAGATAGGTACCAACTTTCTTAAGAACCTTGGTTTGGTTGAATGTTTTATCATTGAACAACACAACTAAACAGTTAATGAGCTCATCTTTTAAATCTTGATTTTGGGCATTCCACTATGTACGTATGGTGGGCCCGAAGAGCTCCAATGTAATATCACTTAGATGTTTATAAAAAACATCATTTCCTACAAAATGATCACGGGATCAATAGTCTAAAAAGAGTGATCAATAAGTAAATTTCAATTGGATTATATATAATAATAATGAAAACATTTTAAAGTACCTGTGACCTTCTCTATCTTTATGGGAATGAAATCCTTGGTCACCACAAATGTGACCGGAAATGTTCCTGTACTAGTAATATGGGAAGATCCAGGAAATGCTGCTAAAACATCACCAGTACTAGTGGCCTCTGCATCCCCAGGTACATGTCCTGATGCATGTTCTAGCATGTGTTCGCTGCCAGAGGGTGCATTTACAAATGCCTACATGGTATGTGTTGTAGACATTTTAGACGAAAATATAGGCACAGATGATGGGGTCAGATGATGTGATATATGCATAGGAAGATCAGGATGGACACTTGTACCAACCCCTACTCCTCGGGCAACACTTGCAGTACCCTGATCATGGCTAGGAGCATCATGAGGAGGCAAATAATCCTATAAAAAAAATACATATTTTAGTTCATGACATAAAAAAGTACAAAATATAAAACCATGAATGAACTTATGTTATAATTAAAGACCTCATGACAACTTACTTGCAAGTTCTGTGATCTCTCAGTCAATATTTTAACCCTCTCTCTTATCTCATCTATTTGAGGCACTATGAATATCAACTTAACGATTTCTTCATTGCATTTTTCTTGGATCTTATCATATCGAGAGGGTTTGCTGAATAAGCGATGTCATCATCACAAAATATTGATTGCACCTCACTATGGATTCTATCATCCACTACTGGTGCCTTTCCCCGATCAGTCGACTGCAACAAGAATATTAAAAACATTATCAAAATTAACCCAATAAACTTATGAAAAAAACATAATAATAAAATATTTTTCTCATATCTAATTTGTACAATTACAATGAGGTAAACCTATCGGGTAGAAGTGCCTAAAGATACATCGCGATCTGTGCTCTGGGCCAGAGCCTTCTCCATACGATCAATTTCCCGCTGTGACAAAAATTAAATATAAAAAAAATTACCAAAATGAAACCAATAGACTTACGAAAAAAAACATAAGAATAAAATGGTACATTGGAGTCATTAATTGGAGGTTCGGTAAAATGGTACATAGTGCGTACCACCCCCATAGTAACTGTGTTTGTAATTAAGTGATTCAAATTGTAATCGATTAGCAACTCTTCCCCTGCAGTTATTGATTTTATCGCACATACGAATACACAGTTTCCCTCGCGCGCCTCGAATATGCAATTGGGTTGCTTATTTTTTGACCTAGGTCATGTACTGTTTATAAACCCTACAATATTCCTTGATGCTTTTGGCCTTCCGTCAATGTACATAGCCACTCCTTTATTTTGATTCTTATATTTTAGTTGTATATAATTTGTTGGCAGTGCATACCTACACATACTTCGTGTATATCAAACCGGTTGCATCCCATCTTTGCAACTGTAATAGGGTCCGACATACTCCATCAATTCAGTAACTTTGTTGTAACAGACCTTTTTGTCGTCCATGAAAAATAGGCCCAAACCATGTAATGACGATGGTGCTATGTGATATATCCTCTCTTTGACACAAAAATAGGTGTTTATTGGAGGAATTTCCTTGGGTACCCATTGTTTCTGTAGATGTTTGTACCTCAAGGGCACCTTGATGTTGCCTATGCTCTCATCATCATAAGAACATGTCCCCACTTCAGCAAGAAAAAATTCCATGCATTTACAAAATTTTCTTCTAATCTTTTGACCTCTAGTTGATCTCCCTCTTTCAGACATACTACATGTCTCGCTTTCCTCTTCTCTTCCTGAATTTCCCTCACTCGAGGAAGATAGATCTGAAAAATACCTATTTGGTGGTACCTGCACTCATAAGGATGTTGGATGAAATTCTTTCATAGTGATGTGATCCCAAGGTGACATTATGATTAATCTATCATTTCATCACTAGAATTTCATAGGTTATAAGGTAATCAAGTCTTGATAGATTGCAAGTTATTGTTACTACCATCCAAATGTGTCCATCACAAATCAAATCCACTTAATGTTTTAACTCCCAAACTTTGTAACAATTGTTAAATATGACTATGGCCCACCAGTTACACAACCAAGGCCTCAAATGTATTCTCTAATTGTAATCAAAGGAATTTTTCTTTCATTCAATTAAATAAACTTGAAGGGAAACACCACCAAGTGGTTTATTGGACACCTACATGACTAAAAATAGTAGCAAATTTACATTTAATTTCCATATGTTTAAGTGGTTAATGGGGAGGTAGTGTGTACTAGGCCTTGTTAAGTCATCATAATTTTATGCTTTGGCAATAATTTTTTTTAAGTAATCTTAAATCTTCCTATGTCTAATTGCTAAGAGACTTTTGGTATGTTTTAAGGTAGGATGATTGATGAAAAAGCCCAAAGAGCCTTTCTCCATGGTATCCAGGTACACATAGTAGTGGTCTTCTCTTATATGGTTGGACATGATTTAAATAACTTAGCTAGGAATTATTCATTTAACCTAAGGTTTTCTCATAATTCCATCATTGGAAAAGTATGATCAAATTATTCTATTATGAAGAATTGGTCTATGTGCCTCTAGTAATCACTATAAATGTTCGTAAGGATAAAATGACTAATTGCATTAGGTAGGAGAAAATCAACTTTGAGTTCTTCAAATATTATATTCATCTATTCATAATTTTTAAGGGTTGTGTGTGGAGGAGGTTATCACTACCAAGAAGGGAGGAGACCTTTCCTTGTATTCTTTTATAATTTTCATTATTCTTATTCATTTTACACTTACATTTACAAATACACATACATATGCATTTATTGTTTTCATTTATTTCTCATGTAGTTTAATAGTTTGATCATTTTCATATTATATGTGTTGAAGATTTTAGAATTTCAATTACATTAATTTATGGATATGTTGTATCTATAACACTACAAAACCATATGCTCTTGCATTTACACTTGCATTTAGAAATACACATTTATATACATAGATATAGATTT
>VDFB02000003.1:322071959-322194567 GCA_007258455.2 Sequoia sempervirens | reverse complement strand
TGGTATTCTATGTTGATGCATATATTCTTGTTCAAGCATGTTGACTTTTTCTCTGAAAAGATGGAATTAAGGCAATTGGTTGATGGAGAAAGATTTCTAGTACAATTATGGGTTGCAGATTTATCTTGCAATAAGGAAAGCACCAGTTATGTGCAATTTGATAATTGCTTTTCTTCTAGATTGAGTGCTAGACTGATGGTGAATGTACCTAGGATCCCTGAGAAATTGCATGATTCCCTCAGGCCAAAAGGGAGGAAGCCATAATTGAAAGTTTTCCATAAATGGGGTGACATTATCCCATAGCTAGCCAACATTATTTTGAGAGTATACAGTTTTCAAGGAACCCCCCATATACTGCCATACAATGTGCCACCAAGAGTGGGGTTTGCAGAAGTTATGTGGCAAATAGGTTGTATCCATGAGGACAACCTCACAGGGAGGGGTAAGGGAACATTTTCCCCTGATTATATAGTGGTGTCTGATTTTTCCTTTTCAAAAGGAGGTTGGGTGCATTTTGAGAAATTCTTTGATGATTACCATTTGAGGTGTGGTCCAAAGTGCCAACATGATCCTGAGGGTTTCTTTTCCCTTTTTAGACAAAGAATAAAGGCTGAAAAATTTGTGCATGAGTTCAACTTTCCTGAGGATTTGATCATAAATGAATTTGATCTAAATAGGTAGGAGTTGAACAAGAAGAAATAGATAGATTATGATAATCTATTAGATATTGTGCATAAGATGGATCCGAAGTATAATCCATTGTTGGAGTTCAATCCATACCATAAGAAGATTGAATTTCTAATGGAGAACTTCAAGGAAATTATGGGTACATTGACGACCAAAAAGATAAATTTAGAATTGAGTCTAGGTGTATAGGAACAAGGTGCTAGGCCAATTGAAACAAGGCCAACATACCAGCCTACAGAAAGGTGGCCTATTTACAAGAGGAAAAAGGATGATAGTAGTGATGAAGAGGAAGTGGACAGAAAAGGAAAGAAAATAATGAAGTTTCCTTCACAACCAGGTCCAAAATTCAAAGTGCCTAAGGCAATTAAAATAATTGATTTAGAGACATCACCAAAAGACAGTCCTTCATCACCGCCATCTAAGTCAAGCCCTAAAAGACAAAGAATTGATCAACCATAGGAGGATCTGATGGATAAAATTATTGTTACTGATCAGGACATACAGGTTGGTATGCCTTCCCCTCCTAGGCCAACTGAATTGGTTCTATCTAATTTAGATATGAAAGGAAAAAATGTACAAGATGCAAGAATGTAAACATGTAAGGAGTTTCTAGATGACAATACATTTGTAAAAACTCTTGTATTATTGCAATTGGTATGGAGGATGAAATTTGAAGAATATCAAGAGAAATGTAAGAAGAGAAGAGAACTAAGGCCTGACAAGTCAGACTAGGATAATGATGAAGTAAAAGCTGAATTAATGGAGGAATTTAAGAACATCACCCCTGAAGAGGGAAGAAGATTGGTGAGTCAAGCTAGTGTGTTGATTTTTCCTAAATGGGACATTGCAGATGTTGTAGCATTTAATGATATTTTAAATTCCAAGCATCCTTTGCAAGACTCTGAAGAAGAAGTCAAGGCAACATTGCAAGATTCTGCCTTTAGTGAGGATTATGAAACTTTGGAAATTTGGGCATTGTCCCCTTAAGGAAGAAAGCCAAATGTTATGGATATTAATCCAAATTTTAGAGGAGGATTAATAATAAAGAGAGCTTCGAAGACCTCAACCACTGAGGCCACTAATTTGACTATGAATGTAGCCAAATTGGCCCAAAAGACTGCTGAAAGGGAGGGGACTAAAAAGAAGAGCCTAATGGAGAAGTATAACCTTTTGATTAAGGAATACAACAAGATGAAATAGAGGAATGTTGAGTTGTAGTATGAGGTGGAAAGGTTTAGGTATAAATAGATTGGGGAGACATCAAGTGCTCTAGGGACCAGTACATTACCTTCCATAGTAGGGTTAGTGCCTCCTGCTTCTCCAATTGTTTCCACACCAGGGTCTCCTAGTTAGAATCTTTCTCTCACCCCTCCTTTAGAACAAATTGACAAAGAAACAAAGTGCTCTGTTGATCCTACAAAGAAGCAACTCTTGCAAAGAATTGATGAATTGCAGACTTCATTGAAGGTAAGTGAGGAGGGACCTCTTTCAAAGCAAAATGAGATTGTTACTACTGTCTTGAGGAATTTAAATGAAAAGGTTGATAGTAAATTGCTATCTATACATTCTTTATATTCTTTGTTGTTAGATGCAATAAACAATATTGATAGGGATCAGGAAGTAGTGATACCATTGATTAAAAATTGGATCCCTAGGGCCAGTGATTTGGATGTCATGTATAAGGCTTCAATGTTTGATACAAATAATAAGCCCCAATCATTAAAGCCTACTCAAGTGTTGGTTAAATTATTGCAAGGTTTTCAGACCCTACCAGATGATTTGAGTAGGAAGATCAGGGAATTAGTGAAGAATTTTAATGATTGGGGTAACACATTGTTATCAGATATAATTGATGAGCAGGGGAAAATTAGGTCACACCATCAATGGCAGGATCAAGCAAGTGAAGTCATCAATGATCAAATTAAATTAATTTGTGATGAGTTAGATCATGACTTGTTGGTGAGCTGTATGGATAAAATCATTAGTACCTTCTCATTTTTGGAAGCTTTTGAAAGAGATGCAAATTAGGTAGTTGTAAAATACACACCTTATAATACCAAGGTGAATGAGGTGATTAATTTTGACTGGCCAACTGATGAAGAATACTAGAAATGGGTAACTAAATATTTCACTAAGGAAGAGTAAAAGGAATGGACTATTAATAGGTGGTAAATCAGATGTTGCGATTACAATGGTTTCCAGTTTTTCTTTGATGGCATTCTCAACACAGGTTTCTTGTGGTTTTTTGTTGTTGCATCAACTTTTCTCAGCTGGCATGATGAACAAGAATATTCTCCAAGGTGATGGTTGTAATAATTTTTGGAATATCACCAGGTGTGTGAACTGGCTGGTGACATGTGTACTTTTTGGCTCGATGCTTGTTTGCTCCTTCATTTTCTATAAGAAGGATTTCAAGGCCAGAAGTATGGGTTAGAAAGTTAGATAATTCTTGGTTGAGTCTAGGTGAAGTTGCAGAGCAAATTGTAAAGTTCGATGGTTTTAGAGAGAAATACAATTTAGGTTCTGAGTTATTCTGTAATCAGTTTTGAATTCATGGGGATTTAATGTTGTATAATAGTACTAGCATTTGAGTTGAAATGATAAACTCAAACTCATGTCTCTCCACTGTAAATGCATATCCAAATTTTGAATAAGATGACTAAAGGTTGTTTCATTCATCTCACTATTTGTATAATCCTTATTTTAGCTTTAATTCAAGGAATTAATTAAAATGCTTGAATGGGATTATAGGCGGATATGTTCTGTATAAGGATTTGATAAGTAGTATTGGGTGAGAATGCATATTGATGAAATTGTAATGCAATATTTTCATGGATCTTATAATTTATATGTTATGTATTAAATCTGTCATAAACCTTTAGATGCTTATGAATTTGACTCCTGCAATGGATATATGGCACTGATCTAAGTTGTACTTATTTGTCTTTTCCTAGAGCTTGCTACAAATTGCAAATTAATGACTATATTTTACTATGGATTGTGTTGTAGTTATCTCATGCTCCACATAGTTGATATTATTGGTGAACAACCAATTTTATTCGATATTATCCTATTGTGTTGAGCTATTCAATGGGATTATCTGTTATTCATTAATGTTGTTTATGATATTGGTGCAGAGGTTGTAAACACATTAAGGGATCACCCTCCTGGGTCTTGCAGAGCCCAAAGTGTAGGAGGATTTTTAAAGTCCTCGTCAGTTGGTCCAGGTCCTTCGAGCTGCCCTTGATTGGAATTGGCAATCCCATAGGTAGATTAGAAGACCAACCTAGTTACAGTGTAAAAAACAAACCAACACCCTCTACCTTTATCCCTAAACCCTAAACCATTAACCCTTAAACTCTAAACCCTCTACCCTCTATCTCTCTCCCACTCTCTCCCTCCCTCCCTCTCTCTCAAGTCTCACCCTCCTACCCCCTCTCCCTCTCCCAAGTCTCTCTCTCCCTCACTCACTCTTATATCCCTCCCCTCTACCCTTAACCCTCTACCCTCTATCTCTCTCCCACTCCCTTCGTCTCTCTCTATCACTAAATACCTCTATCTCTCTCTCCCCTCTACTTGTTGGTTTTTTTTATTGTAACCAGGTTGGTCTTCTAATTTACCTATGGAATTGCCAATTCTAATCAAGGGCAGCTCGAAGGACCTATACCAACTGACGAGGATTTTAAATACCTCCTACAATTTGGGCTCTACAAGATCTAGGAGGGTGATCCCTTAATGCGTTTAAAACCTCTGCACCATTATCGTAAACAACATTAACAACAGATAATCTCATTTAATAGCTCAACATAATAGCATAATACTAAATAGAATTGGTTGTTCATCAGTAATATCAACTATTTGGAGCATTAGATAACTACAACACATTCCACAGTGTAAAATAGTCATTGATTTGCAATTTGTAGCAAGTGCTAGGTAAAGACAAAAAAAATATTGAACCAAACAAATTAGTACAACTTACATCAGTGCCATATATCCATTGAGGGAGTCAAATTCATAAACATCGATCTAAGGGTTTATGACAGATTCAACACATAACATATAAGATCCTTGAGAAAATTGCTTTACAATTTCATCAACATGTATTCTAACCCAATAGTACTTATCAAATCCTTATACAGAACATATCCACCTACAATCCCATTCAAGCATTTTAGTTAATTCCTTGAATTAAAGCCAAAACAAAAATCATACACACCACAAGAGTGAGATGAACGAAACAACCCTTGATTATCTTATTCAAAATTCAGATATGCATGTACAATGGAGAGACATGAGTTTGAATTAATCATTTCAATTCAAATGCCAGTACTATCATAAAACATCAAATCCCCATGAATTCAAAACCTACTACATAATGACTCAAAACCTAAATTGTATTTTTCTTAAAACCATCGAACTTTACAATTTTCTTTGCAACTCTACCTAGACTCAACCAAAAAATATCTAACTTGCTAACCCATACTTTTGGCCTTGAAATCCTTCTTATAGAAAATGAAGGAGCAAACAAGCATCGATCCAGAAAGTACCCTCTCATTTCACATGCTTTTCTTCACAAAACTCTTGAGGACAACAACTATACCTTCTTTATTTCTCATCCTACACCCTATTCATGCATCCTAAAATTACAACAGTATCCATGGGGCCTCTTACACAAGCTACAGTAATCATAAAAAGTGTAAGAGCCCCTTTATATCATGTTTGGACTACAAAACCCTCAAAAATAGGGTAACCAGACTGTATGCAAAGAAATGAAGCTTTCTAACTCAAATCAATGCCTTAAGCCCTAAAATTGGATTCAAATCAAAGCTAACACATATATTCATGACTTGGAATTGAATTCACATCAAAATATGGCTGCATGTGATCATACAATGTTCCATAATAGGAAAAATACAAAAAAATTGAAGAAAAACATAGATTTTCGAATGTCAAGAGCTTGTATTTTAAATCCTCAACTATCAACAACCATTACAATGATCACTTTATTCCTTTTAAAGGCCTTTACATGTCAACCATTGAACAACCACATCTACAACTGAATTTTTAATCTTTTATGATCACATGAAACATAAAAAAACACTAATTTCAAGGTTGTTAATATCATTATTGCAATGTTTTAATTTTTTGACTTTTCAAACGTTAAAAAGTACATCATTAAATTAATTATGTAATGGCATAAAAATTAAAAACATCATGAATTAATTATGTAACCACATAAGTTAAATATAATTCTATCAAGAAATTAATATCAAATAGATAATATAATCACATAACTGATACATTTCAATGTCATTGATCTTCTTCTTCATCCAACTTTTTGTCTGTATCATCTGATCCATATTCAACATTGTAAGGATTGGTCATATCATCATCATCATCGATATCAGTTTCAATAATGTCATTATCCACACAGATATCATCTTCATGAACATTAACTCCTACATCATCATGATCTAGTTCCTCCTCTTCAACATCTTCGTCAGGGACATCATCAACTAACTGTTGATCCTGATCATCATTTGCATCATCTTCTAATTCTTCAATATCTTCTTCTTCCACCACATTATAATTTACCGGCCTTCCTCTTGGATCATGTCTAACAAAAAATGACCAACCTGGTTTACCTAGAACCTCTGAGTAAAATAACTGCTCACATTGGCTTGGAAGAACATAGGGCTCATTTCCAACTCACTCAATTGACCTTATATTAACCATGGTAAATCCATTATCATGTTCAATAACAGTTCTCTCAGGATCATTTTCATTCAATCGTAGTCTGTACCATTGGACGACGAACATAATTAATTTGAAGGACTTAAAGTCACACTCAAGTATATCATCCAAAATCCCATAGTATCAATTTTCTAAGACTTCTGGATGTATGTCGCTTCTAGGTGAAACATTAGTCACCTGAAAGACTACAATTATACCAGAATCACAAGTTTTCTTCATGTCATCCAAAATTTTGATTCAAAATTTATGACCATTGATAACAAAAATAGGCCACACCAAGTAAATAGATCTCAGCTCTCCAAATAGATTGACACCATCCGCTCCCAACGAAAGCTTGAGATTACGAGGTTCTTCTTTAAAGTGTGGCCATTTTTCCTCCATGTCCCTAAATACAGTACCATATGCAGGCATTCAAAGAATGTCATCTCCACTTCTATTCTGTGCATGGTAATCCATAAATTGCGCTAAGCTTTCACATCTAAATAATCGTTGCATACGTGGAATAATGGGAATATAACAAAGAACCTTGCGAGACACATTTTTTGTTAGTTGATCTGTTTGATATCTATTGATATGGAATTCTGGACATTTTGTTGCAAATTCTTGTTGTTTATGATATATAATATGATCATTGGGACATACATCTATTGCTTGATACTCCATTTCGATATCTTTCATAATGGCAGATATATCTCAGTATGAGCGAGGTAAAATATTTGATGGTGGTAACAAAAATTCACTAATCAATCTACAACAAAAAATAATTTGTTAATATAAAGAATATTAATGGTACATATTTCATCCTTTATTTACTAGTGATGAAATAACAACAATTAAAATAGATGAAAAAAGATGGCATATATGACATACCTTAACATCCGTGAGATTGCTATGTTTGATAAACCATTCATAACTTTCAAGTTCAATAGCAACAATATAGCAGAGAGAAGAGTTGTTTGGGAGCCTTCATAAAGGGCTCGTATGCCTTGTCAAGTATAGGTAAATCATGAACATCATCAAATTCATCTCAATCATCATGATCAACTCTACCACTAAATGTGTCATGGATCAATGTATTTGTACCATCATCTTCAACTGTGTTTTCTGGCGCATGATCATCTTCTTCCATAGGATCATTAACTTCAACTTCGATATTCACAACTCCATGTTTGTCCGCTTGCAAAACCACATTCTTCGAGTTGTGATAATCCATATCATCTTCCCAAGGGCACCCCACCTTTATAATAATGATAGACACAAATAAACCATGATCATGATCAAGTGATTATATATATATAAAATGTTAAAATGATATAAACACCTACAAATTCAATCAATATAAACACATATAATGAACAACTTACCAATGGACGATAATCATGCCCTCCTTTAATGTGACCATGTTTCCTACAATGTTTCTTAGTTGTTGTGATTAAAAGTCATCTCGTCTTTAAGCCCTTGCAATTATTGCAAGGACAATAACATTTCCCATCACCCTTTATTTTCAATCTAGCCCACAATCTATCAAGTGTCTCTTCATTTTTTTCTAGACTAATATTATCTGACATGATTTTTCTTTACCAAAGTTGACTATTTAGATCTTCAAAAAATATCAAACTCACACTCCAATAATTTTTATTCATAGAAAGGTAACAAAATCTAATAGCTCCAATATTTTACACCAAAAAAAATTGGCATGCAACCATCCCTGCAAAAGAGAAGATAGTCTGAAGTTAATGACCCTAAAAAACACTTTAAAATGCTAATTTCAAAACTTATTAAATTCTGATTTTACTATGATTTCCAACAGTTAAGACTCCTAAAATTAGAATATTGAACTTGATTGCAAACTTCCTACAACGATGGAGGTCGCAAGCTAGTAAGAGCAAGTGACCCATTCCTAAGGAGCAACAAGTCAGAATCATCATTGCTAATGTCAATATAGATTTATCCTTTTAATTAAAGATGCAATGTGTCACTTATTATGATGAACTTATCCCTAGGGCCCTCACCATTGAGAGAGCCCTAATCACATAAGGAAGCACACACTAGTAGAATTTGGAAAATAAATGACTAGGTGACTAAAAAATTTAGTCACAACAACTAAAAATGACTAAATTCTGCTCATTTTTTGGAACTCAGCTATAAATGAGTAAATAAATTACTAGTTTGGTTGTTGAATAAAAATTATTTAGTCACACAAATAAAAATGACTAAATAGTAAGTCATTTGTTTAGTCACAATCCAATTGAATAAATCATTTAAGGAATCAAGAATATAGCCCGCCAAAATACTCTAAAACTTTAATATACCCTAAAACTTTTGTCAAAATCTTATTTTCAGGCATAGCCCACCAAAATGGAGTTTTCATTTTAATAAACATACTCTAAAACCTTCGTCAAAAGATTATTTTCAAGAATAGACCGCCAAAATGGAGAAGTGTTTCCATAAAGAATGACAAAGAACGGTGATGAGATGTGCATGAAAGGAGGCATAGGATTCATTGTTGCTTATCTCATTCCTACTCTACTCAACAAATCTTACATTGTTCCCGCTACTATTTGTAATCTAGGTATTTACTTGACATATATTTGCATAATCTCAAATTGCTTCAGAGGCTTTTGAAGTATCAATGTATCTTATATAGGGTTTAAAATGATTTCTTTTAATTAAAAAAATAAATAAATGATGTATTTCCCTGTAATTAGATAATGTGTAGATCTCCTAAATCTGCCCCAGCACACTATCCTCTTTGACACTATATTCATTACTCCAGCTACTAGGGTTTTTCATGTGACATCTTTAATATCTTCATGACCATGGATTTTAAATAGATCTCAGTGTTTGATTTAATCCTTTTCATGGTAACCCTTGAGTTCCATAATCCACCTTCAATTTCTTCTAAGAATGGTGTCTTAAGCTAGACTGCATAGTATGCATATAAAGCAAGTCCTTCATACTTGCCATTTTTCCAAACCACCACTCACTGCCTTGCTTAAAATGTTGCTCCATAAGCACAATAGCATGTTTTAAAATCATGGTTACTAGTGATTGACCATTAAGGTCACCACTTTCATCAAGATACAATGAGATTTTTGTCTTCAAACTCAAGGCATTATGCAAGATAACATTGTGAATTGTTTATTGTGTACGATTTGATTTTCTTTCAAATTTACTACTTTGCTAACTTCCTTTAAGACTGGGTATTGCACCCTCGACTACAATCTCAAACAGCTCACTCACTATCACTTGAAGATTCCTTTCATGAGAATCCTTCTATAAAATCAAACTATACCCTATAGACTACCTACTTACTACAAGGGACTCATTGTTTCATGGTATTGTAGATCTTAAGATCCTTCAACCTTATTGACACTACTTCACAATCCACAAGGTATTATTCACTATTCTCCCATCTTTGATGATCTCAAAACACTACTCAAACATGAAATCCACTACCTCCATTATACATTAATGGCTAAGAAGAAACATTGAACCTATGATTACCACTGTTACTTCATTTGGAAAGTCATTCCTTGATTGCATTTGCCTTGTCTAACACTACCAAAAGCATTTGAAAAACCCTTAAGGTTAGCAAAGGGGGTAAGGAAACTCACTGTTAAAATCTCCACTTTACTATGCAAGGTTTGAGATTTATTATCTTGTCACCGCTCAGCCTCTTTTTGACTGTCACATCTCAAGTGACTGTCATTCTTCTTACCGTAGATTGCATTTACAAATGTCACTAAGCTACATAGTGTGCTTGTTATTGGCTACAATCTTTAGATTACAAGATTTTGTTATTAGCTATAATGTCTGAATCTTTCTGGTATTGCAACCTCACTAATCCGCTATAGTTATTGTTTATGTTTCTACGGAGGCCTAGGGTTTGTACCCTAATCATGCTCTTACCAATGCTTTGTTGGTATTAAAAAACAACCTTAAATCTTGGGTCAAAAATTAGTTGTCTTGACAAAGTTGTGGTATGATCTTGGATTGTATCCTAGAGTGTGTGGGAAGCTTGTGTTTGATCATTAAGGTATGTAAACCTGATCAGGGAAATGTATCCTATATAGCATGGGTCTTGCTTTAATACTTTCCATAATGGTTATTAGAAGATCACATTATTATAGTTTGTGGTAACCCAAGATTGCATTCAAGTATGTAACAAACTTGGTTTGTAGTTTAAGCTATACACTTTTAAGTAACATTCATAAGGTTTAGAAAATCTTGATCACTCTCTAGAATAGCCCATTAAACATGGGTTGTGCTTGAATGCACTACATAATTGATATAACACAACCACTCTGCATATCAACTAGAGTTATAGGCTCTTTATTGCAGCAAGAGGTAATTACTCTTCGATCATGCTATAATTACATCCTAACCTGTTAAACTTGAGACAACCTGAATGCACCCAATGATGATTGACACCTACATTATACAACCGAAATTAACTACATTATATGAGTGCCTCCATTTCTATCACAACATAGCCACATTAAACTTGGGTCACACATGAATGCATCCTGTATTTATTATAGTACAACTGTGCCACATGACCAATAGAGTTATGGATCACATAATTATAGTCACAAGAATATGTTCCTTGGTTGTGATCTTATGGTGATTCCACACAAAAAAAATTGGACATGAAATTCTCAAAACCCTAAACTAAAAATGAAATCAGCAAACTCACTTTTCTTTATGTCTGCCACAATTTAATTTTTTTCTTATTTTTCATGTTTGTCAAAATTTTGATGAAACCCAGGTTCGTCGAAATTTCAACAAACGTTGGGTATAAACTTTTAAAATTTTGAAAATTACACATCGAATTTTACAAGCACCCGATGATACATAAAATTATACATATTTCGTTGAACATTTTTGTCATAAAAAGCAGTCAAATGAGTTAGTGTTGGGTGGAACTATGGTGGAACATGTGACTATTCCTTCCATTGTGAAGGACAGTGTCGAGGAAAACACCTTAGATTCCATTATCTCACTCACTCAGAGCCTTATACATTATGTGAGGCCTCTAGTATAATGTGATGTGGGTGAGTCTTTTAGGCCTTGAGTTACAATTCATTTTTATCCGTGTCACAAAAAAAATGTATCTTTGGACATTTTTACGCTCATTTGGGTCTTTCTTATGTATTTTGGCCTAGTTTTGCCTAGATTTATTGTTGTAATATGGTCAACAAATTCACATTAGGTCTTGGACCCTTGAGAATCATTAGGAATTCTATGATGTCTTGTAAAAGTGTTGTGAAGTGTTGTAACCCACTTTCACACTTTTCCAGGACCCTTTCATTATAATTCACCTAAATAACCTCTTTTTATCACTTACCAAGCCTTATTTCAAAGTTTTATAAAGTGTTGTAATGAACTTTCAAACTTTTCTAGGCTTGTCATAATTAATTTGACCCTTTCTTATGTTTAAATGGCCCCTTAATACACTTTTCAAGGCTACTTAAGTGTGTTTTGGAGAATAATCCCGTTAAACATAATTGAATACACTTTAATTCCCAACATCCATTAAAATTTCCCTAGTGGGACCAAGTCGCCACTAGGGGCGACTTCGTCCCACTTAGCACAAAAATCAAAATTATTTCAAAATTTTGGCAGGATATTATTCTCTTAACCTTCAGGTTGGCCTGTGATGTGTTATTTTTGGGAAATTTTGTAAAATCAAGTATAAAGGTATGTGTAAGATTTGATGAAAAAAAAATCTATTAAGCCCAAGAAACCTGCATGCAAAAATCTGTCACAAGGAAGAAATCTTTAGGAAACAACAAGGGTTTTGCTCTGACAATGTGAAAGTTTATTATCAGCGAAAAGAATTAAGTCAAAAATATACAAAGGATCAATCCTTATAGAAGGAGATCATAAAACCTAATAGGAAACCCTAATAGGTAAATAGGCATTTAATAATTAGATTTAATTATTAAATGACTAATGCAAGTGCATAAAGGGAAATCTTAAGAGGTAGTAAAGTTAATTCTTTACTCTAACACCTCCCCTTAAGGTGAGCAACAAAGCAGCTACAAACAATGCACAAAAGAAGCAAAGGAACTACAATGCTGAAAGCAAATTTGGGTCCCGACAACATAGCCTGATGAGGTACCCAATCACAACCAAATCTCTACAAAATAAAGAAATAGGGAAAACCACATGGGAAAAACCCTCCTCCAAAAAGAGATAGAAAGATGCAGAAAGCAAAAAAAAGAAGGAAGGTAGGCCTCACTAAGACCCCCCAAGGACACCTTCCTTCACCCCAAGCATAAAACGTAGCTGAAGATACCGCGGGGATGCAAAAGGCTTAGTGAAGATGTCAACAACCTGCTATAAAGTGGGAACATACTCCAAGCTGAGAGAGCCATCCTGAATCAGTTGCTTGATGAAATGCATATGGATCTCGATGTGCTTGGTCCACTGATGCTCAACTGGGTTGCGGGAAATATGAATGGCACTCTGATTGTCACACCAAAGAAGAGTGGGACTATTAGGAGGAAATCCAAACTCTGTCATCAATTATCGAAGCCATAAAACCTCCTGACTAGCTAGCACGGCTGCTCGATACTCTACCTCGGTAGATGATAATGCAACAGCAGTCTGTTTCTTGCAAGACCATGTGATGGGACCAAAACCAAGACAAAAACCAAAGCCAGAAGTAGACTTCCAACCATCTATAACACCACCCCAATCGACATCTGTGAAACCAACAATGTGAGGAGATCTTGATGTATAGTGAATGCCATATGAAGTAGTGCCTCGAATGTACCTCAAAATACGTTTGGTAGCTTGCCAATGACTCTCATGAGGATCATGGGAGAATCAAGAGACAAGGCCAACAACAAAGGAAATGTTAGGATGAGTGTGTGTCAGGTACAACAAACTACCCACAAGCTGCCTATACAAGGTGGAGTCCACTGAAGGAGTAGAGCAAGTGGTAGACAAAAGAACACCTGATTGAAAAGGTGTGGGAGCAGGCTTGCAATCAAGCATGCTGAATCTCTGAAGCATGTCAAGAGAATACTTCTGCTGGCGTATGGAAATCCCATCTGAAGATTGAATAACCTATAGGCCCAAAAAATAGTGCAGAAGTCCAAGATCTGTCATCTCAAACCTCTCCATCAATGCTCTTTGAACACTCTGAATCATAGAAGATGAGCTACCTGTGATGATGAGATCATCAAAATACAACACAAGTATCACAAGATCAACCCCATGATACTAAATGTACATTGTAGGATCAGAATGACAACGAGTGAAGTGTGAGCTTAGCAAGAAAGAGTCCATTTTCTCATACCAAGCCTAAGGGGCTTGTTTGAGACCATATAATGACCTTCGAAGTCTACACACAAGAGAAGATTCCTGCACAAAACCTTGAGGGTGCTCCATATAGATTTCCTCACATAGATCCCCATACAAGAATGTACTCTTCACATCCATCTGATACACTATCCAACCCTGTGAGGCTGCAAGAGAAAGTACCAGGTGAATAGAATTCATCTTGGCGATAGGAGCAAAGGTTTCAGAGTAATCAATACTCTCCACCTGTGAAAATCCCTTCACAACAAGATGTGCCTTATACCAATCAATATAACCATCTGCAACATACTTGGTACAATACACCCACTTGCACCGAACCATCTTTCTTCCTTTCAGAAGAGTACAAAGATCCCAAGTGTGATTCTTCATCAAAGAAGAGTACTCCTCATCCATAGCCCTATCCCACTTAGGATGTCTTGTTGCCTCTGAAAACTTTTGAGGATCATCTGAAACAGCATGGCTCAAAAAACTAGTACTAGATTGCTAAGCACGAGTATGACGGGTATCTGAAGGATCTCCTACCAAAGAACTAGTAGCACTGACAATAACAAGAGCCCACTTGGGCACTCACAAAATGTTCGGTAGAGGAGGGGAAGGTGGATCATCATCTAAATCATCCTTAGAGGATATAGAATCCTGAAGAGGAGAAGAGGAAGTACTAGGCAATGAGGGAGAAGCTGGTGATGGAGGCTACATCTGGAATTAGGATCAAACAACCTATATGCCTTCATATCCTCACAGTAGCCAACAAATATGAGTGGTTGGCTCTTCCTCTCTATGGCTTTCCTCTGATCATTTGGAATAAATGCCCAAGCCTCACTACCAAACAATCAAAATGTAGAAACATCAGGCTTGACATGGGACCAAGCCTCCTCAGGAGTCAAATGTTGTAATGCCTTATGAAGCATCCGATTCTGAATGTAGTTGGCACAATTCACTGCCTCTTCCCAAAAACAAGGTTGCATATCTCGAGAATGTATCATACAATTGGCCATCTCCTGTAATGTTTTGTTCTTTCTCTCAGCAACTCCATTTTGCTGAGGAGTATGGGGAACTATCAGTTGATGCAATATACCCTGCTCAGTACAAAAATCATGAAAAGACTAATTCACATATTCCCCCCCATTGTCAATGCGTATTCACCTGATAGAAAGACCAGACTGCTTCTCCACAAATGTCTTAAAGACTCGAAATGAATCAAAGACATCAGACTTGTACTTCAAGAAGTACACCCATGTGCATCTCGAGAAGTCATCAATAAAGGTGAGCACATAACGAGCACAAGAAAAAGGAGTGGGAAATGACATGAGATCACTATGTATCAACTCCAATGGTGCCTTAGCACGTGAGGATCTACCTGTCAGAAAAGGATCTCTATGATGTTTTCCAAGTGCACAACCTCGACAAACACCATTAGTGCAAGAGATCTTAGGAAGCCCAATCACTAATTCCTGTGTACTCATATGTTGGAGATATCTATAGTTGACATGGCCAAAACGCTCATGCCAAAGCTTGCTCACTATGTCTGCATGAGAAACAAGAGAAACACCTGTATAATTGGAGCTCTCAAAGCCATCAAACCTATATAAGTGAGACTCTAAATCAACACTCCCAGTAGCAACAACTAAATTAGGATCACAGAGGTCTCGAATAACTACATCATGTGGTGAGAATTCAACTGTCTTACCAGAACCATAATGGCAAATCTGATAGACAGATAGGAGGTTCATAGAAATGGAAAGGACCAAAAGAACATCCTGTAGAGAGCCACCATCCAATGAAATAGTACTAGAACCTGTAACTGAGAGTTGTGCTGAGTCACCAACTACAATCTGTGTAGTAGCACTCTGAGCAAGTGAGGTAACCAAACTAGGTGTGTGTGTCATATGGTGCGAAGCACCTAAATCAATGATCCATGTAGCAGTGGAAGATAATGCTCATGTAGAGAGAGCATGACCTTTCCCTGTGGGAGTAGGTGAAGGTTGTGGAGAAGAAATACTATGCTATTACAAGGCTTCCTCTAGAGCCTCAAGATGTTTCCAACACCTGGAAACTGGATGCCCTTCCTTTCCACAAAAACTGCAAGGTTCACCTATGAACTTCCTAGTCTTGGAGGAAGACTCACCAGACTTAGAAGATTTACCCTTAGGAGTGGATTTATTAGACTCTGTTTTCTGAGGTGGCTTGGAAGAATGCTCATTGCCAACTAAATTTGTTTTGGGCTTCTAATTTTTCTTCTGCTTATGTGTCCCCTTAAAAGTCTGAGCAACCAAAGCTTGGTTCTTAGTTCCAGATAAAGAATCCAACTATGTGAGTTTGGCCTGTTCTCTAGTCAACCGATCACAGAACACCTCAAAAGTGGGCATCTGGAATCTCTGACCCAATGCATCCATGGTAGAGTGGAAGGTAGAGGAGAAAATCTAAAATTTTCCCTAAAGCTTTGACAAAATCAGGTAGATGCACTCTGTGTTAGTCTTGGTCTTTCCACATCCCTATAACAAAGACCTCTATTGCTTGAACTTCATCAAGAAGTCCTCAATGGATGGAAAATGATCTAGTACAAGAGAGGTAAGCTCTACCTCAATCTGAAGTGCCCTGAACTCATTCACTATACCAAACAAGTCATCAAGATGGGTCCACATAGCTACAGGGGTATTGCACCCATCAAGATGAAACTATAGACTATCTGATACATGTAAAGCAATCAACCCCATTGCCTCATCCATCTTGTTCCTATGCTACATGACCTCGAAAGGCCTCTGGAAAACTGGCTGCACTGTGTCTAAACAAGACCACAACCCTTTTGACTAGAGAAGCCGTGTCATCAGGGGTTTCCATGTGTGATAATTATGAGGGGTCAGAAGTTCTAGACTAGAAGAGGTCTCAGCCATATTTTAGTTAAGGGGTTTCATTTTGATATAATTTCAAGTTTGCTGAAGTAAATTACAGAAAACAAGAAATAAAACGCCCCCCCACAATTCAATAAACCAAACCATAGAAGCTGGAAAAGATTGCTTACAATGAGAGGGAAAGAAAAACTTCAAATGACTATCATGTGTACCTTTCAATTTTTCTAATGAAAATAACCATATATCTGGATAGCAATCGCAGGTAAAAAAACTTTCAAGTCAAAGTACGGTGCCCGCAGGGTTTGAAGTTCTGCCTTTTTAGATATGCCAATGCAGACGTTAGCTCATGCACAGTGTTCAGAGGAATAAGGTGCAAGTCTGGTAAATGATGCTGGAAAGGACACCACTATGAACAACATGGAGAAGGACACCCAAAAAAAATGCCTTTTCAAAACTACAACTAGAACCTCTCGAATTAGCTGAAGAATCCCAAATTTCTTCTGTCAAACCCTTGCTCCCTTTTTTTCTTCAAACATGAACAAGCTACAATAGATCTAGCTCTGATACCATGTAAGATTTGATGAAAAACAAATCTATTAAGCCCAAAAAACCTGCATGCAAAAACCTATCACAAGGAAGAAATCTGTAGGAAACAAACAAGGGTTTTGCTCTGACAATGTGAAAGCTTCTTATCAGCAAAAAGAATTAAGTCAAAAATATACAAAGGATCAATCCTTATAGAAGGAGATCGTAAAACCTAATACGAAACCCTAATAGGTAAATAGACATTTAATAATTAGATTTAATTATTAAATGACTAATGCAACTGCATAAAGGGAAATCTTAAGAGGTAGTAAAGTTAATTCTTTACTCTAACAGTATGTGCAGGATCATGATGGGCCAAAAAGTGGCAATATGATGGGAATGTGTAGGGTATGTGGCTGACAACTTTTTTTAAACCCAAAATTGATGAAATGAAATGGGTTTTAAAGGAGATTCTCATCTTTCCACCAATATAAATTATGCTTTACTTTGAATTTAATAAGTAATTATTATTCATTTTCTATTTGAATTACACTAAAGTCTTGATTGATAGGTTGATTGAAAAACATCTATAACTTTCAAACGATATCATTTTTGAATCTGAAACATGTGTCACATTCTATGCTTCACATACTATAGGACTACAAAAGAAAAAAATGAATTTCATGAAGTTTTGACCAAGTTAAGGTAGTCGAGACATACGAAGTTTTATATTTTTAAAACTTGTAATAAAAAATTCATAATTAATTATTTACTTGGAAAAAAATTACAAAAAAATATGCATCACATTGGGACATGATTCTTCTACTTATATCTTAAATATTATTAAAAAAATTATCATTTTATTGTGGTTAGGGTGGTTAGACAAACACCTACTTCTTATTTTTTCCCTGAAATTTAAGTACTACTACATTGAAATTTCAAATTTTCACCAAATAAATTTATTTTTTCTTAAATAAACCTAGTAGTTTAAAAACTACATTCAATTTGCTACAAATTTTATTCTTACATATTTTTGAAATAATATAGATAAAGTATTCAAATTTTTACGTTAAGTTGCCTAACTCTGATTTTTCTAAATTTTTTGCCACTTAAGGGCCTGTTTTTGCCATGATGATCCTGCACATACCCATAAATAAAGGTTTTTCCTCTCATTTTCACCCCCATACATTCATTCATAAATTAGCATATATAAATTCATTCATTGATCATTCTCAATCATTCTAGGGATTATCAAGTATACATTCATTGTCTAGCTTCTACTTGCATATCTTCATATTTCTACATCAAGAGTTTGGTGAGTTGTAGCATTGCATGTTGTTCATTCATCATTATCTTTTCCATTTCATTTCAAGAGTTTGATTACCAAATTGGGGTTTGACCAAGGCAAACCCCTATTCGCTAACCCCTAACCCTTTTCCCCCTCTTGGCATGTGTGTTTTGTAGGTCTTGTAAGTAGATTTGTCAAAGAGAAAGGTGTTAAAAGGTGTCATGATTTCATCAATGTCATTCAAGTCAACAAAACCCTAAGTGAATCATGGAGATCACTTACAAATTGATTTCTACAGATTCAAAACCAGACACCTATCAAGAACCAAAGTGCAGACCAAGAGCTATAGATTACAACTTCAAAACTCCTAAAAGTTGAAGGTGGACTAAGTTGCCATCAGTGGAAAATTAGTCCCACTCCTAGGCCTAAAAAGTGTTTTCTATATTTTTGGATACTCTTTTGGTTGAAACTTGTTTCAGTAGAATCTCCCCGAAATAGGACTAAGTTGCCCAACTTGGTGTAAGTGTCCTAGCTGGCTTCAACAAAAAATTCTATAGGATTCCAGAGCCTCTCTGCATCACATTCCAATTTATAGGGGCACCTCTACAATTTTATTCATTTCTGTTGTAGTTTATCTGCATTCTTAGGTCATTTTGGCATATCACAATGTGTTTTCAAACATCTTCCATTTCTTAAGTTTTGCATTAATAATTCATTTCCTTTTTCAATTCTTTGCATTTAGAGCATTCCATTTAGACATATTTTAATCATATTAGGATTAGTTTTAAGTGAACCCCCAAGTTTTTGTGGGATACCTTTCTCCTTTTAGGTGAAAAACCCTAGAAGTGCAAGAGAGAAGCCCCTACAAAAATTTGTGGTTCATTTTGGTGAACCCACATTTAGAACATCTTATTTCCGATTTGGAGTGCATTTACATCCTAGGAATAGCTTACATTAATATTGCATTGCATTTTGCATTGTTTATATTGCATCTTAGGGTTTTCAAATTTGCATTAGTGAAAAGCTCATATAGCTTGCATTTTGGCATTACAAATTCAAAAAATTCTGCATTTTCATATTATACCTACATTTGAGAACCTAAAAGGCATAAAATTACATTTAAATTTTTTGAAAATTCTCAAAAAAATCACTACTTCCAAATAATTTCCAATTGTATTTATGTTTTCTATTATTGCATTTCTGTTATAGTTTCCAGATTTGTTTTATTAAATTTCTTACATATAGTTTTCTTTCATACATTTGCATCATGGCTATGTGTTTTAATAAGTTTTGGATATCATTAAAATCCTTAGTTGACATGTCAAGATGTACCTTTGGAACTAATCCTAATGACATTGAACTTCCTCATGCTCCTTCAACTCCTCATAAATGTCGTCCTCGTGATGTTGACATCATTGGAGAAGATGATGACAACATGAATAAGTTCCTAAATGAATGCCTTGACAACCTCGAAGCTAATGCATCCTTTTATCCATCTATGAAACAACAAGACCTTCCTATGGTACCACCTCCTGAGATGTTTGGTTATTTACATCTTGAGACAAATGAAGGACCTAAGTTCCCTCCAACAGGTGAACCTAGAATTCTTCTAACCAAGCAACTCCTCAACCATTCTATGATAAAAAAATTCACCAATACTCCAATCAACCTTGAAGAAACCTATGAAAAAGGTTTTACCATTTTAAGCAAACAAGGATGTGACACAACAACTAAACATGGCATTCATCAACTCAGAGAAAAATCCAAAAGATGATAACACAACAGGGTTAGGATATCAAGATCCCCCTCATAATAGCAAGCCTCCTAGAGAATATTAGAGAATTTGTGATGATGGCATAGTGATATTTGATTCCCTTCTCGATCTGAATGTCCTTCTTCCTCGAGAACAACCCTTACTTGATAACAATGAAAAGGATGAGAGGATCCCTTTAGGTCCTCCTCCTTCCATTTCTAGAAAAAGGTGAATCTAGCAAACACAAGAGGCCTTACAAGTTACAAAAACTCAAGTTTCCTCTCCGTCCATGACCTGAATGTGAAAGGAAATTGCAAATAATTTTAAACAAAGGACTCATACTATTACCACCTATGAATAGGTTGGTGATCTATCCTAAAGATACTAACATTCCAAATTGTGCATATCATCACATTCTTGGACATAGAAGTGATGAGTGTTTCCAATTAAAAGAAATACTAAGCATGTATCATTTTGATGGTGATAATTGCTATCCAATAATTCCATAATCCACCATCGAAAACCTTATCATGCAATAGTTGTAGAACATTTTGTTCTCACTATTAAATGGCCTTTCCCATCACCTACCTTGACTCATTCTTGTCTTGCACTTATTGGGGGCAAGAAGTTGCTATCCCTGTCCTTGTAATTAATTTGTCATTGTCCCTTAGCCAGTGTTATTCACCTTTCGATTATACCGATTGAGACTGGGAGGTAGATAAATTGATTGACAGTTGACTCAGATTTTCCTTACAAGTATTTTACATGTTCTTTTTTTTTCTCTTTTGAGTTTTTGCATGTGTGTAACGTGTTCCCCCATGCTGTTATGTTTGATGTTCTCCTTCTCTTTATGACATTCCTCTATTTGTACCTTCATTCTTCTCTATGTTGTACATCTTTTTTTCCTTTTCTCTTGTCTTTTTCTTGTGTTTTCCTTTTTGGGATGACACAAGGTATTGAGACATTCATGTCTCATTCATATTGACCCAAAAATTTCCCTTTTTTTTTTTCCTTTCTTTCTTTTTTTTCTTGTGTTTTCCTTTTGGGGATGATGCAAGGCATTGAGACATTCATGTCTCTTTCATGTTGACCCAAAAGGCCCTTTTGTTTTTCTTTTCCATTTTTTTGTCCTTTTCTTGTGTTTTCCTTTTGAGGATGAGCAAGACATTGAGACATTCTAGGTTTCCTTCATGTTAACCCAAAATCCTTTCCATTTTTCCTTTCGCCTTTTCATTTCCATTTTATTTTGTTTTCCTTTTGGGGATGACACAAAGCATTGAGACATCCTATGTCTCTTCCATGTTAACCCAAACAGATCTTTCTTTTTCTTTGTTTTCACTCTCTTTGTGTCATTCTTCCAGCTTTATGTATTTGGTGAATGATGACAATTTTGAGCTCTTTACACAACATTGCAGCAAAGAACATACTAACCCCAATCCATAGATCCCTTATGTGTTTGGTGTTTTCATCTTGGGGGAAACCCCTTTCTTTTCCCTTTCTTTCTTTTTATTTTTCTTTTTCCTTCACATGACATAGCCTTACTCAGAAACATATGACCTGGCATAGGGCTTTCCAAGTTGGATCTCATGTCTTCTTTCTTGTTTGCATTTTTCATTTGCTACTTTAAAGTAATTGCTCACAGTACGGTGTGTAGAAATTCCTTTAAAGTGGGAGCATACATTGGCATTATTCATTTGTATTTTTCCTTTTTCTTGGTTCTTAGTGCAGCCTTCTTACTTTATACGATGTGTTTGTTGCTTTGTGGATGACATTGGGTATGATTTCCTTCATGAGCATGATCTATCTTAGCGTATTACATTCCTCTTAGTGGCTTGATGTGACACACTGCATCCCCTAAGTTGTGAATATTCTATTCTTTGATTGGTCCTCTCTTGGAGACATTAGACACAATGCTCCCTAAGCTAAGACCTCACATGAACTAAGCAAGACTCCTTTGAACATCTTTTGCATGTCTCCTTTTGCATTTATTATATGGCCACCTTGAGTAACATAGATTGCATGCCTATGGAGCCATTGTGTTTGTTCATGAGCTCCAAGCATATGAAGTTTTGCTTGTCTCGTGAAGATTAAAAAGTCATTTTCTTTTATGGCACATTATTAAAGTTATCAGGAGGTATAACTTTGATATGGTTGAGCAAGAATCCCATTCTAAGGCATGAATTTCCCCATAGCCGCTTACGTGTGTGTGAGTGCATACCGGCCATGAGTGTATGTTTCTCACCTTTTAGGCCTTCTCACCTGGTGGAAAACCATGAGTTACATCACCTGAGAGTGAGTATGCAGTTTTCTTTTTAGACAAACAATCTAGATCTGATCCACAACGGGATGGAAAAATGATTGAAGCTTGATCTGACTCTATTTCATTCTTTTTCATCATTCTCATGTGTGTTCCTTTGTGCTAATATTTGGTTTTCCATGGGATCTTGATCTTGGGGGCTTGATCACACCTCTTATTTTTGTTGTCTCATCTTACTAGCATGGGTGCATTTGGATCCCTTTTGATATGCATGTTGGGCTACTTTAGTGTGAGTTTGAAGGAAATTCATCCTCTCACTAAAGTGAGGGCTAAATGTGTCACAAAAAAATGTATCTTTGGACATTTTCACACTCATTTGGGTCTTTCTTAGGGATGTTGGCCTAGTTTTTCCTATATTTAATGTTGTAATGTGGTCAACACATTCATATTAGGTATTAGACCCTTGAGAATCATTAAGAATTCTATGATGTCCTGTAAAAGTGTTGTGAAGTGTTGTAACCCACTTTCACACTTTTCTAGGACCCTTGCATTATAATTCACCTAAATAACCTCTTTTTATCACTTACCAAGCCTTATTTCAAAGTGTTGTAAAGTTTTGTAACAGACTTTCACACTTTTCTAGGCTTCTCATCAATAATTTGACCCTTTTTATGTTTAAATGGCCCCTTAATACACTTTTTGGCCCTACTTAAGTGTAGTTTAGAGAATAATCCTGTTAAACATCATTAAATACACTTTAATTACCAACACCCATTAAAATTTCCCTAGTGGGACCAAGTTGCCACTAGGGGTGACTTAGTCCCACTTGGCACAAAAATCAAAATTATTTCAAATTCTGACATGATGTTATTCTCTTAACCTTGAGGTTAGCCTGTGATGTGTTATTTTTAGGAAACTTTGTAAAATCAAGTATAAATAAAGGGTTTTCCTCTCATTTTCACCCCCATACATTCATTCATACATTAGCATACATACATTCACTCATTGATCATTCTCAAGCATTATAGGCATTATCAAGCATACATTCATTGGAGCTTCTACTTGCATATCTTTAGATTTCTACTTCAAGGGTTTGGTGAATTGTAGCATTGCATGTTGTTCATTCATCATTATCTTTTCCATTTCATTTCATTTCAAGGGTTTGATTACCAAATTGGAGTTTGACCAAGGCAAACCCTTATTCACTAACCCTTAATCCTTTTTCCCCTCTTTGCATGTGTGTTTTGCAGGTCTTGTATGCAAATTTTTCAAAGAGAAAGGTATTAAAAGGTGTCATCATTTGATCAAAGTCATTCATGTCAACTAAACCCTAAGTGAAGCTTGGAGATCACTTACAGACTGATTTCTATAGATTCAGAACTAGACACCTGTCAGGAACCAGAGTACAGACCATGAGCTATAGATTACAACTTCAAAATTATTGAAAGTTGAAGGTGGACTAAGTCACCATCAGTGGTGAATTAGTTCCACTTCTAGGCTTGAAAAGTGTTTTATGTATTTCTAGATACCCTTTTGGATGAAACTTGTTCTGATAGAATCTCCCCAAAATAGGACTATGTCACCCCACTTGGTGTAAGTGTCCCAGTTGCCTTTAACAACAAATTATGTAGGATTTTGGAGTGCCTCTTTGCATCAAATTTTAGTTTCCAGGTGCACCTCTCCAATTTTATTCATTTCTATTATAGTTTGTTTGCATTCTTAGGTCATTTTTGCATATCACAATGTGTTTTCAAACATCTTGCATTTCTTAAGTTTTGCATTAAATAATTCATTTCCTTTTTCAGTTCTTTGCATTTAGAGCATTCCATTTAGACATATTTTAATCATATTAGCATTAGTCTTGAGTGAAACCCCAAGTTTTTATGGGATACCTTTCTCCTTTTAGGTGAAAAACCCTAGAAGTGTAAGAGAGAAGCCCCTACAAAAATTATTTGAATGATTATGACTAAAGTCTTGTAACGGAATTTCATGATTCTCTAGACTAATGTTAAACTAGTGTTGTAATGTGTCAGATTGCACATTCATATTGGTTCTTGTTCCTTCCTAGGCTATGTGGACCTCATTTTAGTGTTGTAAAGTGTATTTAATTACACTTTCACATTGAATTTTGTATCCCAAGCCCCAATTGACCTTTACATCATCACTAATAGGCCCATATTAACCCATATTGTGCATCTTGAGGCTCAAATTGATCAAATATATGATAAAGTTGCATTTTTAACCCTATTTCCTTATCTCCTGGCATCTGAGCTGTCAAAATAGCCCCTATGGGACCCATTCACCATGCATGGTGAATCAGTCCCATCTAGGTGGGACCCATTTGGCTCAATTTTGACCTTTGAGCAGGGAAAAAGTGAAATTTAAGTTTAATATCATTTCATGTCAACTTGTGATGAGGTATTAATAGGTAAAATAGGTGAATTGGCTATAAGTATAATTATTTTAACTCATTTTACATCTCTCTTATCCATTCTTCATTATTCATCCACCAATCTTCCATCTCAAGTCAAGAAACTTAGGGTTTTAATATTACAAGTCATTCAAGATTAATTTTTAGACATTCAAGGGAAAATTCCTCATGTTTTGCTATATACTTTCAAGATGAAACATCATGGCAAGGTAATCAACTCCATTATTGCATGTCTCATTACTTTCTTTCATCATTTTGGTTTAATTACATAAAAATGGGTTTGACCAAGGAAAATCCCTATCCTCTAACAATCAACAAGTTTTCCCCTCTTTAATATGTGATTGCAGGTTTGCAAATTGAAGAAAAATGCCAAAAATGAGAAAGTTGCAAATGTTGTCATGAAAAGTTGTCAAGAATCACATAAACTTAGATCTAGGAAAAAATATTCATCCAATTTGTATTAAATTAGTGTGAAAGGGCTTATTTCATCCATCTTTAGAGGCTTGCAAAGTTTCAACTCTAAATTCCACTCTTGGGACACTTTTAAGCAAAATAGGACTCATCCTCTAGTAGTAGCGAATGAGTCCCACCAGGCCTAAAATGTAGCAATTTTAGAGTTCCAGAGATATTAAATCCAATCTTTAATACATTTCCAGGTGCATACCGTTTACATCCTTTCCTTTATGTTTGTGTTTATTGGCATTTTTAGATCATTCTTTAGGTCTTTTATATTACATGATGTGTTTTCAAACATCACTTGTTTCTTAGATTTTGCATTCATATTTGATCAATTTCATAGCTTAGTTTCACTTAGATCATTCCATTTAGTCATATAAACATCATACATAACATAATTTGAATGAACCCTTTAGCTTTTTTGGCCTATCTCTCTCCTTTTTGGTGAAAAACCCTAGAAGAGTTAGAGAGCCTTAAGGTGCCAAAAATCTACAGTTCAATTTGTTGAATGAAACATTCAACATTGATACTCAAGTAAATTTTAGCAGTTCTTTTAATTTTATTTATTAAATTTTAATCTGAAATGTAAGAATAACTAAATTATTCAAATGATTATGATAAAAGTTTAGGGTCAGAGTGTTCATGCTACTTGCAACATTCCCCTAGCCGCCTATTTCATGACATCATCAAGTCCACATGTATGTAACTAGTAAATAAATATAAATATTACATGTGAATAGTTGAACCTTACATGAATGGTTTTCTTAGAACTCACTTTGGATATTGAATAGGTTGATGGTGGACCTTCAACATTGACACCTCACAGTAGTCGTTGTTGACAAACTTTCACCTAGGTAACATTTATGAACATTAATGGTGTTGTAAAATAATGTTAGCTAATTTTGGTAATTGAACAACATTTTTTGTTTCATTTTCAGATGTTGACATTAGATACTACTCCTGATGTTCATGCCACACTGGACCATGGTGTTGTTACAACAATAACAAGTTATACTCCTTTGATAGAGGTAAGAGATAGATTAGTAAATTTCACATTTAATTTTTTTTTTTATCAATCTATTATTAAATTTTTTAATGATACTTGTAGTAGTTTAATTGTTATTTTGATACTTTCTATAGGGGCTTGTGGCTCCAAATTGTGAATATGCCCCTATTATGGATTAACATGCCAATTATTTGTATGTGGTAAGTGATTATTCTATTATATGGAATTCTATAATTCAATTTCTATAATATTAATGTCTATACTTTTTATTGTATTAGATGAGCCTCCAGAGAAGTTCTAGAGAGGAGGACGAGTGAGCACACTTGAAAGAAACCAATATCATATGCATCTCCATCTAGATGTTAGCCAAAGGCAACTCATGATCTATATTTAAATTTTCCTCTAGTGGGAAATGACTACATGAGGGTCCTTTGTTGGATGCCTATGTGACATTTTTGGACACATATTTTGTATTACAAATATGTGGCATTTTATGTCCATAGGTATTTTTTGCAATCTTATATGATTTTATTGGATATAATAAATATAATTTTATTTATTAACATATAGCGTTGTGTGGCCTTACAAATTTTTGGTTAATGCAAATAATTTTTACCACTATTATCCAAATTTTTACTAAAAATGATTAATTGAATAAATTAATAATTACACAAAGTTCATTGTTAGTAACCATAAAATTGTTACAAATATCATAGGTCTCTTTAAGGGGGAACCCCCCTTTACTTTAAACAACATTGACTCACAAGAATGTGATTTTTTGAAGTCTTTATCAAATATATTATGGATGAATTCATGATCACAAGCATTTGGTAACCTAATGAAACTAAACATTATTATAATGCAACCATAAAAGATATATTATTGGGTCTAATTCACTATATCACATGTGCAGGGATCAAATTGTCATCTTAACTTATCACATCATACTTTTAAATTTACCCTTACTTTAGGCACATCATGCTCTATATCACTATACATAGAGCTTCCATTATGTCATCTTTACATTTTAGAGTGACCTATGTCCTTACATCTATGTTATATATGTTCTCAAATACTTATCTTCATGCTCATATGATGTTATATTCTTTAGTTATTTTATTAGCATGATGATGATTTCTACACGTATGCACAAAAATAAGACAAATATTAGTTCATAAAATTCTAGGATTGTCATAACTTCATAGGACTATCTTAGCTTCATTGGTAGGATTGTCATACATTTCTGAGAGTCATAGGTTCATTAGAATTTTATGTTACATTCTTAGGATAGTGATAGGTTCATTAGTATATTGTAACTTCATTAAGACAGTCATAGGCTATTTAGGATAGTCATATGTTTGCTAGGACTAACATAGTTTCATTACATGGTTGTCATAACCTTGTTAAGATAAGATTTAACTTCATTAGAACTTCCATAATTTTCTTAGGAAAAACATAGCTTTAGTGGGATTTTCATAACTTTATTAGGGTAGTCATAATAAATGTATGATAGCATAGATTCATTGGGACTGTCATAGTTTCATTAGGATAGTCCTAATGAATGTAGGATAGTCATAGGCTCATTACAAATGATAAAAATAGTACTCAAATGATGAAAACAATATTGTGTTCTATTTTTGTAATATGACCCTAGAGGATGAGTAATATGATTTTTGTGACTACCCTATTGTCATGTTCATGGTCACAATCTAAAACTTAAACTCTTCTAGAACATGAATTCCTCAATGAAATACAAAATTCAAATCCTTAAGTACATTAATAGAAAGGTATAGTAGTTTAAACCCTCAATGACTTTGACAATGAAAAATATAGCAAATATAACACTAATTAGATTAATAGCGATGATAAAAGAGCCAAGAACACACATCCACAAGAGGACAACAAATTTATGTGGAAAAACTCAATGAGGGAAAACCATTGTGAGAATTAATTCACAATATAAAGGCTCACAAACAAAAAGGACTTGTAGAACAAGGCACACTACCTTAATGCAAGTTACAAAGGACTTGTTGAACTGAAGAAAACACAAATTTAGGAGCAAGATACAAGGACCTAATGAGATTCACTATCTTAGAGCAGGATATAAAGATTTAGAGAAAGATTACAATGTTTTTCAACATAACACTCTACTGATTGAGGCATTATATCACATTTGATTCTATCTTTCACACATCTACACTTCTTCTATGAGATCTTCAAATAAAATCCATACTTTCTTGTTAGCACACTTATACACTTATCCACCTTGTTGCATTTGAAATGATCTTGTATTTATATCCACTACAACACTTCAAAACTTCAATTAGGTTGGCTAGGAAGAAGATACACAATGAATTCAACAAGTGAGCCACCAAAGCATAATGTGGTTCTATCCCAAAGATAGAGAGGACCAAAAACACCTTAATACATCTTCCAATGTGATCCAAAAAATTCACACGTTGGTGCACATCAATCTAAGTCGGCATCAAGGAAACGCGTAGATGAAACATGAAGCCCATAATCAATCAACCCAAAAACATACTTCTGATTGAGCTGACTCAATGGAGTTCTAACCAAGATAGGTCAAGACTCAAAAAAATCTTAACATATCTTTAGTTGCTGGTGTAGGCCAACAAGCACATAACACAATCAAAGGAACAAGCCCTGTTGTCCATATATCCATAAATAACCTAGCTATAACAATTTTATTCTTTTTAAACACCTCGAGCGGTGTTATCCCAAAAATATGTGAATAAAATAAACAACTTGTTTATTTTAATTGAACCAATATGAAGTATTCTGGATACCAATCAGTTAAGATAGCAATGGTGCAAAGAAGAAAGAATAGTTTGTTCATTTTTAAGCCCAAATTTGAGTGTTTCTAAGAAATCGGTGTTGGTTCTAACTTGGTCAACAAAAGTAAAACGAGTGTGTGTCAACAAAATGAAAATTGTTCTACATTCTTTTTATGCACCAAATTCAAAGCTCCTAATTATGAAAACTTGGAAAGAGTTCATTTTTAGAGCACCTTAATCGAAGTTTTTTATTCTTTTTATGCACCAAATTGATAATTCCTAAGTTAGAAAAAATTGAAATGGTTCATTTTTATGTGCACCAAAATGAAAGGTTCATTTGTGTTTTTATTTTTAAAGCACTAAGTAAGAGTTTCTACTTTAAGAAAGCTTAAAATTTGTTCAATTTTAATAATACCAAAATGAAGTGTGCATTTCTCTTGTTCTTTTTAAAGCACCAAAATCAAACATTCCTAACTTAAGAAAGCTTGGAATTGGTTCAATTTTAATAACACCAAAATAAAGTGTGTGTTTGACTTGTTATTTTTTTAAAGCACCAAAATTAAACATTCCTAACTTAATAAAAAAAGTTTGTAGATATGGAGTGCTTCGACTGTTCATCTTCCCTATAGAAAACAGGTCAATGTATTTCAAACCTTGCATACAAATCCGTTAGCACCTATTACACATTCAAAAATAGGCCCATGTGAGCAAAAAATAAATTATAATAGTGCAGATTATGTGCACTAGTCTATTAGAGCAAGTGCTCAGAAATCACAATCAAATGCACCCTTGTTAGAATCAAATGCTCAAATTCCAGAGCAAGTGCAGCCCTATCATAAGTCAAATGCAAGGAAATAAAAGCAAGTACGTAAAAACACTATCAAGTGACCAATTCTCAAGGTAGATGCTCAATTTTTAGAGTCAAGTGTATGGTTTTCTTGACAAGCAATTGGAAAATTTCTATACAGTGTGTGAAAACTTCTTCAAATGCAATTCCAAGACTTGCAACTTAAAAAATGGCTTATAGAAACATTAGTGTATCTGAAAAAGGTCCCACTAGGCATGCTAGAATGTGTGAGGGTGAAAACCATTAGATGCAAACAAGATAAACATGCTTGAAATAAGAATCTAAGCTAAGATCAAACACACAAATCTAAGATCTAATCCTACACATACGAAATGAAACTAAGATATTAAAAACACATTAAGAAATCTAAGGATTAGAAAATTGAATGTAAACAAAAGTAGAGTGTTACCATCCTATATCAGAGTGTATTCACCTGATGTTGGATTGTTCGAATCACTGTGAAGCCTCCATAGTTCGTGTGCAAATATTTGATGCTTGAATGGTTGGTTGATCGAAGAAAGGTTGAAGCTCTATTAATGGTGATCTTGACAATACTTTGTTGCATAAGGTATGTTGATTCTTGGATCCTTTTTTATGAGGAAATATGTTTGTTATATAGAAAAAGTGTTTTTAAATGGACAATCAAGATTAGACAATGTTGATTCAAGATCGACAATCAAAAGTTGTTGAGAGGATTTAGACATGAGTAGATTGTGCAAAGTTCATTGCACAATTTTTGTGATTGACGAATAGATTGGCTATTTAGGAATTAGATTGACCAGTCAAGATTTATATTGATCGGTCAAGATTTAGATGGCTTAGTTAGGAAATAGATTAATTAGTCAGCAAATTAGATTGCTCAATCAGAAAGTGGATGAGGAATATGAATTAATTGATTTAAGTATTTAATTCCTTTTTGGAATTGAATGTACAAATCAAGTTTGACTTTTGCAAACAAAGTTACATTAGTTTGATTTTATTTTTGATAAATGATTTGAATAGTTTGATTTAATTGTTCAAATTTTGGAGGGAAAGTGTCGTAATTAAATTATTATGATTTAATAAATTCAATTAACTTAGAGGAATAAGGTGATTTAGCGATGTAATTAAATAATTGGTGTTATTTAATCAATCAAGATGAAATAAATTGGGATTAGGACTTCATCAAATAAATGTAATTTATTTAATTGGTCAAAATGAAGAAACATGAATTAATCAAATAATGTCATTTTATTTAATTAATAGCAGAAATAGGGTTTTCAAGACTTTATAAAATAAATGGAATTTATTTAATTTGTTGAGAATGATGAAAAAGTAAATTAATTAAATAATATGTTGTATTATTCAATTAATAGAGGAAATTAGGGTTTTGGATGTTGTTTGATGTTGTGTGATGTTTCCGAGAAGTTTCAGGATGTTTTTGAGATGTTCTGGGACATTGCAGGATGATTTGGAGATATTGCAGGATGAATCTGAGATGTTCTGGGATGTTGTGAGATGATTTCGAGATGTTCTAGGATGTTGTGAGATGATTCTGAGATGTTGTAGGATGATTTTGAGATGTTGTGGGACATTTTGGGATGATTCAAAGATGTTGTGGGATGATTTTGAGATGTGTGACGATTCAGAGATGTTTCAGGGCATTGTAGGATATTGTTTGATGTTGTTCGATGTTCTTCGATGCTATTTAGGTTGTGTGATAGGTGTTAGTTCAAGTTTACATGTCTACACATTGTTCATCAAATTCATGAATGTTGCAGGAGCATTTGTCAGTCCAAAAGATAAGACTATGAATTCATAGTGCCTATACCTTGTTCTAAAGGATGTTTTGTGAATATCTTCATCCTTGAGCCTTAGCTGATGGTATCCATATCATAGAATGATTTTTGAAAATACATATGCGCCACACATTTGATCAAAAATATCATCAATACATGGTAAATTATTATTTTTCTTTATCGTTGTTTTGTTAAGCATATGATAGTCTATACATAAGAATTGAGTACCATCCTTCTTTTTAACAAAGATCATTGGCACTCCCTAGGGTGAAACACTGGGTCTAACCAATCTTTTAGCTAACGGTTCATGTAATTCAGCCTTCAATTTCATCAACTCTATTGTGGTCATTCAGTGTGGCGATTTGGAAATTGGTTCTAAACTTGGAATTATATCTATGGAGAAATCAAAAGCCCTCTTAGGAGGTTATCCAAGAAGTTCATATATAAAAACATCCTCAAAGTCTCAAAGAAATGAGTAACTCTCCATATTAGGTTTTCCATGATCCATAAGATCCCCATCTTCCATCCCTTAGAGTTTCTAAGACTCACAATAAATTAAGTCATCTTGAAAATAAACTCCTTGGAATCTTCCAATTTCTCCATTTTGACCACAAAGAGTTGATTCCCTTTTTTCTCAGCCCTCTTTAGTTGCACATCAAATATTTTCCTTAACTTGACTTCTCTAGGAGTGCCTTGTAGGAAAACTGTGTTCCCTATATCATCTAGACACTTGTATTTTTGCAAAATAGTCTATCCTAGCCCTATTCCTCCACAACCAATTTATTCCTAGGTGAACATTGTAGGAACCTAAGGGTGTTACAAAAAAGTTCACTTCAATTGAAAAACTTGGAAGATCAACCTTGACTTCAAATAGGCATCACTCTACTTGATCTTTTGTCTAGTTAGCATACTCTACTAACTAGGGTTTCACGATATAATCAACTCTTCTAGGAAACTTATCTAATATTCTTGGTTTAATGAAGTTTTTAGTTGCACTAGTGTCTATTAAAATTGAAATAGGGACACTAAACAATGTACCTATGGTTTCAATTGGAGTAATCTGGTACTCTTGTCAATTATCCATTGTTTCATAGATCCTCCACTGAAATGTTTCTTTCTAAATAGGTAAGGGATTACCACAAGGATGAGATCCTTGTGACTTATTATGGAATTGACTTGGATAATGATCTACTTTGCATGAGAAACATCCTCCTGGGGGTCCTCTCCTTTCAAAATTCTTCCTCAATTTGTCACCATTCTTCCTAGATTTTTTCTTCTTCTTCTCACTCTTGGACCCATTCCTATTATTATGGAAGATCCCTTATCATTTTTCTTTTAGACTCCTTATCCTTCCTCTTCTTGAAAGACTGGATGATTACAAACAATTGAACTTTTTATGGTTCTTCTTGTGATAAGTAGATATATATTTCAGCTTTCATTCATGTTTTATTGCTTTCTCATAAACTTGGTCCATTGTTGTGGAACCATGGACATCTACTTCTCCTCCAATTTGGGCATTCAACCCCATGATAAATTTCTTTATCTTGAACCTCTCATATTTTTTATACTAGAGCACATTGTTAAAGTAATCATGTATCATCTAATAATTAATTAATTTTTAATTATTTATTAGTCTAATGTATTCTCATGCACTTAAGCTAAACTTAGGAGTGTTTTTTTATGTTAACTAGAGAGCTATTATAAGATCATTTTGTCTCATCGCATGTGATGTTGAAACTTGTCATCGTCTAATCCATTTATCATTTAGGATTTCTCCTATATAACACTCAACCCTTATTGTATTATCATAAAATTTTGATAACCTTCGAGGACTCTTGATCTCCTTGAAGAAACTTGAGGTTCATTTTATAGCTTTTTCTTGTTGATGATATTGCATATTATTGTTTGTAGCTCTTTTGTGTGAAAAGTGTTTTTGGTCATTATTTGATCCTATGGCTCATGTTTTTCAAAATTCTAACATGGTATCAGAGCAAAAACTCAGTGAAACCCTTCTCGATTTATGAGGGTTTCTTCTTCAACAAGGGTTACAAGATTCAAATCTAGGATCTCCTTTGTTTTTTTTTGTAAATTTTGGAGTTGGGTGATTTTTAGGTGAATTTTGACATGAAAAGGACCTCATTGTTGCATTTAAAGGGCTGATTTGACAAATTTTGACTACAAATTTTCCAATATTACCTATTGGGAGCTTCTAAGATCCAAAAAAAATTGGTATAGAGATCGTACGACCCTTGTATGACTAGGTACAATGATTTAAAAAAAAAAAGTTTTTAAATTGTTTACTTTTTAATTTTAAAAATTAAATATTGCAAATATGCTACCCTGCACATGGCATACCTGTGCCACTAAGGCATGGACCCATGTGTCCCTACCGATGGGGACACAAACCCCCATTGGCGACCCTTATACAGCTGCCTGGTGACTCTTTACAAATCCAATGCAGCCATTTTCCAACAAATAATTTTTTTTCCAACCCTCTACATTTTTTGACTACGTTAGAATTTTTTTGGTAACTAAAATATTTTGGTATTTTCAACATATTTCAAGCCATTTTTTTGGTGAATCATAGAGAATATTCCAATAGTATCTTTTTTCTTGGGGGTCAAATTTTTTATGCAATATGGGAATATTCCCAAAATAATTTTTTGATGTCAGTGGTATGAACTACTGGCAGGGGCCCCTTCAAGCTCTCTTTGGCCCTAAAGAGTTATTTCTTCTTTTGGCCATAACTTGGGCATATGATATCAAAATTGGGAGAATGAGATATCATCAAAAATTTGGTTTTGTCAGCTTTCTAATGGTGTGGGTATCATCATCATTTTTGTTTCTGGTGCATTCTACAACTTGTCAAAATTAGAGGTGGTGTTTTCACTCTTGAGCTCACAAATTTTGACCTATTTCTTCATTTTTTTTCATTCCAGTGATGTTGGGATGTTCTCTCAGAGCTCATCATATTCATCCATGCACTTTTTTGTAGATTTATCACCAAGTACATGTTACTTAGCTTCTTAATTTTTCACATTCTAGTGAATTACTTGGACGTTTTAGCTTTGGAAACTTCTTATTTGTGTGGGATGACTCATATTTGGCTATTCTACATGTATTTCTAGTATTTTATCCTATTTGAGAATTTTAGACATCTTTTTCATGTAATTTATCTTTTTTAGATGCACTAAGATAAAGTATCATTTTGGTGTATACTTTTTTGGGATTTTACACATTCTATTGTGCCTTTTGTACTCACACTATGATATAAAGTGCCATGGGGAGGTTGTGTAGGCCTTTTGTTTTTCCATCACACTTTTTTCAAGTGAGTGTTCCTTCGATGACAATAATAAATCCTAGTGATTCTTGCCTCATGCATGTGTGCCTTAGTTTTCACACCCTTTTATTTGTAGGAACTATTTTGTGCACATTCAGATGTTCTTGTTTCTCTTACATGCACTTCTTGGTTTCACATAGTTTTAGTGTACCTATTTTGGATCTCCCTTTCCAAATTATGGGGGGTTTCTATTGTTGGTGCTAATGCTTCCTTGGTTTTACTTTTTGAGTGATCTATGTATCTATTTCTTGTTCCTATGTATTAGGTGGATGCAATGGCTGATTAACCATGCATTTTTATGATATGGAGAGTTTACCTTATGGGCATTCTTCAATTCCTATTTATGGAGGCGTCCTTCGATTTTAATTTGATGAGAGACTATTGGTACCTTTTGTTAGTGTGAATGGGGTTATTTCCTAACTACTTATTAGTGAGGACCTATTCACATCATTAATAAGTTTACTTAGGAGTTAGTTTCCTAGGTCGCATTCTAGAAACTTGTATTTAATGGGGCCATGTCCCATTAATTAGCATGGAGTTATCTAGGCATTTAATATTTCTCTCATGTATTTAAAATTATGCATTAGGAATTTAATGTTTGTAACTAAGGTGGTTATCTAACCTCCTCTCTCCTTGCCTATATAAGCAATGATCTTGTACATTTGTAAATCACTCTAGATCAATTCATCATAAAACATCATTTGATCAAAGTTTTCTTCTTGCTCATGTTGCAACACTTTTTTATTCATGTGGATGGTATTATTCTTGGTTGATCCTTTGAAGTGTGTAAAACTTCATTTAGGTTATCATTGATTTATATTTCTAACATGATATCAAAGCATAGGCCATGCAAAATCCATCTCATATCAGGAAGTTGAGCTGAGGAGACTATCGAAGGTTGAAGGTTTTTCTTAAAGGGATAGTTGTTCTCATCCAAGAGGCAACTAATTTTTGAAGCACTTTGGGTCAAATCTAACCCCACCATTGTGTTCTGAAGGTCTGAAAACCTTAGGAACACATACCCATTTGTCAAAATTTGACTTCATTATCCAGAGGCCATCAGAGGATTTTTGTAGCTATATTCGAGGGGAAAAGTAAAAATCATACAAGTGGAAGAAAAAATCTCCCCCTACCCCATTGCAAAAAAAAAAATCCTTCCTCTATTTGGCATCATCATTTACAAGTTAAAAAAAAATTCTACTCAGGCTCATATATTTTCTATAGTTTGCATAAAAATATTTTTGTTTAGGGCATAAATATTTAATTTGAGGTCAACATATTATTATGTTTGGTGGCATGATATTTATTTTCTATGGGTATTAAAAATATTGGTGGTCGATTTCATTTATTATCAAATTCGGTATACCCTTTTTAAATGTGGGTTTAAAATTTAATCAAGCATATATTTTTATGATTTTGATTGCCCAAAGGCAACATCAAAATCATCAAATATCTTTTGTCCAAATCTTTCACACTCTACATGATTTTATTGGCCATGTAGATTTTATTGCAAGAAGTTTTTCATTAAGAATTGTAGAGAATCCTTTGGTTTTTTGGCCCATCTTATCGTGGTTGGCCTACATCGATTGCACTACCGGTACCTTTTGTTAGGCTTGTCTCCACTGATCACCATTCACCATCTACCAGACTCCTCACCACCAGGTTCTACCTATTCTAGTGCTAGCTATCCTTCCACCATGCACCTGAAGGTTTAGAGACTAGTCAAAGGTCACATAGAAGACTGGGTGCTCTGCCTAATTGGAGTGATGCCACCCCGACACCGCCCAACCTTATCCCCATCGTTGTTGTTCCTAGCAATGCATTATTTTTTGCAGCCCGTGGTCCTATTGGTTCCCAAGGGCCAATTTTTTTGCCTTAGGTGCTTTATTTTTGTGCCTGGTTAGCTTGCATGCCCTAATAGGGTATAATTTTTCATGGAGCATAACCTTTCACTAGGATATCAAATTTTCACAAACAAGATATCACCAAAAAGCTAGTTTTGTGTACTTCATAGTTGTGTAGAGTATTTTTGCAGATTTTGTTGTGGGTATGAATTATATCCAGCTGAATTCAATGCTTCCTTTTGGACTCTCAAGCTTGTATCTTTTCACCAGTTTGTTAGATTTTGGAGATTCCAGTAGCATTGCGAAGGTGATTCAGAGTTCTATCATCTTGTCCATCCGCTTTTTCCAAATTCAACTCTAGGTATATTATACTGTGTTCTTTTCAATTTGACGCATTTTCTTGATAAATTGGACATACTACAATTTGGAGAAGGTATATTTACATTTGGAGGCTTCATGTTTAGTTGTGCATCATATTTGAGAGTTTCTATTTGATATTGAGGGTCAATTTCTTTGTAATATTGGAGATCAATCATAGTTTTCTATGGGGTTTTCATTGTATCCTTCACTAATTATGTTGGGAAAGGGAAACTATATATAATGGAGAGGTTGCATCATAAACAATCTCCAATCACTTCAACTATTGCAACATTTGTATGGTTTTATTCCCCCTCTTGATAAAGGTATCCAAAAATTTTCTTGGAGTTGCCAAAGGTATGATGTATTAGAGGTTATTGTAATGCATGTTGATGATGATATTTTCAAAGGTATTGATAATTGAGATTGTCCTCACATTATTTGGACTAAGATTTGGGAGTTATATGGAGATCCTGATACTCCACCATTCCCTGATGATCATGATTCAGAATGTCATGTTCCTCTTCATTCTTCAAAAAGGATACCATATGATGATAATGCTATGAAGGAGCTTACAACATTGGAATGCTTTGAATCTTCAGATGAGGATGTCAAGGGTTCTTTAGATGCTTCTTCTCCCTCAGAGACAGTTGATGTACCTTCACCTTTAGTGATTCCTTGTGCAGAGTCATTTATTGAGGCTTGCATCATTCCTATTCAACATGATTATTCATCTTTTGTTGGTGATTCATTGAGAAATTCTAATGATTCATCACAAGTATCTAATTATTTTCTAGATTTGGGATTATAGGATGGATTTGTTTCAGGTATTACACACTTGTCTAATTCTACAAGTTTGGAGGACATTCTTGAGGGGTTATCTCTCCTATTTAATGACAACCATTGCACAACTATTGTCAACCCATCATTGTCTTTGGCTCTTGTTCAACATTAGTTTCCGCATAGTCTTGGTTTGTCACCTTCTTCATTGAAAGGGCATGTACCTAATTTGATTGTGGCATATTTAGCTTCCTTGGGCAAGGAGACACATGAGCATATTTCAGAGATATGATCATCATACATATTCATCCTTCCTTCAATTCCTATCTAGAATGCGAAGCATCCTTGCATTTGTACTTGGTTTTATTTCTTTCAAAAGGGAGACAAGTTGTTTTTCCACATTGAATCATGTTTTATCTTTAGGCACTTACAATTTTTGCAGGTGATTACATATTGTGGGGGAGCTACATAGTCTCTCTATTTCCATATTATGGGGGGTATTGATTATTATATTCTTGTGATGGATGTAGCTCTTGGGTGGTTATTGATGTTGATACCTCCATCATCACTTTAATTACTTGTACATGATTTGTATTTTGCATTATATCTATTTTTTGGGGAGGAGTTTTATCCCATGATTTTTTCTCCTTTTCTCCATTTGTAAGAGATTGCATCTTCATTTTTACATGGGTACCTAACATGGCCTAGTATCCAAGACCCATATTGCATTTGCATCATTTGCATAATAACTAAACTTCCAAGTTGCATTTATGGGGGGTGTTAGAATGAATGGGGCTATTTCCTAACTAGTTATTAGTGAGGACCTATTCACATCATTAATAAGTTTACTTAGGAGTTAGTTTCCTAGGTGCAATTCTAGAAACTAGTATTTAATGGGGCCATATCTCATTAAATAACATGTAGTTATCTAGGAATTTAATATTTCTCTCATGCATTTAAAATTATACATTAGGAATTTAATTTTTATAACTAAGGTGGTTATCTAACCTCCTCTCTCCTTTCCTATGTAATTAAAACTTGTGTACATTTGTAAATCATTCTCGATCAAATTCATCATAGATCATCATTTGATCAAGTTTTCTTCTTGCTCATGTTGCAACACTTTCTTATTCACGTGGATGGTATTTTTCTTGGTTGGTCCTTTGAAGTGTGTACAACTTCATCTTGGTTATTGTTGATTCATATTTCCAACACCATTATTTTCAACTTGCATGTTAAGTAGTGTCATTGGGGTCACTCATGTAGATTCATGTGACATTTATATCTTTTAGTTCCAAATGTTTACCTTTGTTTGTTATCTGATTCCAGTAATGTCATTGGGGATACTCATACAAATTATTATCTTCTTGAGCCTAACATTTGTATCTTTTAGTTCTAGATTATTGCCTTTGTTTTTCATCTAATTCGAGTAGTGTCATTGGGGGCACTCATGCAGATTCTTGTCATTTATCATTATCATGATTTTTTTTAGAGGAGGTTCTTCATTTCAGCACTATAACAATCATCATTTGATATTTGTCTAAAATTTTGCATGCTTCAGAGATGTTATTTATGTTCCTATTTTTGGAGGCTTTTCAGCCTTTTGCATTGTTTTGGTTAGAGGATTCTTAGTCCTTCACATTGGTTTAGAGACTTTTCAATCCTTCATTCACCTTTTTCTAGATTTTAAAGAGTATTTTTCCCATGTCATTTTCTCCCTTTCTCTAGTTGTGATAGATTAGTTCATTTATACATGGGTACCTCACCAGGCCTTGTTTTCTGAGACACATCATGCATTCTCTTTTTAGGGTTTTTAGCTATTCCCTAAGTTTATCTTAAGGGGGGTGTTAGAGTAATCATGCATTAGCTAATAATTAATTAATAATTAATTATTTATTAATCTAATTTATTCTCATGCACTTAAGCTAAACTTAGGAATGTTTTTATGTTACGTAGAGAGCCATAATTAGATCATTTTGTCTCATCATATGTGATGTTGAAACTTGTCATGATCTAACTCCTTTATCATTTAGTGTTTCTCCTATATAGAAATCAACCCTCATTGTATTATCATAACCTTTTGAGAACCATTGAGGAATCTTGATCTCCTTGAAGACTCTTGAGGTTCATTTTGTAGCTTATTCTTGTTCAGGATATTGCATATTATTGTTTATAGCTCTCTTGCATGGAAGGAATTTGTTCCTTGTTTGATCCTATGGCTCATATTTTTTCATAGTTTCAACACACATATTCTAGGATATGAGTAAATATTTCCCAGTACTCTACTATCAACAAGTCTCCTTGTTAGAGATTTTGGAAATCAATACTTGCTTTTGATCAAAGAACAGTTGTGGTAACCATCTTTTCCTAAGATGATTACAAAGTGATCCCACGTTAAGCTCAATGAACTTAACCCTAATTCCATCTTCTTGTTCATCCACCAAGTGGATGGATGATTCTCTTGATAACTAACATGCTCCTCAAACTGCCTTAGTAACTTCAAATAATTCCTTATCTTGAATTACTTCTCCATTTTAGTGAGCTAGGCCTCTATTGTATCTTCACTCACTGTTAAATCAAAATTTGGTGGTGCCACATTTTTTATATCCCTATATAACTCAAGGGCTAATTAGTTTCTCTTCTCATTATTAGCCCTTCATTCAAAGTTATTTTCACAATGTCCACTATAAGTGGTACACTCATGCCTGTCCTCATCTTCCCCTTCATGAGATGCTTCCCTTTGAGGCCTATTTTGGCTCCTAACCTCTTGCTCCAAGGTGCCAATTATCTTCCTTCTTTCATTTAACATTGCTAAGATTTGATCCAGTTTTGTATTAGGGTTGTCAAAAGGATGGGATACCTCTTGACTTCCTCTATGGTTTCTTCTAGTTCACACCATGTTTGTTTTTCTACTTCACTTGAAGTTTCATTTTATTCATTCAATTAGATCCTCTAATTTAGTATTTGTATTATAATCAATAAATAATATTCATACATTTTCTTAATCCAATAGAGAGATTTTGCAAAGTTTCAAAATTTTATTATATTATTCAATGGATTTATATAACATCCTTATTTAGTACCAAAACTTACCAGAGTAAGTCCTTCACATTGTAGTAAATATGACACAAAAGAAAAAATAATTACGTTTGTTGCATGTGAAATAATTCTAGCAAGGGCGCATCCTTGCTTTTTCTTGTATCAATGGCAGCTACAAATCTGTAGAATTTCACTCCTATTAAGAATTTGTAGTAGCATCACTACTCTTTCCCTGTTGGTGTTGGATAGTTCCCATGAATTGGTTCTTTGATTCCATATTTCTCGACCCAAAAGGCCCTTCGCTTCCCAAATCAAATCTCGACCCATTTTGTGAAGTATCTTGCAAAATAATTGATGTCATGGGCATATGTCTTAGGTGTGCATGTGGAAATTCCAGCCCCATTCCTCCAGAGAGATTGATTCTAGGCATTATCATGCCAATGGAAAACATTGATGTAAGAGGCATACCACCAGGATTGGCTACCAAACTTAGGTTACTAGGACCAAAAGGAACCCTTTAAGTATAAATCATACCATACGTGGGAGAACCTAGACGAAATTGAAAACCCTAAATATGGGGATTCGAAGAACCACCACCCATTATACAAGAGATCAAGATGAGGTTGTTGAAACAAGAAAAATGAGTAAACAGTGCAAGTAATCTTTTGCTTGAGAGAGTAAATACTTAATACGAAAATTCATTAAGTGCAACTATTCTGTTAGGCATCAATGCAAAATGTGATAGCAGAGACTAAGGAACATGAATTTCTCTCAAGAATTCCACTTATCCACCAATAACCCTCATTTCCAAGACACATAACCTAAAAATATTACAGAGCTATGCAAAACCTTTATCTCTTCAATTTTTATTGGTAGAAAGAATAATTTACAAATAGGAAAACTAAAAACACTGCTGAAAATGAGAGCTGCCAATCATAAAATTTTAAAATTCAACTAAAATTTCATTTTAATAATAAAATTGCTTTAGACCATAGGGTAAACTATTTTCTACTCCCTTGGCCCAACTACTGAGAAGAATTAATAGCAAATAGTGGAGAAAAAACATTAATACCCGTCTATAGACAAAAACTAATAAACAATGAATATAACATTTTGTTTAAAACATGAAATTAAGAAGAAATTTTGTAATCATTTACTAACTTTGTATTTTCTATGTAGACTATTTTCTAATCAAATACATGTATTCACTTGCATTTTGAAAATATGTTTATAATTTCTTCCAATAAATTCAATAAATCCACTCACTTCAAAAATTCTTTTTTTGAAATTTATTGAAAAGGGGCTCACAAACATAATTAAAACTATTATCAATTTTAAATCTAATATATCAGTCATGATTGGAAAGGTTAAATAGAGAAAAATATTAAATCCATATGAGTTATTTGAATTTCAGTTTTTGGTCACAACACTTGTATTTTCTTGGCTCGTTCAACGGTGTGGCTGATAATTTCCTCAATCCCATACTAAACAGAACCCACTTCACTTAATCTACTAGAAGCAATTTACATTACCCTTTTTGGAAACTACTCTTCTTCATCCACCTTTGTCTCTCTACAAATGCATAAAAAACAAGAATATATCAAATAATATGCATGAACTTAGCAAGAAAGGGAGTTGTGAATGAGTTTGCATTGCTTACTTGAATTCCTAAGCAAGGAATTTTTTTGGATAGAGTTTACCAAAAAAATATTTCATGTTAGCAATAAGGAGAGAGTCTGAACAACAAATGTATAGACCTCATGCAGATGGATGCTCCATCAAGACCATGTGGGCATTGCATATGTCTTCCACATGGAATAATGGGACAGAGATCATCAAGGATTGAAATGATGCCAAGGTCTCACAACATTCTTTGTTGCCTGAAATCATTACTTACAATAAGCCATCTAAATTATACATCAAGGAATTACAGTGTACTAGTTGTTTACGTGAAATCAAATCTTATACTTAACTATAATACATTGCATGTTTATTGTTGAGTTGTATATAACCCGTGAGAGTGCTACTGTACAAATTTGGAGTGATGGAAGGTCCACCCAAAAGAGCTACCAATAATGTTACCACTTCTATCTCATTATATATGTTGTACTGAAGAATTGCTTGCTTAGCTACTGCCTTTTCCACAAGACCTACCAACAATGTTTTTTTTAAATTATCTTTACACATGAAAAATAAATGGTAAGAAATTTAAACTACTTTATAATATTCTTATATCTAAAGATAATTGTCTAGATATAAAACCTTCAAAACTAAAACTTGAATTTAATGTCTTAGCAAATATTGATAAATAGTAATGGTAAAAAATATATATTATAAATTAGCAATAGTATAAAATATATATTACATGTTTTTGATTAGCGATCAATAGGTTTTGATGGGACCAGAAACCTAGTACAAGAAGTTTTTGAAGGGACCTAAAATCCTTTACAAGGAATGTAAGTTGTAAGGAAAATAATCGTCAAACTAAACACAACCCATTGGCAGCAACCAAACACAAATATTCAAATCAACTAAAGCTACAACAAATAGGTTTTGTATGGGACCTTCAACAATTCACAATCAAGTTTTTAAAGGGTCCTAGAACCTAGACAAAAAATTAAGATTTTTAGGGATTGAAAACCCAACAGTCCGCAATCGCTAGACCACAACAAACCATCCACTCAATGTAAGCAACATTGAGCCATAACAATACAAACTCCCCAACTCAAAAGGAAAGTAAGAGAGCATCACAAAGCACTGAAAAGAAGTAGCTTCCTTGTATTTCTAACCAATTTGAATAACCAACCCAAACTCCACCTCAATATGAGAGGGCTCCCCTCTATAGGAGAGGATGAAGAGAAAGCCATCACCACCAAATCCACCAATATTTTGCATAAAAAAATTCCACCTTCATAGGAACACATAGGAGAAAATTAAAATCTCCACTAAACCTACAACATGCAACTCCACCTCAATAGGAGAAGGATCCACCTCAATAAGAGCATTCTTCATCTCTAAAGAAGAATCAACTGTAGCATCCAACAAAAATAAATCGCTCTAGTAGCACAAGCCATCACAACATCCTTAGGCACCAAGAGGGAAGGAAAGAAGAAGAAAGACTTAGAGATTACATCATCCAACAACATTATGAACCCACACACCAGTAGCTAGGTCTTCACGATAAACTCTAGAATCAACTCAACCAATAGCAAAAAAATAGAAAATAGACGACACATATTATGTTGGACTAATGAATGTAAGTTTAGAAAAATACTAGCCAATAGGGACAACATAAACAACCACCACCACCAATGGCAATTGGGACAATAGCCCAACCAAATAGCATAAAACAATGAGTAGCCATAGCCACCCAAAAATCAACCAAGAAAGCCTAAGGGGGAAATGGGAAACCAAAAAAAATGCCTCAAAGAAATGTGGTCTCATGGTGATGGAATAGCATTCCATCACCATGAGACCACATTTCTTTGAGGAATTTTTTCCAAACTAGACTCATTGCCTTTTCTATGCTATTGCTTACTATTATTCTTTGATAGATTTTTTCCAAGAATCCGTAGTTTGTTGGAAAACTCCTTCTTTAGGCTTTTACCCATAGCAACAAGGAAGTGAATTATTTGATAAAATGATTTCGTATACATGTATGGAAAATGTGGTAGCGTAGAAAGGGTGGTGATCTGTTTGAAAAAATACCTCAAAGAAATTGGGTGTCATGGTGATGGACATCACCATGAGACCACATTTCTTTGAGGAATTTTTTCAAACAACTCATTGCCTTGTCTATGCTATTTCTTACTATTAATCTTTCATTTATTTCTTCCAAGCATCTATAGCATAGACAAGGCAATTAACTATTTGAAAAAATGCCTCAATAAAAAGTGGTCTCATGGAATGCCATGAAAAGAAAATGTAATTGATAGCTACTCCTAGTTATTGCTTATGCTATGTGAAGTAATCGCATCATTTCTTATGTTGACTTTCTAAACAACTATATTGTAATTGAAAATTTTCCATCTATCAACATCTATTTATTAGTTATGCAATATGAAGAAATGCTTTGAGTTTGAAAGATGTGCAATGCAATGCAATCAATGATATGAATATAAACTACACAACTCTATTAAGTACAATTCATTAGTTAAACTCTTTATTCTATTACTTGCATGAAGGTTTGTCCAACTCCACTAGCACTGGGAGGTGTTCCCATGAAACCTCCAATATTAGCCTATTCAACATCCAAAATTAGATATTAGAATACCATTCATATAACAATGCTATTCACATGTAATAAACTTATAATTGTTTTCTAGTTACATACTTTAGCAGTAGATGTAGTGGAGTAATAAACAGGTGGAACGTTGGTGTATCTAGTATCAACACTGTGACCCTAAAATTTTATTACAATCATAAAAATAAATTAGTTAATCTTGCATTTCAAAAATGAAATTTAATAAATTAAATTCAATGAACATGCTAGCATTTACCTGAGTATCGATGTAGAGAGCCAGATTCAAAATTTCAGTTGCCATCGCAATCTTCATAGCTATAGACGTATCCTATGCACCAACCTCCTGAGTGTTTGTGGGGTCATATGTACAAGTCGACCCAAAAACTTGACAAGAATGGGGTGGAAGCCTACCCCTTGAAGATTCCCTTGGATGGCGTTGTACTACAGGACTGGCATGCTAGATTATACTCTGATTCAAAGAGCCGATAGCCTACAAAGTGTCCACCTCATCACTCTCCTTCACAATGGAAGGGATAATGATGTGCTCATGAGCCACCCTAACGAGAGTTCGTCTCACTTGCCACTAAGAATCTAGTCATAAACTAGGTCTATCTTGTGCCTACCCCCCACCTCTCCCCTGAAAGTCCCTCATATCAAAATAATTAGGGATTTTGGTGAGGATGAACTCACAGTAGAGTTTCCTCAAGAAATATTGGGGGACTTCACAATTGTTGTATGGTGGATAGTCAAAAACCATGTACCACTTATCCCAAAAATAGTTCCTAATCCATTGGTGGTGGCACCAATGGATAGGAAACCTCTTGGCATTCAAGTCAAGATTTTGATTTTTGTGTGGGTTAGTGAATTGTGAGCACAAATCATATTTTGTATTTTTTTCATATTTTACTTCTTTATATGATAATTTATCTGCGTAAAAATTCCTAGCCACCTACCTCCTATCTGCCCAACCACTTAATTGTTTGTTGATTGCATGTACATGTTTTAACATTTCTTGAAGTGAACTAGCAAGTGTTCTTTCCATGGTTGAACTTACTAGATTGTTCAACTTCATGATTAACTCAAAAAAAAATTATTGTTTTGAATTACCCCTATTGAATTTTTCTGAGTTCCAAGAGGGTGTTGAGGAATTGGTGGAGGAGATTGTTGTTGTGGTTGTTGAGGATTTTTTTCATGTTCTTGTTGCTCTAGTTATTGAGGATTTTCAGGAGGTTTTTCAAGTTCATTAACATCTCTTGCAAATTAAACAAATGAATATAAAAAATAACCTAAAATTACATATTTAGCAACAAATTCACAAAAAAAATGCTTACTTGTTTGACCTCCCCATCGACGTGGCAGTGTCCTGGTCATGAAATTGCAACAAATCAGTGAAGAAATCACAAGTTTATCTCCTTCCAAAATGCAAGCATGCAAATGTAGGGTTTTTTGGTTGCAGGCTTGAAAAAACACAGTGAGAAAGAAATGAACTTGTTTACTTTTTTTTTTAATGTGCTATAACACGCTCATGTTATAACACAAGCGCATTATAGGCTCAATGTGACCCAGCCTTTGGTTTGGTCACACCAAGCCATGACACAAGCACATTATAACATGGTCACATTATAATGCGCTTGCGTTATAGCCTATCAAATTATTTTTGAAAATTTGGCCAGTTTTTGGCCCCCCTTCTTTTTGCTCCTGCCCTTATATCCAAATGGAAAATAGCAATAGCTTACCATTTCATCTTCCATTTTTTAAAGGAGTTAGCTATTATTATTGGATTATTAAAATGAAGACCCTACTATTATCTCAAGATTTATGGAAATTAATAGAAGTGGGATATACAAAACCTGAAAATCATAATTTTGAATGCCTTGACAATGAATCAAAGAACTTAGCTAAGAGAAGATAGAAAGAAGGACAACAAGGATCTATTCACCATATAATCCACATTGGATACTTCAATTTTCCCCATATTACTGGCATGAAAAAATCAAAGGATGCATGGGAGGCTCTACAGATTGCATACCAAGGAACTAAAAAGTTAGATTAATAAGATTTCAAACCTTTCAAAGAGAGTTTGAAAAATTTATGATAAAAGAAGCCAAGTCCATTCAAGAAATTATTACTAGGAATCAAGGTATTTTGAACCATCTTAGGAGTCAAGGGGAAACTATAACAAAACAAAAAAATTTTAAAAAAAATTCTTAGATCTCTTCCTCCTAAATTTGATCTAGTGATGATAACTATTAAAGAAGTAAAAATATAGCAACATTCAAATTACTAGACTTGATAGGTTCTTTTCATTCTCATGAGGACCATGTGAAAAATTCTATGAAGAGCCTAGTGCAAGCTTTTCAAACTACTACAAGAATTGAAGAAAAACATACAAATCCTTGTCACAAAAATAAATACCAAGGAAATTCTTCCTCTAATGAAGGATGTGGTATAGTAGGAGGAATAGAAAATAATAGAGGAAGAAGTTATGTGGATTGCAAAAGCATTCAATGTAGGTATTGTGAATGGTATGGAGACTATGAATCTAAATGCAAAAAAAATTGACTTGAATAAGTTAAGAGCCAATTGTTGGTCTATGGAGCTTGGTCAAATTTTTTGAGTTGAGATTTTGGTCACTTTTCCCACCAAGGTTTCCCCCCAAATTCATCAATGAGGGAGTGTGGTTTCCACCTAAATTAATTCACTATATTTTTAGTAAATAATTTATTTGCAAATTCTTATTATTTTGGTTGAAATAAAACTAATTTCAAACTACGTGAAATAGTTAATAGGTTTATTTGTTGCGGATTAAAATACCAATGGTTGCACGAAGTGGAAATTCAACAGTCACAACATAAATTTTTTGCATGCAACAAGGAACATGTAGAAGAAATCAGAATGTTGTGGTTCTATGAGGAATGAACACATAGTGAAGCACGTGAAAGGCTAAGTGTAGTATTTTGTTTGGAGGTGTAGCAAATTGTTGTAGATTTATGTAATTTGCAATTTTCTAGAATTATAATAATATTGGACTGTTGTTATTTGTGGACATAGCCCAAAGGGTAAACCACATTAAAATTGTTGTTTTGCATCTTTGTGAATTAATTTCTCTATTTTGTGAGTTAATTATTTAGTTTGTTTATTATTGCTCCAATCCTATCAGAAAATCCAAACACCAACTATATTGAAGAGTCTTCTAAAGATAAAAAACTCCACAATCTTCACATACTATTTATCAAAATAACCCCAAAAGGATGTGTGGCTTCTAGGTAGCAGTTGCTCAAATCATATGATAGGTGAATTTGGTCTCTTTGTCAAATTAGATGATTCAATGAGAAGTCAAGTTGAATTTTGAGATGATAAAAAAGGATGTAATGTGAAAAGATACCCTTGCAGTGAAGACTAAGCAAGAAGAAAATACTCATATTCATGATACTTTATTTGTGTCATTTAATTGCAATACAATCACTTAAGTATTGGTAGCTAGTAGAAAAAAATTATAAACTTATATTTGAAGATAATTGCTAAAAAATATTTGATGAATTAGATAATTATCATCTTGTAGAAAAGAATTATATGATAAATAATAAATTATTTCCTCTCACATTGGTTTCTACTAAGATGAGTGCACTCAAAGTAGCCACAAATGATTTTGGTTATGGCATCAATATTATAATCATCTAAATTTTTAAGGATTAAGTTTTCTTCACAAGAAGAATATGATGAGAGGAATTATTATAATTCAATAAAAAAGAAGTTTGTTCAAGGTGTGCACTTGGAAAGAAACATCAGGATATCTTTCTAGTGAACAAATCATGGAGGAAAAAATATCCTCTAAAGCTTGTGCATGCAAACATTTGTGGTGATATGCAAGAGGAAGAGTAATAATATTTAATGTTTGACTTTTATTAATGATTTCTCTTGCCACACATGGGTTTATTTTCTTAAGAAAAAATCTAAATATTTTGAATGCTTCAAAAATTTTAAGGCTATGGTTGGAAATCAAAGTGGGTATTATCTTAAAATACTCATAATAGATAAAGGGGGAGAATTTAATTCCAAAAAAAATTCTAATTTTTATAACAATAATGTTGAGAATAGGTGTCTCAAACTCATTGGTAGAAATCCTGATACTTTAACAAGGTAGCAAAGAGTACATAAGTGCTATTTTTATCCTTTTACATCGATACTGCCAGGTGTTTGAGAGAGAGGTGTGGTAGCATAGTTACTACCATACTGCGGGTGACTTTACCTTGGGTTGTGGTGGCATGGTTATTGCCATACCGTAGGAGTTCGCTGGATGTGCAATGGTGGTGCGGTATAATCCACCATACCGCAGAGGTTTGTAAACTGTCTAGCGGTAGAGTGGTTACTACCATACCTTAGAAGCCCTTGAATTGTCTAGAGGTAGCATGGTAAACCACCACCCTGTAGGAACCTATTGAATACGTAGCGGTATTGCAGTGTAAGGTGAAGAGAATAGACTTGTTGGTTTGTTGAGTTGTAAGCTGTTAAGTGGAGGATTTTTCTAACTTGGAAGGAGGCCGTTTGAATTCTTGGGAAGTTCAATGGTTGTTCAATAAAGGAAGTTGAAATGAATCATTTGTATAGAGAATGAATCGATCATGGTTGATGCTATACATGGCAACATATTGTAACTATAAAAGGTTGGAGTTTTCAATGGTCGGATGATTAAAAATGATCAGTTAGTGAATTTCATTGTATGTTGTAAGAAAGAATTGTAATAGTGATATTCTATATGAGGTTGATCAGGGTAATGTCTCTGCTATAATATTGACATCTAGAAGGAGAGTTTGTAACTTTTATGTAATTTGATTACTATAATACAAGTGATTTTCTTTGGTGTGGTGGGTTTTTCTCCCGTAAGAGTTTTCCCATGTAAATCTAGTGTCAATTGTGTTTAAGTTTATTTATCTTTTCTATTATTTCCTTAATGTGGATCTTAATGGTATGTAATTGTAAAGTTTAAATTCATATCTGCATTCTTCCCTAAGTTTTGAAATTAGGAAAGTTTGTTCTGCATCCGTATTCTTTCCTTACAAGTGGTATCAGAGCCTGGCCAGTTGTGTTATCCTTGTGGGTAGGTTGGGTTTTTTGTGTCAATTCTATTAGTGTGAGTCTTGTAGGAGTCTGGTAATTTAAATTACATATTAAGATGACACGCACATCAAGAAGGATTGAAATTGAGAAATTCAATGGCAGCAATTTTGAGTTGTGAAAACTCAAAATGGAAGACCTATTGGTGGATCGAGATCATTGGCTTGCTGTGTCTGGAATGAAACCTTTTGGCATGAAGCAAGAAGATTGGGACCTCACAAAAAAAGAAGCAAAAGGGTTGATAAGACTCTGTTTGGTAGATTGGGACCTCGCAATTAGAAAAGAAAAAGGGTTGATAAGACTCTATTCTCCTAAACGTTCATGAAGAGAAGACTGCATCTTCTTTATGGAAGAAGATTAGAGATATTTATTAAGATAAATCATTGGTGAATAAATTGTTCTTAACGAAGAAGTTGTACTCTTTAAAAATGGAGGAAGGGGTGTTTGTGGCTGATCATATGAATACGTTTAACACATTGATTGCTCAACTAACATCTATGAGCATGAAAATTGATGATGAAGATCATTGTATGTTATTGTTATGTTCTTTGCTAGATTCTTGGGATCACTTGGTGATGGTGATTGGGAGCACGACAACCACTTTCAATATGGAAGATGTGGTTGCTTCTTTGTTGTCTGAAGAAATGAGAAGGAGATCTTCTGAGATGGCGAAGGAGGCTCTTGTTGTTCAAGGAAGATTAAAAGAAAAAGGCAAGAAGAAGGACAAGAAGTCCAAATCAAAATCAAAAGGGAGATCTAAGTCTCTTGGTAAGAGTTCCAAGGTGAAGTGCTGGAATTGTGGGCAATGTGGTCATGTCCGAAAGGATTGCAAAGAGGAGAAAAAGAAGAAGAAGAAGAACTCTTCCAATAATGATTCTTCTTAGAGCGATGTAGATGCCTTCATTGCAGCCTTGGCAACACAAGCATTAGATGATGTCTGGATGATTGATTATGGAGCATCTTTCCACATGAAATCTCATAGAGACTGGTTTACTAAGTATGAAAAATATGATTGTGGAAAGGTGTACTTGGAAAGCTATTCATCTCTATAAATTGTTGGTCATGGAAGAGTCAGAATTCAGTTTCTTCATGGTAGAATTAAGGGAATTGATGGCATAATGCATATACCAGGTCTGGCTTAGAATTTACTTTCTGTAAGCTAAATCATGTTGGAGTGCAAGTCTCTTTCTTTAGAAATAACTATAAAATGACTAGAGGCTCGATGGTGTTGGCTAGGGGTGCCCATATAGGTACTCTGTATAAGTTGGGCGCACTTGCTATTCAATGTAATCGTGTCTCTGCAAAGTCACAAAAGGTTGTTCGTGCAAAGGAGATTGAAGTCCCTATAGGGGATAATTATTTGGAAGTTAAACTTCCTATAGAGAAGACTATGCTCTGGCATCAAAGGCTAGGTCATATTGGTGAGAAAGGCTTAAAATCTTTGAAAAATAAAAACCTGGTTGAAGGGCTTGATGACTGTAACCTTGAATTCAAATTTTGTGAACATTGTATATATGGAAAACAATATTGTGCTTCATTTTACTCTAGTCCTCACAAATCTTCTGGTGTTCTAGATTATATTCATTATGATGTTTTTGGTCTAGTAAATGTTCCTTCATTATCGAAATCTAAATATTATGTATTGTTCATTGATGATTATTCGAGAAGGGCATTTGTATATTTTCTAAAAAGTAAATCAAAAGTGTTCAATCAGTTTAAAGAGCTCAAGAACTTGGTTGAAAATTAGACTACTAATAAAATTAAATGCTTGAGGACAGATAATGGTGGTGAATTTTGTTCCGCAAAATTTGAAAGGTATTGCAAAGACCATGGAATTAAGAGGCATAAAACATCACCTTACACTCTACAACAAAATGGAGTAGTTGAAAGGTTGAACAAGACGTTGATGGAGAAGGAAAGAAGTATGTTGAGAAATGTTGGTCTGGAGCAGAAGTTTTGGGATGAGGCTATGGCTACAACATGTTACCTGGTAAATTGATCTCCTTCTTTGACACTTGTTGATAAAATGCCTATGGAAGCTTGGTCTATTGAGAAGCCCTCTCTGAGACATGTTCATGTATTTGGCTGTGAAGCATATGTTTATGTGCCAGATGTGAAGAGATCTAAATTGGAGAACAAATCTATTAAGTGTATCTTCATTGGCTATGGCATTGGTGTAAAAGGATACAGGCTTTGGAATCCTGTGACTGAAAAGGTTGTATATAGTAGGAGCATAATCTTTCCAGAGTTGAAACCTTCATTAGTGGAACTGCAGTCAGAGATGAAAGAAGATAAAGAAGAAAATGATGTTGAAATACCTCTAACTCCTAAAAAAGAGAAACAACACATTGATAGTGTACCTAAAACTTAGGAGAGTTCGAGCAGCTCTAAGAGTTCTAAAGAAGAACCACAACCTCAGCCTCAGCTTGAGAGAATATCTACACATGAAAAGAAGCAACCTAATAGGTATGGATTCTCTATGTTGGATTCAAATTGTGCCAATGCTTTGATTACTAATATTGATGAGCCTAGGACTGTAAAAGAGGTAGTTGAAATAATTGATTTGGATTCCTAGTTGGAAGCCATGAATGAAGAAATGGCATTGTTAAAGAAGAATGACACTTGGGATATGGTTCCATTGCCTAAAGGTAGAAAGCCTATGGGCTATAAATGGGTTTTTAAAAAGAAAATTGGTTTGGATGGTAGTATTGAAAAGTACAAAGTGAGGTTGGTTGCAAAGGGTTATTCCTAGGTAGAAGGAATTGATTATGGGGAAATCTTTTCTCCTATAGAAAAGCTGACATCTATTATATTTATTTTGTCACTTGTCGCAGCATATGAATTGGAGATTGAACAAATGAATGTGAAGACAACATTTCTTCATGGTGATCTTGAAGAATAAATTTATATGTCCCAACTTGAGCACTTTGTGATAAAAGGTAAAGAAAATCTAGTTTGAAAGTTAAAGAAATCTTTGTATGGTTTAAAATAGTCGCCTAGAATGTGGTACCATAAATTTGACATGTTTGTTTTGTCATTAGGTTTTGTAAGATCAAAATCAGATAATTGTGTGTACTTCAAGACTAAAAATGATCAAGTTCTTGTTATTGCACTCTATGTTGATGATATGTTGTTCATAGGCAATAATAAGTTTATGATTTCTGATCTAAAATCTCAGATGTCTGTAAAGTTTGAAATGAAAGATTTGGGTGCAGCTAGGTATATTCTAGGGATGGAAATCACCAAGGAAAGTAAGAGTAGAAAGCTTTGGCTCAACCAGAGTAAGTATATTAACACTATTCTGGAGAGATTTGGTATGACTAATTGCAAGCAACTAGTTATTCCAGTTTTCCAAGGAACGAATCTATCTATTGAAGATTGTCCAAAATCTCCTACTGAGATGGAGGACATGACCAAAGTGCCTTATGCTAGTGTAGTTGGAATTTTAATGTATGTAATGGTTCATACAAGGCCAAACATTACCCAAGTAGTGGGAGTACTTAGTCAATTTATGGATAATCCTGGAAGGACACATTGGGATGTTATGGAAAGAGTGTTTAGATATCTGAAGAGCACTTCAAAATATGCTTTGTGTTACCGTGGTAATTTGGTTGAATCATAGAGGACTCTCAACATTGGTGGATATGTGGATTCTGATTGGGTAGGGGACATTGACAACAGAAGATCCACCAGTGGATATTGTTTCATGATGAATGGTGGTGTAGTTAGTTGGATGAGCAAGTGACAGGTTGTAGTCTTTTTATCTACTACAAAGGCTAAGTACATGGCATCAAATCACACCTGTAAGGAAGCTGTTTGGCTTAGAAGATTGTGTTCTGATATTGGTTTTGATGCAGGGAAAATCATTATTTGTTGTGACAGTCAAAGTGCCATTTTTTTGGCAAAAAATCCTACTTTTCATGCCAAGATGAAACATATTGATGTGTAATATCATTTTGTATGAGATATGGTGGAGGATGGAAAGGCCTATTTGGAAAAGGTGAATACTTTGAAGAACGTTGCTGATGCATTGACAAAGCTAGTGAGCACGAAAAAGTTTAGATGGTGTGCAAATTCAATGGGCCTTGGGGTCTAGAATATTCAATGACTTTAGGTATTGAAAAAGGGTTCAGTGAGTTCTTTGTCAAGTGGGAGATTGTTGAGAATAGATGTCTCAAACTCACTGGTAGAAATCCTGATACTTTAACCAAGTAAAAAAGAATTCATAAGTGTTATGTTTATCCCTTTACCTCTATACCGCCAGGTGTTTGAGAGAGAGGTGAAGTAGTGTGGTTACCACCATATCGCGAGAGTCTCTCAACCATTGAGTGGTAGTGTGGTGGATACTGCCAAACTGTGGGTGACTTTACTCTGGGCTGCGGTGGTACGGTTACTGCCATACTGCAGGAGTTTTCCGAATGTGTAGTGGTGGTGTAGTGTAAACCACCATACCACAAAGGTTTGTAAATTGTCTAGCAATAGAGTGGTTACCACCATACCTTGAAAGCCCTTGACTTGTCTGGAGGAAGCACAGTAAACTGCCACCCTGCGAGAACCTATTGACTACACAACGGTAGTGCGGTGTAAGGTGAAGAGCACAAACTTGTTGGTTAGTTGAGTTGTAAGCTGTTAAGTGGAGGAGTTTGTTGACTTGGAAGGAGGTCGTTTGAATGCTTGGGAATTTTGATGGTTGTTCAATAGAGGAAGTTGAACTAAATCGTTTGTACAGAGAATGAATCGATCATGGTTGATGCTATACATGGCAACGTATTGTAAATGTAAAAGGTTGGAGATTTCTATGGTCGGATGATTAAAAATGATTAGTTAGTGAATTTCATTGTATGCTATAAGAAAGCATTGTAACAGTGATATTTGGTATGAGGTTGATCAGGGAAATGTCTCTACTATAATATTGACATCTGGAAGGAGAGTCTATAACTTGTACGTAATTTGATTACTGTAATACAAGTGATTTTATTTGGTGTGGTGGGTTTTTCTCCCGTAAGGGTTTTCCCACGTAAATCTGGTGTCAATTGTGTTTGATTTTATTTCTTTTTTTGGTTATTTCCTTCATGTGCATCTTAATGGTATGTAATTGTAAAGTTTAAAGTCATATCTGCATTCTTCCCTAAGTTTTGACATTAGGAAAGTTTGTTCCACATCCATATTCTTTCCTTACAAATAATGGCATCAAGAGAAAAAAAATTTAGCTTATATCCCCAACAAAATGGTATTGGAGAAAGAAAGAACCACACCATCATGGAAATTACATGAAGTATGTTGTAGTAAAAAAATATTCCAAATAGTTATTGGGGAGTAGTAGTGGCAACAATCATATACATATTGAATCAAAATACCACAAAATCAATTTAGAAAATCACTTCAAAGTATGCTTGGAGTGGTCATAAGCCTTTTTCTGGCTCATTTTTATGTATTTAGTTTTCTAACATATGTTCATATTCTAGTTTAGTGGTGAAAGAATTTGGATGCAATAACCCAAGTTTGTATCTTGGTGGGATATCTTTGCAACTTGTAGTGTAGAAAAATGTATCCCTTTACATTTTCACACTTTTTTGGGTCCTCCCTATTAAAATTTGGCTTATTTATGCCTTAATTGGTCCTATTTTGCATCCACAAGCCAGTTAAATGCATTTTTCTAAGCATAATCCCGACATATAATAAATGGAAAATCATAATTTAATGCTTTTGGCTATGTGTTCCAGATTTAGGGATCTAAGACCCATATGCCCATCTAGGCATATGGGTCCTCCCTAGGTCTTAGGCCCTTATTTCAAATGTCACATTGAACATAACACTTCTTGAAGTATGTGTCACAGGTTTAAGCCTTTGGGACTCGTACACCCAATCTGGTCTATAAGTCTCGCTTTAACCTAGGACCTATTTTAATTCAAACTTTTGGTGATATTTTATTATCCTTAGATACAATTTTTGAATTTTGGCTTGTAGTGTTGTAATTTTAGGAAATTAAGCATAAACAAGTATAAATACAAGGTCATTTCACATAGTTTCATCTAAACAATCTAGTAAGCAATCTAAGATTTTCAAGAGAGCATTTTTAAGACAAGTTTATGAGATCAAGAGCATTCAAGAGAAAATCATCAAGCATTTGGTGCTACATTCAAGATTCAAGCATCATTTCAAAGTCTTCATGCATCACGTGTGTTTGTGAGCTAACATTTGTGATGTAGGTTTCATGATTCAAGCAAGCGTTCAAGACAAAGTTTCAAAAATTTAATCAAGATTCAAGATCCACATCCATTGAATCCATTTCACAAAAGTTTGTAGCCTTCATTTCAAGGGTTTGGTGAGTTGTAACATTGCATTTGTTCATTCATCATCCCTTCATGCTTTTCTATTTCATTTCAAGGTTTAATTACCAAAACAGGGTTTGACCAAGGAAAACCCCTATTCCCTAACAAAAAAACATTTTTCTTTGTTGATGTGTGTTTGCATATCTAGGTGAATTAAAGCTTGAAGATCCTTTGAAGGAAAAGTTGCAAAACCTATCAACAAGTTTCTATCTTCACAGAAACTCACCTACATACTAGAATTCATATTTTCAGACTTGAAGATTAGACAAGAAGAAAGCTATAGAAGATCACTAGAGGCCATAGAAACATCATTTTGATATTTGTAGGTGGACTTATACGTCAAACCTAGCTTATTAGTCTTAGTAAATCCCTTTTGTAGTATTCAACAACATTGGATTTGGGTTCAGAATATTTCAAAAAGATCCCTAAAACCCCTAAATCATGACTCATACACCCAACCTGGCATATTAGTCCTAGTATAACCCTTTTTTCCATCTTTCAATAGATCCTGATCAGTCATCAAAAGATTCCATATTCTACCTAGAAACCCTGTAGTAGGACTCATTTTTCCCACCTAGCATATTAGTCGTAGTATACTTCAAAAAGTATATTTTTAGAGTTACAGACCATGTTTATCAATATTGTTTCATGCTTTCAAATTCCTAGGTCATATAGTGAATTTCATAGTGCATTTAATTTCTTCTTTATAGCATTATTTAATGGTGAACCCTTGTCCAATTACACTAGGAAACCACTAGCCATTCCTTAATCAAGTCACTTGGTTGAGGGATCTATTTTCCTAATAAACTAAAGTGTTAAATAGGTCTAATTCCATCTCCCAAAAGGTGGAACCCTATTTCCATTTTTTTCACAACTAAAGGGTATAAATTCTATTATTCCTAACATAAAATAATGGATTGTTAGTCAAGATCTAGTTTTTTGTGAAGGGGGAGTATATAGTAGTGGAAAGAGAGTGTACAAAAAATCACACTAATAATCATGGTAATACAAGATGATAGTGTTCCTCCTCTCCCCAAGCTCAAGTGGAATTTAAAGCTCCAATAGTAGCTCTAGTTTTAGTCTCCCAAGTTCACCAAGTTCTTCAGATAGCACAAGTTCAAGTTATATTTCACCTCTAGCATCAATTCAAAGAAAGGTACAAAGTATAATTAAAGGGTTAAATAGGTTTTGAAGGGACACAAAAATCTAAAAATAATGTTGATAAAAGAAAAAATATATCCAACTAGTAGTGGAACTACAACCAACAAAAAGAGGAAAACTAGTCAAAAGCAAAAAGCAACAAGAATCACTACTTCATCTTCTTCAATTTTTCTATTACTTCCAACTCTTTCATGTATAAGTTATTGTGCAAATTTTCTAGGCCTAGTAGCTCATTCTTCTCTACTTTGAATGTTTTCTTCTTGTTTCCTTTAGTCCTAGAGCTCAAGCCCTTTTGTTCACTTTGCATTACTTGTTTACCCTTATCCTTATTACCCTGATCCTTCTATTTTCTAATAGAGGTCAACTCAACAACATGCTCCTCTTTCAGCTCCTTTAACTTCTTACTTAAAATAGAATTCCATTGACATTGTTTTGGATGGTGCAATGGTTAATTTCCAACACTATTTCCAAGTTATAATTAATATCATGGATCTTCTAGACTCAAGGCTCGTAATCATTTTCTCATAATAATTTTTTGAATATCAAGAATAACCTTAGATTTTTCTTCTATCCTAGACTTAACCTTCCTATCATTGGGAATGTTCTTATCCTTTCCTCATTCATACCTCTCTTGCTATCCTTCTTTTCTTGCAAAGCTTTGATCTTGACATTAACTTTATTAATATCCAGGAAAAATAACTTAGTCAATTTGAATTGACACATAACCCCCTCTCTAGCCAAATCTAGAACATCTAAAATCTCATCCTTGTTCATATGAAGATAAGTGAAATCCTAAGGTATACTAGGGGTAGTATTAATTCCCTACTCCTTCATACCACTACCCACATTTAGCATAGGATTATTACTAGTCTTCTTATAATTTGCAACCTTCTCCTTCCCTTTACCTTTTTCTCTTTATTTTCCATCTTACTACCAACCTGTATCTTCTAACTCTGTATACCTCTATTTTTCATTGTATCCCCCTCATTATGATTTGAGACCAATAGATCCAAATTTTGTCCTTCTTCTTAGTAGTTTTCTTTTGACCAATAATTTTCCTTTTTTGGGGGTTATCCTCCTCATTTGATGGTGGCTAAGAGTATATTTCCATAAAATCCTCCCCCTCATTCCCTTCAACCCACTCCTCATCATATTAATTCCCCCTCAGTTTCATAGCTCATATCTAAGTAATGAAAAATTGATGGTTTTTGTTTCTTTCTCACACTAACCTTTCCCTTTGAGTCAATATTAGGGGATTATACTTTCATAAACTCCATAATAAGAAAAATTAACCCTTCATGCAACACAGGGAGTTTAAGGTTTTTATAGTGCTCCTTAATGGCATAATCCATAGATGCCAACAAAAAATAAGGGAAGGAAATCAACATCTTATGGTAGAAATGATTCAAAAAAATAAAATACACACCAATAATAGGAGTGAATCTACCATCCAGACTTATGTGTACCTTATAATGACGGGGTGAGTGTAGGATCATGGGGGTCCAAAAAGTGGCGATATGACAAAAAATGGCTAACAACTTTTTTAATCCAAATTTGATGAAACAAAAAGGGTTTATTGAGAAAATTGTCATCTTTCCAAAAATATAAGATACACCTTATTTGGAATTAATTAAATAATTATTATTTATTTTATACATACATTTTGAATAAAGTCCTAATTGATAGGTTGATTGAAAAAAATCTATAATTCTTAAACGATTTCATATTTTTTGAATCCAAAAGATGTGCCACATTCTATGCTTCCTATACTATAGGATAAAAAAAGAAAAATTGAATTTCATAAATTTTACACCAAGTTATGGTGGTCAGACAAACAAGTTTTAATAAAAAAATTCATAATTAATTATTTATTTGAAAAAGAAATCAAACAAAAATGCGGCACATCTAGGCATGTGTCCTCTACTTATATTGAAAGTTTCAAATAAATATATTACTTTTTTCTTGTACTTAGGTTGGTTAGACATTCACCTGTTGTTTATTTTTCTTGAAAATTTAGTACTACTACATTGAAATTTAAAATTTTCACCAAATAGATTTATTTTTTTCCAAAAAAGGAATAGTACCTTAGAAACTAAATTCAATTTTCTACAAATTTTGTTCTTGCATTTTTTTCAAATTATTTTAATAACTTATTCAAATTTTTATGTCAAGTTGACTAAGTCTATTTTTTTGAATTTCCATTGCCACTTAAGGGCGTAGTTTGGACCCCATGATCTTGCACTAACCTGACCTTTGCTTGACCTATCCCAAAATTGGCTTGATAGAGAGACAATCATAACCCTTGAACAAGAGATTAACTAGCTTACTTCTTCCATTCGTTATAGCCTCATCATTGTCCTTCCTATCTCTAAACAATTTTCTCCCCTAAACCAAAAGGATAGTAGTTTGAGCTATCACATCTTCATTAATCACCATCTCCTAACCATACACAAACATCGTTATATTATTCCACCATTTAAGGAATAATTTGGCATTTTTTGGGTCGTGGCCATGCAAATTTTCCATATACAAAACCAAACCCACTTCCTCAATCACCTTCCACACCTAGCTATTTCTATGGGCCACATCACAAGACAAGGGCTCCACTTGACTCCTTTCCACACCCATATCAAACACTTCTCTATTAATGTAATTGTGTAGACAAAATAAACAATCAAACAAGGAATGCATCTACCCATCCAACATTAGTTAGAATAAAGTAAGAAGATGCTAGAAGCACCCAAAAATTATGTGAAGTGTCCTTTATTCATCATAACAAAGTCTTCTCACTCATTAAGTGTTGGTGTGAATGGGGATATTTCCTAACTGGATATTAGTGAGGACCTATTCACATCATTAATAAGTTTACTTAGGAGTTAGTTTCCTAGGTGACATTCTAGAAACTAGTATTTAATGGGACCATATCTCATTAATAGGAATGTAGTTATCTAGGCATTTAATATTTATCTCATGCATTTAAAATTATGTATTAGGAATTTAATGTTTGCAACCAAGGTTGTTATCCAACCTCCTATCACCTTTCCTATATAAGGAAGGCTCTTGTACATTTGTAAGTCATCTCATGAGTTATATCTCAATTTATTCAATATCATCATTTGATCAAGTTGTCTTCTTGCTCATGCTGCAACACTTTCTTATTCATGTGGATGGTATTCTTCGTGGTTGATCCTTTGAAGTGTGACCAGCTTCATTTGGGTTATTTTTCATATTTCCGACATGGCATCAAAGCTGGTTCCGAGCACTATCCACTAGTATAGGAATTTTTATCATATTTTATTCCTATAATATTGTATCACAGCTTGAAGTCAGTGCTTCCTTTTGGACTCTCGAGCTCATATCTTTTCACCAATTTGTTGGATTTTGGATATTCTAGTGACATTGTGAAGGTGATTCAGAGCTCTATCATTTTTTCCATCTAATTTTCTTAGATTCAACCCCAAGTATATTCTATTGATTTTTTGCAATTTGTGGCATTTACTTGATAATTTGGACATACTGCAATTTGGAGAAAGTTTTTTTTGCATTGGGAAGCTTAATTTTTAGTTGTGCATCATATTTGGGAGTTTCTATTTGATATTGAAGGTCATGTCTTTGTAATTTTGGAGATTTGTCATAGTTTTTTATGGGGTTTTCATTTCATCCTTCACTAATTATGTTGGGAAGGGGAAACTATAAACAATGGAGAGATGGTATCATAAAGCATCTCCAATCACTTTAGTTGTCACATTTGTATGGTTTTTTTCCCCCTCTAGATAAAGGTATGAAAAAATTTACTTCAAGGAGTTGCCGAAGGTATGATATCTTACTAGTCATTACAGTGCATGTTGATGATGATGTTTTCAAAGGTATTGATCATTATGATTGTCCTCACATTCTTTGGACTAAGATTTGGGAGATATATGAAGATCTTGATACTCCACCATTCCTCGATGATCATGATTCAAAATTTCATGTGCCTCTTCATTCTTCAAACATGATGTACCCTATGATGATATTGCTATTCAAGAGCTTACATATTTGTAATGCTTTGAATCTTTAGATGAGGATGTCAAGGGTTCTTTAGATGCTTCATCTCCATCATAGATAGTTGATGTACCTTCACCTTCAATGATTCTTTATCTAGAGTCATTGATTAAGGCTTTCATCATTCCTATTCATCAGGACATATTGAATTTTCCAGACTTGGGATCACAGGATGGCTTCATTTTTTGGTATTGAATACTTCGCTACTTTTATAGGTTTGGATGAAATTCTTGAGGGGATATATCTCCTCTATGAAGATTCTACTTTGGAGGGTTTTCTTGAGTCTCCACATTCCATTGTTTTGACCTTGATTGGGGATCCTAATCTTGGTGAGACCACCCTAGACACACTTTATTCCTTTTCATAGATTTCATATATGAGACTTCTTCCCTCCCATTTCATTGTGGATTTGGAGTTTCTTCAGCATCTACCATTGGATTTTCTTCTTCCTAGCAGGAGACATGTGGTTTGTCATCACTAGACGCTCTTTTGGCTTCAAAATTCTTTCAGTGGTTTTGAGGACACTTCATTCTGGGGGGAAATCTAGTCTCCATCTATTCCTTCAATGGAGGGATCATTGTATCATCTTTGGATCTTGTTCAACATCAGTTTTTGCATAATCCTAGTTTGTCACCTTCTTCATTGATTGGGCATGTACCTAATTTGATTTTGGCATATTCATCTTCCTTTTGCAAGGAGACAAATGAGTAGTTTTTAGAGATATCAACATCATTCATCTTTCATTCCTTCAATTCCTATTTGGAATGGGAAGCATCCCTGCATTTGTACTTGGTTTTGTTTCTTTTGAAAGGGAGACAAGTTTTTTATTGACATTGGATCATATTTTGTCTTCAGGAACTTACCATTTTTGCAGGTGATTACATATTGTGGGGGGGGGCTATATTGTCTCTTTATTTCCCTCTTATGGAGGGGCTATTGATTTTTTCATTCTTGTGATGGATGCAGCTCTTGGGGGGTATTGATGTGGAGACCTCCATACATCACTTCCATTACTTTTACATGATTTATATTTTTCATTATATCTCTTTTTTGGAGAGGAGTTTTTTCCCATGAGGTTTTCTCCTTTTCTCTGTTTATAAGAGATTGCATTTTCATTGTACATGGGTACCTAACATGGCCACGTAGCTGGGACCCATCCTTGCATCATTTGCATCATAAATACACTCCCAAGTTGCACTTATGGGGGGATGTTAGTGTGAATGGGGATATTTCCTAACTAGATATTAGTGAGGACCTATTCACATCATTAATAAGTTTACTTAGGAGTTAGTTTCCTAGGTGGAATTCTAGAAACTAGTATTTAATGTTACCATATCTCATTAATATGCATGCAATTATCTAGGAATTTAATATTTATCTCATGCATTTCAAATTATGCATTAGACATTTAATGTTTGCAACCAAGGTTTTTATCCAACCTCCTCTCACCTTGCCTATATAAGGAAGGATCTTATACATTTGTAAATCATATCATAAGTTCTATCTCAATATATTCAAGATCATCATTTGATCAAGTTGTCTTCTTGCTCATGCGGCAACACTTTCTTATTCATGTGGATGGTATTCTTCGTGGTTGATCCTTTGAAGTGTGGCTAGCTTCATTTGGGTTATTGTTCATATTTCCAACATTAAGAACATTGTTGGAATTTATTGTTAATAATAATTTGAGCCTCGTTGGGAGAGGTGTCATACATATCCCATTATTGAAGTGAGTGAAATTCTATCCCCACATTTGCAAACACATCAACAAGCTTATTCCCCTCATAAAATATATGATCTAAGTAATAATCTCATCAAAGGTATTGATCGAGCAAAGGGAATCCCTAATTAGAGCATCAATAGTCCAAATAGGAATTTTCTCATGTTTTACGCATTGAATTATGAGGGAATCTTGTTCTAATAAAAAAAAATTATAGCCCTGAGAATGGGATAATCTAAGACCATTATAGGCCACCACAACTTTAGCATAGTGGTTTTTCTAGGTACCCAAGGGGAGTACCACTGCTGAAATTAACCTCGTCTACCACCTCTTAACACTCCCCCACTTTCAGCATGTTGAAGTTGAGAAATACAACCTCACAGAACCCAATGAACACCTGCAAGAAAATAACTTGTCACATAGAAGAGATACCAAAAACACAAGAATAGTGCTCTACTTGCCCATGAAGCAAAAATGCATAAAACAAGAATTGAACAATTACAAAGACATCAATCCTTATGAAAGGATATCAAAACCCTAAAGGTTGGTAATTAATAATTAATTAATTATTAATGGGCCTAAGTTTAGCTTAAGTGAAAAATAAAGTAAATGTGACTTAATTAATTAATCAACATGATTAAATTAATAAAGTAATTAACCTATTACTCTAATACCCCCCCTTAAGATGAACTTAGAGAGAAGCTAAAAAAAAAGGGATGAAATGCATGAAAGCAAAGATGGGTCCCGGAAACAAGGCCTGATGAGGTACCCATGTATAACATACTAATCTCTCATTAAAAGGAGAAAGTGAGAAAACCACATGGGAACAAAACTCCCCCCCAAAAGAGAGAAAATAAAAGAATGATATGCACTAATGAAAGAAGGATAGGAGGTGGATTACATGATACCCCCAATAGAAAACTTCTATCATATAAGTACATGTACAATGGTCTCCATAGGAGAGATAGAAAGAGACAAGAAGCCCCCCCACAATGAAGAAACTCCTGTCACAATGGTAGATGCTTGATGTAGAATCCAAAAAGAGATCTTGAAGTAGCAAATGATATTCCTCCCCTTGGGAAGAAACAAATCCAAAGGACGATGTTGAAGAAACCCTATGAAAAGTGATGAACCAATCTATCTCAAGATGTGTGCCATGATAGGATGCTAGAGAATCTCTCTATCTGAACTGAAACATATGATGCCAAATCCAAATTGATGTGGAAAATCCTGAAATGCAACCTTTGAATGCATAGATAATGGTTGGCGTATAGTGATAACCTGACTATCAAGGTAGAGGAGATGTATGTCCTCAAAATAATCCTCAAGATCTATAGTGTGAGACTCAACAAACAAGAATGTGTCTGCAAGATAAGAATCCCATGATGTAGCAAATAATGAATGGCCAAGATGGTCATGATGCTGAATTGAATCCATAGGGGCCAATGTGGTGATACTAATGTCATTAGGAACAAAAAATGATACATGTGTAATCTCAGTTTGAAGAGTAGGAACTATGAAACAAGCCTTTGATCCATCAGAACATGCAAGAATGTCTAAATACTCAAGCTCCTCTAAAGTATCATGATCAAAGGGTATATTCTCTCTCCAAGCAGTGGGTAAGAGACAATCTAAATCATGATCCTCTAGGAATGGAGAGATATTGGGGTCTCCATAGATCTCCCAAAGACATGTCCAAAGTGGGTGGGGACAATCAATGTCCAATACAGCCCACACAGTGTCATTATCAACACTAGACAATATAAGTCCTACTATGTGATCTCTAGTGATATCCCAAGCTAATTTTCCCCTTGGAGTGGTTGGTTTAGGTATGAGATCATACAAATAAGGAAAAATATTAAGCCACCTACAATGTGTAAGTATGCCCTTTTCCCATGACTCATAATTACCTCATTCTAGGATTACAACTGAAGGGAAAGTAGAAAAACCTATGATAACTCTACAAATTAAAAAATCTAAGAAAATTGACCATACTACATGTAGATCAAATGAAATAGATCCAAATGATGCAAATAGGAGGTTCCTAAGTGCCAAAACGTCCAAGTAATTAAGCAAACTATGAAAACACAAAAATTTGAATAAAATATACATGGGGAAAAATATAGCAAAATAAGTCTAATCACTATGTAGAGAACTGAACCAGCTTTTTGATGCCATAAGAATTGTAAAAAAGCGATACTTGAGTCAAAAATTATGCTTCCTGAACCGAAAAATGAAGATCTGACTTCAATGGCACAAAAATTCGTCAAATTGGAAAAATCAGGAAAAAAATTTCTAACCACTGGATCGGGCTAAGAAACAGCTTTCCAGTGATATTTCATTTTCAAAAATTCGAGTTCGTATACAAAAGTTATGGCCAAAATACCAAAACTGCTCCAAAAAGGTTTGGAGCTAAAGCCTGGCGGTTAGCCTAACCACTAGCGGTTAATTGACGGCAGTGCTTGCATCACTGTGATTGTTAATTTTTTTCTTGGATTGCATGTCGTACTAGGCTGTATGGCCCAAAAATGGAAAAAAATTGCCTTCAGAGTCACAATGTCCAATTTCAACAATTTGACAATCAATTTTGGGGTTTTTGGGTGTTCTAAATGTGATGGTGAGGTTCGTTTGGGCTCAAGACACTCCAAAATTGCAGGTACACTATGGATTTGGAAACCTTCATAAACTTCAAACCCTCATAGATCTAACACCATGAATCCAAATTTGATGAAACAAAGGTCAATATTTACTAATTTGAGCATTTCAGACTCAGTGGTGAGGTCCAATTTGACTCAAGATGCACATAAATGTCACTTTCAGGATAGTATCCCTCAAAAAATGAATAGGAAGCGACAAATCTAAAGCTCTGATACCATGTTAAAGTTGAGAAATACAACCTCACAGAACTCAGTGAACACCTGCAAGAAAATAACCTGTCACATAGAAGAGATACCAAAAACACAAGAATAGTGCTTTGCTTGCCTGTGAAGCAAAAATGCATAAAACAAGAATTGAATAATTACAAAGAGATCAATCCTTAGGAAAGGAGATAAAAACCCTAAAGGTTGGTAATTAATAATTAATAATTAATTAGTTATTAATGGGCCTAAATTTAGCTTAAGAGAAAAATAAAGTAAAGGTGACTTAATTAAATAATCAACATGATTAAATTAATTTAAAGTAATTAATCTATTACTCTAACACAACAGGCCCAAGGTTTCCCTTGGTCGCCCCATCAAAATTGACTTTAATCCAACCCATCAGAGGAGGTCTTCAAACAACATTCTAACAATATTTTCATTGTTTATCTTTATGTTGATGATCTTATTTATACATGTACTATAAAATCTCTCATGGAGAAATTTTAGGAAGAAACGAAATAGGAATTTGAAATGTTAGATTTTGGACTTATCCATTATTTTCTTGGTGTAGAAGTGCAACATAAAATAAAAGGTATATTTCTTTCTCAAACCAAGTATGTAGCTAATTTATTTAATAAGTTTAGAATGATGACATGCACATTAGTTGCAACCCCCATAACACTTGGTGAAAATTAATTAAATAATATGTAAGTTCCAATGTGGATGCATAGAAGTCTGGTCAAGAGCCTCATGTACCTCATCACCACTAGACTTGATAATATGTATGCAATGAGCCTCATCTCTTGGTTCATGCAAGTTCCAAATGAGTCTGATTGACATGCTACAAAAAGAATCTTAAGTTATGTGAGTGGCACACAAAAAATTTACATTCATTATTCTCCCACTAAAAAAATTAAGCTAATTGGCTACATAGATTCTAATTGGATTGGATCAGTGGATGATAAAAAATCCCCATTTTTTTATTTTTATTGCTTGGCTCTAGACTTGTATCTTGGAGTATTAAAAATGGACAATTATGGCTCCCTCTTCCATAGAATTAGAATATATTGTAGCAATGACAACAAGTTGTCAATCCATACGAATTAGAAGGATATTCGAGGATCTACACTTGGTTCAAGAACATCCAACAACTATATATTGTGATAAAAGTAGAACTATTGTAAAGACCAAGAATCTTGTCTTTCATGATAGAATAAAACATGTAGAGATCCCACATATTTCATTCATGATTTGGTTCAAAATGGTCAAGTGGAATTACAACTTTTTCCTTCTTTTGAACAAGTTGGTGATAGCTTCACCAAATCTCTTCCTACAACTAGCTTTTTGCCTTGAAATATCAGTTAGGGTTCACCTCCATTGATCATTCAAGGGGAGATTGAAGATTCAAATTCAATGGTGATGAATTTTTAGTTTTTAAGTTTATGATTTAAAAAAAAATTAAATTCAGATTTTAGATAATGCAATAATAATTTACATTCTACACAGTTGTTATCTCTTTTTTTTTGTTTTATTTATTGTTAGCTTTATGCATGATAAAATTACATGTCTACACAACAAAGTAGTTTTAGCTTTATCATTTTTTTTGTATAAATAAATAGTCAATTCAATTTATGATAATATTTCTTATCAACTTAGTTGTTCACTCAATTCTGAAAAAATATTTTAAAAAATTAATTGATTGTGTATGAATGTTATTATTTTTCAGCTTATTAGTGTTATAATTATTTGGTACAATAAATATAAAAAAAAAATTAATTTTTTTTAATCTATAAATATTGTTTGAAGTTTATATCAAACTTATTTTGAGTCACACAAATTTGAAATATGATATTTTATATATATTTTAGTTATTCTACTATTATAAAAAATATATATATGTTTTTTTCAACACTCTCTAATGAGAGTGAGTTGTATAATTTAAAATGATATCTTTCATAAGTTTAAAGATGATATTTAAAATTTCTTTTAATTTTAAAGATATATAAATAATTATTTTATCTATTTTTTATTGAAATATTTCTTTTATCTATTAAAAAAATTGAATGGAGTTTTAAATTTTTAATAGAGAAATGGGAGAAAATTTAGCACACAAAATAATATTATATTTCAATTCCACTCTCACCTCAAAATACGATTACATACACATAATTTATAGGATAGGTAGTTCCTATATTCACAGAGAGATAATCTCCATGAATATCTCCTACAAGCCTATTATATGTGAGTTGTTATAACTCACTCAACTCATCTACTATTATTAATCTAAGTTGTTTATTAAAAAAATTAGTTACATAGCTCTAATTACTCCTAAATATTAGCTAACCATGTGAACAATAATTCCTAACACCCCCCTTAGTGTGAACATGGTAGAAAAATATTCACACACTCTTTTGTAGTAGCTCACCCCTATGGCATGTCCAACTCTGTGACTCATGACCTTGATCCAAAAGAAAGGCTCTCTCCTTCCATGGTTTTAAATAGGCTTACCACAAACCTTGACGTGAAGAGGAACCTTCACCATAGATTCCCACCTTGTGTGGTTTTCTAGATCCTCCCACACACCCTTTCATGATCCATGAACTGCATTACACTAGTGTTTTTGTTTTCCACTATGCTTGTACATCAGGGAAGTTATATGGAAATCATCATACATATCACAAATAAAAAAACCAATACTAGAAAATGTTTCACATTACATTCCATAAGAACACAATGTTTTTAATTGTAGTCACTGTTACCAATTGCTACCACTTGATATCGAACAACATAGACAACCACCACTGCCATTGGAAGTTTCCCTTAACTTTAGTCATTTTGGCGTGAAATGGGAATGGAACACTGGTTATTATTCCATCCCACAATGTGAAATTTCCACTTATTCACACAACTATGAACACTGAGAAATGAATCATATCATGTTGCATATACTACTATCTGGATCTTGCGTCTAGATCTTGTTGCACATGATCAACATTACTAATGAACATATTCAATGAACGATCATCTTCTAACAAAGTATGAAAGTCAGAGGATCACCACAATCAGAGGACCTCTACAGTCATTTTATCTCCAATACAATCATTTTTCAACATTCACACACCACATTAAAAAGCTGAAAAAAAATACACACTGCCACACAATAGAAAATAAAATGCCAGCAAAGCTGATGAGCGGCCCCATTGTTGGTGTCTGATGAGAGGTTGTTGATTGACCTCCAACCTCTAATGCCTCCATCCTCCAATAGATTTTCTACTTAGAAAATTTGTCTTTGAGGCTCAATTTTACAATGCCCCCCACAAGATGGACGTCGTGTACAAGCAATACTGCATCCAAATACAATTGAGACAATTTTCATTATTTTTGACATTTTTAAATTTAAACATATTTTTTAGATGACAATTATTGACTCTTGAACATAGAACTTACTCTAAAATGACACGACTTGACTTTAATTTGACACAAAATATCTCTATAAGAACTAATAAGACATCTTGATACTTTGAAAACCTGAATAATTTCTAATATAGTTAGAAGCTATTATTAGAGATTAAATCAATTAAAACATGACTTGAAACCTTTGGTTGAAGATGGACTATGAGTATGCCCCTTAGCAGCATAAGTGGTGACAACAACAAAAGTGAATAAAAAAATAGAGGAGATGAGGTCAAAGCTGGTGACATCGATTCCTACCTTGTGCATGATGGACTCGTCCTTTACTTCTTGGATTGAGAATTTTGATCTCCCAATGTAAGACCAATGGATCTGGGTAGTTGATTCTGCAGGGCTCCTTTATGTGAATTCAAAATATTCAATTCATAGTCTACATGTTTTATAAAGCTAGATCTGAATAACCTAATTCAATATCTGACCGAACACAATCCTAATAGGTATGTCGCTTGGTAGTTACATGGTAATTGATATCATGCAGATATGTGATAGACATCATTTCCTACTCCCATACATGGCACGCCGAGAAAGAGATGTGCTAGACATGAGGCAGTTAGTTCACATTTATCTTGCAACACAACTAGGGGAGAGGGGCCCATAGTGGGATAGGGTTCAATAGTGGGGATAGAAGTAGTCCTTAGTGTGCCCCATATTGGAGCACCTTAATATCCAATTGCAAAAGACTTTTTTTCCATAAAGTACACAAACTAACAAATCATGTGATGCCACATTAGCGCACCAATAAAACATGACTTAGTGCGCCACTATGGGTCTTACTTTTTTTGGGGGCCTTTTTGGATACCTCAACAAAAATCATGCTAATGTGGCATCATATTTCATGATGTGGCCCTAAAATGAAATATAGAACCACATGAGTTTCCAAATAAACTATTGTACAAAATTGGAAGTGATTTGAATTCCAAGTAGGATTTGAGAAACACAAAGTTAGGGTGCTCCACTATGGGGCCCTCTCCCCTACTCAATAGCAATGATCCACATCTCTTGCTATGGTTCAACTCTACACAACTGATAGATCCCAATGCAACGCAAGGATCTAATACCAATGGATCGCAAGGATACTGCACAATCCAAACGCAAACAAAAAGAAGAGATCTCTCACAAGCTCAAGGAGGATGGTAGTTATTCTAAAATCATAGGGCATGCAAGAAGATGGCATAGGTTTGATAATATCACTACAATAGAAAAATTGATCCCATGTTATTCTCCTACACTTGCTTTGATACCATAATAGAGAAATGGGAACAAATTTAGCACACAAAATAATATTATATTTCAATTCCACTAGATCTCACCTCAAAATATGATTTACAGACACATTTATATGATAGGTAGTTCCTATATTCATGGAGAGATAATATCCATGAATATCTCCTACAAGCATATTCTACGTGAGTTGTTATAACTCACTCAACTCATCTACTATTATTAATCTAAGTTGTTTATTAAAAAACTTAGTTACATAGCTCTAATTACTCCTAGATATTAGCTAGCCATGTGAACATTAATTCCTAACAATTTTATCAATACTATTAAATATTATTTTTCTTGATAATATATGTTTAAAAATATTTTCATATTCTTAATGAGTTAAATTGAATTTTCAGTATTGTAATATATAAAAAAAAAAAATATTACAAAAGAAACATTTTTGTAATATAAAAAGTAATTTAATATGTGTAATTATTTGAGTGGCTTAATTTTATATATTTAATTTTTTGAGCAATTTAATACTATATATAAAACATTTTAATTTTTTTTTTTTTGTATTGTTAATGAAAAGCATAACCTCAATAAAAACTCTATTAGAATTCAAACTATTCTAATTCAAGAATGTTGACACCAATGATAAAAGAAACTCATATATTCAAACACCTCTTTTAAGTTTATTCTTGTTATCAGCAATTTATTTCTTTTGAATCTTTAAATTATGATGTCATTTGTTAATAAATTCATCAACATGTTATCAAAAATATTGTAGAAATAGTCTACTTTCATCCATTTTTTGAGAAAAATAATATACCATAACATAGATGTACATAGAAAAAACCTTCTGAAATAAAACCCTCACACTCCAAATCAATTTAATATATTATTTAAATAAACCGAAGAAAGACAATACACTTAAAATGAAAGTTATTATAAGAATATCACCAACATATAAAAGTAGAGTAAATATGACATCATAATGATACCTACAAATCAACCATACATACAATTGAAAACACCAAGTTCATCAATATATAATCATATATATTATAAATAATTGATTTAAACATCAATTTCAACATTTATATTGATCACAAACACAAATAAAGATATCCATTTACAATGTTTATATTTGTATTAAAAATCATTCTTCAATATAATATTAATTTATATGCATCGAACATTATACCCTTTGTTTTTCAAATAATCCGCATGAATTCAGCAGGAAAGACAGTTGTGAATGAGTTTGCGTTGCTTACTCAAATTCCCAAGTTATGGGAATTTCAGGGATAGAGTTTACGAAAGATGTCTGCCATGTCAGGAATGAGGGGGGCATCGAAACAACAAACGTACCGACCCCATGCAGATGGGTGCTCCATCAACACCATGTGGAAGTTGCATATGTCTTCCACATGGACTAATGGGACAGAGCCCATCAAGAATTGAAATGATGCCAAGGTCTCACAACATTCTTTGTTGCCTGAAATTATTACTTACAGTAAGCCATCTAAATTATACATCAGGGCATCACAATGTACTTGCTATGTACGTGAAATCAAATCTTACACTGCCTGTTTACTGTCGAGTTGTATATATACCTGTGAGTGGTGCTAACGTAATGAGAGCGCTATTGGAAAAATATGGAGTAATGGAAGGGCCGCCCACAAGAGCTACCAACAATGTTACCACTTCTATCTCATTATCTGCGTCTTATTGGAGAGTTGCTTGCTCGACTAATGTCTTTGCAACATAATACATCTGAACAAGGCCACATGTGACCTAGATTAGATATGTTAAAAATATAATATCCAACTTTGTCACTTTGCAATCAAATGAGGTATCTACATCATTTGGTTTAATAGAGGGTGGGATGTAGAAAATCTCTTGGAGCGCCCTATTGTATGTAGGCGATGTTTGAATCAAATACCAAAGAGATATGTTTGTTGGAGTACGATGAAGTTGACAACAAGATCATATTCTTTACCATTATGCTAAGGAATATGTTATATGTGTGGGCAGCTATGTGATAACCTAGTTGTTGCGACACATGCTTACTATTGAGTTTCCTTACAAATTTTAAGATAACACCTAGATTTTTTTTTTTTTTTTGAGGTGGTCCTATGATGGGAGATGGTTTAGGAGGTTCACTAACTAAAGGAGATCCAATTGTTACTTGTGTGTTAATAGCCTCAACTGAGTTACCTACTTGTTGATGACCTTCTAGTTAGGGGGAATTTAATATAAACTTAGCATCTTTATCTATGCCATTTATCTTACTGTTTGTTGAAAGAAATCTATCAGTGATTTCATCCTCCTCCACCATAATATCTTCACTAGTAGGAGAAGTATTGGGAGAGAAACAAACAAGATTCTCATGACACTCAATTATTAGATCCTCTAACACCACGGTACCTTCTTCACAAGTGGGTGAGGTTTCGAGAGAAGAACAACTATGATTGTCATGATTTTCCATGATTATATCCTCTTGCACCAAAGTGTTCTCACAAGTAGGGAAGATGTTGGGAGATAAATGAAGACCTTGTAGTGCTTCTCATACTATCCCTCCTATTGTGTCAATGATTTCATTTTCTTATGTTAAGATACTCTCACAATTAGGAGGGATAGTATGAGAATCACTACCATGATCATCATTAGTATCATTGATTATATTTGTTGGAATGTTAGAAGCCTTAGTGGATGATCTAGGTGAGATGAAGTTCCCAAGGGCCTCATCTAACATGTCAAATTCATCAAAACTAAATGGCTTGGTAAATATAGAATGTTCTTGTGGAAATAGATCCAACATGATTTAGATTACTATGCTTTCCCCAAGTTAATCATGAAATTTCAATTGTAATATATGTTTACACATGTTAAAGAAAACTAGGATTGAAAACAAACTAAGAGACTTGATGCAAGCACAGATCTAGAAACTAGGTTTCAGATATGCAACTAACAACAAGTATAAATCTATTATAGAGATCTCAAATAGGTCTATGCAGGATAGGGACGCCCTAGGGCATCTGAGTCATTTTTCTGAGATTTCAATTTTAGAGGAACTAGTGGTAGGAGCTAACTATGTGAAATATTTTTAACCCAGATTTATAATTAACTTTGCTATTGTTTTGTGAGTTTTTGGATTATGCAATGTGTTGTAACAACCTGGGTTTTTGAATTTTCGCAAAAATTAAATGCAATTTATTCGAGTTATGCAATGTTTCAAAAAATACATGCAATACACCTACAGATCTAACAATATTCAATATTGAAATGCAATATTTTTCATAAATTTGCAATAAATGAAGCAAAATCACAACTTTCCTTAACATGTAGAAACAATTTTCTAGGATTTCAAATCAGGTATTTACAAGAAGGAATAGAGTGAAACTATAGAGACAAATAAATGTGAAAAAGATTGTTAATGCACCTATACAAGGACAGGGTCACCCAAGGGCCTCTAGGTCCTTTTACAGGGTTCTAAAAACTAAAAAATTGAATTTTTATGTTGTTTACTGGTGTTGTCTCTAGTTGCAATCAAGTTAAATAGTTGATATTTTTCCAAATTTTTCTCAATTTAAGACAAGGTAATGCATAATGCAAGTGTGCAATAAAGGTGGAAATGTTTTGACAAAATTTTAATGCAAATTTCATATCTAAAATGTAATAATTGACTGATTCTAAGATACAAAATTATGAAAATGATGATTTGATGCAAACTTGAAACAAAACAATGCAAAAAATTTCCACTTTTAGGCTTAAATGAAATATGATTTGATGCAAACCCTAATGCAACTTATGATGCAATGTAGATGTAATTTGTTTTGTATTTTTATGAATTTTTATGATGCAAAGATAAAACCCTAAATGAAAGATGTAAAACATTGCAATACAACACTTAAATCCAGGGTGAATTTTTAGAAGACCTCTATAATGTTAACAGGTTGGGTTCACCAAAATGTAATATAGAAAAAGGTATCCTAGGTACTAAATGTGAAGAACCTAGGATGCAGGGGGCCTTTTTCCAAGTTACATTGAGATATAGATCAACAAGGTGATTAGATTGACTTACAACCAAGAAGGTTAGCCAATCAAACCTAGATCCTCATCTGATTGAAAAATGGAATGGATTGGAAATAATTTGGAATGATTAACCTAATTAGACTATGTTCCTAATACCAAAATTACAAGAATCTAATAACTGATAAATGAAAATAGTCAATTATAGGTGGATCTAAGAACCGCGGAGTGACATGTACCTACCTAGAAAAAATGGTTTCAAACATTGTAGGAGGATTGGATTTCCCTTGGGGGAATGGGTCTTTGTAGTGGTGTCCTAATAAACATTTGGGGTCCTCTAATGTCAGTTCTGAGATTTTGATTCCCACTTGCAAATCTGTCGAAACACTGTCAGATATTTTTGTAACTCAATTTTTGTGGCTTGAAAAGATGTATGACAACAAATGCAACAATGGAGAATTTTTCTTCATTCTTTCCTCAATCCTTTTCAACCTGAGATTTGCACATTCACAAAGAGGAATTCTTGGGCCATTTTAGGGGCTTGCTTTAGTCAAACCCCATGTAAGTGTTTCCACTTCCACAATAGCAAATGTTAATGGATAAATAATAATGGAAAAGAAGGAATGGTGAAATCACAATGTGTTGCAACTCACCACCCTTCAATGGCTACCTTGAAGGACTGAAGTCATACACATCTCCTCAAGGATTTGGATCTTGCTTTACTTGAATGCTTTAATTTTTTGGAGACCTACAAAAATATGTTAGCCTTCACAGAATAATGACAACATGAACACACAAACTCACAAACACTTTGACATGATGCTTGGATCTTGAATTGCTACAATGAAACTCTATTAATGTTGCTCTTGACTTGATCTTGAATTCTCTTAACGTTCACCTCTTGCTAAATAAATTTGAAATGACACAATAACTAGGTATTTACATGAATTTATTTAATTTCCCAAAAATTAGATCCTAAAAGTCAACATTTGAAATTTGAATTCTAAATGTTAAATTGCCACCAAAAAAATATTTAAAAATGGGTCATGGCTAAAAAGGGGGACCCAAAAATTAGATCCTAAAAGCCGACATTTGAAATTTGAATTCTAAATGTTAAATTTCCACCAAAAACATATTTAAAAATGGGTCATGGATAAAAAATGGGACCTATTTTCCCATGGGTGAATGGGTCCTAGCCCAAATTTCCAGGACACTCATTGTTGGGGGCAGCATATGAGTCTGATCCATTTATTCAATGCTTGTCATTTATTGAAAAGGGGTATAAATGGGCCCCAAAATACATAATTTTAAGAAATTATGGGGTCAATTAGGATCAATAATTTAGGGGGCTAAAAATATAATGTGAAATTGTTAAGGTATGCAATTTTCTACACTACATGCAGTAAACCCATCTAGGCTTGGAGCTTTTTCTGGTGGCATACAGAAGACCACTTCTTTCACTTCTAATGTGAATGGTTTTAACAAGAGTGTATTTTCTTCCTTAGAAATTAGTGTTGGAATGCGTTGGATAAAATAATCTGCAACAGTGCTTCTCACTTGGGTTGTTTGCTAATTTGATACACTAAGTAGATTTGAGCAGAAATAGGTTGCTTCTTCACTAATGAGTTTCTCTACCTTCAAATTGCTACCTGAGGGAGAGGTGATGTTGAATATAGTGTTCACTTGCTATCTGATTTTTGAAGAAATATAAAAGAATTTAGTGTTCTTATCCCCATATTTGAGCCAAGTTTCTCTAGATTTTTGTCTCCAACATATCTCTTCTCTTGACAAGATATCTTAGATAGTTCTAGTTGTACAATTTTTTTTGCAGGCTGAAGGAGATATGATTCATTACATATTGTTTGATTTGATCATTGATCTCATCAATTTGAGTCTAACAGGATATTTTTGCAAAAATGATTTTTTTGAAGTGTTGCTTGTTCTAGACTTGAATTTGTTATTATATATATATATTAGCTTCTTTTCCAATTGGAACATTCTAGAGTTAGAGATAAAGGGTGCATTTTCCCACTAATGCTTATGTTGAGGTAGGAAATGGGGATCTCTAAACCACATTTCCTAGAACTTGAAAGATGATATTGTTTGGGGTGTTTGTGAAGCTAGCAAAGTTGTATGGGAAAGTGGTTTGATCTTGTGAATGAGAGGATAGACAACTCTAGAGGGTCTATTTTTGTAGCCCAATCAACATAAATTATAAATCTATCCAATTATTCTGCAAGCAAACATAAATATTTATGCATTTTTATCCATGTGAATGTTCCATTTTGGGGAGGGAAGTTTAATAGGACATTTTCTGATGTGAAGTCTTTGAAGTCTTCCACAACTTTTTTTTGGGGGGGGGGGGGTTATGCCCATTCTTTTGTGATGAAATATTGCATTAAATTCCCCTCCCAATAGTATTTTCTTCTCTTTTAGGTTTGATAAGACTTGGAATAAGGCATCCAAGAGGAAATTTTTCCCAATTGTTGATGTAGGTGCATAAACATTGATAAGCCATAAACTTAGCATAAATTTTATCGAGTGGGTGTTCCATTTCAGACTACATGATATGCGCCTCCATTATGTCTTCACTTAGAGTGGGATATATTGGAGAGATACTATGTGTGGGATCTATTGATTGTGTGTTTTACCATTGCTCCTTTTTGGTGGGGGAAGTGATACTTATAGGAACTTCCTTATCCCTTGTTGAAAAGAGTGGGAAGGTTTCCAGAGTAGAACCAAGGGTCACAAAGGAGGAGTGTTTCCTCTTTGTAGGACCAATTTTTAGGTTTGAGAAGAAGCCTCTCATGGGAAAATAAAAAAATTCCCTATAGGTGCTTTACTTTCCATTTGGTTTAAAGTGTTTATCCTGAGGTGGTGCTTCTACTGAAAATCCAAGCTCTTTCTAGGGAGAGGGGAGAGAGACAATAGGTGTGTGAAAATTTTGAGGTGTGGAATGTTGCTGCGACATTTGGTTTGTTGTTGGGGTAGAAGAAAACAAGGTTGGGTTCTTCCTTGCACCTTTCTTTGTAAGAGGCACATAAACCAGAGGACTAGAAGGGCATTATTGTTGGTAGTTGTTGTCATTGATGTCAACACTTGAGGATATTGTTGGCAATTGTTGTCATTGATGTCAACACTAATTTTTGGTTGCCTTTGGTGTCAACACTTGATGGATATTGTTATATGTTTGGTAGTGGTTAATGAGCTTGTTGTCAATGGTTGATGACGACACTTGGTGAATTACTTGTGGTTAACACTATTGTTAGCACTTGTGAAGGAAGGAATATTTTTACAGTTTTTGTTGCTTGGTATTGGTTATCATAATTGATATAATATTCAGTTTGGGATAACATTGATGTATGGTGTGGTTGCTGAAGTTCATGATTGGATGTCACACCTTATCTGATGTTTGATGATGTTTTTTGAAGTTCATGGTTGGATTCCATGCCTTGTTTGATGATAATCAAAGAAGTATTGATTATGATTTCTATTAGAAAAGTTGGTTTCATAATGATATATTAAGATGAGGATTAGAATCATTAGAAGTATTGTTGACAGTGGAGAGATGTTGAATATACAGTATGTCTTATGCTCCCTCATGATGTTCTTGTTGACGCATGTATTACAGAAATAATTTTTTGACCGAGCCACAAGTTGCTTAAGTGGTCTTATTCCTAGAAGCTACATTGAAGTCTATTTGGAAGAATGTTCAGTATTTCTTTGTTGTTGAAGTTATGGTCTTGCAGTTTGGGATTCAAAGTTAATGTTTTGTGGATGTTTCACTCTTATCTTTTTGTATAGGATAAAATTTACACCCCATGTGCAAATCCCCTTTTTGCATTTACCCACCTTAGAAAACCAAGTTCAAAGGTTTAATTCCACCTAAGCCTGTTGCTTGCATTCCACTTGGCGCTTGTTTTGAGCCTCGGTGGAGGCATTTTTGTTGGGGATGCCCGCACGATGCATAGATGTCTATGTGGTGTGCTTACATCCCTGGAAAATTTATGTGGTTGAACTTGTAGAGGCGTTACACTTCTCATTGGGAGTCAAGTTGTAATGCCCCCTTCGGCCGACTGACCCAAATATAGTCACTCTCTTTCATTCCTTCTTCAAATTCATTCTTCCAACATGCATTCCAACTATTCACAACTTTAGGCTTCCATTCTCACATTCTCAGATTCACTTTCAAGCTCTCAAGCAGCATACTAGCACCCCATTGCAACAAACACAACACTCCATCACTTCGGTAGAGAAAGTTTGGGACCAAGCCATTGCAACAAAGGCTCGAGTACTCTCATATTCTCCCCCAAGTAGCCTTGAGTGCTCTTGGTGGAGGTGGTAAGCTTCCCTCTCCTCTCCTCTTTTAATTGGTTGAATTAGCACTTTACTGATTTGTAGTGCTTTTGTGCTCTTTATTACATTACTCTCTTTATCTTGTTTTTCTAGGCTATCAATGGAGGTGGAAACACCTAGACAGGGGTTTGATTGAGGTAGGCCCCTATATAGCCACCCAACATTTTTCTCTCTTATTTTGTGTAGGAGTGTGTGCTCTTCAAGGAATCAACTGGCGAACGAATTCCTTAGTGAGATCCTTCTTTCTCTCTTCACTCTTGCATTTCTAATTTATAATATTAGGGAATAATTCATTTACTTAATCACATCATTTTGGACCTTTAGTTAGTTAGTTGGGTTGTTAGCTAGTTTTTCTTGGTTTAACCATGCATTTATTGTTGTTTGTCCATATAGATGCCAACACACTTTAGAGACGCTAGCATGTCACACTGTCATCCAAAGACCATGCTTTCATCCTTGGACAAAGAGCTTCCAGAGGCATAGTGTTAGACTTGAAAACTGGCTTGCTTAGCCCCTTCCTTCATTTCAAGTCTACAGAGTGATTAAGAGGCCTTACAGTCCTCATTACTCTCACCTTTCATTTCCTAACACTATGCTTAGCTAAATTAAGTTAGGGTATCCTCTCACGTCTTGGCCCTCTATGACCTAGGGTCTTGCACGTGCTGGTCCCCCTCTCTTACATTTTTGGTGAACCTGACATGAACCATTTTGGTTTCATTCTTGCGATCCTGATAGTTCCTTTCCACATATTCTAGGAGTGTTGTAGGTGTGAGTTTTGTGAGGTTGACGCCTTACAACCCAACCTACAACCCATAGTTGGGGTATTTGGAAGGTTCCAAAGGTATTGCATGACGAAACCTTAATTGGGTCACTGTATTATCCATTAACCTTTACGGACTCTATAAAAGCATTTTCTAGTGTGCGTAATGGCCTCCTTCTTGCATCAACCTATCCCCTCTGCACAACCTATGGATAGTGGTACTAGCATAACCTTCACTTCACAAGACCTGCTGATGGGATTTAATAAAGAACCATCTCCTCTTTACATTCCTGCACAGATCAATGGAAACATCATAGCAGGTGTTCTCGTTGATTTGACATCAGAAGTGAACATAATAATAGAGGAGATTATCCTGATAAACTTCTTACACAAGGATGGGTATGATGCCCCTATGAGTACCATCCACACACATGACGATATTTTCGTGCCCCCTTTAGGTAGCATTACCCTGTTGGTTCTGGTGGTACCTAAGTCTGCAAAACTCCTGTTTGACATCATCCCTAGGTCTAAAATCTTTAGGTTGAAGTTGGGTATCCCTTGTTTGGTGGTGATGAACGCAGTACCCTCCATCATGCATAAATGTCTAAAATTTATCCACAGAGGCTTCGTGCACGTAATCCATGACACCAGTTATAGACCACCGATTGCACATGGCAGCTACTCCTTAGACCAACCTTGGCCTATGCCTATTGGTCTTCTTTTTCCTAGGATGGACCTTCTACACCGAACATATTAGAACTATAGGAAAGGGCTTCTAAGGCTAAAAATTAGATACCCTCGGGCCTCACCTTATGCCATTTCACATAAGGCTTGCTTAAAAGTTGACAGCGATGTCGCTAAGGTATGAAAGAAGGAAGAAGAGAAGTGATCTCGTGATCCTCCTTCTTCCTCTTCTGCTAGTCAATTTGGCACTTCTTCTTGCTTTTTTGAGGTACCATTGGGTTTTGCTCCTCATCTACAGGAGAATCTTATGGTGCCCACTTGGCGAAAGCCCAAGCATCCTACTTTTGAACTCCCTGTTCTACCAACGAAACCTAGAACCATTCGGTATAATAGGAAGAAGGTCTCTTGAGGAGAGTCCTCTTTTTCTTGACCTCCACGACCTCCTACTACTCCTACCCCTAAGGAAGTGAATGGAAAGAGGCCCACCCCCGAGGCTCTTGAGCTGACTCCCCCTGTTGCCCCTCAGCCCGTTCCTCCTGCTCCCATGCAGGAACCTATCCCTTTGCTAGAAACGACCATAGTGGAAGTTCCTATGGTTGAGCATGAACCTTTTGTTCCTTCATAACCTTTGGCCCCTAGCTCCAAGAGCCGAAGAAACTATCTTGCGTGCAAATGCAAGTGCCAGTGAAAGGCTCTCTTGGCTGAGTAGGCTACCTCGCAAAGGAAGGAGGAAGAAACAATCGCTCCAACTTCAAGGCCTCCCATAGCGTCTTCTTCCTCCCTTCCTTCTACCTCCTTTCAATTTGGTCCCGTACTACTCCCAACTTTCGTTGCGAGTACGAATGCACCTAACCCTAAATGGGTACAGGTGTTCATTGTTTCCTCAGTGGAGCCGCATTTGCTGATGTCTGTTCCAAATATCCAGCCTTTCTCGAAGCCTGTGGATATGGTTAATACCTCAGGTGTATCCACTACGGTTCTTTCCTCCTCCTCCATGCCTCTGGCCTTGTCCGTGGGGAGTTCATCTCCTTTGACAAAGCAGGAGGGAGAGGGTGGTCCTTCCGACAATGAAGAATGTAAGAAAAGTCCTCCTCCCTCACAAGGCGACCCTGCGCTAACTTGTTTTGTCTTGGTGATGGAACTAGTCCCAGCTTCCCCTGAGTTTTTCATTGCTCCTGAGTCATTCAGCAAGCTTAGCAGTAAACCTCAGGTGCAACCCATTCCATCTATCAAAGCTAGACATGGTGCTCCTGTGGGGTGCATGTTTAATTTTATGGATGAAGTCCCAGCCTTGTCAGCGATCTTCACGAAATCATTGAACTTATCTCCACAAGAGCTCAGTGGAGAGGACCTCGAGGGGCCCTCTCCCTTGGCCCTTGTTGTGGGGGTGGTCGGACGCTCCTCCTCTTCACATTCCACCACTGTAGGCTCATCCTCCTTCCCCTTATAAGGATTTAGATTGGGAAGCAAATGACCTCTTGGCTGATCAATGCGAGGAGGAGGCCCCTTCTTGATCTCATGTGTGTGTGTGTGTTTTGTGATGCGTTCCCCCATACTCGTGCTATGTGTGCCTAGATGACCCTCATCACCCTAGTTGGTGCTTGGAGATAGGCGTGTTTTTTGTTTCATAAACCTTCTTCTATTTGTTCCATCATTCTTCCATGTTTGTGCTTGACTTTTGATAAATTGAGGATGATGCAAAGTGCTGGGAGCATTTAGGCTTCCCTTCCATGTTGACCCAATTTTTTATTTTTACTTTGCTTTCCATGTATTCTTCTTGATCTAGTTAGGGATTGATGATCTTTCGCCTTGCACCACGGTTACCTATTATTATATAATATTGTACAAATCTGACCCTGCTAAACCAAATCCCCCTGTGCCCTTTGTTTGTATTTTTCTCTCTTTTTCTTTCTGTTTATCTTTCTCTTCTTTGCTTGAATTTTCCCTCCTATGTGTGACAACGCTCTTTCTTAAACATCTTGACTTTTAGAAAATTCATTTGTTACCAATGAATCTTTTCTCAAAATTTTTCACTAAACCTTTCTTCAAAATCGCATTCTCAACTTGAAACCCTAACAGAATGTGTTTCCTTCATCACGGGTTCATAAAGAAAGGACTTGAAATCCTTCCTCTGAAATGGGAACAACTTTGATCTTCCCCTCGCATGGGGGCATATTATTTCTTTCAAATTCCTTGATGAAGTGAACATATTTCAAAAGGATTCCTTGATGAAGGATTGATTCGAGAAAGAGAACATCTAATTTTGAACTGTGTGTCCCTTGAGTGGACCCTCTCTTCACGGCAGGTTCCCAAGGGACCCCTTCAAAAGTTTTCAAAAGTATCGACAGTCTATGTGACTACCCGCTCACTCGCCTACGTGGGTGCTTTGTGACTCTTCACAGTCTGCTTTCTCAGGTTTCCTCCATGTGAGAGATCTTGGGGGATACCTCCCTGCAGGATTGAGAATCTATAGGGTGATTTCCTTTGAGCTTCCCCCATGCGAGAGATCTTGGGGGTGGCTCCCGTACAGGACTAAGAGCCTATAGGGAACTTCTTTGGGTGTTCTTCATGCTTGAGCTCATGGATAATACCTTCCCCTACAAGACTGAGAGCCTGTAGGGTGCTTCTTTGGGCGTTCTTCATGCTTCAGCTCATGGAGAATACCTTCCCCAGCATGAATGAGAGCCTGTAGGGAACTTCCTTCGGTGTTCTTCATGCTTGAGTTCATAGAGAATACCCTCCCTACAGGACTGAGAGCTTGTACGGTGCTTCCTTTGGGTCTCCTCCATGCTAGAGTTTTTGGGGGACCCCTTCCTTGCAGGATTGAGAACCTACAAGGTGCTTGCTTTATAGGGTATCCTCCATGCTAGAGTTTTTGGGGGACACCTTCCTTATAGGACTGAGAACCTATAAGGAAGATAGAGAGCTTCAAGAGGCATAGTGTTAGACTTGAAAACTGGATCGCCTATCCCCTTCCTTCATTTTGGGTCTGCAGAGTGATTGAGAGGCCTTACGGTCCTCGTTACTCTCACCTCGCATTTCCTAACATTGTGCTTAGCTGAGGTAAGTTAGGGCAACCTACCACATCTTGGCCCTCTATGACCTAGGGTCTTGCATGTGGTGGTACCCCTCTCTTACACTTTTCAAGTCATCAGTGTTGTCAAGGAGATTTCTGTGAATATTAGAAGGTTGGCAATGTTGTTGGTTTTCTAGACTGGTCTAGGAAATGCTCCAAATTTCTCTATATTTATGTCTCTACTCCTATGAATTGGTGAATGTTCTCTTAGTGTCTATACAGTATCTCAAATTTCTAATTGCATGTGATGAAGTGGTCCATAAGATGATTTATTAATGTTAAATCTCATGATTAAGTATTTTGTGTTTCTGGGATGAAGTATTTTTTCTTGTTTGGTTTGTGGTGGTTCCTAGTGGCATCACAATATGAAGAATATTTTGGAAGTTTTTTTGGAAGTTCATGGAACATCCCCATGTGATCAACACATTGTTGATTAGCCTCTTTGGTGTTGCATTATGTCTTCAGTTGGCTTTCTAATTTATTTATGGATATTTGGCTAGTAGGGCTTGTTCTTTTTCTTGCACCATGTGCTTGGGGGTTTGTGCCAACATTTAAAGATGCGTGATGCTAGATTTGGGTCTTGGTCTATCTTGGTTAGAACCACCTTGAGTGAATTCAATTGGAATTTTTTTTTTTGAGCCAACTGGTTATGTGCTTTATATTTCATCTACACGCGTCCTTGATGTTGACTTAGATTGATGTGTACCAACATGGGAACTATTTTGGATTGTATTAGAATATGTATTAAGTCTTTTTTGTTCCTCTCTATCTTCGGGATAGGACCACATTATACTTTGATTTCTAATTTTCTGAATTCATCGTTTATCTTCTTCTTGGCTGACCTAATTGAAGTTTTGAAGTGTTATGGTGGATACAAATGCAAGATCCTTTCGAATGCAACATAGAGGAGAAGTGTACAAGATCAAAAAAGTGAGTGTGGAATGTATTGAATATCCATCAGAGTTAGTGCTACATTGTGAAGAGGAAAGATCAGATGATCCTTAAAGCCTTAGTTAGTAAAGTGTTATGTTGACAAATATTGTAATTCTTCTGTAAAATTTTCTATCCTACTTTGAGATAGTGAATCTCATTAGGTACTTGTATCTTTCCCTTGAAGTTGTGTTACCTTCAGCTTTGCAAGTCCTTTATATCTTTCTCTAAGGTAGTGTGCCTTAGTTTGCAAGTCCTTTTGGTAGTGAGCCTTTATATTGTGAGTTAACTCTCATTGTGTTTTTTCCCTCATTGAGGTTTCCACATAAATATAGTGTTCTCATATGAATGTGTGTTCTTTGCTTGATCTTTCCTTGCTGGTGATCTTGTTAGAAGTGGAATTGCTACATCTTTCATTGCTAAAGATTGTTGAAGTTATTTAAGATTCAAACTACTATATCCTTCTTTGTTATTGTTTTGTTTAAATTTTTTGATTTGATAAAGAAGTTTATAGTGAGCTAAAGAGTTTCTAAGTTACAGAAGGTTTAAGTCTTTTGATAAGATTGATTCACCCCCCACTCAATCTCTAAGTGTGTCCAACAATTGTGATGATGGTTGTGTCGAGGAATGGCATGCAAAGTAGAAGATAGTTGGGTTTTCTAGCCTAAGTTGTTTCTCCCAAGGCCCATATTTGGAGTGAATGACCAGGATTTTGGGGAATTTTTTTAGCATTCAAGAGGACACAAATTTTGGTTAGTTTGTAGGAATATTTGATAAAATTTGAATCAATTTTATGGAAGATTCCAATGGAGTAACCTATAACATCTAGAATTTTGGGTTCCTTGTATTCAAGAGGGAGGTTATGCAGTTGGATCTAGAAGGGAATGTATTGGATGGAGGCTGAGCTAGGATTAAAATGATGGGTCCAAGGTTGAAGGTATAGGCCTTTCCCATTAAAGAAGTAAACTTTATTTTTAAGGGCTTTATCATGATTTTCTCTAAAGTTAAAATAGACAAAAAAGTGAACACTTCCCTCATGCATACAAAAGATTCTGAGACCTCCAACCATTTTTTTTGGGCTCATGGTTCTAAAGTATTAATGGAGGGATACAATTGAAGATCTTACCTATAAGAGTGTGACTTTTGAGGATAGACATGGAAGGAAGTAGTAAGTCTTTAGAGATGTGCACTTTATATTCTGAATAAGCAGACGAATATAGAAGTGCATCCTGATGATGGTGTTTCAATATTATTTTGTGGAACCTACTACTTTATTGACGAGATAGGAAGCTTGAAGTATCATGGGTGTTATTTTTTCCCCTTTTTCTAGGTTTTAACTAAAGGTTTTGAATCCTAATCATTTGGTGTTGGGGAAAGTGGCAATAGTATTTCATCTCCCTGGTGATAGGAAGTTGGAGCAACAAAGAACTAGTGTGGCAAGGGGTTTGTGGGAAATTTAGAGGAGGCCCACCAGGCCGCATGAAAACTATAGATAGGCCATAAGTGGATTTTGGCTTTCTCCCTCTAATAGGATACTATAGACCACTATCATGGATTCCCCCTTTGAAAGGCCACTGGGGATCTTTATGTCTTGATTTTTGGGAACATTTTAGTTCCTTCCAAGCCCAAGGAGCTCCTTGTGACCCTGGAAGGGATGGTCTCTGTTGATTATTAGGTTGAAATTTTGAAAAATGTTTGTTAAACGCCTACTCACGCTCCCTCTATTGCTCCTTTTTTTGTATTTTAGTTATTGTTAGCTTTATACATAATAAAATTACATGTCTACACAGCAAAGTAGCTTTAGTTTTATCATTGTTTATGTATAAATAAATAGTCAATTCAATTTATGATAATCTTTCTTATCAACTTAGTTGTTCACTCAATTTTGAATATATATATATATATATATAATAAAGTTTTATTTTGTATGAATGTTATTATTTTTCAACTTATTAGTGTTATAATTTTTTGATAACAATAAATATAAAAAATATGTGATTTTTTAATCTATAAACATTGTTTGAAGTTTATATCAAACTTATTTTGAGTCACAAAAATGAAATATGATAGTTTATATATTTTTTACTTATTCTACTATTATGAATTATTTGTTTTTACTTACTCTATTATTATTATTTTTAATATATATATTCAATACTCTCTAAGGATAGTGAGTTGTATAATTTAAAATGACATCTTTCATAAGTTTAAAGATGGTATTTAAATTCATTGTTAATTTTAATTTAAAGATATATAAATCATTATTATATCTATTTTTTATTAAAAACTTTATTTTATCTATTAAAATTTTTGAATGGAGTTTTAAATTTTCAAACTATTAAATCTTATTTTTTCTTGATTGTATATGCTTTAAAATATTTTCATATTCTTAATGAGTTAAATTGAATTACTATTGTAATATAAAAGAAAAATTTACATTACAAAATAATCATTTTTGTAATATAAATAATAATTTAATATGTGTAATAATTTGTGTGGTTTAATTTCATATATTCAATTTTTTGACCAATTTAATACTATATATAAATTACATTAAAGTATTTTTTTGTATTGTTAATAGAAAGCATAAACTCATCAAACACTCTATCAGAATTCATACTATTCTAATTCAAGAATGAATGTTGACACCAATCATAAAAGAAATTCATATATTCAAACACCTATTTTAAGTTTATTCTTGTTATCAACAATTTCTTTCCTTTCAATCTTTAAATTATGATGTCATTTGTTAATAAATTCATCAACATGTTATCAAAAATATTGTAAAAATAATCTGATTTGTGATCTTCATCCAATTTTATACACCAATGAAAGGAAAACAAGGTAGATGGAAATGTTTTCTAACCAATCTAATGGGGAGAGTATTGTTTAAATTTTTAAATATTTTCAACTATAAAAAGAAAAAACACATATGAAAAAAATAATAATATACCATAAAATAGATGTACATAAAGAAAACCTTGTGACAAAAACCCTCACACTCCAAATAAATCTAATGTATTATTTAATAAACCAAAGAAAAACAATACACTTTAAAAAAAAAATATTACATGAATATCACCAACATATAAAATTAGAGCAAATATGACATCATAATGATACCTACAAATTAACCATACATACAATTGAAAACACCAAACACCAATAAATGATCATATTAATATAAATAATTGATTTAAACATTAATTTCAAAATTTATATTGATGACAAACACAAATAAAGATATCCATTTACAATGTTTATATATGTATAAAAAAAATCATTTTTCAATATAATATTAATTTATATGCATCGAACATTATACCTTTCTTTGTTTTTTTCACACCCTCTCATTATCATGACCAACAAATTCCTCGAACATAACTCAATAATTGCATTCATGGTAGATGACTTCCATGTAAAATGGCATTTATTTCTCGATCAAAACAATATATTCCATGCAAATTATAACCAACAATGAATAGAACATTGTATTATTATATACAATCATTGGTACTTTAAAACATGACATTAAAAACAAAGTTTGAAATCATTTACTAAGTTTATATTTTCCATGAGACTGTTTTCTAATCAAATACATATAATCTATCTGTTTACAATTTAATAGCACAATTAACACTATTCTCACCTTCAAATCTAATATATCAGTCATTATTGGAAATGTTTTTTTTTTTTTTATACTATGGGGTGTCCTTGTGACCCAGTCAGCAGCTCAGCAACCCTAATTATCTTGGGTATCTGAGACGAGCTAGGGCGAGACTAGTTCCCTACAGGTGAGATCCCCCGCCCACAAGAAGTCCCACCTCTTAAACCTGAGAGAGGAGTCATCATTATTGAAAATGTTAAACAGAGACAAATATTAAATCCATAAGAGTAATTTGACTTTTAGCCTTCGGTCACAAGGCTCGCAACACTTGCATTTTCTTGGCCCATTCAACCGTGTGACTGATAATTTCCTCCATCCCATACTTGCAAGCGAAACCCACTTCACTTAATTTGCTGGAAACAATTCGCAAAGTCCTTTTCGGCAACTGCTCTTCTTGATCTACCTCTGTCTCTCTACAAACGCATTAAAAATAAGAATATCAATACGCTCGTTTCATATCAAATAATCCGCATGAATTCAGTAGGAAAGACAGTTGTGAATGAGTTTGCGTTGCTTACTCCAATTCCCAAGTTACGGGAATTTCAGGATAGAGTTTACGAAAGACGTCTGCCATGCCAGGAATGAGGGGGGCGTCGGAACAGCAAACGTACCGACCCCATGCAGATGGGTGCTCCATCAACACCATGTGGGCATTGCATACGTCTTCCACATGGACTAGTGGGACGGAGCCCATCAAGGATTGAAATGATGCCAAGGTCTCACAACATTCTTGATTGCCTGAAATCATTACTTACAGTTAGGCATCAAAATTATACATCAGAGCATCACAATGTACTTGTTATTTACATGAAATCAAATCTTACACTGCCTGTTTACTGCCGAGCTGTATATATACCTGTGAGTGGCGCTAACGTGATGAGAGCACTACTGGACAAAGATGGAGTGATGGAAGGGCCACCCACAAGAGCTACCAACAATGTTATCACTTCTATCTCGTTATCTACGCCGTATTGAAGAGCTGCTTGCTCGGCTAATGTCTTTGCCACATAATACATCTGAACAAGGCCACATGTGACCTAGATTAGATCTGTTAAAAATATGGAGATCTATCGATTCCTACATGTCTGTAAAAGAAGTTGAACTGAAGGTTAGTTAGGTACCCAGTATTTGGGCTTTTCCCTTCTCATGTAGTTAACGGGAGTCCAGCATGATTCGTCAAGGCAGTCCTTAAATTTGCCTTTCTCATTCAGCGGGATGGCTGCGGTAATAGAGGAAGTGTGGATCACACGCCTCACTGTTTTTGCTTTTTTGCAAGCTCGTAGGATATCCAGAGTTCCATCAATGGTGGGTTGGATAAAGCCGCTCTATTTAAATATCAAACAATTTAGTAAAGTCATATGCTAATTTTACATTATATTTTAAATGACAATGGATTACCTCAGAATCCCTGGTGTAGTCTAGAGATGTGGCCATGTTAATGACGAAGTCACAGCCTTGAATGGCTGAATCGAAGCTGCCTGGCTCAAACAAGTCAGCCTTGAAGATGTGGAGCCTCTCTTCCGCCCCAGGAAGGCTTAGAAGATGCCGAGTTTTGCTTGGGTTATCTGCATCAACAGAAAGTATGAGCAACGAAAACAGAGTTGTGATTTATGAGATAAATGATATATAGAGATTATGAAGTGCGTATAACATACCAGGATCTCTACAGGTAGCATTGACTATGTATCCTCTCTGCAGTAGATTTTTGACAAGGCATGAGGCTATGAATCCTCCTCCTGCTGTCACACATACTCTCTGCCTGCACGCTATTTCGTAACCCACCATTTTGATCTAATTCTTGTCTTCTCTTTTCTTTCTGTAAGAGAGAATGAATAAATGAATCTGTGTGAATGAAGCATACCATGGCCTGTATGTATATATAGGCGCTGAAACAGAACCTAATACGTCGAGGAAAATGGTTGTTCATCATGATTCCTGGAACGCTCACAATATTTTATTTTTCAACTGCTCCCTTTTGCATGAATGAGCAACCTTCATAACCTTCCAAATGAATCAAACAAACATAAACTGGACAAGCAATGTTTTATTTCTTTGTTGCCCTCGTCAAACTCCGGAGTCTTTGCTTTGAACTCTGAAGCAAAATAATAAACATTCTAAATTTTAGCGTTTGTATTTCTTGAGAACAAATTAATTCTCTAACTTTTTTAAAGTTTTGTTAAGTAAATAGGTTGCAATGAAGTAGTCATTATTTCAATCTATTACCATAGGCTCATTTAAAATTTCTTAAGTTAATATGTTTCATTTAGAAAAATAAAAAATACTTTAAAACTAAAAGAGGGGTAAAAGTTTATTCAATCTAAAAAAGAGCAGTACAAAGTAAGGGAATTAAACATCCCTATTAATTTCGACTAATTGGTCCAACTTTTGTGACAAATCCGAGGGTAATTGACCCCTTTCCACAATATTCCAATCATGCAAATGATCAGAAGTCCATTTAGCCAAACAACACATTCTAAATGTTGATTGTTTAGGTGGTCAGATCATCTGAGACCCATTAAACTAGACCCTTTCTCAATTTCAATTCTCATGGTCATTAATGGTTGCCATTTTTGTTCTCAATGTAGTTAACCTCCACTTGGATCATATTTTCCATTAACCATAATATATTCAAAGGATTCCACCATTTCATTTGCTAGTTTACCCTTGTTTTGCTTTGGGTTTTCATCATACTCACTAGAGCTCACATTCCTGTGGAGAGATCCTACTAGCTACATGGCTCAATTCTTGCCAAGAAGCAGGATTTATAGTTCACTATTGGCAAATGCAAGTTGGGAGTACACAAAATGAGGAAGCATACACAAGGCACTTGAACTATTTGTCATAATTGTGTACATAGAATGTATGCAAAATGCAGAAGCATGGACAAGTCATGTAAATAGTTTGACAAAATGCCTCAAAGAAGTGTGGTTTCAAGGAAATTCATGTTTGTAGGATATCCAAAAATGTCAAAGAAAGACAAGTCACATGAATTGTTTAACATAATGTCTCAAATAAATGTGTTCTCATCAAATGCCATAATTGTAGGATATGCACAAAATGAATTTGTTGAAAAGGATTTAGAAACTTTCAAGCAAATGCAATTGGCAGGTGTAAATCCGAACTCCACAACCTTTACAAGAATCCTCCTTGCTTGTGTTGAAAGGGGAGGTTTGGAATAGGATATGGACATCCATCAAAGGATAAATGATAGAGGAATTTTGCCAAATGTTATAGCTATAACTTCTTTGATAGACATGTACATAAAATGTAGAAGCAACCAAATTTATCTCTAAGATTCTTGGAAGAAAAAATGTTGTGAGAGATGCATAACGCTTCCAGAATTTTACATAGGGATAATGTTCTTGTGGAGATTATTTGTGATGCCAAAATAGGAGGCTTCGAACAAGGTATGGAGATCCATCACATGATAAAGGAAAGAACAATTTTGTCAAATATTGTGGTTGTAACTACCCAGGTAGACATGCATGAAAAATATGGAAGCATAGACCAGGCATGTGAGCTATTTACTGCAACTACCTAGGTAGACATGTACATGAAAAATGTGGAAGCACAAACAACACATTTGAATTTTTTTTTAACTACCTAGGTAGACATGTATGCAAAATATGGAAGCATAGACAAGGCACATGAATTATTTGACATAATGCCTAAAATAGATGTCATCTCATGGAATATAATTATGGAAATATATCCAAAATGTCAAAGCATAGATATGGCACATCAATTTTTGTTAGAATTCCTCAAATAAATGTGTTCTCATGGAATTCTTTAATTGCAGGATATGCACAAAATGGATTTGTTGAAAAGGCTTTGGAAACTTTCAAGCAAACACAATTGGTGGGTGTAAAGCCAAACTTCGCTTTCTTTTCCAACATCCTCCCCACCTATGCCAAAATGAGAGGTTTGGAATAGGGTATGGATATCCATCAAATGATAAATAATAGAGGAACCTTTTTAGATGTTGTAATAGGAAATATACATATACATTTTTTAATCTAGTACTTTGGCTATTATGACACATGGAGAGATGTTGCTAAAATGAGTTTTCACAAAGAGATTGTAATGTTAATTCTAATCATCATGTCCCATTCTCCGCATGAAATATTATACTATATTTATTAGTTTTAAATGATAATTGATTACCTCATAATCCTTGGTGTAGTCTAGAGATGTGGCCATGTCAATAATGAAGTCACAACCTTGAATGGTTGAATCAAAGCTGCCTTGCTTGAACAAGTCAACCTTGAAGATGTGGAGCCTCTCTTCCCCCCCGAGAAGGCTTAGAAGATTGCTATTTTTGCTTGGGTTATCTGCATCAACAAAAAGTATGAGTAATGACAATAGAGTTGTGATTTATAAGAAAAATAAATATATAGAGATTACGAAGTGTATATAACATACCAGGATCTTTATAGGTAGCATTGGCTATGTATCCTCTTTGCAGTAGATTTTTGGCAAGGCATGAGGCTATGAATCATCTTGGTGTTGTCATGCATACTCTTTGCCTACACGCTATTTTGTAACCCACCATTTTCAGCTAATTCTTGTCTCGTCTTTTCTTTCTGTATGAGAGAATGAATGAATGTATCTATGTGAGTAGCATACCATGGTATGTATGTATTGTTAATAAATAAGATTTTCTAGAAAAGTTACAAGATGTTTCTAGAAGAATTAGAATCTTTTAGAAGGGCTAGAATCTTCTAGAAGCTAGAAGTAACTAGAAGTTATTTAGGGAAAAGAACATTCTAGTTTTAGAGGGGTGATCCCACAATAGTGGTTTACAATTTTTGGCCAAACTAGACACTGAAATGATTTTTTTTAACTAAATCTTCACTTTCGGGCACCTATAGCGGCTAAACCGTGAGAAATTTGAAGATGATGCAAACTAGAGTTTCGTGAAATTTTGTCTGTAGATTCTAAATATGTTTTTTTCAAAAAAATTGGAATCAGATTGCACTTCTTTCCCATCTCCCCCGAAATATAGTTTTTTTTAGAAAACAACATTTTAAAAAGTGACGTTCACCGTATAACACATAATTTTTTTTCCACGAAGGATAAAATTCTAATTCTTTCAAATTTAGATTTGTGACTCCAATATCTAGTGTTTCCACTTGGTTAGATAGTTTTTTATTGAATATTGTTTCTTTAATCAAGTTTTGAAGTCAGACCAATTACAATTCAGACATAGCGCAACTGTATAACGTGTAACTTTTCTTGTATGTATCAAAATTAAATTTTTTCTTTTTGTTGGATCAAGGACTTCAATATCTACTACACTCATATTTTTCAATTTTTTTTTTGATAATCTGGTATTTTTCCACATGTACAGAACAAAGAGCTTGATTTTCAGTGAGAAACCTACATTCACAAGAAATAAAAAATAAATATAATAATAAAATTAAATTTATTTAAAATTATACTTTTTGGGAAGCTTATAATAAGGACTACATACTTACAAAAAGTAAATTTTAATTGAATTCATTTGATTCCCCGAAAGGGTATGTGCAGGATCATCATGGAAAAAATAGGCCCTTAAGTGGCAAAAAATTCAGAAAAATCAGAATTAGGTAGCTTGACGTAAAAATTTGAATAAGTTATCTATATTATTTAAAGAAATGTAAAATAGAATTAGTAGAAAATTGAATGTAGTTTCTAAAAAACTAGGCTTATTTTTTTTTGAATAAAATCTATTTGGTGAATATTTAAAATTTCAATACAGTAGTACTTAAATTTCAGGGAAAAAATAAGAAGTAGGTGTTTGTCTGACCACCTTAACCACAATAAAATGATAATATTTTTTAATAAGATTTTAGATATAAGTAGAGGAATCATGTCCCGATGTGATGCATATGTTTTTTAAATTTTTTTCCAAGTGAATAATTAATTATGATTTTTTATTACAACTTTTAAAAATATAAAAACTTGTATGTCTAACCACCTTAACTTGGTCAAAACTTCATGAAATTCAATTTTTTTTTTTTAATCCTCTAGTATATGAAGCATAGAATGTGATGCATGTTTCAGATTCAAAAAATGTGATACCATTTGAAAACTATAGATATTTTTCAATCAGCCTATCATTCAAGACTTTAGTCATAATTCTAATAGAAAATGAATAATAATTATTTATTAAATTCAAATTAAAGCATAATTTATATTGGTGGAAAGTTGAGAATCTCCTTTAAAAACCCTTTTCGTTTCATTAATTTTGGGTAAAAAAATGGTCATCAACCACATACCCTACAAATACCCATCATATCGCCACTTTTTGGCCCATCATGATCCTACACATATCTGAAAGGTAAATCAAAAGTGGTTTTTTATCAACATTTTGATAAGTGTAAAGGAGACTTCGTTATAGGTATGGTTTAAAACTAGCGAGGTTCTATCCAAAGGGTTTTGATCTAAGGGAGTTTGATCAAACCATCTTGAATTGGAATGCTTTAAATGAAACTTTTAAAGGCTTAAATCATTATATTTTCTAAAAATATGTGATTTCAGCAAAAATCAGAATCTCCTAGAAATTGTAAACCAGCTTTGTGGGATCACCCAGAGATATCTAGAACATTAGAAGTTTCTAGATCTTAGAGGCTTCAAGTATAAATATGAGGCTTTCCATTGTAAACAACACCACTATTGAGGTAGGTTGTTGATTGTATGTAAGCAAGTTAGATCAATATAATTTCTTTCAGCCATTTCACAATTATTTTACGCTCTTTTTTTTGCCATTTTTGTTGTTGTTATTTTATTATTTGGGCCTTCTCTTACATGGTATCAAAGTTATAAATTTTCTAGAACAGCGTTAAGATATTGTAGGATTGATATTTGTTTAACAAGATAATCTTTGAAGTGGTTCAATCTATTTGTTTGAGGGATGTTTTTTCTAACATGGGCTTTACAAATGAATGTTTGCCAATCTTTGATGGAAGTGGTTTTGTAGATTGGAAGATTGCAGTTAAGAATGCTTTGAGAGAAAAGGTTCTATGGAGTATAGTGAATAAAGAGATTGGAGAAGCTCAACAAAAGAAAGAAAGGGAGTTATGAAAATGTAAGTTGGAACAAGATAGAGAAATTATTGGTAAGGATTTGAGTCCCAATCTCAAGAGAAGGTTTTTTGATGTTGATAACCCAATAAAACTATGGGAAAATATAGAAAAGGATTATAAGATGCAAATATTGCTAGCATGTTCAGCATAGAAGAAAAATTGGTGAACATGGGCCCAACTAATTTTGAAAAAATGGCTTATTATTTTAATGAGGTTACACATTTAAATGCTCAGTTGAAGAAAATAGGTGTAGAATATGAAAAAAAGGATTCTCAATTGATTGTATTGGTTGAAAGTAAGCTTCCCTAACCTTACAAGGTACATTTAAAGAATCAAGGAGGTATGTGTAGGATCATGATGGGCCAAAAAGTGGCAATATGTAAGTGATATGATGGCCCATGTGGCTGATGACTTTTTTTTAACCCAAAATTGATGAAACAAAAATGGTTTTTAAAGGAGATTCTCAGCTTTCCACCAATATAAATTATGCTTACTTTGAATTTAATAAATTATTATTATTAATTTTTTATCTGAATTACAACTAAAGTCCTGATTGATAGGCTCATTGAAAAATATCTATAGCTTTCAAACGGTATCACATTTTTTGAATCCAAAATATGCATCACATTCTATGCTTCGTATAATATAGGATTAAAAAAATAAAAATTGAATTTCATGAAGTTTTGACCAAGTTAAGGTGGTCAGACATATGAGTTTTTATATTTTTAAAAGTTGTAATAAAAAAATCATAATTAATTATTTACTTGGAAAAAATGACAAAAAAATGCATCACATCCGACATGATTCCTCTACTTATATCTAAAAATTATAAAAAATTATTATCATTTTATTGTGGTTAGGGTGGTCGACAGTACCTACTTCTTATTTTTGCTTGAAATTTAAGTACTACTGCATTGAAATTTTAAAATTTTCACCAAATAGATTTAAAAAAAAAACCTAGTAGTTTAGAAACTAAATTCAATTTGCTACATATCCTAGTCTTACATATTTTTGAAATAATATAGATAACTTATTCAAATTTTTACGTCAAGTTTCCTAACTCTGATTTTTCTGAATTTTTTGCCACTTAAGGGCCTGTTTTTTCCATGATGATCCTGCACATACCCAAGGAAAAGGGTCATTAAGCTAAATCCTACTACCCCCAAACAAAATTTTGATAAATTTTGTAATTCAGTTTTAGATGAAGAGGCTCGACTTATTAAAGAAGGTTCTATTAAGAAGAATCATGCGTATGCAACTAAGAGTAAATCATTTTCTAGATATGATGGAAAGAAGAATTGGAAAGGATATAATAAATTTTAAAATAATAGTGGTTCTAATCAGTTTTCTAGAAATGAAGGTGTAGATAAGAAGTTGAAAAGAAAACCCATTAATTGTAGGTATTGTGGAGGTGAAAATCATATGGAAAAATTTTGTTTGAAGAGAACAATGAAAGACAACAATACAAGCTTAAGAAAGAACAGTTTAAGAAAGGAAATATTGATAAACAAATTTTTGTAGCCATCTCCAAGCAAGTAAAATCAAATGTAGAGGTAACTTTTGAACCCAAAACTACGTCTAGAGTAAAGGGAGGATAACTTTCTTCAGATTCTAATAAAGAATGGATTCTAGATTCAGGAGCATCTTTTCACATGACTGGAGATAGATCTTTATTTATTAATTTTCATGAATGAAAGAATTCATATCAAGAAATCACTATTGGCAATAAAATGAAACTATCAGTTCTAAGAACAAGGACTATTAGTGTAATAAATAGAACTTTAAAAAATGGTTTGTTGGTTGAAGTATTGGGCGTGAATCTTATTTTAGTATATATAATTGCTCAAGTTAGATATGAGTTCATTGTTACTGTTTATCAAGTTATTGTAAGAGATAGAAAAGACTGAAAAAGTATTATTGCTATTGGTAGAATTGACCATAAAGAAAGTATTTTTTAAATTTGTTAGAGTTTTTGATGATGAATACACACTCTCCCATGCTTTTATTGTTCAAAGTGATTATATGTACAAATTGTTGCATGCTATACTTGGAAATACAAATTATAGAAAATTACAAGACATGGTTATAAAGAATATGGTTAGAGGATTAACAAAGATTTTAGCATTTGAAGGCGTATGTGAAGGATGTGTGTTAAGTAAACACCATCGAGATCCTTTTGATTATGGAAGAGCATGGAGAGCAAGTCATCCACTACAACTCATTCATAGTGATTTATGTGAATGGGGATATCCTTCCATCTCAGGTGCCAAGTACCTTCTCACTTTTATTGATAATTATAGTAGATGCATATAGGTTTATTTTCTGGAAAGGAAAAGTGAAGTATTTGAGGTGTTTCAAAGGTTTAAGGCATTAGTTGAAAAAAAAAAGTGAAAAAAAAATTAAATACCTAAGGACAGACAATGGGGTTGAATATTGCAATTATTCATTTGAATCATTTTGTGAAAAGTATGGTATTAAGGTACAAAGAATAGTTCCATATATCCCTCAACAAAATGGAGTAGTTGAATGGATGAATAAAACTCTTTTAGAAATGGTCTGTTGTATGTTTCATTTCAAAAGTTTGCATAATAAATTTTGGGGATTGGATGTCTCTTGTGTTGCACATATTGTGAATAGAATCCCTACCAAAGCCCTACAAATATCACTCTTGAAGGAGCATGGGGTGGAAGAAAACCTCACATAGAGTATTTCAAAGTATTTGGGTGTATTGCTTGGGCTCACATCCTAGAAGAAAACAGGAAAAAGATAGAACCAAAAAGTCATAAGTGTGCATTTATGGGCTATAGTGAACGATCAAAGGCTTACAGATTATATGATTTGGAAACAAAAAATATTTATTAGCAGAGATGTAAAGTTTGATGAACATTCACAACTTACAGCCACAAATGATTTCCACATTTCAAATATTTTACAAAGAAATGGAAAATCTATTAATAAGGATGATAAGAGAAATACTACTAATGAAGATTATATAACTAATAGTAGTAATGAAGAAGAACTTCCAAGTAAATAGAAGACAAAGAGTAAATTGAAGAGATATATAGAAAAATCCCAAAACTTTGAGGAAGGAATGGCAGTGCCCTCATGGAAAAATTCTTAGAAATAAATGACCCAATCTCATATGAGCAAGCTAGAGGGAAGAAATAATGGGAGCAAGCCATGAAAGAGGAACTTGTGCCCCTTCCCAAAGGTAAGAATGTTAGTGGTTGCAAATGGGTTTACAAAACAAAATTTAAATCTAATTGAGCCATAGAAAAGTACAAAGCTTGATTGGTTGCTAAGGGATTTAATCAAAAGGAAGGTTTTTATTATGAAGAAAAAATTTCTCCTGTCGTCAAAATGAACACAGTTAGAATAATTCTTTCTTTGGTAGCTAGTATTGGATGGCATGTTTATCAAATGGATGTTAAAAAAGCTTTCTTAAACAAAGATTTAGGTGAAGAAATATACATCAATCAACTACTTGGTTTTGTAGATGAACGACATCCTCACCTTTTTTGCATATTAAAGAAATCACTTTATGGTCTAAAACAAGCACCAAGGGCATGGAATGAAAAGATAGACAGATACTTTCAACTTCATGGTCTTAAAAAGTGTAGATCTTATCCAAATCTTTATGTGAAGAAAGTCCAAGATGAATATTCTTTTTGCATTTTATGTAGATGATTTACTCATTGTTGGACCGAATATTGGGATAATCAATAATTTAAAATCAGAACTTAAAAGGGAATTTTAGGGTAAATGCAAGAAGATGAGTCCACAAAACATGGAAGTTTTTATCTTGAGACAAATTTTCAGACAGAAAATGCAATTTTACTCAATTTACCCTTAACCTTTTGCTCCCAAGCCTTTATAATACAAAAGTATATTTTCCAAAGGATTTCCTTACTGAAAATCAAGAAATTTCAATGTTGAAAACAAGAGAAACATAATTTTCAAGTCTTTGTTTACCCTAGAATAGGGTTTACACAGTTTTAAGGAAAAATTCAATATCTTCCTCAAAATCCCACCAATTTGCATGAAATAAAATGTAATTGGAAGGTGATTGAGTGTAGCATCAATTTCAAACATTTAAACATGCATATAAGCCTATACAATTTTGTACATGGCTTGGAAACAATGATTTTCTGAATAAATATGCTTAAAATCAGAGCTTTCATTGATTTATTCCATTTATTAAATCACTCGCACCTTCAAAATGATTTACAAGACCTTTATAAAGGAAATTCAATTGTCTTTTAACCTTCTAACTACTTCTTAATTCCTAGAACTAACAATGACCCTTCAACTTCTTAATGCAACTTTTACATAATTTTGCAATTTTGTCAATATTTGTTGACAACTTTTGCATTTTTTTGCAATTTGCCACAAAACAAATAAACTTGAACCCTCCTAATGACCTATAAATATACAAGGTGACTCTTTTAATCTCATTAAAAAGTAAATATATCAAATTTTCTTATTTTTTCCAAAATAGGAACATGGTTTTGCAAAGGTGCTCCTGCACTAGCTTTGGACTTGGATTGACCTACAACTTGAAGGTCATGTCAATGTCACAGGAACATAGTGACTTTGGACATATGTCTAAAGACCTATTTTGCAAATTTTTTTGACAAAATTAAAACCCATTACAAATGAGATAGTGTAGATTCCAAATATATATAAAAAATTATAGTTTGATTATTTTTTCTATCTTTCAATTAATTTATGATGAAACTAGTCCATAAACTTGAATTAACAGGGTTTTTTAGTATTTTAATAACTTTTTATTAAAAAAAAATTGTAAAACGAATTGCACCAAAACATACTTCAGAAAATTCTTTTCAATTTGAAAAAAAATCAAAAAATGGTAAGTTTAGGTCGTCTTATGCGTGACGTACATGATGATTTTTCAAAACAACAAATATGGCCAGTAAAAATATAACAAAAAAAAATTAATAAAAAATTACAAAAAATATTGAAAATGTGCTTCAGTGAGTTACGAATCTTTTCCCAAAAGGATTTTTAAAAATATGATTAAATTTAGGTCAAAATATTGATGATGTACACGTGCATGGTATGGTAAAAAAAAAGTGACTTTTAAACAGTGATTTTTAGAAATACCTATTGAAAATCAAATTTTACCATCTAGGTATTGAAATAAATTACATATTTGGAAACTAGACTCTGAGTACTACTTTTTATGATTAGTGACTTTTTTTAAGATCCCATCTCTAAGTGCTTCAAATTTTAAGGTCAAATGTGACAAATTCTGGAAATTAGGGAAAACACTTCCACTTTTTGGCCAAAAAGTGGACTCAAATTCTTGCACACACCCTTCATATGAGTGATTTGGGAGAATTAAACTATTTTTTTGGCCTACAAGTTTGCAAACTACATAATGGACCATTCCTCTGCCAATCAAAATATGCTTTGGATATTTTAGAGAAGTTTAACATGTTAGGCTGCAAGCCAGCTTCTAGTTCCTTTCAACCTAGAATCAAGCATACTAAAGAATGTACTTACAAGAGGGTAGATGCTACTTTATACAGACAACTTGTGGGCAGCTTGGTTTATCTAACTCATTCTAGACCATAAATTTGTTTTGTAGTTAATCAAGTATCGAGATTTATGCAAGAACCTAAAGAAATTCATTGGTTGGTTGCAAAAAGGATACTATGGTATGTTCGTGGAACACTACACTATATGGCATCCACTATGGCTAGAAGTCCTTAATTTCTTCAAGGTTGGATTTACATATTTAGATTGGGGTGGTGATATAGATGATAAAAAATCTGAAGCGATTATGCTTTTTCAAATTGGATCAAGCCCTATTACATGGAGCAAAAAAAAGAAAAAAACTACATCATTGTCTTCATGTGAAGCATAATATAGAGCAGCAAAAGAAGTAGGAAAGGAAGTAGTTTGGATTTGAAATCTTCTATCTGAGATTGTTTTTTCCCAAATTTCTGCTACTACTTTGTACTATGACAATCAAAGTACCATACAGGTTGCCAACAATCCACTTTTTCATGCTAAGACAAAACATATTGAGCTTGATGTTCACTACATATGAGATCTTGTTCAAGAAAAATATTGTCAATCTTGTACAATATTGTCCAAGTGAAGAACAAACAGCTGATGTATTTACTAAGAGTATGAATGAAGCCAAATTCTTGACATTGCAAAAAATGCTTGGTATGTTAGAGGTGAACATTAAGGGGGGGTGGTAGTATAATGTTCCCCTCTCCTTTGTATCTTCCCCTCTTCTTTGTATCTTGTTTGTAATATTTTATCCAATCTTAAGGGGGAATGTTAAGTAATAAGATTGTCTAGAAAATTTACATGTTTCTACAAGAACTAGAATCTTTTAGAAGGGCTAGAATCTACTAATTTAGCTAGAAGAAATTAGAAGTTATTCAAGGAAAACTACATTCTAGTTTTAGAGATATCTAGAACATTAAAAGTTTCTAGATCTTAGAGGGTTCAAGTATAAATATGAGGTTGTCCATTGTGAATAGCACCATTGTTGAGATAAGTTGTTGGATTGCATGAAAGCAAATTAGATTAATATAATTTATTTCAACCATTTCACAATTATTTTATGCTCTGTTTTTGTCATGTTTGTTGTTATTTTATTATTTTGGGCCTATTCTTACATGTATATATAGGTGGTGATACAAAACCTAATATGCCGAGGAAAATGCTTGTTCATCATGATTCCTGGAATGCTTACAATATATTTTTTTCAACTGCTCCCTTTTGCATGAATGAACAACCTTCATAACCTTCCAAATGAATCAAACAAACATAAACTGGACAAGCAATGTTTTATTTCTTTGTTGTCCTCGTCAAACTCAGGAGTCTTTGGTTTGACCTCTATTACCATAGGCTCATTTAAAATTTCCTAAGTCAACATGTTTCATTTAAAAAATATACTTCACAATATAATTTTATTATATTATGCACGTGTCTAACATTTGTTCAATATCTTTTATAAATAGGTCAAGCTCAAACAAACACACTAAACATTGATTTCTTAGTTGGTTAGGTCATGTGAGGCCCCTTAACCTAGGCATTTCCCTAGTTTCAATTCTCATGGCCATTAATCATTTCCATTTATGTTCCCCTAGTAGTTAACCTAAGCCACTAAGTTCGTATTTTTCTTTAACCATAATGTATTCGAAGGATTCCACTATTTTGTTGGTTATTTTTCTCTCACTTTTCTTTGGGTTTTCATCAGACTCATTGGATCTTGCATTCCTTTGGAGATATCCTACTAGCTACATGGCTCAATTCTTGCCAAGAAGTAGGATTTCTAGTTCACTATTGATAAATGCAAGTTAGGAGTATGCAAAATGTGGAAGCATAGACAAGGAACTTGAACCTTTTGTCATAATTATGTACATAGAATGTATAAAAGTAAGGAAGCATAAACAAGTCATGTGAACTATTTGAAAAAATTCCTCAAAGAAATGTGGTCTCAAGGAAAGTTGTGCTAGTACAATATCCAAAAATGTTACAGAATATACAAGGCACATGAATCGTATAGCATAATGCTCAAAGAAATGTGTTCTTATAGAATGCCCTTATTGTAGCATATGCACAAAATGGATTTGTTGAAAATGATTTAGAAAATTTCAAGAAAATAAAATTGGCAGGTGTAAAGCCAAACTCCACAACCTTTGCAAGAATCCTCCCTACTTGTGCCAAAATGGGACGTTTGGAATAAGGTATGGACATCCATCAAAGGATAAAGGATGGAGGATTTTTTTCAAATTTGGTAGCTATAACTTCCTTGGTAGGCATGTATGTAATATGTAGAAGAAACCAAATTTATCTCCAAGATTGTTGGAAGAGAAATTATCTTGAAAGATGCATAACACTTCCATAATTTTAAATATGGACAATGTTCTTGTGGAGATTATAGGTGATTCCAAAATGGGAGGTTTCAAAAAAGGTATTGAGATCCATCACATGTGATAAAGGATCTAGAATATTTTTTTTCAAATGTTGTGGTTGTAACTGTCCTAGTAGTCATCCATACAAAATGTGGAAGCATAGACAAGGCGGATGAACTATTTACTAGAATTTCCTAAGTAGACATCTATGCAAAATGGGGAAGCACAAACAAGGCATGTGAACTATTTTTTTCAACTACCTAGGTAGACATGTATGCAAAATATGGAAGCATAGACAAGGCAAGTGATTTGTTTAACATAATGCCTCAAATAGATATCATCTCATGTAATACAATTATGGAAATATATCCAAAATATCAAAACATGGACAAGGAACATCAAATTTTTAATAGAATTCCCAAAATAAATGCACGTTCTCATGGAATTCCTTGATTGCAGGATACACACAAAATGGATTTGATGAAAAGGCTTTAGAAACTTTCAAGAAAACACAATTGGTAGGTGTAAATCCAAACTCTAGAATCTTTATCAACATCCTCCTTGCCTATGCCAAAATGGGAGGATTAGAATATGGTATGGATATCCATCAAATGATAAAGGATAGAGGAATTCTTTTAGATGTTGTTATAGGAAATATACATATTCATTTTTTTATCCTAGTACTTTGGTTATTATGACACATGGGAAGATGATATTAAATTGAGTTTTCACAAGGAGATTGTAATGTAAATTATAACCATCATGTCTCATTCTCCGCATACAATATTTTGATATCAGAATTAGAGTTTCATATTTACTTACAAGACATGTATGTGCACATGCATTTGACATTACATTCAACACACTTACTTTGAACATCATGTATGCTCGATCATACATAATGAGGAGCTACACATACTGAGCCATATTATCCTGGAAGCTTAGACATATGTATATAACATTGGTTAATGAAACATGAATATGCAAACATTTTAATTTAGATAAATAAGTACAAAGATTGTATTTGTCTAAGGTTGAAGCCTTTTCTACATAAAATTAGAAAACATTTTCATACCCATCAACACTATTAAAACAAAATTTGTAAATCCTTTCAAATTTAAATTCAGTCATGGATAAAATGTGTAAATAGTTTGTAAACATTTGAAAAAAAATATAACGTTTAATTTCATAACTAATCAATTTTTATCACTTCCATTATAAGACTTACCCTCTTAACTGAAAGGAATGGATGGGTGAGTGGAAACATCTTCCTACACTAATCTAAGTAGGGGAGAGTTACAAAAAAATTCCTTTTAACAACTTATACAGTTACAGTAATGAGAAACAAGGTACATGTGCAGGATCATCATGGAAAAAATGGGCCCTTAAGTGGCAAAAAATTCAGAAAAAACAGAATTAGGCAATTTGACATAAAAATTTGAATAAGTTATCTATATTATTTCAAAAATATGTAAGAATAGAATCTATAGAAAAATGAATGTAGTTTCTAAACTACTAGGTTTTTAAAATCTATTTGGTGAAAATTTGAAATTTCAATGCGAGTAATTAAATTTTAGTGAAAAAATAAGAAGTAGGTTCTATCGAACCCTAACCATAATAAAATGATAATATTTTTATAAGATTTTATACATAAGTAGAGGACTCATGTTCGGATGTGATGCATATTTTTTTGTAATTTTTTTCCAAGTAAATAATTAATTATGAAATTTTTATTACAGCTTTTAAAAATATAAAAACTCATATGTTGACCACCTTAACTTGGTCAAAACTTCATGAAATTCATTTTTTTTTTTTTTAATCCTATAGTATCTGATGCGTGTTTTGGATTCAAAAATAGTGATATAGTTTGAAAGCTATAGATGTTTTTCAATCAACCTATCAATCAGCACTTTAGTCATAATTTAAGTAGAAAATGAATAATAATTATTGATTAAATTCAAAGTAAAGCATAATTTATATTGGTGGAAAGATGAGAATCTCCTTTAAAATCCCTTTTTATTTCATAAAATTTGGATAAAAAAAAGTCGTTAGCCACATACCCTACAAATACCCATCATATTGCCACTTTTTGGCCCATCATGATCCTGCACATACCCAACACATAGTAATAATGGAATAGAACGACAAGTACACAAAAACAACATAGACCAGATATATGTGGGGAAAACCCTTTCGGGTAAAAAAACCCACCCTCCAAAAGCACAATACTTTTATACTACTTCAAATAGGAGTACAATACAACCCAATTACAAAGCTTCTACACAAGTGCTTCGTTGCAAACACCTATTTCAGAGTTAACCCGACAACACTTCATTACCTACAAATAAACTATGCATTCTAGAATGCAAGGCACTCATATTATAGAGAGATACAAGCTTCAAGAAGCATCAAGAAGGAGAGGGGCATCCAAATCCACATGGCACAATATCCCATGCCATAAACATGCATTTGGAAACATGTATGGCATTCCCTTACACCCCTTACTGTGAGATGGGGTTAAAAATAAAATAGCATAGATAAAGTGACAACCAACACTTCTAAGCTATTAACCACATCTAAGAAAGAAAACACAAATAAAATAGAGCAATAAGTTAAAAACAAGCAAATAAAATACTCCCCATTATGGTTGATTACTTCTCTTGTCTCTCCTTCTTATGCCTTTATTGCCCTCAGATTTGTTGTTGAAGTTGTGCAAATACTTGCAAATAGTAAGCAAGAAAGTTGGAGATAATGGCATTTAGGTGAAAATGAAGGAGGAAGGTTAATGCTTTTATAGACAACATTTTGAATGGACGATAGAGATTAATCTTCTAGAAAGATTCCAAGATCAATGGATGGGAATGCATGAGAGGGAGGTTACAAAATGGATGGTTGAGATTAAGTCTCAAAAAAGATGCCAAGATCAACAGTCCAGAATTGATGCACCAAAAATATGCCATGCATGGAAAAGTTGTGACGCTGACAGCTATGACACCTGATGGCTATGACAGACATGCAAAACATGTAGGCTATGATAGAAATGAATGTTATGATAGGGGATTATGACAAAGCATCTTTGACTGGAGCTGGTGCATAAATAATTTATTTTAAATTATTTATTAAAAAAAAAGGAGGAAAAAGACAAGTGGCAAATAAATTATTTATTCAAATTATTTATTTGAAGAAAAATAAAGATGGGGATTTAATTAAATTAATTAAATGGAGAGATGGAAATTAGACATGGATAATTAATTTGAATAATTTATCCAAAAGAGAGGAATGACATATAATTAAATAATCTCAAAAATTATTTAATTATAGAAGAAAAAAAGGGTCAAATAATAGTTATTATTGTCTAACTATGGACAGATAATGAAAGATAAATAATTAAATAAATAATTATTTATTTAATTATTGAAGAAAGAGAGTATGAGTTTCACAATTACATAATTTTAATTGATCATGATAGAAAAGAGATTAGGAAGTGAATTAATTAAATAATTAAAAATTATTTAATTATGTTGGTGTAATTAAATGTCTTGTACCTTGTCCTAGGTCATGATTACACCTTAGTTAAGTTTACTTAGGGACCACATAGGAGGTTGTTGGAGAATCTCCACTTTTGGTGGACTTGACATGTCATTACCTCATCACTTCCAAATTTTGTGGATACATCATGTGATTATCTCTCCACCTTTTGTGGAGTGATAGGTTTTCCTAGTTGTCTCATGTCATAAGATTACGACACTTGTCATAATCTTATGCCGTTATATGTTCTCACCTTGGCTATATAACCAAGGGGTCTCTCTCATTGTAATAATCATAATCATATCATATCAATGACATTGAATACAATTTATTCTTGTCATGTCATATTTTCTCTCTTTTCTTGTACTTTCCATTTGGTCCATAGATCTTGGCATCCATAGCCAATTCTAACATGGTATCAGAGCAGGTTGGGTGCCATTGGAGAGTCTTTTTCTGAAGAGAGATTCCAGATCTGAGGAGGTTCCGTTTGTGGCTCTTTGTTGTAGGTTCATATCCGAGCTTGCTGGTGCAAATCTAAGCTCACCATTGCATCCAGAAGGTTCGAGATAGTCAATTTTTCCTTTTGTCTCATCCAAATCAGACATACAAGGCCAAATATAGGAGGGTTTGAAGCTAAAGTGTGGTTGCCATATCCAGAAGGTAGTTGCAATTTTGGAGCATTTTGGGTCAAATCCGACCCTGCCATCGCATCCAAAAGGGCCAAAAACCCTAAGATCGACTGTCAAATTATCTGATTCGGAGCAAGTCATCTGGTGAAGCAAAAAAAAAAATTCTCGGAAGCCGTACGACCCCCAGGTCGTCATTAACATCAATGGTACGATTTCAAAAAAAAAATATTCTATTTAATATTTGAATATTTTCTAAAAAAATTTGTATAAATTTTTTTTTGTATCGTTGAGATATATTTTCAAAAGATTATTATAAATTTTTTATTAAAAATAAAAAAATAGAAAGTTTTTTTTTAAGTCTGTGGTTGCAAACTAGTACATCTGCAAATTCACAGATTGTACTGCGCAGGTACTGTACCCGCTCTCCACGTGGCATCCACGCATTCACCTGCAGGCCCATCTCCTCCAACCGAGCGCTGTCTTTTCAACTCCATCATCCTTTATACAATATTCCGGCATGCTCCAAAAGATTCTGGCAGAGATCAACGGCCGACAATTTCAAGCATATTCCAATAAATATTCCTCGGCCGTCAGTCAACAAATATTCTGGTAAAGGACTATTCCGGCCTTTAGCATATTCCATCTCTGGAGAATATTCCAGCAGGGTGTTGATGGTGATAGTGACGGCCAAAAGACCCTCAAATTTAACTAGAGACCAGCTGACATCAGCGCCACTTCATCAATTTTAAAAAAAAAATTGCCCCCTCACCATTTGAGTTTTCAGTTTTGCAGTCCAACTTTGGAGGCTCTTAACTTGCTCATTCTGACTCCTTTTTTTGAGCAATTTTTTTTTATTTGGGCTAATTTTTCATGCTCTACGCACTGGTGCAATTAGTTTTCAGTTTTGGTGCCTTGTTTTTCCATAATTTTCAGATTCTCACAGGTGTTGCTACTTCATCCTCATTTTGGGAACTTCGGGAGCTCATATCTTGCTCCAATAGTAACATTTTTGAGTGCAATATTTTTTGAAAGTGCATGATTTTTCATGTACTTCTCAGTGGTATAATTAGATTGATCTCATTTTGTACCAAAAATTGTACGTGATACTATGGCCTATTTTGGCATTTGTAAGCACCAAGATCAAAGACCACTTTACTATTTTTGGCAAGTGGCAATTGTAAACGCACTACTGATAAAGTGCCAAATCAGATATTGCTTGGGGGGTTCTTTGATTGAGTGAATTTGGGGGGATTCTTCTTGTGGTTGATTCATTTGTGTTGATCATTTGAGGAGGTATCATGGGTTTTTCTATTCATCCTTCTGTGGTAATGCTGAATAAGGATAATTATGAGTCTTGGAAGAAAGGTATTCTGACACATCTCAGGTGGCTTAAGCTTTTGCCATATCTTTATGGGCTCATACCTGAACTAGACACACCTTGGAAGCAATCAATTTGGGGTAATAATAATGATCACATTGTAGGATAATTAATTGGTTCATATATTGGTGTTGATATTCCTATGGAGATCTCAGATATCGAGTGCCCACACACACTTTGGACCAAGATTTGGGAGATCTTTGGAGACCATCATATCTCTCCATTCCCAGATGATCTTGTTGCAGATTGTTTAATTCTCCTTGATGATGTTGATAATATACCCTATGATGATGATACTTTAGAGGAGCTTGAGTATAATAAATGTCTTGAATGTCCAGTTGACAAAGAGACTTCTCTTCTTGCTTCTCCTCCTCCTATTGAGATCACATCTTCATCTACTGTTGTACTTGATGATACTTGTGTTGCTATAGTTTTGGCTCCTAGTGATTCAGTGCAACAGAATATACACAGTCTTCCAGATATGACTACTTTGGATGACTTTCTGACAGGTATTTCAGACTTGTTTATGGAGTCTCATCTTACAGATTTGGAGGACACCATTGATAGCATACATCTTCTCTTTGATAAAGATGAACCTTCTTCAGTTGTTGTGAGAGAACACTTTGACCCTCTTGTTCATTCTCTACATGATCATTCTTCACAGATTGGCGTGAGTGTGGATACTTTTGGACAACATTTGGAGTTGGTTTCTTTGTCTTTAGAGGGTATATCTTTGTCTTTGGATCATGTTCTACATTCATCTCTACTAGATGTTGGATTTTCCTCTTCAGCAGTGTGGCCTAGAGCGCCTGATTTGAGTGTGCCAGCTTTCTGCATCAACATGGAGACACTTAAGCATGCTTCAGAGACAACACCATCATACATCATCCATCTTTATTATATCCTGCATACATCCTTGGTTTTTTTTCTTCCTAAGGGGAGGAACGTTGTTCGGCGAGATTGGATCATCTTCAGCATTCAATGTCAAGCTTCTACCATCATTGCAGGAGACTCAACATTGAGGGGGGGCTACCTTGCTTCTCTTCTACTTCTCTCTTATGGGGGGGTCTTTTTCCTCACATGGGGTTTTTACCTTCTCATTTTTCATTGAGAGCATTTCTATTTTGTATTTCATCTCTCTTTTGAGGGGGAGTTTTTCCCATGAGGTTTTCTCCCTTTCCTCGCTTGTGAGAGATTGCATTGTTTGTACATGGGTACCTAACATGGCCTAGTAGCCAGGACCCATCTTGAATTGTTTTCTTTTGTGTACATTCTCCCTAAGTTGCACTTAAGGGGGGGTGTTGGTGTAATTAAATGTCTTGTACCTTGTCCTAGGTCATGATTACACTTTAGTTAAGTTTACTTAGGGACCACATAGGAGGTTGTTGGAGAATCTCCACTTTTGGTGGACTTGACATGTCATTACCTCATCACTTCCACCTTTTGTGGACACATCATGTGATTATCTCTCCACCTTTTGTGGAGTGATAGGTTTTCCTAGTTGTCTCATGTCATAAGATTATGAAACTTGTCATAATCTTATGCCCTTCTATGTTCTCACCTTGGCTATATAACCAAGGGGTCTCTCTCATTGTAATAATCATAATCATATCATATCAATGACATTGAATACAGTTTATTCTTGTCATGTAATATTTTCTCTCTCTTTTCTTGTGCTTTCCATTTGGTCCATAGATCTTGGCATCCATAGCCAATTCTAACAAATTAATAGAGGAATATGATCAAGCCTAATTAAATAATTAAAATTGTTTAATTATTAGAGGATGATGATCAAGGAAAAATGTTGCTCATAGACTTAGGACATTTTTCAGTGTCTACATTTTTCCCCTCTTTGACATAATGCAGTCCATTGTGTTGTGTCAAAGAAATTTAATTCTAAAATATGCCCCAGTGAAAGTAGGGTACGAGTATGCCCCCTCAAGAGGACAAGCGGGTTCAAAGAATGCGAATGTGCTCTTGAAATGGATGATAAGACTAGAGGATGAAGGATAGAAGAAATGTTAGCATGGAAGGGGATGGATGTTAGTGTGAAAGAGAAAGGAAGGTGATGATGGAAAGTTAAATAGGAAATGATAAGGGAACCAACTTTCATGCATACATTTTTATATTTAGCATCATTGGACGTCAAAATGTCGCAAATGGACCACAAACACCAGGGTACATGACATAAACCAAGGTGTGCAAGGTGACCATTTGGGAGAGACAAGCAATCAAAAGACAAAGTCAATAGACAAGGAATTCCCCAGCTCATACTAAGGACCCAATTGTCCCAGTCATTTTGCCAAGACAAGCCACGGACAACAAACAAAGAAAAGAGGCCATGATCCATCATTGTCCCTCTAAATCCATTGATAGGACATCCTCAAGGATACTAGTAACATGACCCAAAATCAATCAAGATAATAAGACAATTTCAACCCAACAAAGTGTTCGCCATGATAGTGCTTGCTAGTGATAATGATGAGATTGTTTGTTTGACCAAGATGACAAAAGATCGATTAATAAGTTTACCAAGATTGATTGATAATTGAAAAAGGTTGACAAATTGATTTGATTGACCGTGCCTAGATTCAAGAAGGAAACATCCTGATCAAGGAAAGATTGATTGACAAGATTGAAAAGATTGGTTGATTTGATAAGGATTGATTGATAAAGTTGACAAGATTTGATTGATAATGATTGTGCATGACGTCAAGAAGGAGACATCCTAACTAAGGCAAGATTGATTGACAAGGTTGATAAGATCGATTGATTGTTTGAAAAAGATTGATTGAAATGACCAAGCAATGTGACAATACAATTGTAGGAAGGACACATCTTGTTTAAGGAAAAGGACACATTCGATAAAGTTGACCAATTGATAATTGTTGACAAGGCACCTAACTACAAGAAAGACACATCTTGGTTAAGGTAAATGATCAAATTGATAAAGTCTAATCTTAGGAAGGACATATCCTAATAAAAGAAAAAAGATAATTCTGAATGAGATAAATGACAAGATGCTCCATTCTGTAGGAGTTGATGGTGACTCCTCAACACCCCCAAGATCAGTTGCGACTAAAACCACTTCCACAAGAGAGAGAATGGCAAGAATGCTTGCTTCACAATGCAAGATTGATTGATTGCTTGATTGAAGCTTGAATACAAATGTACATGAGATGCCTTGCTTATATGGGCAAGGTTGAGAGATAGGTATGAATATGATGTTGACAAATGTCATGATCCTATGACATGAGACAACCAACAACTGTCTACCTAGGAAATGATGCATCTAGCTAGATAAGATAAGTTAAGATAAGCCAGCTAAGACTTCTAGAAGGAATCTTTTTACCTAGTAAACTTAACCATGTGAATATGTCCCCTAATTTACCTAGTGAATGAACCGGCTGAGTACCGAGACAATTATTCGCACCAACACCACCTTAGAGGAGTGCAACCCCAGGAGAAGATTATTATGCAAAGCGTGCAGACTGACCATGGTCTCGGCTGCTAGGTATGTTGTTTCTGGCTACAATGGATGCAATCTCTCACAAAGCGGGAAGAAAAGGAGAAAATACTGTGGGACAAAACTCCTCTCAGAATCAAGAAGAAAACACTGATGTGGAGGACTCAATGAGAGTACCCCCAAAAAGGACAACATGCATCATGTATATACAATCAAATACCCCTCCATAAGAAGGAAGTAGAGAGATAAGATATCCCCCCCATGATGAAGAAGCTCCAATGCTGATGAAGAATGCCTGAAAACAAAAGATTACCCAATGTCTACAAGCAACACATCTTCCCTTAGGAAGAAACAATATCATAAGCTGATGATGAAGCCACTCCATGTCCAATTGAAAGGAAGAACCATGAATGCTCATGTATGCCTCTGAAAACTGATGAAGATCCTCCAAGCTTGAATGAGCCACAACAGAATCATGGTCAAAGTGAACCAAGAAACATGACAAAGCAAGTGATGGAGGAGACTCATGAATGTCAATCTCCAAAGACAAAGTAGATGGGATAACAACTGTACTGAAACTGTCATCAAAGAGGAGAGAAATCCCCTCAAGTGTGTCCTCCAAAGCTGCAGTATGAGACTCTATGAACAAGTTAGAAATCCCTGTCAAATACTCATCCCACAAAGCAAGATCTGAAAAACTATGATCATCCTGCTGAATAGAAGCATCAATGGCTGAAGAAGCAAGAGGTGGAGGAGTAGGAAGCTCAACACTGGTCTCAAGAATACCAAGGTGTAGTTGACCAAACTTCTCCTCACTATCATGGTTCACACTCAATGGAGTGTGTGATGCAATCAAAGGAACATTATCATCTTCTGAAGAAAAATTTGAAAAGGAATATACACGAGATGAGTGATCAGCCATCCTGATAGCAACAATATCCATAGTCTCCAAGTCCCTTATGTACTCTGCTCTGGGTGAACTCAAACTGACTACCTTGACCCCATGAGTAATTTGATAAATAGAAATTAGTGGACAAGGAAGGAACCTAGGAGTACATCATTAAAGCTCCCTTCCCCCATATCAATAGAACCCTTCCCAATTACCTTCATATATGTATTGTTACCCATCAATATATGAGGTGAATTACAAGGCTCAAAAGAAGAGAACATGTCCATAGAAGATGCCATCTAATGAGATGCCCCTGAATCAAGAAGCCATCTATGAGATGCAAGACTTGTAGAGGCCAAGAGTGCTTGTCCTTTCATCTTGTGTAGCCTAGAAGTAGATCTTGTGTCCTATGACTGAGATGATGATGATGGAGACTCTGGAATTGAGATATGGAAGGAAATTACCCGGACGATGAGAGGCTGACAATGTTATTCTTTTGAAGAAGGTGTGTCAATTCATCAATCTTCTTATTATAACATTTATGCTCATCATGTCCTAACCTTTTACAATATGCACATTTTGACTTCTTCTTTTTAGATGATTCCTCTTTAGAAGAGGGTGTGGACTAAGGCGTGCTATGTGAAGGAGAATCTTTACCTTGCTCATTAGACTTGCGTGCCTTGTTTTGCTTCTTACCTTTTCCAGATCCTTTTGTCTCACTTGCAAAACAAAGGCATGAGATCTAGAGACTTCCAATGTGCCCATGTGTACCAGCACCTTGTTCCTTGTAGGTTGAGCTGCAAATTCATCAAAGAAGGCATTTTGTATAGCAGAATTGCTTAAGAGAGCATCCATTTGCTTCAGCATAGAAGAGTGAAACAAAAGCCAGAATAATCCCGAGGAATACGCTCTGCCAAGGATAGAAAGTATCAATTGTTCATCCTCTTTAGTGACCCCACAATTAGATAACTGCAATCTAGGAGAATTGAGCTTAGAGAAAAAGTCTTGGACATTGTCAAAATCTGAAGGATTAAGACCCATAAGTTCATTCTCCAACTTAAATTTCCTCATCTTATCTAGCTTACCAAAGAGACTCTCTAAAGTATTCCAGGCTTCATTAGGATGAGTGCAAGATGCAACATGATATCTAAGATCTGGAGAAATGGACAACTTCAAAGTACCAAGAGCTTCATCCCTTCTATCAAGCCATTTTCTTTTCTCTTTTGCTCCTGCAGGTTCTGGATCTTGACCAAATGTGATTCGTTGCAACTTTGATTTTAACAATAATAACTCCATTTGAGATTTCCACTCATGATAGCTATATGGAGTTAGAAGTACAACTTTTGTCAAATCCATGATACAATGAGATATTACAAGAGAAGAACAGCAAATTTCCCTCACAATACAAGAAATTAACCCCTTTGTCCAAACAAGATTTGCACTTTTTTTTTTGCAAAATTACAACAATATATCCCAAACTATCAAATCAGCTACAAACTGAAAATATGAAAATCTGGAAACAAATCTGCAAAAAGTGCATGAGTAGATCTGAAGTACTCCTGAATACCTTTCTGATGCCGCAAATTTGGTGAAAATCGGAGATCGGAGCACAAAGATATGAGCTCGGAAGCAAAAAATGATGATCGGGCTTCAACTTGGAAAAAGAGGCACAAAACTGCAAAATCTCTACAAAATATCTGCACCACTAAAAAATTTAGGTTTCCAGCTTTCCGTTGATATTTCGTTTCTGAAAAATGGCCTCCATATGTGAAAGTTATGAAAAAAAGAAAAAAAAGGCCTATATGTAGGCACTTGGGGCAATTACACAAAACAGTGAAGCCTAAATAGGTGCAAATTTTGGGCACTTGGGGCTAAAATACCGGTCATCCATATGACCACTTGGACTACCAATGCAAAATTAAAAAACACACTGCTAACATAGTCGGCTTAGAGGCTTTTAAATGAAACTTTATAATATATATATTGCAGATTCAATTAAAAACCAGCCTGCATACCATTAATTGTGACTACCAAAGACAGATCAACAAAGGAAGGACGCCGATGGAACCATTCAATGCCGAGTTGACCGTATGCCGATGCAGGGAGAGGAGGTCGGATGGAGGATTGAAACCACCGATGCCAACAAGGCTTAGCCGAGCGTACCCTAATATGATCTGCGGATGGGAAATGCCGACAGATGCCAGGTACGACCCTGATGCAGAGAGGAGAATATTCCGCAGAGGATGCCGACGGGATTTTTATAAATCCCCAAAATATATTCAACAAACTATTACCCCGAAATTAAAATATTTTGCCCCAAAATTTACATAAAGATGCCATAGAAAATATTTTCAACAAAATATTTTTTTTGCGAAAATAGAAAATCGTACCGCACAGGGAGTTATTCCAGCAAAAAATTTTGCTTCAAAAACAACTTTACCCAATATAGGCAAATTTACAGTCAAAATTCATCTGCGGAAGCTTCTGAACTCAACAGTGAGGTTATTGAAACCTTAATCTGCACCCAGCAAAAATCTTCAAGCCAAAATATCACCCTCAGATCTGAGAAGGAATCAGCAACACCTGGAGAGCTCTGATACCATGTAGGAGTTGATGGTGACTCCTCAACACCCCCAAGATCAGTTGCGACTAAAACCACTTCCACAAGAGAGAGAATGGCAAGAATTCTTGCTTCACAATGCAAGATTGATTGATTGCTTGATTGAAGCTTGAATACAAATGTACATGAGATGCCTTGCTTATATGGGCAAGGTTGAGAGATAGGTATGAATATGATGTTGACAAATGTCATGATCCTATGGCATGAGACAACCAACAACCTAATCACCTAGGAAATGATGCATCCTAGCTAGATAAGATAAGTTCTAGATAAGCCAACTAAGACTTCTAGAAGGAATCTTTTACCTAAGTAAACTTAACCATGTGAATATGTCCCCTAATTTACCTAGTGAATGAATAAGCTAGGTACAAGACAATTATTCACACCAACACATTCCTCTTGAATGACAAGATCGATTGATTAATGATAGGATGATCGACCAATGAAAGATTTTGTTGGTTATGTGCATTTGTTGATTTGTGATTTTGTTTTGAAGGATGATTATTTTCAAACCAAGGACACTAGACTCGAGAAACCCTAAGGGACTTGACCTAAGTAGCCTCGGGGGCTCATTGATAGATGGCCTTTCCTGCGTAGCAATGCGCAGAGACCTCATAGTTCGACACGACTTGACTTTGCTTTATTTGACAAAAGATGAAGTCATGATTTTATTTGGGACAACCTAAAAGGACTAACCTAATGCCTCGGGGACTCATTTAAGATGAGCCTTTCCTACGTAGAAAATGCGCAAAGGCAACGTAGTTTGACCCTACTAACACAAACTGACTCAAACTCAGACTTAGACTCAAACTCAAACTCTGTTTTTGCAAAAAAAAAAATTGGATTTTTGATGTTTTCTAAATTTTTTTATTGCTTGAAGCTTTTAGATTTATTTTTTGGATTTTGATGTTTTTTATTTTTTTTATTTTTTATGTTTTTGATTTTTTGGATTTTGATGTTTTTTGATTTTTTTTTTATTTTGATGTTTTCTAATTTTTTTGGATTTTTGATGTTTTCTAATTTTTTTGGATTTTGATGTTTTCTAATTTTTTTTGGATTTTTGATGTTTTATGATGCTGATATTATTTCTGATAAAGATACAGATTAAGGAATTGACCCTAGTTAGGTGTGAGACCAGTTTATTATGTGCAAAGGGGTAGCAATGAATGCAAAGGATGATCATGATCCCCAAATGCCAGTAGTTCCTAGGCCATGGAAGGATGACAAAGTTTATTATGACAGAGTGACATGTGTGTCTGGATGAGTAGAAGGCTGGAAGACTAGATGGAGTGACAGTAGATGAAGGAGCAAGAACTAACTACACATGGCATCTATTTTCCATATTTTCACCATGGTACTTATCCAAAGCGCCACCGAAGTGGTTTTCACTTTTGGATGAATTATTTCTCTTGACTTTTTTTTTTGACTTTTTGACTTTTTAAGGGGATACTCTGAGAATCAAGTGTAATACTTGCAGAGGTGCATGTTGTTGATAGGTTCAAACAATGGATCTCCTTCAGGAGTAGAAAGCTCATAAGTGCCTGATCTATATGATGTTGTGATGATGCCTTGATTCTGTTGGAATGACCGTGCTAGATGAAAGGACCTAATTTGGATGAGGAGGGCAAGTGACAAATATGAAGGGCAATAGATGCGGTGGATGAAAGAGGCTATGGTATGATCCCTAATGTGCATACTTCATGGGCCATCAGGTTTTAGATGAGAAGGATTTTGGACAACCGATGAACTAGAGTACATGAAAGGTTCGTCATCAAAGGTACATTGAAAAACATTGCCAATGGAAGTGGAAAGATGTGACAAATGTGTAAGTATGGATGGATGAAATGGGATGTATGTAATGAGTGGAAGTGATGGTGGAGACATGGGATCAACAAGCTCTTCTTTTGGGATTCTACTTTGATAGATGCCCCAAATTATTTTGATGGAGTGGCATAGTTGGAGATCAATTATTTCTTACTTTCATTCTTTTGATAGACATCCCTAGTTATTTTTGATGAAGAGGCAAAAATTTGCTTTCTTTTAGTCTTGAACTTTACTTGTATTTTTGACTTGTCCAATAGCTTTTGAATTTGGATAAAGGGATTTTCTTGATCATTCGATTCCTTTGTATTCTTTCTTTTGATATTGGATCTCCATTTGTAAAAGGAACTTTCACCTTTAATTATTGAGCTTTATCTTTATTCTTTTCTTGAGATATGACTTTTTGATCCATGTCTATAATGTGGATGGATGTGAGTGAGATAGGTGAGATGGATGGAGTGAAAAGAATGTTTGGTGTATGACAAGGAGTGGCAATGCCATTAATGGAGTCTTTGGGACTATCCTTTTTGGTACTGTTAGTGTCAAAGGAGGCTTGCACATCCTTAACGACTTGGCAAGATAGCTTAGTAGCGACAACAGTAGAAAATGCATATCCTAGCCCAAGGTAGGTGGGATGGAGGGATGATGATTGGGTATCCTCAACAGAGTTATGATGAAAGGATGGGTTATCATAGATATCTTGGTCAATCATGGGGCTATCATGAAAAGATTGAGTGGAAGTTGATAGGGAAAAGGAAGATATATCATCAGGATCCCAAAAGGTTTCACTCCAAGCAAGGCCATCTTTTTGCATTCCTTCTGCAGTTGTATTGACATCAACATTGTCTTTTGTTGGTAAATTATCCATACGATATTCTCCACATCCCATATCATGTACTTGGACCTTAGGGTTTGATGGTGTGATGAATGAAATGGATGATTTGATAAGAGCAAATGGATCAATGTAATGGGAGGGAGTGGTGGATGAAGTGGAAGATGAGGCCTCCTGATTGATGGGAACTTGGCATTCAACAGTTCCTTTGAGGTTGGAACAATATTGGAAAGGATTAGGGTCACCTGGAATAGTAACTTTAGTGCCATTTTGTGGAAATTTGAGGCATTGATGATAGGTGGATGGAATAGCTCTCATGGAATGAATCCATGGGCAACCAAGGAGGAGATTGTAATGTAAGTCCAGATCCAAGATGTGAAACATTGTGTCCTGTATGGTCGGGCAAACTCTTACTGGGAGTAAAATTACACCTTCGAAAGATCGTTCGACATCATCATAAGCTTTGATCACAATTTTCTTGGTTGGATTAATGCAATTCTCAAAGTATCACAATGCCTTAACCAATTTTAGTGAGAAAATATTCAGGCCGGCTCCATTGTCTACTAGGAATCATCTGATCTTGTGGGTATTAACGCATACTTCTAGGTGTAGGGGACTGTTATGGTCAAATTTTAGTGTTGAAAAGCCTTGTTCGAAGAAGGTGACATGGTGTGGCATAGCGAGGTATCTGACCATGGCCTGAAATTCATTGACATCTAGGTTTGTGGGAACAGAGGCTTCTCGCGGGGCTTTATCAAGGATTTCTCTATGTTGTGGTGAGATGTGAAGGAGTTCCAAGATAGAGATTTGTGCAGGAGTTTTCCCTAGCTACTCTATGAGGTTATATTGGCCTTTTGGTTGAGGATTTGTGGATAGACCTAGAATAGTTATCTTGGTTCTACAGGTAGCGAGAACACAATCATATTTTGGCTTGTTTATGGTGATGGTAGAAATGCGATCATCAAGAGGAGTCACATTTAGAATGATGGTGTTGTAATCATGGTTGGCAGCTACATAGTTGGCATTGTTGTTATTCCCTGAATTGGAGGCTTTTCCTTTATCATGGTATTACAAAGGGATCTTGAATATTGTATGATCAACATTTGTTTTTCCTTGTGAATTGTCGATTGAAATGGTTTGATCCTCGATAAGGTCCTAAATGATGTTTTTGAGTGTCCAACATCTAGATGTATGTGTCCTTTTGTGCAGTGAGATTCACAATATTCTTCATCTTTCCACCAATTTGGTTTGATCAAGGTTCATAATTCTTGATGTCTAGTAGTGTAATGACATTAGATTGCAAAATTTTTTTAAGGATTGATTCGATGGGTTCACCCAAGGGGGTGTATGTTCTCTTAGTACAAGGGGGACCTCTTCTTTATTGGGTGGTTTGGATAGCATGTAGTGTTTGGTTTTTTCCTTGTGCTGGGGTACTTGGTGTACTGGATGTGTTTGACGAAGAAGGACCTTTAAGTTGAATGATTGGTCCTTTGGTTATCAATTTGGCATCAACAACTCCATTGTTTGTGACATTTTTTGTTTTAGGACTAGTATTTCCCTTTGTCATTGTTGGGTTTCTGAATGACTTTGTTTATCTTGACTAGTCCTCTAGTGATAAGGCCTTTCTAAATAAGAACACCCTTTTCAAGAATCTCTTCAAAGGTTGTGCAACATTGGATTTGAATTTGACTCATTAGCTCTTCATTAAGGTTTTCTACAAACATCGTGACAAGTTATTTTTCAGGAATATGAGAAGGGAATTTGCTAACCAAGCCTCTCCATCTTTGGTAGAATGAGGTAAGTGACTCCCCATCTTCTTGTTTGGTTGTACTCAATGTTGCAAGGGTGACATCATTTTTAATGTTAAAGGAGAAATGATTGATAAATTTGTTAGCTAGCTCACCCCATGTTTTGATGCCTTGTGGAAGATGTGAGAACCAATCTAAGGCTGCCCCTATAAGACTTCGTGGGAATAATATCATCAAGTAGGTAGGGTCATATGCAACATCCATGCATATTGTGTTGAATTCACGGATGTGTTCCACCGAATCCCCTGTCCCCTTATATTTGGGCAATGGTGGTGTTGTGAAATGTGGGGGAAAGGGAGGCATGTATAAATTTCAATCAAATGCAAAAGGTCACAATTCCTCCACAAAATATGTCTTCTTGTTGGTTCCCAATTGCATGTTGGCCATTCGTTGTTCAAGAGTTTACATGTGTTGGATCAATAGTCTGCAAGGGATGATGTTGAGTTGTTTTGATGTGAAGCAATAATGTTGGCATTTAGGTCATGTGTTGGGTTTGGATTTTGATTGATGTTCTGTGATATGAGACCTTGATTGTTATATGGATGTGAGTTATTTTGATTTGGAATGAGATTGGTGTTTAAGTTGGTTCCAAAAGTCATGTTTGTATTTGGTATGGAATTTTGGAGTTGGGGTATAGACCCTCGATTCGTGTTTTGATTTTGAAAGTTGACTCCTTGGTTTGTAAATAGAGGTGTGGAACCTTGATTGATGTTTTGGTATGAAGGTATAGAAACTTGATGTGAAGATATGTTTCCTTGATTGACATTCTGAAGTGAAGGCGTGGGTCCTTGATTGAGATTTTGAAATGAAGGCGTAGGTCCTTGAATAAGGTTTTGAAATGATGGAATAGACCCTTGATTTATATTTTGAAGTGATGGAATAGACCCTTGGTTTGTATTTTGAAGTGATGGAATAGACCCTTGGTTGGTAGTGGGCCCTTGATTGTGGTTTTGACTTGAGGTCTTGCATGAGATAATGGGCACCTTTTTAGGGTTATTTGGTGGAGGTTGATTCAATGAGGTTGCACTTTGAAATTGGAATGAGGGCCCTTGGTTTGTGTTTTGGGATGTGGGTATGGAACTTTGGTTTGCATTTTGGTTCAAGGGTGTGTGACCTTGGCTTAGATTTTGAATCAAAGGTGTAGGACCTTGAAATGTGGACCCCTGATTTGTGTTTTGAAAGAGTGGATTCGTGAAATTTTTACCCATGGTGTTTGAGGAACTACCAAATGTGAAAGTTTGACTTTGTGTAATGGCATGAGTTGGGATGGTTGTTGTAGTGGTAGTAGTCATGTGCATGGTTTTCCCAAGGGGTATGTTCGCCATTTTTTGTGATGAAGGCATGCCAAATGGATTTTTAATTTCTTGTTCTATGATGTTTGACACATCATAACCTTGAGGTAATTTGGCACCCTTTTTGGCTAGTGCATAGAAAAATTTGTTTGGGTTGGCACTAACAAGTTGGTCAACTATGCTCAAAAGTCTTGGATCTTGATAGGCCCTTCTAATCTCTTGGGGGGTCAATTTTTTGTTGGTTACTTCAAAGATTAGGTCTTCCCAAGGGTCACTTTGGTCTTTTTGTGATGTGTTGTGGTGGGGTGTATATTGATTTGAATTTGTGACATTATCAAGAAAAGGGTCACTTAGGAAATCCATGTCCTTTTGTTTGGATTTTGACCTTGTTTCAACCATGTGAGACTTTTGCAAGTTGGGGATAATGCAAAATGGTAATGAGACTATGCTATTTTTTAAATATTTTTGGATTTTTTGGACTTTAGGATATGAAAATGCAAGGATGATGATGTAAGGATGGTAATGTCAAAAAGATGAGGGATAAAGAATGCTAAAGGACACTACAAGATTGGGTAATGGTCAAAGTGAGTGATGT
>VDFB02000003.1:321963553-322071859 GCA_007258455.2 Sequoia sempervirens | reverse complement strand
GGAAAGAATCCCTACCTCAATCATGGAAAAGTATAAAGACACTATCTGCTTCATGGTAGACATTGATCAATGCCATATGGAAGTCGTTGATCCCAAAACAATTTGGATTATGCCTATGGGATACGAATTTGAGGAGAACGTTATGGAGATGTATGCAAAATACTTGTTAAGTTCACCTTTGGATCAGGGAGAAGAAAGATTTGGAAATTATGCAGAGAAAAGCATGCAGGTTCATGTAGAATTGAAAAAACCAATGATAGGTAGAAGAGTAAGAAAATAAGTAGAAGTATTTGCAGAAAGTATGGGCATACCTGTAGATAAATTGAAAGAAGTGAGAGGGAAGATAGATGAGGCTGAAGCAACAAAAGAGAAAGAGCAAGCTAGTCTAGGAACATCTTTTGCCCACACTAGATCTACCAGGAGTTCCCCATCCTTGTCCGCCCCTACAGCCCAGTCAACCCAAGCCAAGGTTTCCAGTAAAAGGAAGAAAAATAAGATCACAAGAACATATGAACTTGTTTCAGAAGATGAAGAAACTGAGTTTGAGGAAGTTTTGAAAGAAGTAAAGGTGACGAAAACTCAGGCTGTGAAGTTAAACAAGAGAAAATATTCCAGTAAAGAAGAAGCAACAAAGAAAAAGGCAAAGGTTGACAAATCTAGTATGTCTATTGAGGAAGTTGAGAATGTAGTTGTCAAAGATGGAAATCTCAAGCCCCTCTATGAGTTGTATGAAACCTTTGATGAATCTAATTAGAAAACTCTTGAAGAAGCCACAATAAAGTATATGAAAATTTTCAATAAAGTTCTTGTTGAAATCATTTTTGGTTTGGCCAAGAGTCTGTATGATATTTTGGAGTCGAGAAGATTAAGTGCTAGAACAAAAGAGAATCTAAGGAAGATAATTCTTGCAGATTTATGCCCAGAGATGTCGATAGAGGAGATGAATTCACTCCTTGAAAAGGCCAAAAATGAATTTAAGAGCAAGATAAGGGTGAATAAACTCATGGTTGGTGAAATTGATGTTGTTGTTAGTGAAACCTAGAAAACTTTGGAAGAGTTCCTATCAAAGAATAAAATAAATATTGAAAATGTTCCAGAAGATGAGGAAGTGAATGTAGAAGCTGAGGACTTTCAAATTCCTCGTGATGTAGAAAATACAAACACACCTATGGAAACTAAAGATCCTAAGGTGGTGTTAGCTGAGGAGAAGGAGGTGCATATTGAAGAAGTTTAAGTGCCTAAAGGAAATCCAGAAACAATCTTTGAAGAACCCAAGGTTGAAGAAGAAAAAGTTTAAGAAATCAGAGTAGAGGCAAGAGACACTACCAAGGGAGTGAAGAGATCTCTAATGGAGTAGCAGAGAGAATTAGATCATGAATTGGATGAAAGCTCAATCAATCTATCCACTCTATCCCCAATTTAGATGATGAAGGTTGCTTCAATTGCTCAAGCCAAAGCCATTGAGAAGATTTTGAAGTCCCACATAGAGGATAGTGAATTGCTAAGCCTTGCATCTAGAGTTCTATAGAAATTAATGCTTGTTCATGTCATGGATCCATTTGGCTCCTCTTCTGGTGAGTTAAAGAAGCTCATAAGTTCTGTAAGTTCTCACTTTGAATATTTTGAGAAATTATCCTTGATTAAGGTGTAGAAGGAGTTTAAGGAAAGGAGATTTGGTAGTTTGAAAGAACTGATTGCAAAAGACAAAGCTCTATTAGCCGCTTGCATGAAAAATGTTCAGGATACTTTGTATGAAGGAGGAAAAGTGTATAAGTCTTGTTTAATTTTTTCTAAATTCACTAAAGCCAATGAGAAAAAGGTGAAGGATATTGAAAAGCAACTGGCTACTATTTCTGATACTTTTGATCCATTAACTGGTAATGTTGGTGAGCATGAAGGTCAGGTAATATCTTTGCTTGATAAGATAAAGAGTTTGAAGCTTGAAAATGAGAGGATTGTTGGGAGAGTATGTGAACTCATAGGACTAATCAATCTGAAGATTGAAATAATGGAAAATGCATTGAAAGAGGCCAACGATGCTATGGTTGCTCATGACCTAGTAAATCTTGAAGCTACAAAAAATTTGTTTTATCTATTTTGTGGTCACATAACCATTTTGAGAGGCTTCAAAAGAGCTTGGGACTCAAACTTCTATGCTTGAAGAATGCATTTTTAGATGTCTCTCTAAATTTGTGTAAGTCAGTCATGCTTGCATAGTCCTAAAATTTGGATTTCCCAATTTTTCATTGATGTCAAAGGGGAGAGGAAGTGAAAATTCTTGACATTCTAAGGGAGCAATGTTTTGTTATGTTTTTAAATCTCTGAGTTTGCAGTTAACATCTATGGTTTTGACATACCATTTTCACTAAGTCTTGCCATCAATGCCAAGGAGATTGTTGAATATGGCTTCTAGTGTTGCTACTTATGGAAATTGAAGCCATACATGGTTTGGTGATCATAATTTGTCATACCAAGAGATAAAGTAGAGAACAAAGCATTACTAGCAGAATGTGATGGAAAGGTCACCATGTCATCACAACTTGCATCATTTAATCAATGATTTATCGAACCAGGTGTGTCTCAGAGCAATATGCGATAAGGATAGTTGTCACAGATTCTTTGGGGGGATTTTGTACTGTAAACAACGACTTCAGGTATCGATTTTCCTACTTCAGGAGCTTTCAGGAGCTCTCAGGAGCTGAATTGTAGCGACTGATTCCTAAAGTTTAATTCTATTTTATTTCCTAACTTAAAACTTTGTTGACTTATTTATGACTTTATTGAACTTGATTTAGACCGAATCATGGAGACAACTAATGATTACTTTAATCCTTAATTTAAAACACAAAATCCAAATTAATTCGATTTTACTTTAAAAGAAATCCATAATTAATTGCTGGAAATTAAACACTATTTTAAGAACATAAATGAATTATAGAGAAATGATAATTATTCTAGAAAAAATAAAGACTAATCTCCATGAACAGATTTTCAACAAACTCCAACTTCATCTTCCCATAAGTTCCTATCATCACTTCTAATGAAACTTAATAAATAAACACTAAATTTAACTACTTCAAACATCATCTAAATCTAGTTAATCTGATAAACCTTATAATGATTCTAACAACTTAATCTAACAATTCTAACAACTCAATCTAACCAAAATAAAATAAAACTTGAAAGATAATTCAAGCAAAAGTAACCATCTAGATTTATCATTCACTAAGTCGGAAAATGTTTTAACAACTTAACAATTCAGAATTAACATCTACTTCAGATTTAATACGAATGAATCAGAAATAGCATAACTTAACAAAATACCAACACAAGATCGTTCCAAAGGTTGAATGGGCCCTGCTCTTCCTTAGGTAAGATCCCTTAACACAATGATTGAATTAACTTCTTGCTTTCATTCCCATTGATCAAAAGTAGAATGCAGAACAAATTATTGATGTTGAATTACAAAAATTTGATTGAAATTATCTAACTCCTTACTAAAACCAAAACATGGATATTTATAACAATATCCTTATTATATTTCTAGCATGGCATTAATTGCCAAGACTTAAGGTGACCGAACTAAAGATTACAAAAAAACTAAAATAGAACTGAAGTATGACTAAAGTAGGACATAGAGAAATATGGTATTACGCTTAGAAGTAGAAGTTCTATAACCGACTATAAAGAAGTCATCTTGGACTTGGAGTTACTTTTTAACAACCTAGTCAAATAATTCCTAAAATTTCTACTAATAATATTTTTTTTTGGTTGAACTAACCTTTTTTTTATATATATAAGAATCACCTTTCCAATATAAATACATAACACTTTAACCACAACATCAATAAGAATGAATAACAACGTCAAGGTCCAAATGTTTACAATGATGCATACAACGAGTAAAACTTGCTCACCACCCGACCGTATTGGCATCATGAAGCCGCGTAGGCTCTAGCCAAACCCGCAAGCAAGAAATAGACTACATATGGACTTAGTTAATTATAGATAGTCAGAAAGAAATATAAGTACTGTAATAGCAGGTATGCAACCCTTTCTAGGACTCAATCTTTCCTAGACAGTACTTCGTCGGTTGCCACCCACTTATGTGAAACCAAAAGGGATTCCTTAAACCATTTACTCCAACAACGTAATTAATCTATAAGTTTATAAAAACATAGTTCACTACTTAATCACATTAGATTGAAAGTCTAAATTAACCCCAAATGAGGAAAAATTCTAACCATAAGTAATTCACAATCTACTCATTCGAATGGGTAATGTAAAAGTATAGGATTCCCCTAAGGTTTGTAACCCCCTTTTTAGCTATTGATCATAACAATAGATAATGTGTGGTATTCAATATCCATGACTATACTTTACTAGTTGTACACATTAATTTGATAGGCATAAAAATAATTGACAGTGAGAGGTTTACAATTGCAATATTAATTAATAAGATTTTATTTTCCTTCTCTGAAGATAATTGATTGACGTAATATAATCTTAAGTGTTTACCTTCCTTCCAATATGTCCTAGTTGGATGTCAATTTTCTAGAATATATTCCATGCCTTGTCACTTGAGTTCCTTGAAATTCCTCAACTCACCATTAATATTTCATGATTCTTAAGAAACTCAAGATTACTCACTAACTCAATAAACAATTTCACTTGATCTACTTGATACAAGGCTTCATACACGAATACAATTAATTGCTACTAGGAATGTGATGACAAGAGTAACATCTTGATTTGAAAAGGAATTGAAACTATTTTAGTGAATGTTTCTTCTAATAAAAATATTGGTTACCTAAAATTTTGACTATTGTTTACTAAATAAATATGTAGTAATTTAATGGTAAGATTAAAAGAAACAATATGGTAGAATAAGTACCTATTGAAATAATTCTATTCTTTGCAAAGTTTATTTCTACCAACTCACCAACTAACCATTGATTAATAATTTTAACAATAATCTAAGTTTTACAAATGATTATTGATCCATATTAGGAATAAAAAAGTCTAAAGATTCATATGTAATGATCATAGAATAGAATATTCATTACCAAGAATAATTTAAATATAACTCATACCTCTTCCGATCCTCCATGCAATGGCCATTGGTATTTACTAATGAAGGTTAATGATATACTACTATCATCCCCTTTTGCATCTGGACCAAGTCACCATTAGTTCAAGTTTTTGAAAAGAAATATTACATAATTCTTGATTGTCATGTGAATTGAATAGTGAATCTCTAATTACCCTTTTTGCAAGTTAATCGAATCACAATGACTTCTCTATCAAATTACCATGACATAAATTTATAGAAAATTACAGAGTCGTAATGTATGTAGAACATAATTGTAGATGATGAAATACAACACATGTTGTGGAATTTAAAGCATTTATTATCTTGTTCAATATTTAATACCTAATTTGTGAATAATATATAATAATCATCATACAATATTTTTGAAGTAATGTATCTCAATTCCTATCTAAGATAATCGAACTATAAGATTGTGAACATGCATCATGGTTAATACAAAAGTAACCATATATTATAAATCTAAGTCATTTATCATGAATTAATGGAATTTCATTTTTACTTGCTTACTTCTTAGTCCCTTGTAACATTAATTAAATACAAATAGAAGATGAACCAATTCTCCTAAATGTTAATTAAATACTTATTAATATACGTACCCAAAGTAAAACTTCTAAACCAAGCAATCTTCTTATGATAACAAGGTTTTAATATACTTCAATCGTAACGTAATTAAGGTTTAACTCAATGTGAATCTCCTTATTATTAAGTATCCTTCCAAATACCATATAATATTAAAATCATCTATATTTATTAATATTATTATCAATTGATAATGTTAGTATTAATGATCTTCTACATCATAATTCCTTGAAAATTAGATCTTCCTTGCTAATTCAAACCAAATTACGTTCCCACTAACAATTAAACTTGATGGATGCAATTATCGAAAATTCAAAATCTAATATTTTATTTTCATAAGAATTGACCCAAATATTATACATATATAATTCACCTAACCTTCACTTTTATTTATTTATATATTTTTCATTTATTTTGAACTACTTGAAAGACTATTTTTTTATTTATTTATTTTTCAGTAGTTATTATCTTTTTTTTTAAAAAAGAATAAAATAAAATAACTGAAATTGATTGCATGTAATTTAGATTTTATTTCTTTCTAAATATTTAGCATACCTAAAATATTCTAAAAAAAGATCTAGATTTTATTTCTTTCTAAATATTAAAAATAATCTTAAAAAAAAGCTATAGAATCTTTAAAAAAAAAGCCATAAGACATATTTTACTTATCTATCTTTCTATCTAAAAAGAAATGCTAAAGATCTTTTAACTTATCTACTTTCTATCTTTTAAAAAAAATACTAAAGGAAAGCAATTCGAATAAGACTAAAGAAAAGGAAATTTTATCTTATCTATTTTCTATCTTTAAAAAAAAAAGAATAGAGAAAAGCAATTCCGGTTTCTATCTTTAAAAAAAAAAAGACTAGAGAAAAGCAATTTCGGTGAGACTAAAGGAAAGAACTTTAAATGAATGTCCATTCCTCTTTAATGAAGTATAGTTTTAAATTTGCATAAAAGTGAATAAGTCTAGCTAAAAAAATTTAGCTTCGAAACAAGGTCAAGCCATATTAGAATATAGAACTACGCCTAACATCTATGCAAGTTCTTGATTTTGGTTTGAACATTTCCATGCAGAGGAATTCAAAATATGTTGCAACCCATATAGCTCTTGCTAAAGCAATAGAGCATTGTGTTAGCTTTCATGGCGAAGCCAAGCTCAGGATTATTGTGCAACCATCTGATATATATAAAGTGAAACTGCTTGAAGAGGAAGTCAAATCATTCTTAAATCACAGTTCAAGAGCCTTAAATGCATGGAAGAAGTGTAGATAAATAAAAACACTCAATGAAGTACGATAGGATCCATGAAGTAATATTTTAGAAGAATCGGGCTTGAATATGCAGACATAAACATGCATCGCGTAAGACATGGTTGTATCTTTATATAAGCAAGCTAATCATAAATGACATCTTTAGCTACTACCAAAAATTCATACAATAATACAAACTAATTACAACCCACAAGCAACCTAAATTTGTACAATTTATTGGATGTGAAGAACTCGTCTGTAATGAATAAAAACTCAATTAGGAAGAACCACAAATCTTTAAGTGCTTTTGGAAAACTCGTAGAACTCAACAAAAGAACTCTTAATGACGTTGCAACTCCAAGTCTCACACCCTTATACAAATTCATTTCCTGATAAAAGGTCCTATATTGCCACGAGTGGATGACTGCAACTTCAAGATTATCGGCCATAATGCAGAATATCAATACAAGAATATAAAGGCTATGTGGAAAGGGAGAAGACGCAAAACTGAGAGAGATAAAACTTATTACTGGAGAACTCAGAAATCTGAGCAATGTTAAATTCAGGCTTGTCCATTATATTTATAGAATGATACGTATTAAATTCTATGCTTACTGTTACAGATTGTTAGATTCAACATTTATGATGGGCAGGTCCAGCGTGAGCAACGTGGGCAGCTAAAAATGGCACTGGGCGGCTGGAGATGGCTCTAGAAGGTCCTTTGGTCGGCTGGATGGTTTTGGACGGTGTTTGATTAGTTGGTCTGTGTTGACAGATAGTGATATATAATTAATTTACCCTATCCAACAGTTCTTTCCAGAAAAAAAAAAAAGAAACTCTATTTCGCTGGGGTAAGATTAACTTGAGAACCACTTTTCCACAATCTGGACAACCCAATGTTTGAACAGTATAGTCCAATGCATAATGTCAATGGTTCTCTCCCCTCTTCCTCCATCGTATCTACATGTGGGGTACAAGAAACTCTTGCAGAGTCATGTAGTTGTTCATTTTTTTCTAAGTTCTTTGCAAAGGGCTTAATAAATTGAATCTAAATTAAATGGTTCAGAGTCAGACTAATCTGGTGTGACATTGTTAATACGAGAAAAAGAGCCTAAATTCTAAATTTACTTTACTCTTTGTAAAATTCTTTCCTAATACCTGCTTTGTTTAAATTATACTCTCTACATCGATGAAATGAATCCTTGATTCATTGTTATGGTTATTGGATATAATGTTGCAATGTATTCCAAATATTAAAGATGTTAAAAACTCATAATAACGACTTATCATTATACAATTGAGGTATTCTAAATAACCACCTAATAGTTAGGTATTCCCTCATTTTCTTGTTCCTCATTTTGTAACAACCATTTAGATTGAAAGTAAGAAAATAATATATATATATATATTTTTTTTACACTTTATTTTGCATATAATTATTTTGTTAAAATAATTTGATAACTAATTATTATCAATGAAATACCAAAATGAATATTAATAGGTATGAATTAATTAGGTATAAAGGGAAGGGTTGTGACACTACAAGTGTTGTCATTATGTAGTTTGATATTTATGCGGGTGTGCCATAGGACATGAATAACCCAAAGTTTGTCTCACTTCTACCTATTATAAGGGATGATCATATATGTCTCTATTAAAATGACATGACTTCTAATCATACACAAATCTCCAAGGGATAACATTAAAAAAATACCATAATAGAAATTAGTGATATAGAGAAGGAAGGTTTGACATTCACCATTGTCTCCTCAATTAAATCTCTCAACTCATTACAAATGCCATTGTATTTCTCATTTGAGAGATTATAAGATAGAAAATAAATGTTTTTTTAATAATAAGAAAAATGAAGAATGATAATCAAGATCTTTGTTCTAAGTTGACCTTTGATGAAAACATACAATGACCAGTTTTGCATGAGATTGGTATGATCTCTTATAGATCTTGCTTATGTCATTGATAACATATACAGTCTATACATTTAATATGTTATGTGAAGTTAGTTTTCTAGATACTCTTCATTGTCTATAATAACAATTATATTGTTATTGTACATGATTTCTCTTTTTTTTTTATACTACTTATAAGTTATTGTTAGTGTGTGAATGCATGTATCATTTATAAGATGAAACTAAAATGATTGCACTGGGTAAGTTTTTCAATAACTATTCATTGTTTTAAAACAATTACAGTGTTACTGTTACTGGGAAGACATATATCTTACAAGAAAAAAAAAAATTTGTCGTAGTTAAAGACTTATTGTATTAATATTGAATATCTTTGAAAACAATCATCAATGTTGATAAATTATAATACCTTCAAAATCACTTCTTTTTAACTATATCTACAAAATTTCAAAAATTAACACCACCAATGTTATTGAATAATCCATAGACAACAACCTTACCATAAAACAATAAATATATAATACCTAATAATAACCAAAACCAATAAATGTGCAATACTTGCTATAACCAAAAACATTAAATGAGTGGTGTAAGGTTATAAACCTAGCAACCATTCAATAGTTAGAGTTTTATTAAGGGTAGTCAGAGAGGACGACAGGCTTACGGCATTTTTCCTAGCCAGAGCCATCCGTCGATGAAACAGTATTTGACGGCCAGCTAAATATAAAGCAAGGTTGTGTGCCCACCTAATATAATTCCTCGGCTGGGAGTTGTCTTGTAAAAGTTGAAGAATAACTTACGGAGAATTTGAGAAGTTGGAAAGCATTACTTCACCTCATTTTTGTACAAACGGAGTTTACAATAACGAAGACGCTTTCAATTTCCAGACAGAATTTTGTTCTGTTTCTTGGGGTTTTGATTATGATTTTGGGGATCACAGAGCCATACTGGCAAGTTTAATTCAGACCGTTATAAGCTTTCATTTCAACTGAAGTTGTCATAGTAAGCACTTTTTCTTTCTGTCGGAGAAATCATCGGGATACAAAATCTTAATTAATGGAATACCAAGGGCCAAACCAGAGGTCCAATGCAAACATAGGCAATTTAGGCATGCCGAATTTAATGGCTTTTAATTGGACTCCTGAATCTGCAAACAACCTAAATGGTAAGGTACCTTTCGCTTTAGTATTTTAAATTGGCTCTGCTTTTTAGTAACTTTTTAATTAGGGTTTATTTTATTTTAAAGTGAGTATATAATGCTTGGTAGTTAAATTGCTGGAATAGCTTGCAAGATGATCTAATTTTATTTGTTGGAATACAATAATACTGTGGGTGGTAAGAGTTCTTGATTGTTCTTGTTTTGATAAATTCCATCTTTCCTGGAGGTAGATTTCAGCTTAGTTGCCCCGAATCGGGTCCTATCCTCTTTATGTCAAAGTCACCCGACTTGCGTTCAGCAGCATTAGTTAGTTTATCAGATTTAGTAGGCTTTGAACCTGGAGCTCCTCTATGGATGCTCCATTACTTTTACCATCTGAAACTCATTCAATTCAATGTAAGAGTTATTAATTTCAGTTTAGTACTAGAGGGAATTTAGAGTTTGATTTTACTTTTAACAACTGATTTTTCCAGCTTATTTCACTACACAGCATGTTTGTGAATGTTGCAGTTCACCTTGATGGATACCTGTAGAAGTCGAGCAGAAAATATAGACTGCTAGCAAAACTTGCCCTGACTTAATTTTAAGAGTGTTCAGTGCGAGGTAGGTAAGGGATCAGTGGAAATCCTTTGACTGCTGATTCTGAGGTGGCAAGACTCGTTTCAAATGCTAGTCCATACTTTTTGGGATGCCTGAGGTCAATAGCCCATGGGGGCTTGTGTTGCTGGACGCCAGGCAATGCTGTTGATCCAGCGATCACACCTGATTGCAGTAGCAATCACCTCATCTCTGCAAATGATAATAACCTGGTAGATTCACAAGTGGCTACTGAACATTTGCTTGAAGGTATAGTATAATCTATGACAAGGATTGTCAAGGAGTCCCGGATACTGACATTGGCGTTCGAGAGAGTGAAACATGGACTTAAAGTGGTTACTGGGTATTGCCAGCATTTAATCTATAACTTGTATCTCTAGTGCGCAAGCATTTCCATAGATCAGATTGTGATGTTTGGACTAAAACACAGGGAAGACAGATTGCAACTCTTACGCTTATGAAAGTTAACCCTAACACATAATAAAGGAAAATCTAACAGTGTAAGAAGAAATTTGCCAATGTGATATAGAGGGCTTCTGCAGTAGAATTTGAATTGAGCTTCAGGAGCTTAATGCATTTGTTTATTTCTTTCTTCTGGATCTTTGGAGTTTCACAAGCTTTCGTGACATGTTTCTTGGGTAGTTGTAATTTTCTATTTCTTGTTGGTGTGTCATTTGGGTTCACAAATACCTAGATAGCTGATAAACATAGATTTGAAAGAGCTCCTGTGACATCTTATATCCATATGGCAGCATGTATGTTAATGTGAGCAATCTGTACAAGGAAAGTATAGATTGAATTGTTGACAGGGTGCTTCCTTTCAAATAAGAATTTCGTTTTGTAGATAGTATGTAGGAAGAAGATAAAGAGTACCAGGGCATAGGTTGTTCATGTAAAAGATGAGTTGGCAAAATTAAAGAATGTTGTTTTTACCATGTTATGTACCTAGGGATAGATATTATAATGTATATAGGTTGATGGAGATGTTGACATGTGACACACATTCCTTAGGTTAGTTATATTGGGTCATGTGGATTTTGTGTAATTAATTATAGTAGGTAATGAGTAGGCTCACATGGGTTTAGTGGTTTACCCCTCCATTATGTTATTACAAGGTCCATATAAAGGAGGTGAATATCATTGTAAGGATATGTGAAGAGTATGTTATGGGTTTTGAGATCTATTGGAGATATAGCGTGGAGTGGCTTCTGTCATAAGGAGTAGTGTATGGTGTTGACCTTACTTAAAGGGTTTACTCTATTTTTGCACATAACGGATATTAGGGCATCTTGGCCTATGAACGTCTCGTGCTGCGTGTTGTAAATTTTAATGATCAGATAAAATGCACAGAATTTAATTCAAATCAGACACAATAACACAGCAGATACCCTGGGAAAACCCTCCTCTTGAGGGAGAAAAACCCAGCCACAAAATAACACTTATATATTGAATCTCAATAAGGAGAGAGTCCTTTTACAATAGGCCAATCTGAAGGCCGAATATAAGCATCAACAGATGACCCAAGCACAGATTTTATCTCCTATAATCTGCTAACACAGAATTGCCTTCTTTAACAATATCACTCTGCTCATACAAAGAACTCGCACTGCTCCAAGATGAATTCGCACATGAGAGAATAAATGAATCGAACTTGATTTGTAACTTAATGATCACAATGAGAAAGCGAACTCTTATTTATACGTCTTGAAGAGTCGCCACCTTATATTTAATACAAGTCGGCCAATGATGATAATATATCTTCTTTCAAATAGATGCATCCAATCGCGCCAAGAGAGGAGGTCGGCCTTAACACAAGGGACGTGTTATTTCATTTAATATTTATTGCTTAATAAATACAAGTCTCTTCATAAGAATCGCACCTCTTGAACTCGAATAAATTAAATAGCATAATGCTATCATTTAATTTATTAGCAAAAGAAGATCGCTGGAAGTTACTTCTGACGCTGCATGATATTATTAACACGTGTGACCTTTCTTTTACATTATCTTATTTTAGTTACTATATTTAATATTTGTGAATCTTATCAAGTGGTATTAGAGCTATGATTTGGGCAAAGGCAAAGACAAAACCCTAATTTTTGAATATTAACCTATATTTCACAAACGGTTGTGAATTGTTTTCAATTTTTTTTATTGAAGTTTTAGAATCAAATAAGGAAGCTACAAGTCAAATTTCAACTATTGATCATCAATATTGAGCAAGTTATTGGAATTTAGTGTTTTTCATAAATTCTCTCTATTAGCCACAATTCACATAAAATTTTCAATTTATTAACATTTTTGGAAAGCTTGCCAAAATTCATTAGGGGTTCTATTATTTGTATTTTTGTAGTTGGTGTCAATATCATTATAAAATGATTAGGTCAAAATTTGGTCAATGATATGTGGTAAAAAGGTGATCTATTATAACTTTTTTTTAGAAACCCTAGTTTCATGGTAGTGGCTAAGAAAGAAGATATCAATGAAATACTCAAAGAAATAGGTTGTATCTTGCATCATATGGCCAGTCAAGTTAATCCACCTCCTATGGAGAATGAGGAAGAAGAAGAGGAAGAAGAAAAAGTAGGAGGATGCAAAGGAGGAGGAGGAGAAGGAGGAGGAGGAGGAGGAGATGAATTGAAGAAGGATATAGGTACTCACATTTTAGCTCCAAGGAAGGAAGATTCAATATTTAATTTTATGGATGCATTCGAAAGGCAAAAGATATTGTTATTGTAAACTCTAACAACAAGTATAACTTCATTTGCATGGACTTGCCAAGCAACTATAGTCACAAGCAAAGAAAATCAAGGACAATCAAATAGAGGGTAAGGATATTCAAATTCTCTTAGATTTGAAGCTTATTAGAATTATATTAAATGATTATTAAAAAACAAGGCTTACTTTTGTAATAAAGTCACCTTAATGACTTATGTGAGTTTACTATTTTTAGTTTCATCCTCCAAACTCTATATAAGGAGGTGTTTGTCAATGTAATCTTTTTACCCTGATAACTAATAGAATATTAAAATATCATGGCCTTTTCGTTTTATGACATGGTATCAAAGTAGGGGGTCACATAGTTTTATAGTGTAATGCAGCAAGGATTTGAAGATCAAATCACAATTTTTTTTCAAGTTTGCTAATAATCACAACCAGAAGTGAAGAAGGGAAATCACCAAAAGTAAAGAAAGGAAATTTTTGGGTTCTTTATGCAAATTGTAGACAAGTATTAATCAAAATTGTGGGTTCATTTTGTTGGTCAGCGAAATCATGAGGGATTTTACGACAGATTTTTCAAGTAGTTTGGTGCAGATTTTTCCTTTGCAAATTGTGCTGATTTTTTTCCTAAAAATTGAGTGACCATTTTTTTGGGAGCACACAACCAAGGGAAATTGTGAGATAAAAAATAACAAAAATTGCAAAACTTTTTTTAGATTTTGTGGGTTTTATGATGGTGAAAATTAGAAAATTGTGGGTTTGAATTGTGCATTGTAAAAATTAGTAACCATGATTGGTTTTTTAGATGTTGTGCTGAGTTTCGAAAGCTGTGACATGTTTTTTTGTTGTTCTTTTATGTAGAAATGTGACGCACAACAACTAGGCATTTTAGATTCGTGACTAGTTTTCTATGCCTCGTTTTGGCGGATTTTTGTGGATGATTTTTTGGCAAAAAATAAAACAAAATTTGTATCGAATTTTCATCATATATATGAGCTGCTCTTTGCTTGCGATTAGGGCATATGTAATTTGCAACTAGGGTTTTGGGCTAAGTTACCGGGTTCGCCCCTGGAGGTCCTGGGTTCGATATGGGTACGGAATTCGGGTTTGGTTCGTCAAAATTCGCTGTGGGTCCGGAAAAGAGCCTGTGGGTTCGACCAGGGTTCAGACCTATGACTGTGGGTCCGACTAGGGTTTGAATTTTTTGAACCTGGTTCGAACCTGGGCAGAATTTCGTGCCCAGGCAGACTTTCAAATGCGTTTTTGCATTTTTTTATTATGTTTTTGACTCTTTGTTGTCTCAGAAAGCTAAGGCAGGATGTGTTGATGTCAAAACAACATTGGGATAATAGCAGGAAATCAGAGATGCAGCTTGCTCAGATCAATAGAAACTCAGAAATCAAAACACACACTGAATAACAATATTAGGAGCATAGAGACAGTTAGAAGGGTGACAAGGATCAACTGATAGAAAGGAAATAGGATCTGAGATTACCTTCTGGGAAAATAATAAATAACTTCTATCAAACATAAATATGAGAATTAGTAATTTGAGGATCAGACACTTATGGCAGTCTAACAGTCATAACCATTTGGAAGAAGAACTATCCTTAATTTGATATTTATAAGCTACAGTGCAAAAGCGTGATTATTTGGCCATAAGAAGCCTCTGTTCCCTTGTACAAATCAAAGGACACGATGGGGATGGCAGAGGGACCTACAAAGGCATTTCCCTTTTTTGATGACCCATATGATTCAGATTGATCAATGATCAATAATTATTAATGGCTGATTGTAAACACTTGACATTTTTATGTTTGAAGTTTGAACTTTAATTTATAATTCTACATAATGACATTTGAGTATAAAGTGGTGATGTATTTTTGCTATGTTATTTGACTATTAATATGGTGGTGTATTCTGAACTTAATTACTGCTGCAAATATGTATATATTTCTGATTTTTATATGTTTTTGTATTACGAACCCAAAACGAACCCAACCCCAAATTTTTTTTTCTTGAACCGGCGAACCGGGTTCTCGAACCCAAAACCAAACCAGTAACTTAGGTTTTGGGTGATATTTTTCATTTTCTGCAATGCTCACTAGGGTTTCCAAACTAATGCGTAGGTGCCTAGGGTTTGCAATTCACCGGTTTAGACCTGGGTTCAAAGAAGATATGCTTTGAAGCTTGAGCTTTGGTGAAGTATTTACTATCGTAAGTGGTTGTAGCTCTAGCCATGGCTAGTGTGGCTTCTTTTGTGCTTAATAATAGTCCTCACCCAATGTTGAGTTGTATTCTAGGAGTTATTACTGTTAGAAAAGTCTTGCTTCTCATGTCTATCTAGATGATATTTAGAGTTGGGCAATCATGGAGTACGGACATTGGAATTGTGGAGCTTTTTCTATGCTTAAGGTAGGTAGACAATGTGTAGGAGGCAATATCATTGATGAATTAGATGATAAAGATACACTTTGTCAACATGTTGAAGATCCTCTAAATGCATTGCCAGGAGAGCTTGAAAATATTACTATGCCAAGATGAATGATGAATTGCAAACATTTTAAGAAGTTCACACTTTGAAGAAAGGAAGGAATCCAGTATAGATAAAGCCCAAAATGAATGGTTGAGTAGTTTGCTTGGGAGTTTGTGGATCTTAGGGGTCATACCCTAGGGTTATGAGACAACTTGATGGAGCTTTGTGAGTGTAGCTTAGCATGGAATGTTGTCCAATGGTTTGGTAGATCAGCGATTTAGGAATTTAGGGAGGTGGTAATCAGGGAACTTGGGAATTTAGCTCGGGAGCTACACCTTTACGAGGGTTTGAGGTAGCTTGATGAAGTTCTACTTGGTGTATAGTTTGTTTTCAAAGTAAAGCTTTTGAAGAATGGTGAGTTCATTGTTTAGGGTGTTTTTGGTTTGATACTTATGTTAGTTTGCTTTGGTTTTTAGTGTAGTAAGCCTTAAGAGGGGGTCTTAGAATAATATTAAATGATTATTAGAAGATAAGGCTTACTTTTGTAATAAAATCACCTCAGTGACTTAAGTGAGTTTACTATTTTTCGTTTCATCCTCCAAACTCTATATAAGGTTTTCGTCAATGTAATTTTTTTATCTTGATATTTAATAGAATATTAAAATACCGTCACCTATTCATTTTTACAATGATGCTCTCTATGGATAAACATGTTTTGCATTCAAATTTTTATGCTTTGGATGTGGATGGGTTGGATACCATTCTTGGATATACTTAGTCAGAATATTTTGTGATAATTAACATAATATGCAAAAGATGCTCATGAAACTTTGGTATAGAAAGAAAAAAGTTACATTGTAGTATAGTACACATAATAGAGACCAAAAGAAAGTCAAGGTAGAGCAAGTGTAGCAAACAAGAGGACAAACAAGAGGAGCAAGATGTAAAGAAAAAAGATGTGAATATTTCCATTCATGAGCCAACAAGACAAGTGGCAGCAAATGGTGAAGAGTCAATGAAGGTTCTAGAGATAGAAAAGGGTGCAATATAGAGACATCCACATCATTGTGAGATGCAAGAATCATGTAGGTATGATGTTACATGGAATGAACAAGCCAATTACCATGAATCTACATGGAATGAAAGGAACAATTTCATTAATTAGTGACATCACATAAGTAATAACTATTTGGGGCAAAAAAGGATGTCACTATGGCAAAGAATGCAATTAGATGGGCACAACAAATTGGGGATCAATGATGGGAACTAGGTACCATCAAGCAAAAACCAGTATGAAGATCACTAATGGGTGGTTGGACAAAATAGCATGGTATGTTGGTAATGATTTGTAGTGGTCTAACTATTTAGCTTCTTTTGATGTTTCGGATGTGAAACTTGTCAAGGATGGATGGCATGTTATGGTACTTCGGGATATGATCTTTTAATGTATATAGGTTGATGGAGATGCCAATATGTGGTACACATCCCTTAAGTTAGTTATATTGGGTCATGTGAACAACTGTTGTAATTAATTATATTAGGTAATGAGTAGGCCTACATGGGTTTAGTGGTTTATTTCTCCATTATGTCATTAGGAGGAGGTCTATATAAAAGAGGTCAATATCATTGTATGGATATGTGAAGTGTATGTTATTTGTTTGGGAGCTCCTAGAGATGTGTGTTGATGATTACAGCGTCGGGCGATATCTTCCAGCCACGACATTGAGGCTAAATTTAATGTAGCCTGAACAACTATTAAATTTATATGAGATCGATATTAATGAAGAGGCGCTTCATTAATCAATATTTAATTATTGTTATTATGGCCGACATCTTGTAGCCGCAATTTCTTGAAGGGACATGATCTTTGGAGGCCGACTTCATATGTCAAGGAGACACGTTTATTGGTGATAGCCGACATGAAGATTGGAGAGATGCGTCTCTTCCTTCTTATATGTATATATAATTGATGCTTATTCATTGTATCACATTCATTCATATCCATCATAGTTCGAGTTCTAGATAAGTGCGAATTCTTCAAGTTCAGATCGAAGCTTTGTAGAAGGCTGAGTTTATCATCAACAAAGGCATCATATTGTTTCTGTGTTAGCATCAGATTGTGGTGTCATTACTTGGCCTCATAATTGGCCTCATTGTAAAGGAGACTATTGTTTATCATTCAATATATAAGTGATATATTGTTGCTGGGTTTTTCTCCCTCAAGAGGAGGGTTTTCCCAGGGTATATGTTGTGTTATTGTGTCGGATTTTTGAATTAAATTTCTGAGTTTTATATCTGATCACAAACTTAACATGGTATTAGAGCGGGTATAAGAAAGATCGTGATCAGATTTCTTCAAGCAGCATTATCCTCCATTCTTATTCTCATATTTGATTGCATCTATCTTATCGTCAAGATGGTGAACGAGCTGAAGATTGAAGATAGACTTGAGGGCGCTTCAAACTTCACATCTTGGAAGTTTAGAGTCATGCTTGCTTTGGAAGAAAATGAGTTAGTTGAGTTCGTGGAGGGCGAAGTTTCCGAACCTACCGATGAGAATGAGAAGCCACAATGGAAGAAAAATGGCACTAAGGTGAAAAAGATTTTGGTTGATTTCGTGAAAGATCACATTGTGCCAATCATCTCCAAGTTGAAGACAACAAGAGATATGTTCAAGACTTTAGAGGAGATGTATGAGATCAACAACACAAGTCGAGCTCTTGCATTAAAGCAACAACTTCATCATATCAAGATGGCGAAAGAAGAATCCGTCATCTCATATTTCATGAAGATTTCCGAGTTGAGATATCAGCTCTCTACCATTGGGCATATTGTTGATAACAAGTATTTGACCATGTTGGCTCTTAATGGTCTTCCTCCATCTTGGGAGTCATTCATTCAAGGAATTAGTGCGAGATCAAAACTTCCTAAGTTTGATCGGTTGAGAGCAGATTGTATTCAAGAAGAATCAAGGTTGGCTGCGAGAGGTATTGGTCAAAGCTCTACAAATGAAGACATTCATGTTCTTGCCGTTCAATCCTTGAAGAAGAAAGGAAAAGAAGGAAAGAAAGGGTACTTCAAGAGAAATAGAGATAAAGGGTCAGATGGTGCCCCTGCATTTAAGAAGAAGGACCTATCTCGCATTCAATGTTTTAGATGTGACAAGTTTGGTCACTATGCAAAGGATTGCCCCACCAGGCCTAAGCAACAGGTTTCAATTGCAGATGTGGGCGAGATCTCTCTGTAGAAGGATTCAAGTGAATTCTATTCTATTCTGCTTTGTCAAGCAATGTGCCTACTGACATCAATACTTGGTTGATTGATAGTGGTGCCTCTTGCTACATCACCAGATTTAGAGAGCATCTATCTGATTTGGTGGAGAGAGATTCTAGTGTTCAAGTCATTATTGGTGATGATGCCATTTACTCTGTGAAGGGTGTTGGGACCTCCTCTCTTCACTTGGATTCTAGCATTTCCTTACAGTTGAGCGATGTTCTATTTGTTCCGGGTATCAAGCGAAACCTTGTCTCTATCTCAGCCTTGGAGGACAAGGGGTACCAAGTTGCATTCTCAGAAGGTAAAGTTCTTGCATGGCCAAAGAACTCAAGTATCAAGACTGCTCGGGTGATTGGAGTTCGTCATGAGTGTCTCTACAGAATTTGCACTCGTCCACTTCAGGGTTTGTTGCATGATTCTTCAAGTTCGTGTGAACTTTGGCATAGAAGACTTGCTCACCTTCACTTTTGAGCACTATCAACCATGGAGAAGATGGTCACGGGCCTTCCTAAATTCAATCAGGAGCATGAAGGCACTTGCAGAGGTTGCGCATTGGGTAAGAATACTAAAGGTCCATTTCATAGTAGTGAAAGTAGATCCAAATGTATTCTAGATCTTATTCATTCTGATTTATGTGGTCCAATGTCTGTTGCTTCTTTGAGTGGTTTCTTGTATTACATTATTTTTATTGATGACTACTCTAGAAAGACTTGGATTTATTTCTTGAAATCTAAAGAATTTGAGGAAGTACTTGGGAGGTTCAAAGAGTTTAAAGCTCAGGTAGAGAACTTATCCGGAAAGAGGATCAAAGTTTTGAGATCCGACAATGGAGGAGAGTACATCTCTGGAAGCTTCCGTAACTTTTTTATTGAAGCAGGGATTAAGAGGGAGTTATGTGTCCCTTACAATCCTCAACAGAACGGTGTTGTAGAAAGGAAGAACAAATCTATTGTAGAAGCAGCTAGAGCCATGATTCATGATCAAGTTCTGCAAACCTTCCTTTGGGCTAAAGCATCTATTACAGCTGTTTATGTTTAGAATAGAAGCCCTCACCGCATTTTGGAAAACATAACTCCCGAAGAAGCTTTCATAGGAGTGAAGCCGAAAGTAAGTCATTTGAGAATCTTTGGTTGTCCAGTGTATGTTCATGTACCCAAAGATAAAGGGACAAAGTTGGAACCGTCTGGAAAGAAGGGAATATTTGTGGGCTACAGTGAATCTTCAAAAGCCTACAGAGTGTACATTCCAGGTCAAAAATTGATTGAGATCAGCAGGGATGTTACATTTGAAGATGTTGCATTCAAGAGGTCTAAGGGCATCCACATGGAGATGGACAATGAAGACCAAGAGTCGCCTCAGGATATGGAAGTTGACCATACTCCTGAGATTTAGAGGGAGGCTATTGATCCTAAAGAAGATGATGATCTAGTTGAGCCTTTGGAACCTACTGATGGGCCTACAGACATTGTGATTGGTTGTAAGAGACCTCTTTGGGCCAAACAAACAATGCAGGAGGCAGAAAGGTTTGTAGCCTCGAGAGGAACTTTCAGAGAAAGCAAGAGACCTCATAAGTTTTCAAGCTATGTTGCTTTGATGAGTCAAATCATTGAGTCAGAGCCTTCTAGTGTTGAAGAAGCTACTAGTCAACAAGTATGGAAAGATGCTATGGCTGAGGAGTATCAATCCATCCTCAAGAATGATGTTTGGGACATCGTACCTAGACCTGAAGGTAAATCTGTTGTATCTTCTAAGTGGCTCTTCAAGATCAAGCATGTGGCTGATGGGAGCATCGAGAAGTACAAGGCTAGGTTTGTGGCTAGAGTATTCTCTCAGAAAGAGGGAATAGACCATGAGGAGACCTTTGCTCCAGTTGCTCGTTATACATCTGTTAGGACCATCATTGCCATTGCAACATCTAATGGATGGAAGATACACCACATGTACGTGAAGACAACATTTCTAAATGGTGTGATCGAGGAAGAGGTATATATGGAGCAACTTGATGGCTTTGAGGTTCATGGGAAAGAGTCTCATGTTTGCAGGCTGAAGAAGGCTTTATACGGCCTTAAGCAGGCTCCTCGTGCTTGGTACGAAAGAATTGATCGATACCTAATGAGCTTGGGCTTCTCCAAGAATGATGCTGTTTCAAACCTATACTTCAAGGTAATTAATGGCGAAGCATTAATCTTGGTTCGCTATGTTGATGATTTGATTCTTACTGGAGAAGATCACCTCATTATCAAATGCAAGGAGGAGTTAGCTTCTGAATTTGAAATGAAGGATCTTGGTCTCATGCACTACTTCCTTGGTTTAGAAGTATGACAAAAGCCAGATGAAATCATTCTGAGTCAAGGGAAGTATATTATTGACATTCTGAAGAGATTTGGTATGATGGATTGCAAATCCATGTCCACACCTATGGAGACAAATTTTCAGAAGCTTAAGGAGGCTGCAACTAGTTTAGATCTGGTGGATCCTACTATGTACAAGCAGTTGATTGGATCGTTGATGTATTTAGTCAATACAAGACCGGATATTTGCTACGCATTGAGTGCACTTAGTCAGTTCATGTGTGAACCGAGGCAAATACATCTAGTTGCAACAAAGCATATCCTGAGATACTTGCGTGGCACAATTGTATATGGCTTGAGGTATTCTTTTGATGTGGACTTGGAGTTGCATGGATATTCTGATTCTGATTGGACAAGGTGTGTTGCTGATCGGAAGAGCACCTCTGGATGTTGCTTCAGTTTGGGGTTTGTGATGATCTCCTGGTGTAGCAGGAAGCAATCTTCAGTGGCACTAAGCATCGCAGAGGTCGAGTATATTGCAGCTTGTGTGGCAGCTCGAGAAGCAGTGTGGCTTCAGAAGCTCCTTCCAGGATTGTTTGGACAATCGATGGAGCCAACTGTCATTCATTGTGATAATCAAAGCTATGTGAAGCTTTTTGTCAATCCAGTGTTTCATGATAGAACTAAACATGTTGAGATCAAATACCACTATATCAGAGATATGGTATTGAGGGAAGCAATCCAGTTGAAGTATATTAGCACTGATGAGCAAACAACAAACATTCTCACCAAGCCTCTTGCCAGAGTAAAGTTTGTGTACTTTCGAGACAAGCTTGGTATTGTGGAGAATGAAGCCCTAACTGAGAAGGAGTCTCAGTATCAGTGATCTTCTGATTTGCTTTAATGCATTTCTCTTTGTGAGAGAGATTTGAGGTGCAAGCCCTTGTTAATGCATTTCTCTCTGTGAGAGAGATTTGAGGTGAAAGCCCTTGTTTCCACCCTTTGGGAGTAGCCATGGTGGATGTCATGTGTGTGACTCCATGACAACATCACGTGAGAGAGTTCGTGATGATTTTTATTGTACTTATGCTTTTCACCCTTTGGGAGTAGCCATGGTGAACGTCACGATGAGGTGAGGACATCACGTTGAGTGATTTCGTGATGGGCACTTGTGCACATTTACGAGTAGCCATGATGGTTGATATCACGATGAGGTGATATGTTTCTTTTCCACATATGGGAGTAGCCATTGTGGTTAACATCACGATGAGGTGATATGTCTTATACAGCTGGAAGTATCTTCCCTAGCTGAGAGGGAGTGTTGATGATTACAACGTCGGGTGATATCTTCTAGCCACGACATTGAGGCTAAATTTAATGTAGCCTGAACGGCTATTAAATTTATATGAGATTGATATTAATGAAGAGGCGCTTCATTAATTAATATTTAATTATTGTTATTATGGCCGACATCTTCTAGCCGCGATTTCTTGAAGGGACATGATCTTTGGAGGCCGACTTCATATGTTGAGGAGATGCGTTTATTGGTGATAGCTGACATGAAGATTGGAGAGATGCGTCTCTTCCTTCTTATATGTATATATAACTGATGCTTATTCATTGTATCACATTCATTCATATCCATCACAGTTCGAGTTCTAGATAAGTGCGAATTCTTCAAGTTCAGATCGAAGCATTGTAGAAGGCTGAGTTTATCATCAGCAAAGGCATCATATTGTTTCTGTGTTAGCATCAGATTGTGGTGTCATTACTTGGCCTCATAATTGGCCTCATTGTAAAGGAGACTATTGTTTATCATTCAATATATAAGTGATATATTGTTGCTGGGTTTTTCTCCCTCAAGAGGAGGGTTTTCCCAGGGTATATGCTGTGTTATTGTGTCTGATTTTTGAATTAAATTTCTGAGTTTTATATCTGATCACAAAATTTAACAATGTGGAGTGGCTTCTTCCTTGAAGAGTATTGTATGGTGTTGTTATACCATAAGGGTTTATTATATTTTAGCATATATTGATTATTTGATGTGTATTGTACATTATCATGCCAAGAGGCATAACCTATATTGACAACAAGGGGTGGAGGGTAATGACATGATTGTGTTAACAAAAAACTATTCAAAACCAACATTTATATTTAAAATATAAAGGCACCTAAATTTTAAAATAGCTCTAAAGTAAATAAAATAGCTCTATAGTAAAATTAAGCAAAAGACACCCAAATTTTTAAATAAATAATAAATCAAATAACATTGAAGTAAAATATATAACTTTTAAGTAAATTGAAAAAAATGTTATGTGTTCTTTTTATCTGTGTATAATTTAATTTAACAAAACATATATTAAATAAAATCTTTGCCAACCACAAATAATTTTTTCTATAATGAATGATGGTTTTTCAAAAAACTAGAATTAAAAGTTACATAAACTATAGAAAAAATAGAATAGCTTGTTAAATAAAAATAAATTAAATAGTGTAGATAAAATAGAATAATTGTTTAGAAAAAAATAAGATTTATGTTTATGTATGTAGTAAATAAAATAATTTTGAAATAAAATACAATAACTCTTAACTAAATAGAATAACCTTTGGTAAATAAAATAGTTTTTTATCTATCTGTTTACATATGTACTTGTTCACGTGTAACTAGCATAGTTATCTTAAAGATGTTGAGAGATATCAATTTTGAGGTGCCTATATTGAATTGGTTATCAATTTTGAGGCACTTGTCTATCTTAAATAACAAATTTAATATAAGCACCTTGAGATTGATATCTCTTGGCATTTTCTAGATAGATGTATTTAAGATATATATGCTAGTCTTATTGTCATTATTATATATGTGGATCTTACCACACCATCGATAAACAATGTACAGATTTGTTGTGGTTTTGTTAGGATATGTCTTTTTATATAGACAATTTTTGTGTTATTATTTGCAATGGAACTTTGGAGATTTCTAGCAGCTTCACAATGCCTTCTCTTACTCTTATGGGACTTTTTAAGGCATCTCTTCACTCTTCCTTGGAGCTGGGGTCCAAGTGGAGCCTAATATGGAGGTGGATGCAAATCAAGGACCTTCATCTTGTTAACTTGGTATCGTTCTTTTGAAGCAGTTTACTGGTTTGGTTCTTGCTGGTTTATAGGATGGTTTTTTTTTGTGGAGCTGATAAGCTCCTTTTATAGCAGATTATGCTTACGCTTCTATTATTTCTATGCTTTTAGTTTGCTTGGAAGTGGGGCCCTTATAGAATCCACTTTAATCGATCCAAAAAAAAAGGTTGAAGCATTTGTTACTTGAGACTAAGAGGGGAAAAAGGTAAGAAGATTATTGAAAAAGAAACAAGGAAGTGTTTTGATTGTGGGAAGAAATGTGATGATGGATTTGGCTCATCAGTGCTGGAAGTTAGCCACTTGAGGAAATGAAATAACGTTTTCACTATGCAGTGAGGTGTTGCTGTGCAAACTACAATGCAGGTGTGGATTTTCAAGAATTATTACAAGGTTTCTTTGTCCCATGGTGTGCATATGGATTGTGTTAGAATTGTGAGAAACACGAGATGCAGGATCAAACAACGAACAAAAACACCTTTCAAGCAAGAGAGTTGCAAATAATGATTTGCTATATCCTCCACAAGAAAATCTTATAGAATGAATCGCAAGAGATTTCAGGAGATCAAGAGATAATATAATGAGGGTGAGTGCTTTATAGGAGTAAACCCTAAATGATAAAGGGATTAGATCATGACAAGTGTTGTCATCCTGTGTGATGAGACAAAATGATCTAATAAAAGCTCACTCTAGTTAATAGAAAAAAGCACTCCTAAGTTTAGCTTAAGGGCATGAACTGAATTAGCCTAATAATCAACTAAAGATTAATTAATTTTTAGCTAATGAATGATTACTCTAACACCTCCCCTTCAGATAAACTTAGGGAGTAGCTAAAAACCCAAAAAAGTGAATGCATAAAAAGCAAGAATGAATGATGGGTCCCGAAAAACAAGGCTTGATGAGGTACACATGTACAAACAATCTAATCTCTCACAATTGGAGAAAAAGAGAACCTCATGGGAAAAACTCATAGTTGCCAGGAGATTGCTATTGGTACTGGTACGGGAGACTAGTACCGGTATTGATACCTATTTTTAAAAAATAGATGGGGGTACTTGGAGACGCCTTTTTTTTAATATAATTTAATAATTTATAAATTTGCTACATTAAAACTGAAAATATCATAACATTGAGCTTTCAAAACAAGAACATTGGTAAAGTTTAACATTAAATTTAAAGTTTATACACACAAATGTCAAAGAGTCAAAGAGTTCATACTACATATTTGATATTACACATTGAAATTTAGAAATGTCAATTTGTTTTTTAAATGAAAAATTGAGATGTCTCCGATGAGTTTCCGGTATGGGGAAATGCGTCTTGGTATTCGAGATGCGCCACAAGGGTCAAAATCGTGTCTTCATGCAACTATGGAAAAGCTTCTCTTCAAAAGAGAGAAAGGCTAATGAAGGACTGAAAAACCTCCAAAACAATGTCCCAAAAAGAACAGGAACATGAAGAACATTGCACAAGCATGAGGAAGTTGTAGACAATTGCTGAATGATGATTGCTATAGTATTGAAATGAAGAACCTTCTTTGAAACAGATGATGATCAAGATCAAGAAGACAATAATTTGCATGAGTGCTCCCAACGACACTACTCGAATCAGATGAAAAACAAAGGCAAACATTTGGAACTTGAAGATACAAATGGCACATGAATCTGCATGAGTGACCCCAACGACACTACTCAACATGCAAGATGCAAGTCGAACATATAGGTACCAATAGTTTCAAGAATGCTGATCAATTGAAAATGGAAGGTTGTCTCCAAAAAACAGGAATGCAAGAGTGTCCAATGATAATTACTCCATCTCATTGAAATGCATGGGTAACTAGACACTTCATATGCATAGTAGATAGGAACAAAAACTGAATACGTAGATCACTCCAACGTGAAACCAAGGAAGCATTAGCAATAGTACAAAGCCCCCCATAATGCGAAAAAAGGGAGAGCCAAGACAGGTCCACTGAAAGTGTGTCAACAAGAAGTGCATGGAGAACCAAGAACAGTTAAATGTGCACATTAAAGTATTTGCAACTAAAAGAGGGTGTGCAAACAAGGCACACACGCATGAGACAAGAATCTCTAGGATTCAATGCTATTGTGGAGGAGCACTCACTTGACAAAGGTGTGATGGCAAAGAAAAGGCACTCACAACTCATCCATGGCACTTTATAACATAGTGCAAGTACAAAAGGCAGGATGTGTGGAAATCCCCAAAAAGCCTACACTAGAATGACACTTTATCTCAGTGCATCTACAAAAGAAAAATTGCATGCAAAAGATGCTCAAAATGCCCAAATAGTACAAAAAGCTGGAAATACATGTAGAATAGCCTAAAACAAAATTCTGAAACTCTCTATGCTACCACTTCTTCAGTGGGTTGAGTAATCAAACCAAGTGCACGAAAGTAAATCATCCGCTTATTCAGCAAGAAGTACAATAAAGTAAATAACGCTTGGCGGCAAACCGACCAATCACACAAGTCCTCCACTTGTTCAACGGGCATAATAAGAAAGCAAATAAAGAACTCGACCACTTATTCAACAGGAGTAGCAAGTAACATAAAGGAAAGCTCAACAGCTTGTTCAGGGGGCATAACAAGAAAGCAAATAAAGAACTCGACCACTTATTCAGCAGGAGTAGCAAGTAACATAAAGGAAAGCTCAACCACTTATTTAGCGGGATCTCCACTTGTTTAGTGGGGTGAGTATCAAAGACAAATACAGGAGCATTCACCTATGGTACCACCAATGGTGTTATATTAAGCTCATCATAAAATATATCAGTCCATCATATGCTGCTGTTATGGAATGAAAATGATAGAAATATGAAGTATAAACTCCCCCAAGAGGCTATAATGAAAGTATGAGAGCACCCCCCACAAAACATAACAATAATGCCTTAGTGAAAGGTTCTCTAGAGGTCAATGGAAGGTCAAACAAGCTGCTGATACAGGTCTGATACACAGGACAGCAGACTAATATGCACAAACAGCAAGCTTAAATCACCAACCAGCTATCATAAATTGAGCACAACTTCTCCATTACTCAGTAGAAAAACTCCACATCACTTGCAAAGGTCAAAGCAAGGCTAGGCGTCCAATATGAGCTTGAAAGCAGCCCTCAACAAGTCTAATCAGCATCAATCAACTCCAAAACACCTCCCAACAAGGATGTACGACCTCCCTAGGTGGGCGACCAGCAAGAAGAAATCCAACTCTCAATCAAGAAATCCTGAAACTTGAGCAAAGGGGTGCCCAAGTGCAAGGAAGACAATAAACCAACACCCACAATAAGATATCCAGCTCTCCGTTCAGCATGAATGAAAAGGTGATCAGCTGGGCTACAGAAAGGGCACAAATCAGCAACACCCAAAACTGAAAACTCACTCCAAAAAGCCCCTACAACGCTGCAAACCAATACTCCACACCAAAATATATCTAGAAAACATCATAACAAGCAAAAACTGAAAGAACCAAAGAAGCCATCACCATTATGTGCTCAACTATAACCCTTGTAATGGAGCTACACCACTATTCAGCTAGGAGATATCTTGCAACCTCGAAACTGAAGTTGACTTAGAGGGATTTCGTCCTCAAAAGCCCAAGGAGTTCTCTCTGCATTCCAGCAACACTTCGTTACCATAAGTTAGCATAACCAAATGAGAGCAAATGAGGGAGTATATATAACACTTTGAGACCCAAAAATTTGATAACATTTTCCCTCCAAAAGGGGATGCCACACTTGGGGAGAAAATAAGCTTTATTAAAAATTCACTTAAAACCTTCATTTTGGCATCCACTATTCTCATGCATCAAATTTGTTTTTTAAAAACAACTCAAGTTGTCAAATGCTAGGCGTGGGGGGGGGGGAGAGGGACCAAGGGGCCTTTTTGACTTTATGAAATTAACTTAAGTTGCAAATATTTCCTTTTTCAAACTCCAAGACTGTTGGAAGTACAAACTACCAAAAGTAACAAGATACCAACAATTGAAGTTGCCACCATTGCCAAAAATAAAAACCTTGCACTAAATTGCTACCAGGACCACTGGCAGAAATAGCACTTACTAAAATTAGCATACTGCTAAAAATAGTAAGTGTGTCCAAACTCAAAATAGGCACATTCCAAGATGCAACTGAGACTTACTAAAAATAGTAAGTACTAAAAACAAACACTGCTAAAAATAGCAGACTGCCCACCAAAGATCTCAAAAAACCTAGAAAGACCCAGAAAAATCTTTGGAAAACTCTTGCAACATCCTCCTGAAAAGTAGATGAAAAACCTCCAAGAATCTTGGAAACCCTAGAAACGTCTTCCAGTAGCCTATAGGGCTCCAGAAATAGGCTAACGGTCACTGGAAAGCTTAGGACCAAAAAAGGGACATTACAGATACAACTTTAGATATGGGTATGATATCTAGAATAGCAACAAAATCTTTCTCGGGATTGACTTAGCAAACCAAAAGATAAATATATTTTAAATCAATTGGGAAAAGCTTGGAAAAAAAAAATTGTAAAATTAATAAAAATATAGAAATAAAGCTTTACTTTTTTTTTCATGTCAAATTCAGATTAAATTGCGAGTTTTTGCCAATGATTTGTGCCTGAGTACAAAGAAAAATCAAATCAGATTGCTAGATCTATCGAGTGCAAACTACTCATGAGTAATTGCAATTTTATTTGTAGAGTTTTGTTACATTGGTACCCAAAATGGAAAATTTTAGGAGATTTTGGATGCATTACACGTATGATACAACATAAACCAAAATAAAAAGATGTGTCTCCAAGGTAAGGTGTTGTTGGGTACCGAAATTGCTGCTCATAGTTCTAGAGAGATCAATTGACTTCAAGGCCAGGGAGATGTCAATCTTGAAATTGGATAAATGGCTTGTCAACAAAGAGTGAGGGATAATAGGCCAATTGTTGAGAGTGGGTAAACTCCCTTTCATTTTGGGTTTACCTAGACCTAGGACGACATTCCTAGAGGTAATCTAAATAAAGTTTTTATTACAATTAAAGACGTATATGATAAACAAATTGTTGTAGTACCCAAATGCAAGTTTTGGTCCCAAACTTTTTTCAGTAGACCAAAATTGACCTATTGCTACAACCTCTTTTAAGCTGATGCAAATATGCAAAACATGATTCTGTTAAAATAAATAATTTCAAGGTTTGCTTTAGATGTTTCCCTAGGTATACAATAATCATGAAATACATAAAAACTAACCATCTACTCCTAATTTATTGATTAAAGATTTTTTTTTTGTTAAGCATACAGAGGGTCAGAGTTTTTAGGACTAGTGCCTTATAGGGTTTTATAGAGACATTCAACCATCAAAACAACAGGCATAAATAACAATAGAGATATGATATTCAACAATCCGGTCTACTTTACAATCCTTCTCCAAATTTATAGACATTTTCATTTAACAAGAAAAAGACCATCAAAAACTACAATTTGCAATACATTAAAGTGTTGTGACACTTATCAAATTCTGGTTACAATTGCACCAACAACTATGGTGAGTGAAAATTTCAAGCAAAATAAATTCTATCACACTTCCCTACTTAGCAATCTCCCAAAATGCCCACAACTAGCCAAGGAGACACTTGATTCAAAATATCTGCTTCAAACAACTACCTCATTGTGACTTCTAAAATGAAATGCTCAAATGGTGAATGGATGTGCCTATTTTGAAACCTTAAAGTGGTCTCAACATTGTGTTTGTGTGAAAATAGAGATTGACCAACCCTTGAAAGAACAATAGCTTAGGATTTTATATCCCTTTAGTAAGTGACACCAAAGGGCCAAAGTGCAAAATAGGCTCAAAATCACCAAATGTCTGGTTGCGAGAAATCTTGGGGGTCCACAAATTTTAGGAATTGCAGGGGTTGCCCATACCTCTTGCACATCCTTTGCAATCCATGCATGAGAATGCATCAAAACACAATCACTCTACTGTGTGAAACATTGGAGAACACCCCTCTGATATGTAAATTGCCCTTTTATTAATGGTACCTCTTGTCTTGTGACATGTTAGGGTATGGTCTAACAAACAAAACTTGAAGAGAGATTCATTGGAAAACTAGCGCCGTTATGCTTTGTAGTTGAGGGATCCAATGGGGCGAGAAAGTAGGTGGGAGAAGCACACCAAGTCGAGAGTTTTTGGGCATTCTAGGTGCATGGCAAAGTTTTGGGCCTTGGAGGAACCAAGAAACATGTGCAAAGTTGCATGAAAGGTACGAAAGTTTGAGAGAAGGAATGGGGTTGAAAAGGAAAGAGTTGAGGAGTTGGAAGGAAATGGGATAATGGAACAAGGTGCAAGGGTGTGTGGAAGTCTCAAAAGTCATGGAGGCTTGTAGGGTTTGGAGGTTTGAGAGGATTAGGGACATGAGGATGAAAGGGAAAGAGTTGGGGGGCTGTGGGGGGAAAGTGGGGATTTCACACAAGTGCAAAGGTGACTAGTTGCTCTGAAAGCTTGGAGTCCAAAGGAAATGGATGTTGGGGCTTGGGACTTGGAAGGGAGTGGTGTTGGAATAAGTTTGTCATTGATGTCAAGGTTGAGTTGTGTGCTTAAGTGCTTGTGTTGCCTGCTTCCTTGACCTGCTTGAGCTACCTAGTTGTGTGCTTGAGTAGCTTGAGCTTCTTGGTTGTCTGCTTCACCTACTTGCCAGCTTGCTTGTCTTCTTATCAGCTTTATTTTTCCATGTCAGCTATTCTATTTTAGCATAAGTGTCAGGTTGAAAAGTCTTTTCATGGTCTATATCCTATGGCTACGTGGCAAGGCATACTCATGGTATTAAAGTTTTATGGGGATGGATTAGTTTTATGTGGGGGTCGATAAAAGACAAAGAGATTGTGTTTGTTCCTTTATCCCTGTCATCAATATGTGACAAACTCTATAGTCTTGTTTGTGTAATGACCAGATTTTGTCTTCATGGCACATAAAGGTATTCTTTCTTTGGCACATATCTGGTCTTAAGTTCTCTGTTTTGAAGTTGGGCTTTTATTGAGAAGTTCATGAGCTGTATGGGTATGCTGCAAAGAGGCATTTTTCAGAAACTACATGTGGATAACCATGAAGTTGTGCTCCTTATTTTATTCGCCAGACTTATTTTATGGTTCGCGATGTATTTTGGTGAAATGCTTATTGGTGTTTAATTTCAAGCGGCTTCTCTCTTCTGAATTTTATAGGAAGGCATTTAAAGGTATCGGGTTCATTTTTTGATGACTTCAGACGTTATGGGCGGCTACAAGAGTTAAATTTCATTGACACCAATTTGAGCTTGGAACGATAATATTTTCTTTGGCCTTTTTTAATGTATGTCAAAATTTATTGGAAGAGCAAATATTTCTTAGAGGAGGCTGTATCTATTTTGAATGGTGCTTAAATTTATTTTATTTTATTTTTGGCACGATTTATTTATTGAGATGGCTCTTCTATTTAAAAGACAGCTTCAGAATTTCAAATTTACTAATGTGTAGAGGTTATTGGTGTGACGGTTTATGAGGACATGGACTTTAGAGGAGGTCTTAGATTTGTTTTAAAAATCTTTGAAATTGACGACACATACAAATTAGTGAAATAGTGGAAATTTTTCTTTTCTCAAAATATCGAACTATGCTAAAGACATGTATGAGAAAAAGGTTTGAATCTGTGGCAGACGTGCATTTCAATAGAGGATTCCTTGTAACGCCTTTGTCAATATAGGCGTTTCTTTTTGAGATAACAATTGTAATAATTTGAGGATGTGTTCAATGAACAAAAGATTTTATGATGATTTTAACTATGCCTTCAACATCTTTATGGTTTGGCGACTTCATACATGCTAAAAATGGGATGTGATAGTGGATGTTTCTTGCAACGATAAGCTATAGGTTTATTTGGAGCTCTGTTACATTATTCATTTTTTTTTGGTGTGATGGCCTTAGACTTTAATGTTTTCAGCATTTTCTATTGAGGGCGGCTAAACCTCATGTGTCATGGTTGTGAGAATTTAAAAGCTTTAAATGTATGAGGATATCGGTTTTTGAAATTGCAGACGGCTTCAGACTTAGTATATGCTTTGTATTTCCTTCTAGGTGGCTTATTATATAACGTTCTTGTCAATGCCTTATTATTTTGTGTCAACTATGCTAAGAGAGTGGTATTGTTTTTGACGGAAATAATTAAAGAGGAGCCCACGTTTCTTTCTGGAGGTGGCAAGGAGTAGTGGATGAGATACGCTTAGCTTCATCCATGCGATGAAGGATGTTAAGAAAAGTGTTTTGAGTGTGGTGTTTTCCTTTTTGAAGGATGGTTCGACATCGACCTGGTATAAGAGGAGCGTATAAAGGAGTTGGGACTTATTGTTGAGTGTTTGCTTGCCTTAGTGGCATCTTGAAATTTTCTGTGATATCATTTTTTTTGTGGGTGTGCATCTGATTGAAGCTGGGTCTTTTATTTGTTTATGACTCCTTTATAATTATCTTTGCATATTGGGAAGTTGGAGACGGCCTTTTTGAAGACGCTTTGAAGAATATGGAAGACTTTCTTGTAATGTCGGAGAGTGACTCAAGTCTGAGTTTTTGATATGAAACGGCTTCATTCTTGTATTGGTTTCAAATGCAGGGATCTTGTTTTTCAAGTGAAATCAGACAATTCATCATGTTCAAAATATGAGGGTAATGAATTAAGTCTTTGTGGTGGATGTGCTAAATCTGGAAGTGTTTTTTGCCTTCATGCGGTTTGATGGGGATGGCTCTGAAAGATATATATATTTTTGGCATTGAATTTATTTCAGCTGTGTGATGTAATGCTAATGCTATGAGCTGCTTGTATCGTGCCTCTGGTATCTAAAGTGAGGTCTGGTATCTACTATGTATGAAGATGATCTTAATGTGGAAGGATTAAGGTCTGGTGGTCTAATAAGTGATTTCTTGTGCCAACATAAGTGGTTCAGTGCAGTGCATAACGAATTTTGAAAATAGATTTGCAAAGTTCATTATTCGAGGTGCTAATATTTCTATTACCTGAGTGTACTTTGAATGTCTGTTCTTGAGTTTGTGTTCACCTTGAAGGAGATTTCAGTTTGTGTGGGAGTGCAGTTTAGTAAGTGATTTTGGGTGTGCATGACAAGGGGCATGGTAGTTCAGGTTTTTGTTTTTAGACAGAGTGTATGGTTGAGAGCCTCACAATACATGTGAAGGCATTGCTTGAAATAGTGGTTCTTAGATTTGTATTTGAAGTTTGGAGTTGGTGCTTTAGCCACTGGAGTTGGTGCTTCGGTGTTTTCAGAGTTGGTGCTCTCGGTGGGTTGGTGCTCACTAAATGTAGTCTGGAGTTGGTGCTTCGGTGTATTCGGAGTTGGTGCTCTCGACGGGTTGGTGCTCACTATATGTAATCAGGGTTGGTGCCCTTTGGAGATAAATAAAAACAATATTTTGCCGTGGTTTTTCACTCGAAAGGGTTTTCCACGTAATCCTGGTGTTTATCTTGTTAATGGTGTTTGATGATGCTCTTAATGTTTTGATTTCTGATTTACTTGATTAATCTGGTTTGAAGTTTTAAAAAGTTTTGAAATACTGATTCACCCCCCCCTCTTAGTATTTCTTATGTGCTCTTCAAGTGGGAACCTAGAGATGGTACCTTGAGGTTTGGGATCTTGGAGGGAAATGGAACTCCGAGATGTGGGTGAAGGGTTTGGTGTTTTAGGGAAACCTAAAATCTTCAAACATTTGGGGTCCAAGAATTGAAAAGGTGTTGGGAAAGGGAAGAAAGTGGGGATTAGGGAGCTTGGGGCAAAAGAGACTAAGGGTCTTAGGGTTTTGAGGTTCTAGGGAAGTCCAAAACTTTGACATGAAGAGGACAAAGTGTAAAAGATGTCGAGTTTTAGGGTTTTGGAGGAACCTCGACACCTAGTGCGAAGGTGCCAAAGTTCTCTAAAAGCTCGAGAAAGGAGACAAAGAGCTCCCAAACACCAAAACACACATGCACAACTCAAATTTTCTCACACAACCACCTCCATAATGAACAATTCCAATTACAAATTAATAATATGACCCCTAGAAATATTAAACCTAAGTTTAAACACATCTTTCACTCGGCAAGGATTCAAATAATTGAAGGAATGAGGGTACTAGGGATAGGTTCCAGTGTCTTTGTAAAGTCAAAAAATCTGAGAAGGCCTAAAATTACTTAGTGACGAGCCATAGTACAAGGCATTGACCACAACTGTACCTGTTGTCACATGAAATTACACCCTGTTGAACATGGGGTTCAACATTCCAATGACACAATGAAAATGATCTCAAGGTGTGGGACCTTACTAAACGAGGTCAAATATTCGGGGAAGACCGACTTCCTGTTCTAATATAAGTGCAAATGTGTCAGTCCAACCCAACACATAGAATCCTACCTCTAACCCTAATCTAACAACTCACAAAGAAAAAGGGGAAGAAAGAATGCATAAAATGGGAAAGGGAGGTGATACACCAAGATTATTATTGTTTCTTCCTGCTTGAAACAACATAGAGCATCATTGAAAATAACTAAGAATGCTTACCCAGTTCTCTATTCTACTAGCTCCTAGAAGCACATATGGAGGTTAGAGTCTTGCAAGATGTTGAAAGTAAAGAAACATTCACAGACAACAATTGCAAACAGTTTTAACACAACATGCATGCATAGAAGATAATAAAACAATACTCAGACACGAAGGCAAGGAAGATTTACACAACATATTTGAGGAGAGAAGAGGTAAAATGAGCAATTTTCATTAATACAAAGACCTGAAAGCCAATTTATAGATGCAAAATACAAGAAATTGCATAGGTTTGCTAGAGAAAACCAAGGAAGAACCCTTTTACAATGAGCACAAAAGTGCCCTGTATACTTCTATAGGTCGCCAAAAGATAGAGCATGCAACTGGGCAGGAAACCCTAGCCGAAACTCTTTTCAAGTCAGGTACAAACATTTGGACCTCAATTCTTGAGTTGAAATCTTGCCATAATGGCCCTGACACCATAACCTTGCCTCCTATTCATGATTTTATGGATGAAGGGCAAAAACTCCTGTGAAATCTGCATCGAAATCGTGGATAGGAATGGCCTTTTGACAAAAAGGTATCTTGTAACCATTAATGAAGCATGGGCACCATTTTTTCCACTTGGAGTTGGTAGAAAATGCATTTAGAATTATTCCTGTAGCCTCGAGAAATAGATCCGGTAGTTGGGGAAGTCTCTGCAACATTACTACTTGCTTCTCGCAACCCAAGAGCTCTCAACTATCCGTTGCTCAAGTTTGAATATGGGCCATAGATCTTGAAATGTCGCGGCACGATGGATGGTTAGCTTGTTCTCAAGGTATACCACATAAGTAATTTGAAAAGCCTTTGGTAAAAATGTGGTGCATTAGAACTATGCACTGAAATGAGAAATGGACATGTGTCTCCTTGCCTCAGCTGCTAAGGTATCAGCGCATCAAAAGAAGAATATTCAATTTGCAAAATGTGCTAATAATGAACATTTGACAAGTGGTGGCCCTTTAAGAGATGCAAGGATAACACATTTTGCCTTTGCACTGAACATTAGAGAATGTAGCGTGAAGGAGTTATGCACTCTAATGGGAAGTAGACACGCGTCGGGACTTCTGAAGGCTACCACAATTTGGCTTTTGCGCTAGGTATTGGAAATTCTAGTGTGAAGGAGTTACGCGTTGCAATGAACATTTGACATGCGTCCATTCCTTTGCTGATGCTGCTTAGTGCGTTTTGCTTATGTGCTTGGCATTTAGAAATTGCGGTGTGAAGAAAACATGCACCACAATGAATAGGCAACATGTGTCTAGCTGGGGCCTGAAGGGAGCGGTCACTTAAGCTATTAATTTTTCATGTGCTCTAAAATTTGGTTTAAAGTGCGCTAGGATACATGACTAGTAAGCAGTAAAAGGGGGCTGGTTAAAAAACAAAATAAAAGCCATGGACAAACACTTAGTGATTGGGATATAAGAGCCAAGGGTCAACGAACAAACAAAAAAAATGCAAGGGTTTTTTACGAGGGTTTAAGGTTTTAGCAAAATTGTAACTTTGCAATTTTGACAACTTTTGCACTTGACAAATTTTGCACATGCTAATAGGCTGTTGCATGGGCATGATAGAAGGGGTAACACAGCTACCAGAGGCATACTTGAGCACGATAAACCATTAAGATTTCTCAAATCAATTATAACCTATGGGAATGACAAGGGGTGGTACAAAGTGACTATAGTACACCTAGACAATTTTACTAAGAATTTTGGACAAAAACACATTGATTGAGTATCCTTAGACAACATACAAAATCGGGGATCCAATTGAAGAATTCTTAGATCGTTTATCAACAATGGGTGAAATAGGTCAAAACACACAAAGGAGGTGGGATTCAAGCAAGATTTGACATTGTTATTTTGAGTCCCAACAATTGACATTTCTAGTTCTATTTTAGCTAGCACCTTTTCTTGACAAATGAGACCTTGTGGGAGTAAGTAGGTTTTTTTCACTTTACCTTATATATGTATAGTTGCGTGTGTGTATATATGGATATATATGGAAAAATCCTTTACATAGGATTTTTCCGAATAGCATTCATTATTTTGGAAATAAAATTTCTGAATTGTGAATTTCTGATAACATAAACACACAAAAAGGAAGTACCAATTATGAGTTTGCTAAAGCCTAAAGTGTTTTCAGAAAGATGGGAAACACCAAGCAACTCTTGGTGGTAGAACTTAATAGTGATGGGGCTTCCAAAGGTAATTCTGAAGTGGCAGGCATTTAAGTTACAAGGTTCGGGCTCCTATTTGAGTTCGGCAAGGAAAAAATTCAGAACAAGTTTGTTAACTATTGAAATTCAAATAAACAATTGTGATTATTTTTTGAAACTTTCAATCTAAGAAAAATATCCACAAGATTGTCAAAGTAGTCAAATATTACTAAATAGATTCAAAAACTATGTAAAAACATATGGAAATGTATAAACCGTAATAAGCTAATCAATATTCAAACATAAGCATATCAAATCATAAAACTTGAAACATATTTTGTAATTCATAACTTATATTTATTTTTAATAAATTTTTATTATGATATTTATGCTTAACAAATTAGTATTTAATAATATTGCATGTTTATGAATATTTTAAACATTCAATATTAATATTTAAAATTAAATTAAAAAAATAAAAATAAAATATGAAAATTTAGAAACTTTTATAAAGGTTAAACCTAAAATATAAATGATTAATAAATTAAAATTTTAAAACCTAAAATTAAAGTCTAAAACATTAATATATTAATATATACAAAATTTCCATTAAAAATATATTGACATACTTTTAAATTGGAATTTAAATTACATTAATATAATTTTCTTACAAAATATATTCAATTTTTTTTTTTTTGAAATTAAAAACTATATCAATATAATTTTCTTACAAAATATATTTGAATTTTATTGTATTAATGATATTTTAAATATATTAGAACTCTTGAGTTTTAAAAAAAATAGATATGTTTAATCCTATATTAAATTTATATATTCTTATAATTTGAATACAACTTAAATCTAAAAATCCAAAATTTTTAATTGATAATAGAAAGGCCTCAATGGAGACAGTTACAAGACAGAATTAAACAGCATCACATGCCAAGACAAATTACAGCAAAACAGCACTTGGCTGTATCCAACAACTCCTACCTAGTAGTCTGAGAATACAGCAGCAGTAAAAATTACATCAAAACATTAAAAAAACCTCATACCCAGAATCAGAAAAAAAGATCTATAAATCTGTACATGGAACTCCTTTATCACTGTATACCCAGCCGACCAGTAGAATAAACAAAACACTATTAAGTTCAGATTTATAGAAATCATCTCTGCCTGTGTTCATATTCTTAATGCTGATCGATAGGCAATGGCAAGGAATCATCAAGGCTGCTAATTGTTGTCTCCACTATCAAATGCATCTTTATTGAAAGCTCTTAGAAACTCTTGAAATGCATCCAAGAAAACCTCTGTCCCTCTGCTGTCTGATCCGTATGCAAGACCACACCTAAGATTCTCCTTGCTGATTGTGGCTGGATCACTCCTGCAACTTCTTACGAACTGGGGAAGTGAAATCTCGGTGAGAAGGGAGACCTGCAATGCAACATGAAGAAATGTGAGTCTCTTATGTGACTCAGTAAGCACCCTCCTGCAACCCTTAAACTTTTCCTTATTTCTTGCTTTCCAAATGTGCCAGAGAATTTCAACAGATAAAATATTCCAAAATTTGAAATAATCCTACTCATTTTTTTGTTGCACATTTTTCCAACTAATTTTGTTATCCCAGATTTTCAAATTATTGCAGAAGATTTTCCAGATTTCTTTTTGGAAACAATCAAATTATATGATTAACAAATGGAGTGCGACAAATGCACACATAATATTTCTGTAGATCTGAAAGGTAAAAGTAAAACAAGCCATTTAGCCTTTTTAGGCTCAAATTGCTTCAAACACCAAGAACTTTTTTCCAATCCTTATTGATTGATTATAGTGATCCAGCACAACATTATTAGCAACTATCTTTATAGATTATTTTAGCCTTGAGATCAAATAGTTTTCCCCCATCTCTCCACACAAGATCGTCTCCAATCTCCCTCACCCTATCATTGCTTGGGGGGAATTGCCTTTTTTTTTTGGAAAATGTTCTTACCGTGGAGGTTACTCTACTCTCAAGATCCCAATTCTTAATAACCATACTATAATGTCATTAAAAACTTTTACCCCTTTTTGATTGCTTAGTAGAACAGCCTTGGAGAAGGGCAAGCGGCTTACCATTGTGATAAAGGTTCCACCAAAAGAGGTTTATAGCAGGAGTTTGAGACCTTAGGGGCTTTGAACTGAACATTATACTTGGATAGCTCCTAGGCCTTCCACAGACTCTTGAAGACAAGTGATCCATCAGGGCTCATATATGATACTAGTGAGGATGTCACACAAGGCAGATTTTTCCAGGCTTTCGCCCGCTTTGGGGTGGCTTCTTGAATGTTTTTCCTAATAAGAACCTTCCATGGTTCATTACCACTTAAGGCTTTCACTATCCACTTGGATGCCAGGGCAATCCCCTGCTGTCTCAAATCTTTTAACCCCAACCCTCCTTGCATCTTGTCTAAGCAACACTAGTCCCATCTCACAGCGTGCTTCTTTTTGCCACCTTTACCATCAGACCAAAGGAATCCCCTTATTCTTTTTTGAATCTCATTTATCTGGTAACTACAGAAAAACCAGACTGAAGCAAAGTATATAGTGTAGGAGGATAAAATCTTTTGACAGACTTGACAAAATGCTGAAGTTGAAGATGTTGGGTGAAATGGGTGGATAGTGGGGAGTTGTGAGCTTGAGGAGAACAACAAACAAACAAACTCAATCTCGATTTTAACTCAAAGTCATTATTAGCGCAAGCAACAACAAACTGTTAGTGTAGGATATTCCTTAGAATATTCCTTCTAGAATATTCCTATGGATTACTCCTATTTTGGAGATAAGCTTGCTTAAGTGTGTTTCCGTTTTTACTTATAGTTGCATCGAGTTTTGCATGCCACCAGTCTTAGATCAGTGGAGTTACATGCTTATTCTTAGGCCCCTTCACCATGATTCTAGGAGGCAGTTGCTCTCATTTGCACTAAATTCAAATTTTATGCACATCTATTGTAAGCTAATTCATTGCGAGTAATTTTAAATCATTATGGGTTATTCCATTTCTCTGTCTTCTCATTCTTTGTTTTGCATACTTTTGTTTATATAAACTTGCAGGGCATGTGATTGTCCATCTTTCATGGCTCAATAAGTGCCATCATTCTTCTAGAAGATCTTGTTCTCACACAAACTAACAATGAATCTGTACAAAATAGCACAACAAAAGTGAAACAATAGTAAATCGATGGCAAACCATTATTGCATAATAACTGTTTAGGAGTCACTTTTAGCCTAAAACCGAAATATCCACACTGTTTCCACACATTTTTAACAACATTTTAATGAATTAACACGGAAGACTTTATGACTTAGATACTGAGGGAATCTATCGAAGTCGAACAACCTAGCTGAAGACATGTGATTATCTTCCTACTCAATTCTATAGTATTGGAGACTATAAGCTTCAAGGCCGACAATTGAGCGACCAAAGGCTCAAGAGTCTATAAGCTTAAAGACTACAACAAAGAGTAAAGACTATACAACTACTTATCATTCCAGAAAGAGTCCCCCACGACATAACAACCCAAGTCTGGAATGAATGATATTAATGAAGGGGTGAAGTGAGGTCCCTGGATGGAAGACGAGCTAGAGGTAGTTGAGGGAATGCTCTGGCCCGCAGTCGCCTCCTTCATCTGCCTACGTGTGCGGAGCGTGGCAGATCAGCAACTCTCCCTCTCCCTGGCCTCCTTCTACCATACCTGGCAACCCTCCATCAAGCTGCAGTTCTGGCTTGACCTCTGCACTCTTTGCTGCACTCAACTGATCTTGCATCTTCCAACTTTCTCTTCACAATGTGCTTTCTCCCGCGTCCCCTCCTCCGTGCCTCCTCTTTCAAGGAGAGCACCTGAGTCTCCAAGGCCTCCAATTGGGCTCCCCTATCTTGGGCTAGCCGGGTCTGCTCTGTCAAGTCTGTCTGAATAGTTGTCATCTGAGTGGCTGACTCCTCCTTAACCTTCTGTAAAAGTCTATATGCTTCCACCCTACATGAGACTGCAACCTCGTGGAGAACACTGCGTTTCATGAGGTAAAAAACATTGTGGAATGCGAGCTCAATGTGGTATGACTCTCAAAGGCCTAGGAACATGAATACCAAAAATCCCAACAGTAGACATACAAATACCAATTGAGATTTTAGAACGAACGACAAACTACAAAGGGGAGTTTACCACGAAATATGTTTTGATATGTAATAATGATGAAAGAGGGATAACAAATTTCAACATACGAGGAAACAAGTTACCTTAGCACATTCAAACCAAGATACTAGGGTATGACTGTGTTTCATCAATTGCATATATTGTTTGAATAGATGACCAATGAATTCCACAATTACACAAAGGGATTACCAATTTCACGTACGAGAAATAAGTAATAGTAACTTGGAAACACATTTAGGACATACAAACTAATTGCACTCTATATTTATCTTTATGAAATTATACAATCTCAGAAACCCTTTCTGTACAAAGTGTAAACAAAAGAGTCATCAAAAAGTTTCTTTGAAAATTTGTCCATAGTTTCCCCCTTTGGAAAAAGTTCCCCTTACAGTAGCAAGAGCCTTGTATTTATAGGCTTCCTTGGACAACTATCTTGTAACTACCTCAAAACTACTTTCTAACTACCTAATGACCACTTTTTGGAAACACAATGGTTCTAAAAAAAAAACCTTATTTGGTTAGGATTTTCATCATTTTTTCGTAAATAAGGTTCATTTTCTAACTTTTGATTACAATAAGTGACATAAGTCACTTTTACAAAAAGGTAACTAGAAATTTATAACTTTTGAGTTATGGGTTATGCTGAGGTACTTTTCCATGATTGTTTGCTCCATATTCCCTTGCAACCATCTTTATATTCTCAATCAAATGACCGATCAATGAACCTGAGTTGCATGCTTCTTTAAATCCTTTGTTAATGGATGGGATACAATTCAAAGTTATTGCTTGTTCAATGCATCCACCAATGTATTTGCCTGCCTTGCAAGAGATGAGAAAATATAACCATAGTTGCCAAGAGACTGTGCTAGTACTCGTATGGGAGGGTGGTACTAGTATCAATACGTCTAGTTTTGTAAAATAGGAGACGAGGGTACTTGGAGACACCATTTTTTTAATAATTTAATAATTTATAAATTTGCTACATTAAAACTGAAAACATCATGACATTATTCTTTCAAAACAAGAACACCGATAAAGTTTAACATTAAATTTAAAGTTTAAAAACACAAATGTCAAAGAGTCAAAGAGTTCATACTACATATTTGATATTACATATTGAAATTCAAAGATGTCGATTCATTTTTCTTTTCATATGGAAACTTGTCAAAACGTAGGATTGTTTTGTTTGTTTTAAATGAAAAATTAAGAAAATGTTGGTGAGACGTCTTCGATGAGTTTTCGATACGAGGAAACACGTCCCAATACCGGAGACACGTCCGGGGTGTTGAAGACGCGTCTCTGTGCAACTATGAATATAATCCCTCTTTTTACAAAACATTTCAAAAGACTCATCTCCATTTTCGTAAAAACTGTAACATAATGTAATTGTCATAATGATGATAAGTATTTATTTTCTAGCACAAAGGCAAGAAGAAGAGACTTTCTTCTCAAACCATCTTCTAGAACATGCTCCTCTAGTGTAACGAACAAATAACATCCCGACCTTGCTTACATGTGAAAGTGCCATTGCATCATATCTTACTCCACTCATTCACATGGGAACATCATCTGATGCCTTCCATGTCTCTAGGAGAGGTAGGTTTTGAATAGCTATCCTCGTGGCATTGTGCAATCAAAAACTTATGCCACTATGGGATTCCACTATACTTGCATCATTCTTCCTGCCAATAGAACATGAAAGAGATCACTTAACACATATTTCATATGTTTTGTCTTTAAACTCAAAAATGATAAATTCCCGTAGAGCGTCCACTTTTGCATGAATATCAACCACAAATGTCACTTGCCTAGGAATAACATTGTTTGCACTCCTCAATGATCTTTTCAACTATCATGCATGCATGTTGAGGTCTTCCTAGTTCTCACTTATTTGTAGCCACCATGGTATGTAGTAAATCATTAGCATATCAGTCAGATTCACCCATGCTTAATATTCACTCCTGCCCTTCTATCAACACTTTCAATGACTTGTTTCCAAAATTACTTCTTGTTCTTTGAAGGCAAGTATTTGAAACCAAGAATAGTTTCAAGAATTAGATCAATTTTCTTTAACTATATATCAAATATATGTTTTGTTTTGACATGCTTCCAAAGGTTGTTTGGGTGACAATATTTGCTTTTAAATCACAAAATTCTTTTGACAGCTCAATTTCTTTCTCTACATTATAACCAATTCTCTCCTTTCATCTCACTATGATATCTAAAGTGCTGCGCACTAATATGGGAATCATCCCCATTAAATGTTCTATGTGGAAAGCTGGGGTAATTAATAATTATTTATCTGTGCTTTGCCCATTGCTTTCCTTCAAAAGAAGTGACCCCACCTCGAGCCAATTGCCTCATATTAGGGTTTGGAGGAGGCTTTTCAAAGTGTTTGAACTTGGTGGAAAATAATTTCTTTAATGAGCTCTATGTCTAGGATGTTCACCATGGCTTTCAAACCAAGCCAATATACAAACACCGTTGTCTATTCTAGAGCTTCAGTTTTGGCACATATCGAGAGGGTGTTTGCAAAGGTCGTGGAACTTGGCACTACACCTGCAAATGTATTTTCTTTCAAAAGTTTCAAAATCCTTTTCAACAAATGCATTTTGTGTATATCCTGCAATCGTGGCATTCTAGGAGATAACATCTCATTGAGGCATTCTTCTCAGCAGTTCATGTGCCTATGCTTCCATTTTTCATACATGCCTGGTAGTGCTAAAACCAACCTCTTGCTACGGTTGCTGCTTCAATCTACTCACAATAAATTAAAAGTAGAGATTAAAAATATAGGGGATACAAAATATAGCATATCGTCTGAGTGTATCCCCATTCCAAAGTTTCGATTGTTGTGCAGACTGGGAAGATGCTGGCAAACGTTGTGGCATTTTCTTTACAATTGCCAATTGCTTTTGCATGAACTTTTCTATAGCTTTTTCAACAAACCCATTATGTGCATATCCTGCGAGAAATGCATTCAATATGATGGCAAATCTCTGCAGTCATGGCATTTCTGAGATCACATTTTTTTGAAGTATTTGGTTAAACAATTCACTTGTCTATGTTGCTCCATTTTGCATGCTTGTCTATCAGGGCACTCCCCACTACAACATCGGACAAAATTTAGCTTTGGATAATGCTTTGATGCATGTTCATACCCTGTTTTAGCGCCCTTATTTTGGTGCAAACAGTGAGGATATTGGCAGAGATTGTGGACTTTGGTTTTGCCCTACCAGACGCATTTGCTTGGAAATTTCTAAAGCTTTTTCTAGAAACCCATTATGTGCATTTCATGCAATCGTTTTGCTCCATGAGATGGCATCTCTTTGAGGTATTTTGTCAAATAGTTTATGTACCTTGTCTATGCTTTCATGCTGCATACATGTCTATCATGGCACTTGCAATGCCAGTTCAAGCTTTACATATTACTGGTAGTTATAGAAATTATTTCTCTTCATCAATCTTGAAGGCTGCAAGAGAAAAGAGGCATAAATTTTGATTGGGTCAACGCTTTTCCACTAAATCTTGGTAGGTTGATAAAAATTTCATTACGACCAAAAAACATAAATATAATTTCATTTCAACTGAATAAAACCTTTAATTTAATAGTTTCGGTAACTTGGCTGACAAAAATTGAAGCTATAATATTTTGGAAATCGGGAGGGGGGTTAATCTGAAAATTGGCCACATTTGTTAATAATAATGCCACAAACCTTCCTGCCAAACCATTTTTCTCCAGCTGCTACGAAACTTTAAATTTAATTGTTTCTGTAAATCACCCTATGAAAAATTGAAGTTTTAAAATCTTCCAAACTAGAAGACACCTTGCCTTGAATATTTTCCACATTGGTCAAAATACTACCAGGAACGTTGCTGTAAAATGATTTTGCACCAACTCTTATGGATTTTCAAATTTAATTGTTTTCATGATTTCGGCAAGTTGCATCGCTACTCTTGAGGGTTTTGGGACAATTGATGATTTTGCTTCAAAATGGCAAGATGCTGAGCATTTGCAGATGATTGGGGATACTTTTGACTAGGAGGTTCTCAGTACAAGGATTTTGACACAAAATTTTAAAATTTGTCGAGTATAAAAATGGGATAATAGGTCCCTTTTTACAGCCTCCCCAATGAAAATCCTACTGCCAATGCCTGAATCTAGGAGTTTCTTGCTCTTAAGGTGGTGTAGGAGCACAAACTGACAGGAATGTAGCAGCCAGCCTTTCTGCATGATATTGGCCAACCTGTGGGGATAAAAGGTTGAGACTACTTCTCAGGGACCCTTTCCCCTAAAAATGGCTTCAGGACTTTAAAGATTTTAACCAAGATGTGACTAGAGCTGTTGAGCAACTTTTAGGTGTTCATATGATTTTAGCACCTGAGATCCTCATGCTTGGAAGACTTGCTATAATCTGCACCTCAGATTGGCTACTAACCTTTCCTTGAAAACTCAAGAGAAGGAACAGCCCTGGGCTTCTGGCTGGTACAGGTGGAAAGCCTTTGGTTGATTTTGAGTGGCAAGATATAAATGAAGGATACACAATTGGCCCAGAAAATTTGGATATTGCCTTATTTTATTGTTTATGGTATTATGCTTATGTTAATGATGGTCAATTGTGGTAGAAGGGATGTCCTTGAAGATCGGTGTATTCTCTTGGCTAAAACTGCTGGAAAAATATTTGTCATTAATGTCAAAAGTCTGCTGAAGCAAATCGGAAGCAAAATAAAATAAGTAAATCCGCTTTGACACTTGGCACCCTTTTCAAAGTATTTTAAAATTGCAAAATATTTTTTTTATTATTATGGCCGAGCCCCCTCTTGGGCCTACCCATTCATGGGAGCTAAAATGAACTTAAAATTAAAATAAAAAATTTTGGTGGCTGCTGGGCCGACCTGAGTTTTTTGGAGGACAATTAATTAACCATTATGCTGGCCAACCTGTTCTGAAGAGGTGCAACTCTTGGATGAAGTGCCGCTTGAAGAAGTATAAATAAAGGTTTTTTGGAGGACAATTAATTAACCATTCATTGAATATCATTCCTAATTCCAGAGCAGATTTACAGCAGAGAAGAGCAGTGTATGTGAGCAGAAATTTTTGAAGACTATGAGCAGATTTTTTCAGACTTCATGAGCAGATGGTTGCAGACCTTATGAGCAGAAATTATCAAAAAATATGAGCAGATTCTAAAGTGCATTATTCATTATTGCAGACCTATGAGTAGAAATATTTGTGGAAGTAGTGTATCTTTGTGATCAGATTTGTGAGCATATTTTGAGGATCATTTTGCACATCTGAGTGGAGGTTTTAGAGTAGAAATTCAAGGCAAATTTGTGAAGGAGTGGGCAGATTTTATTGAAGGCCTTGAAGGGATCTAGGGCAGATCCAGCATGTTATTATTATATCGAAGGTTGGTGCCTTCTACTTTACGAGATTGGGAGGTTGGTGCCTCTCATCCTAAGAGATTGGTGTCTCTTGTTGAGTTGGTGCTTAGTGAAGGGGATTGGTGTCTCTTGTGGGTTGGTGCCTACGAAGTTGTAAGAAGATTTCTATAAAAGCAATATTTTGCCGTGATTTTCTCCCACAAGGGTTTCCACATAAAATCTTGTGTGCATCTTGTGTTCTAATTTGCTAGATCTTACTTGTGTGGATGTTTTGATTATTGCTTATGAGTGCCAAAGTTATAAATTGAAGAAGTTGTTCTTATACTGATTCACCCCCCCTCTCAGTATAAGTGTGTGTGTGTTTCTTCAATTGGTATCAGAGCAAGTTCCTTCAAAAAGCCTAACCGCTTGAAGGAAAGATCTCAAGAACACACATGGCAAGTCAAGAAGGGTTTTCCTCAAGCCGAGCCCCATTGTTTGAATGGAACAACTATGCTGTTTGGAGTATTAGGATGCGTATTTATTTGATGGCCCATGGATTTGATATATGGCAATCTGTTGTGGATGGCTATGTGGTGCCATCTACTCCACCAACGGATCAAGCTGGAAAGAGGGCATGTGAGAACAATGCTAAAACCATGAGTGCAATACTAAGTGGTCTAACTGAATTCGAATTTGTCAAAGTCATGCATTGCACCTCGACGAAAGAGATGTGGGATAAGCTTCAAAGGATTTATGAGGGAGACGACAAAGTGAAAAAGGCAAAGCTCCAAACCCATAGGAGACATTTTGAAAGTTTGAAGATGAAGGACAATGAGGATGTTGCTGCCTACTTTCTCCGTGCGGATGAAATCGTAAATATTATTTGTGGTCTTGGAGAAAAGATTGAGGATGAGGTTGTTGTGCAAAAGGTTTTAAGATCTCTACCCTGTGAGATTTGATGCGAAAGTTTCTGCCATTGAAGAAATGAAGAATCTAAGCACTTTGAAGATGGATGAGTTACATGGCATACTTACCACTCACGAAATAAGGATCGAGAAAGGAACATCATCAGAACGTGGAGCCGCCTTTAAAGCATCAAGAAGGATGAAGAACAAAGGACCCATATCAAGTGAAAGTTCAAGCAATGAGGAAGAGGCTAACTTTGTGAAGAAATTCTATAAAGGAACTATCAAGTGAAAAGGTAAGTATACTCTTAAGTGCTTTAATTGTGGTAATATAGGTCATTTTGCTGCCAAATGTCCACACGTTGGACGTGATAGCAACAAAGAAGAAGTATATTATGACAAAGGAAAAGGCAAGAAAAGTCATTATAACAAGAGGTCCATCTATAAGGAAATTCGAAAAGAAGAAGAATTTTCGAAGACATAAGAAGAGCCTATATGTTCAAGAAAGCAATAGTTAGTTTGAAGAAAGTGATGAAAGTTTCTCCGAAAGTGATAGAGAAGAAATTCTCTTCATGGCCATGGAAACAAAAGAAGAAACTGACAAATGGAATGAAGAGATCGAAAGCGAGAAAGATACTATAGCAGATCTCGAGGAAGAACTTACTGTTTCCATAGATGAAATCAATAGACTCAAGAAGTGGAATTCAAAGTTGAAAGACCAAATTCGAGAAGACGGTGAAAAGTTTGAAAAGATAATTTTGGATTTGAAGACTCAAGTTGAAGAAGCCAAACACATTGAAGATGTCTTAACAGATCAGCTAAAGGCAAAAGAATTGGCATGTGAGAAGCTTGAATTTGAAATTGTTTCTTTTAGAAAGGAGCTAGAAAAGACTAAAGATCAATTCAGTAGAAACATAAAGTTCGATAAAAGTTCTGAAATGTTAGAGGACCTTATCAACTCACAAAGATCACGATTCATCAAAAATGGTCTTGGTTTTGATGGTGAAAGTTCACAAACTACAAAGAAGTTGGAAAGCAAGAGTTATGCTGCAGCCCTAAAAAGCTCCAACATAGAAGTAAGCAAGGAGGAAAACAAAGAAGAGAACAAAAGGGAAGAAAGCAAAAAGCAATCAAACAAAGACAAGAGCAAGAAGAAAGATAAAGCTTCACAATTTCAAAGAACTAACAAGGACAACCTCAAATGGTCCTTCCCCCAAAGAAAGCTACATACTACCAGGTTCAACTATTCTTTTCATGACTATTGTTTTTCATGCAATCAATATGGTCATAGAACAATAGATTGTAGAGTTTTTACAAGGAATGATTTTGAATTTATGAAGAGGAACTACAATCCATTTGCCCCTCTTATGGACTACAACGTCATATGCTATGACAAACATAATAGGTAAAAGCACACTTAGTTTGGATAATGGAAGAACCAAAACTAAAGATGTCCTATATGTTGAAGGGTTGAAGCATAATCTCCTAAGTGTGAGCCAAATGTGAGACCAAGGGCACACTCTCACATTTCATTCTGAAGGATGCAAAATCATGAAAAATGGAAAATTGATAGCTGATGCTTATAGAACAAATGGAAATCTCTACATTCTTAATGAGGTTAAAAATTAAAAATGCTTTATGGGGCAAGAAGATGAGAGTTGGCTGTGGCATAGAAGGATGGGGCACTTGAATTTTGACAACATTGTAAAGATCAACAAACAACATGCAGTGATGGACATGCCAAAGATAGCAAAGCCTTCAAATATTATTTGCAAATAGTGTCAATATGGGAAACAAACAAGGTGATGGTACACTCCCACAATACCTAGATATTGGCAGCCTTCTTGGTTAAAAATAACGATGAAGCATATCAAGATAATGTCAACCTCGTTTAATTCTTGACAATTTGCTCCACAAGGCGACAGGAAGCTGCAGCAAATCCCAAAGACAAACCAATGTAGCGCCTACAAAGGGATGGTTCAATTAGTAAGTCAAGGCGATTCATGGCCAAGACAACAGGAACGATATACTCATTCCATGTCTCAAACAATACAACAAAAAACAGAGTCTACAACACTATATTCAATTATCAAATGTCACATAAAGAGTCGTTGCAATATCACAAGCACAGGAAGTTGCACAACCATGAAATACCAACTCGCATAGCCGAATACAAAGCTCACTAAACACCCACGATATGGAAATTGAGAATATTGTATTAACACTATTCAAACAGAGCACACCGATGGTGCTACAGATTACATAGAAAGCAAACTACCATATGTGCAGGGTGCACTCTCTTCTCCCTAGCCACACGTCCTTGTTCATCTTCGAACTTCTTCGCTCTAACACGGTCTACCTTCACACTCATAAGCTTCCAAAAATCGGCTTCTCTCAAACTAGAAAAACTGCACCCAAATTGAGCTTCATTTCTAACATTCTTTCCTATCACTCGACCTCGTCTTATTGCTCTAATGTCCTCGCCTTCTTCTTGGCTCAGTTTCCTCCAAGAGCCGTTGACAGGCAGGAACCGCGCAACCACTTGGCTTGGCCTCTTCCTTTTCAATGAACGTCCTTCAACTGGCAACAACTCACACAAAACAACATCAATCACTTGTAACTGCCTGACCACATGGGGAAAAGGAATAGGTTTTCCAAGATGCATGACCTTGCCCATAAACACACGATCTCCAACCAAAATTTGGCAACAAACAAAACTCCAACAAAATAAAAGGCAAACCAAAATTTACAAGCTCCTATGTCACAAGGTCAAGCTTCAAATTTAAGGAATATTCTACAACAAAGCTGTTAGAACTTGTTCACACTGATTTGTGTGGGCCAATGAGGGCGAAAAGCTTGCAAGGTGAGAGTTATTTCATGTTGTTGATTGATGATTATTCCAGGATGACTTGGGTAGCTTTTCTTAAAGAAAAATCTAAAGCAATAGAGAAGATTAAGGCATTCAAAGCCTTAGTAGAGAATGAAAGAGGGTTGAAGATCAAATGCCTTGGATTTGACAGAGGGGGAGAATTTACCTCAAATAAATTTGAATAATATTGTGAACGACATGGGATAAAGAGGCAATATTTAGTTGCCAGAACTCCACAACAAAATGGAGTAGTTGAGAGAAAGAATAGAACCATTCAAGGTATGGCAAGACCTATGCTCAATGAATCCAAGATAGCTAATACTTTTTGGAAAGAAGCGGTTCATACAGCTATATACATTTCAAACCGAGCACAAATCAGGGTGAACAACAACGAAAATCCTTATGGACTTTGGAAGGAAAGGCCCGCATCAGTAAAGTATTTAAAAGTTTTGGAAGCAAGTGTTATATAAGAAGAGATGATGAAGATCTGGGAAAGTTTGATTCCAAGAGCGATGAAGGTATCTTCCTTGGATACTCCACAAGGAGCAAAGCTTACAAATATTATAACAAGAGATTACACAAAGTTATTGAAAGTGCGAATGTGAGAGTTGATGAAGAAAGACATCAAAAGGAGATAGTTCAAGAAATTGATTATCAAAAGGAAGAAAGTTGTAAAGAAGAAGAAACCGAGGAAGAAACTGAAACCAGAGAAGTTGAGCAAAAAAATCCAAAGCCTCCATCAAAAGCACCACCCAAGACACCATCTAGATTTGTTCAAAATAACCATCTTGAAGATTTGATTATTGGAGATAAAGGCACAAAAATTCAAACAAGAAGACTTGCCAACACAACAAAACATGCAAATCTGTGTTTGTTGCCCAAAGTTGAACCAAAGAACTTTTTAGAAGCAAGTGAAGACAAGCTCTGGATCAAGGCTATGGATGAAGAATTGGATCAAATAGAGAAGAATGAGACTTGGGAGCTTGTCCCAAGACCTAAAGACAAGAACATCATTGGAACCAAGAGGGTGCTTAGAAACAAACTCAATGAAGATGACCAAGTTGTAAGGAATAAGGCTAGGTTGGTATGCAAAGGATACGCTCAAGTTGAAGGAGTTGACTTTGAAGAAACATTTGCTCCTGTTGCACGTATGGAAGCCATAAGGATGTTCTTAGCTCTTGCAAGTTTCAAGAATTTCAAGGCTTATCAAATGGATGTAAAATCAACTTTTCTAAATGGAAATTTGGAAGAGGAAGTGTACATTGAACAACCTGAAAGATTCGTTTTGTCAGAGAATGAGGATTATGTTTGTAGACTGAAGAAGGCTCTTTACAAACTGAAGCAAGCCTGGAGGACTTGGTATTCAAGGTTAGACAAGTATTTTCAAGAGCAAGGTTTTAAAAGAGGAATTGCGTACAACAATTTATATATCAAGAATGAAGAAGATAACTTGTTGATTGTTGTCATCTATGTAGATGATATCATTTTTGGAAGACAATGAGGGAATGTGTCAAGACTTTGCTTCTAATATGCAAAAGGAATTTGAAATGTCTATGTTAGGTGAGCTATCTTTCTTCCTTGGTTTGCAAATTTCCCAGTCAGATAAAGGGGTCTATATATCGCAAACCAAATATGTTAAGGAAATGTTGAAGAAGTTCAGAATGGAAGATTGCAATCAAGTAAGTACTCCCATGGTTACTAGTTGCAAATTGAGAAAAGATGATGATTCTCCTATAGCAAATCAGACTATGTATAGATCCATGATTGGAAGCTTGCTATATCTAACAACTACAAGGCTCGACATTATGCAAGCAGTTGGTTTGGTAGCACGGTTTCAGGCAGCCCCGAAAGAAAGCCATGTTAATGTAGTCAAGAGAATATTGAAATATTTGAAGGGGATTGTGGATTTCAGATTGTGGTATCCAAGAGGTGAAGATTTCACCCTTACAACATACACAAATGCGGATTGGGCTGGCAGTATTGATGATAGGAAAAGCACCAGTGGAGGTGCATTCTTTCTTGGAAATCGTCTTGTATCTTGGTTAAGAAAGAAATAAGCATCAATTTCCCTATCTATAGCAAAGGTAGAGTATATTGCAGCAGCAACTTGTTGTACACAGGTTCTATGGATGAAACAGACATTGAAAGATATCAAGGTTGAGTATGAGCATCCCATTCCCATATTTTGTGATAATACAAGTGCCATCAACATATTAAAGTATCATGTTATGCAATCTAGGACAAAACATAATCTAATTAAGTATCATTTCTTGAGGGAGCAAGTACTTGAGCGACAAGTAAAGTTGGAATATGTTACTACAAAGGACCAAATTGCAAACATTTTTACAAAGCCTTTTCCAAAAGAGACTTTTGAGTACTTAAGGGATAAATTGGGAGTGATGTCACTCCATTCGCTAAGTTTTTCAAGGGAAGCATATGTTCAGGGGGAGCTATTCATTGTCTTATCAAGTTAGCCCCGGTTACCCTTTGCCATTGATGTCAAAGGGGGAGGAGTAGAGTCAGGGGGAGCAATTCCATCATGAGGAGAAGTATGATCCTGTTGCATTTGAACATTTTTTCTTTGCAAGGTTGCCATCAATGACAAAGGGGGAGATTGTTGGAAAAATATGTCATTGGTGTCAAAAGGTCTGCTGAAGCAAATTGGAGGCAAAATAGAATAAATAAATCTGCTTTGACTCTTGGTGACCTTCTCAAAGTATTTTAAAATTGCAATTTTTTTTTATTATTATGGCCGAGCCCCCTCTTGGGCCGACCCATTCATGGGAGCTAAAATGAAGTTAAAATTAAAATAAAAAAATTTGATGGCTGCTGGGCCGACCTAAGTTTAGGCACCTAAATTAATAAATAAAAATAAATTATGCTGGCTGACCTGTTTTGAAGAGGTGCAACTCTTGGATGAAGTGCCACTTGAAGGAGTATAAATAAAGGTTTTTTGGAGGACAATTAATGAACCATTCATTGAATATCATTCCCAATTTCAGAGCAGATTCACAGCAGAGAAGAGCAGCGTATGTGAGCAGAAATTTTTGAAGACTATGAGCAGATTTTTTCAGACTTTGTGAGCAGATGGTTGCAGACCTTATGAGCAGAAATTATCAAAGAATATGAGCAGATTCTAAAGTGCATTATTGCAGACCTATGAGCAGAAATATTTGTGGAAGTAGTGCATCTTTGTGATCAGATTTGTGAGCATATTTTGAAGATCATTTTGCAGATCTGAGTGGAGGTTTTAGAGCAGAAATTCAAGGCAGATTTGTGAAGGAGTGGGCAGATTTTATTGAAGGCTTTGAATAGATCTAGAGCAGATCCAACATCTTATTATTATTTCGAAGGTTGGTGCCTTCTACTTTACGAGATTGGGAGGTTGGTGCCTCTCATCCTAAGAGATTGGTGTCTCTTGTTGAGTTGGTGCTTAGTGAAGGGGATTGGCGTCTCCTGTGGGTTGGTGCCTACGAAGTTGTAAGAAGATTTCTATAAAAGAAATATTTTTCCGTGGTTTTCTCCCACAAGGGTTTCCACGTAAAATTGTGTGTGCATCTTGTGTTCTAATTTGCTAGATCTTACTTGTGTGGATGTTTTGATTATTGCTTATGATTGCCAAAGTTATAAATTGAAAACGTTGTTCTTATACTGTTTCAGCCTCCCTCTCAGTATAAATGTGTGTGCGTTTCTTCAAAAACTTGAACATTCTTTTTTTGTTGTTTTCTGTCATGCAGTTGCAGTCATGTGGCTGATAAAATTTTATTCTATAACAATGTTATAATTATAAAGCTATTTTGTCCTTGGGGATTTTTTTCAACAAGTAGTGCTACTTGGGTCTGGCAAAGATTATACTATTTTTTATCTCGGTTCAGTGTTGGAAATCTATTAAGATAAGGGTGTTAAGCAGCCCTGCAAATTGTATTTCTCATTTTCAATTTAAATGTAATTATCAAAACCTCTTTACCTATAATGACATGAAAATGAAGAAATATAAGCTAGCATACATCAGTAACTAAAAAAAGAGTAATTATAGCCAAGATTCAGCTCTCAAAACTCTCCAATTTTGCTCTAAGAATGTGCCCTGAAGCAGAAGGCTGTCAAAATAACTCAAAAGTGTAATTGATTGATGATATGTTTGAAAGGGAAGTATTTTGTCATTTTTTCTTTTCCTTTTTAGCCTTTTAATTTTTGTGGAACACAGTTCAAATTTTGTAATGGCCACGTTTGATGCGTGTCCCAACTTTCCATGGATCATATCCTATAGGAATATGTGTTAGGTACAAGAAAATATAAATCTCAAAGGAGTATCTAGTAATATAGGTTTTGAATAGGCACCTCTGCTTCATAATTACTATTATGCAGTCAACATACCAATTGTAATTTGAATTTTCAATACAGATAGATTCATAAATTAGTTTGACTGGTCTGGAAAGGAATGCAGGTTGGGGATTATTTCACACTTTCTTCAAGCTTGTTTTCTTAAGATTTTTTATTTTGTCATAAATATGAGCATTTTGGTGATATTGGCTCTCTATTTCTTTATATTGCAAATTTGAAACTGGTATTCATTATCTTTTCTTGCTTCTTTATAGCTGACATTGATTTTTTTTCACGGATTTAAATTTTGGATCACACCAAATCCTTGCTTTGTGCTTGCAATTGGAAGCATCTATTCTCTTATGGAGAATTGTATGCTTTCCTTTGTGCATGTACTTTTATTAATGCTTGTGCTTGAAATTCTATATTGAAGTCTACCACACTTAGGTTATCTCCTTTATTATGTAATGGTTCTGGGCCTTCAGGCAACCATGAATTGAAGACTCTTTGTTACTATCTGTTGCCTTTGAGAGATCATGTTTTCTTTTGACAATGATATGTTCTTATTGCAGAATCAATGCAGAAGATGTCAATACAGCCAATGAATTCTGGTAATGGGTTAGAAATCTCTTCAGGTCCTTACCCAGAACAGCCAGGTGTGGCTGATTGTTCATTTTATATCCGCACAGGCAGTTGCAAGTTTGGTCTGAATTGTCATTTCAACCATCCTCCAAATAGGAAACAGGTATTTGATCCTTACTCTGAGAACTGTGTGCAAACGTTTGTGCCCTAATCATCACTAGCTAAAATTAAATAAAGAAAAGAAAAAAGATTAGAAAATGGGAAATGTGGTGTCTTTATTTTTTGCCCCATGATTATAATGAAAATATTCTAGCTCCAGAATTTGTATGGTGCATCTAAAAGATGAGTAGAGTAAGCAGGCTGGCTCTAAAATTAGCATCAACAACAGCATAAAACCTCCTCTAAGAGCTGCGCTCACTCTCTAAATGCTGTGGCTAGACAATGGGTTGGTGTGGCTCACTAAATCAGCAATGGAATATAGGAATATTGCAAACTACTTGCCCCAAATCTGGAAACTTGAAAGAAACTCACCAAAAATCAGCTCCAATGCAACTCCCATGTGATGATGCCCTAGATGGAAATGAGAGTTTTTGTCCCCAATTCCGAAAATGAAGTCCAAGAGGGTTTTCATTCTCCAAGACACCTGAACAGCCAAGCGTTTTCTTTCTTGGTTGTGAATTTGAGCACAAATTCTCCAAGTGAAAATTCCAAATGAGACTAGGTGCCCTCTTTTTATACCCTCTTTAATTTGGGTCCTTGATTAAATTTCCCTCCAAATAGTAATTAAAAATACTTTTTTAATTTTATTTATTATTTCAGTTTTAGTATTTAAAAATACTTTTTATTTTAATATGTGTTTAGAACACTTTTAAATTTTTTTTAATAATATTATTTAAGTTGCCCCTTAAATTAAAAATTACTGGGCTGAACTAAAAATATTATTAATTATTTTAATTCAAGAAAAATAGAAATGACATTAATGCAATGATGCCTTAGAATAGTTATTTTTTTTGTCAAAACATCCAAAATTATCGGTCTATGTTCCCTACAATGGTTGGGATTTTCATCATTTTCTTTTCTACTTCGAAATTTTACATTTGCTTCAATTCTTCTTGATCTGTTTACAATCAGATTGTATCACATGGCATGGAAAACCATGTACAAAATTCCTTGAGCATGGGTGATGAAATGAGTTAGATTCTGTTTTAATTTATGTTTAAGGTCGCTGTAATCAGAAGAGTTTTGTTTCAGAATCTATTTGTAGGGAAAAGCAGCATGCAAAAATTGGCCATGTGATGTATCATGTGTGATTTACAATAGCATTAGTTTAGAAAGAAATTATTCTGGGCTTTTTATATGCAATAATAAATTCTATTCATTGCATGAGCTGGCTGGGTTAGGATAAACATATATTTGGCTTTTTGCCAAGGGGTTGATCAAATATTTAGTATCATTTATTCAAAACGGAAAAAAATAGTAAAAATGTAACACAGGTCTTTCATAATTTGTTATCCCTAGGGAATTACAGGATGTGCCATGTATCTGTAACTTGAATTTACTAATGCTAAATATTATGTTTTGCAGGCTTCTCAAACTGGAGATCCACCTAATAAGGTTGGACAACCTGAATGCCAGGTATGGTTGGTTCCAGTAGTGTGCTACTGGTTGCTTTCATGATAATTTTCAACACACAATGCAGGGAAGCACCTATGTGACATAGCGGCCTTCAATATAGGGATTAAGTGTTTTATGATCTATATGCCACCATTTTTTGATTGTTGTCATTCTTTTTTTATTGTGGGTTTAAAGTCTTTATTATTAAAATAATGTTTATTTATTAATGCTCAATATTGTAAAATATTGTAAGATAGAGATAAGATCGTCTCCGATCTTATCTGGAGTTTCTTTTTAGAAACTTTCCAGTTTTTGTAAATCTTGTAAACTATTTATTGAGCGTCTTGCTCATTGTTAATACATCAATTAATTTACCAATTACTTGCATAATATGGTATCAGAGCCAATTTGCTCAAAATTGAATTTTTAATTCGAAAAAATCTTTTAAAGATTTTTTTCAGTTTCTGAATTAAAAATTTAATAAAAATCTTCTGTGGATTTTTCGAAGATTTTCTGAGGGCAGAATTTCGAAATTTTCTTGTGGCTTCTGTATTTGAAGATTTTGGCAACTCTTCTTCTGAAAATCGAAGGTTCTCTGAGAATTAAAATCGTGGCTCTTCTGGTTAAAATTCGTGGGCGCGTTTCTGATGCATTCAAAACCCGTGTTTCTGATTTTTTGAGGCCGCGATTTTCATTCACTTAAAGCCGTGATTTGCCATGAAATCCGGGCGAGTTTCTATCTGAAGCAAGAGCAAGTCGTTTTTTTTTTTCCAGTCTTCTGTAGTGTGCGACTTCGTGACTTCTGGAGGTCGCGATTTTCTATCTTATAGACGCGCATTTTTACCTCTGTCTTTGGGCCGCGTTTTTTCCACTTGCTGGGCACGTCTGATTTTCTATTGGCGCGTTTTTTTGTTGCAAACTTCTGGTGCGTGGTTTTGTCTAGTTTTCTGGTGGATGCAAGTCTGTTTCAGACTTTTTCTGCAATTTTCTGTGTTGTTAATGGCGGCCAAGGTTTTCAGAACATTCGTCTAGGGTTTTGACCCGTTTTTTGAAGGCGGAATTTTTTTTTGATTACCCGATCTTATCTGGAGTTTCTTTTTAGAAACTTTCCAGTTTTTGTAAATCTTGTAAACTATTTATTGAGCGTCTTGCTCATTGTTAATACATCAATTAATTTACCAATTACTTGCGTAATATTTATTATCATCTGGTTCTTTTTCTCTTGTGCTTTGTATATCTGTGTTCATTGCTGCTGAATAGCATGCCCTATAACAATAAGTATTAGAAGTTCTTAGCCCCAAGTTTTTTTGGTTTTAACAGGTGTTGTGGAGAGGGATACAGGTGGCTGTATTTAACTGTTCTTTTCCAGTTGCATATTGATTGGAGTTTTTATAGATAGGCCTACACTTCCACTATTCAAGAAGACTGAAGACATAAAGTTTAGTAGTCATTTTAATTGCATTTTTGTTCCTAAGTATTTTCCAAGGACTTTGGTCACACTTTTACTAACGCTCTGCGGTTCTGTGCATTTAAAGCTTAGTTTAATTTATAAGACGTACCTAACCCAAAATAAATAGGTTAAAATTCAATTAGATTTGTGTTTGTCTATTAAGGGTATGTTAGTTGGGCTTGGTTGTGTGAGTAAAGACTTAGAACTATCTTCGAGCGGTTTAGACTCTATTTTTCTCTGGAAGATAACCTTTGAGACCTATTTACATTTAGACCTTCAAACCTTTATTCAACTAGTTTTAATGAAATAGAACAGCTGTTATAATAATGCTGTCCTAAATGTTATAAGTGCTGTGACAATTACATGTGTTGTTACTAAATGGCTGTTACATATATCATTCAATACTGCTGTGGGGTTTACATGTTTAGGCATTGAATGGATTTACTTTGATAAGACTGATGTAACAGCTGAGATTGGTTATGTGCTATAAGGGATACTTAATAAGATTGAGTAGGCACTTAAAATCAGAGAGATAAAAGGAGAAGGTATTATGTGTAATTAGAGTAAGAACCAAAGTTGGTAGGTTTGGGGATGAGTATGGCTATGGGTATGTGCATTTGCCTTTTTTTGAGCCTCGGCTTTACGATGGCTTGGCTATGGCCTTATCAAAAATATCTATTTTTCTTGTGAAGATAACCTTTGAGACCTATTGACTTTCCTTTCAAACCTCTATTCAACAAGTTTAATGCAGTAAAATAGCTGTTATAATGATGATGCATCATTTGTTGTATATGTTACAAGTGCTGTGATAATTACATGTGTGGGTAATAAATTGCAGTTACATATATCATTTGATACTGCTGTGGTGTTTACATGTTTACACATTGAATGGCTTTACATAGTTGAATCTGATGTAACAGTTGAGATTGGTATGTGTCCATATATAGTGCCATATGGGATACTTAATAAGACTGAGTACACACTAAAACTCCAAGTGATAAAAGGGAGAATGTATTAAGTGTACTTTGAGAAAGAACCTAAGTTGCTAGATTTGGGATGGGTACGGATATGTTTATTTGACTTGTTTTGAGCCCCAAGTTTTATACAGCTTGGGTATGGCCATATGAAAAATGTTGGACTTATAGCCAATTAAGCAAAATGAACCATATTGTGCATAAAATAAACAAAATCAACAATTCTATACATAAAACAAACAAAAGCAACCACAAAAAATTACTGAGAATTGATAGCTCAATGCCAAATGTCAGTTGATAAATCAAAATGGTTTATGGTATCTGTTTAAAACAGGATAGTGCTCTACAGTTTAATAACCAATAGTCAAACTACACAATATGAGCAAACTTAAGCAAATCATAGTCTCTTTCTTCATTAGACATTCAAAAACATTATTTGGTTCATTGGAACCACAAGCAGTGTTAGCTTTTAAGTTACCGATCTTGGTATTGGGTCTGCAAGGTTTGGTCAAATTATTTTTTTAGGTTGGGTTTGTTCTGGGTTCTTCCATACAAAAACATATAAAAATCAGAAATATATACATATTTATAGCAGTAATTAAGTTCAGAATATCACATACCATTATATGATGCAGACAAGATTGGGGGGTCTTATCAAGCCACCCAATCTTGCAGCCTTTACATACCATCCAACCCACACCAACACATAGATTGCAACAAAGTGTGAAACATAGCTTTATTAGAAGTTTCATATGCATATTCGTACAATAAAATTCTTCAAGAACAATTACATATAGTGAGGATTCCAACAAGAAACAAAATTCAGAAATTTTACAAAGTTTTCTAGACACCTCCTGCCTGCAAGTCTTCAAATCCTCATGCCTTAACAATTACATATAGAGAGGATTCAAACGAGAAACAAAATTCAAAAATTTTACAAAGTTTTCTAGACACCTCTTGCCTGCAAGTCTTCAAATCCTCATGCCTTCACACCCTCTTGGCTTCACTCATGTTTTGAAATATGTTTTTTCCCATCATTATACAGCTCTCATGGCTGCCTTGAACATCTATGACAAACTTGCAAATTCCTTTTCCTCTTCTTCTATTACTCTCTTCTTGGCAAGCTGATTTTCTACACTTTTCTTAGGCAATCCTCTATAGCCATCTGCAAGTTCTTTCTCCAACCTTGCTGCTGTTGATTGCTGCTTCTCAGCATAATTAAATATTGTATTTTATAGAGATTAAAACCCTTGTGAGGCACCAAAAGAGACACCCAAATCTGCTCTTTCATTTCCCTCCAATTGTCTTTTGAAATTCTTCTATATATGCTTAAAATTTATCATTAAATGCTTTCAAATTCAAGATTGCTGCACCATATCCCACAACTTTCTGTTTTAGATGCCTCATAAAAATCAATAAAATCATGAACTAATTCGTTGTCATTCACCTCAAATTGAAAACTGAGTAATTAATTGTTTTTCCAAATATCACTAGTTTTTTTCCTCTATTCTAGGCATGCAAATTGAAAGGATGGAATGTCAAATATCACTTGTTTTATGAACACTTCAAATTGAGCAAATTAATTAATTTTAAATTTATAATTTTCTAATTAATCTCATAAATCCTTGAAACTTTGAAATTGTGCAATACAATAATTTTAAAACCACATTAAACACCTTGTTTGCCTTTGATTTTTTGAAATGGAAGCCAAGTCTTGATAAAACAAATGTTTTATCTTTTAACACTCCACAAAACGCTCTTGAAGCGCCAACCTACACCAAAAATGTAAAAATTAAACATGAAAATAAAATATATTTGTTTTTGGTGATGTAGGAGAGCCCAAATGTTCTTGCATCATTATATAATAAACAAAACCACCATAAATTTTAAAAATACTTCAATATCAATTAGTCAAGTTTGAATGTCATGATATATATTCAAACTAAAGATAATAATGTCAATTGTCAAACAATCAGCCATCGCTGATCATGGATCAACATCATATGTGTCTCGAAAGAAATTGTCATCACCATCCATATTACATGATGTAGGTACTAGTATAGTAGACAGCCACAAATGGTGCCAGTGGCACTGGCACTAGCACTTTCATGTTTGCTAGTTGGATTGTCTTCAAAGTCAAGTGTAGCAAGGTGCGAAGTGGTACCATCCAAGTAAATATGTGTAGGCTTGATATCCCACTTCTTTGTGTCCTTTTTTTGTAGCTACTTTGTTTGTGTGAAAAGAGACACAATTTGAAATGCACATACACTAAGTCATCTGCCTTTTTTGAGTGCAATTGGTTGTGCTATACTGAGTGTATGAAGGAGTATGTGCTCCAATTCCTCTTAGATGCAAATGAACTAGCAACCTATGAAGACAAAATTATTGTGTAAATTATCAGAGATCGTCTTATTTACATAAGAGCCAAGAATATATAGATGACAATGCAAGAGGCGCAATAATCACGGAGATGTGATTATAGGTGAACTGAAAGAAACTTAAAGCAAACAAATAGGCAATAATCACGGAGACGTGATTATAGGCTAACTAAATGAAACGAAAGCATTAAAATAGGCATGACAAGTGCCATTATAGAAATGAGCATTGAAATAGGAACTCACTATAGTTCTACTACCCTCCCTTAATGCTCAATCTTTCAACTAAAAAAAATAAAATAAGTCTACCCATATGGTGCTGGTCATCAAAATGCAAGTGTGTAGACCCCTGCTTCTGCTTAGTCTGCTTTGCTACGTGAGCACTTTGTTGAGATGCTTCCTGGTTGGACTTCTCATCAGCCGACTGCTTTCTACAATACCTCTGTATATGACCAATCTTCCCACAGTAGTGGCAAGTAAATGACTTCTCGACCCTCCTTCGAATTGCCTCGTCCTGTTTGCTGAGTGGACTTGCCTTTGCCAACGTCCTTGGCAGTAAATGCTTGTTCAACACTTGGAGACTCACTGCTGCTCCCAAACTGCTTCTTCCACCGATCCTGCTGTAAAAGCTTGTTGCACATCTCATCAAACTTCAAGTCAACATTGGTGGAGGTAATGTTGAGCGTTTTGATGAAGTGCTCGTAGGAACTTGACAAACTTTTCAAAGTGATCACCACCATATCCTCCTCTTCTACCTTACGACCAATGGCCTCCAATTGATCGCAAATATTTTTTACTTTCATCAAGTGCTCTTGCAAAGACACTTGGTCATCCATCATAATAGAAAAGAGCATATTCTTCAGAAAGAAAGCCCCTCCCTTGTTTGAGGTCTCATGAAGATCTTTCAGATGCTTTTAGATCTTGGCAGCAGATTTACCAGATGGTATTTCTGGTAACATCTCATTGGCAATAGATAATTTAAGAAGCATGATTGCCTCCTTATTACTCCCATCATACTTGTCTTGATCCTTCCCAACATCAGTGAGATGAACGTCTGTACCAAGAACAAGCGCATCCAAACACCGGTACTCAAAGATGGTAAGCATCCTCTGCTTCCACATGTTGTAATTCTTTCCATTGAACCTCTGCGAACTTTCCAACATAATATTCGACAAAGACGCCATCCCTCCCGTTTTCCAAAGCACGAAAAAATGAGGTAATCCAAAACTCTGTGTAAATTTTTGAAGAAATTTTTTTCGAAAACTTTTGGCAAATTTTTATTTTCCTAGAAAATTGTCAAAACTGGCTAAAAAAACTTTTCAGGTTGTCATGAAATATCAGAAAATCACACGAACCTAGCACAAATTTCAAGGCACGAATCCTGAGGCACCCAAAAAAAAATAGTGATGACCCAGAAAACGTCTTGAAAAACCCACCAAGAATCTGCAATCAGAATAAAAAATGGGCTTGAAACGAATGGGTTAAAAACCCTGTCCGAGTTGTAGAAAACCTAGACGTAGCAAAGAGGAAACCACGCCGCCCAGAACAATGCAGAAAAATGGCGCCCAAACAAAGGTAATCAAATCGTGACCAAGAATAGAAGCAAATTCGCGCCCAGATTATGAAGAAATTGAGATCATAAAAGCATTGTAGATCGCGTCCAAAAAGCAAAACAAAAAACGCGCACCCAAAAAATGATGAAATCACGCCCAGACATTTATGAGGTCACGTGACAAAATAAAACCACAGAAACACAATTTTCTAGACCTAGGCTAAGCAAGGAAAAATGTGCTCCAGAATCGCGCGGGCTTAGAGCAGATTGAAAATGGTGTTATAAAAAACGCATTTCAGAAAAAATTGTTTGAAAAACTCCTTCACTTGCGACCATAAATACACCCAGCAAGAAAACACGTGTGGAAGAACAACGCCCTGACACACAGCTGCACGCCAGAAATGAACACTGAACAACGCGAGAAAACTTCAGTAGAGCGGCGCAGACAAATCTAGGCAGTCGCAGCTTAGAAAACGTGAAATCAAACACCTCGATTTTTTCGTTTCTAGAAAAAAAAGCCCTCAAAAATACTAGAACTAGCCTGCGATTTTTAGCTGAAAAAAAACCTTGAAAAGTACATGAAAATAAAAAAACGCAATTCTCTTCTGAGAAACCCTACGAATTTTTCTTTCAAAAAAAATTCTTCACTAAAAAGTTTTAGCTAACCAGGGTCGATCTGCTCTGATACCATATTGTGTAAATTATTAGAGATCATCTTATTAACATAAGAGCCAAGAATATATAGATTACAATGCAAGAGGCGCAATAATCACAGAGATGTGATTATAGGCAAACTGAAAGAAACTTAAAGCAAACAAATAGGCAATAATCACAGAGAGGTGATTATAGGCTAACTAAACGAAACAAAAGCATTAAAATAGGCACGACAAGTGCCATTACAGATATGAGTATTAAAATAGGAACTAACTATAGTTCTAATAAAAATTAGAGGGTTAGAGTTAAAAAAAATAAAATAAATAAATTATAAATGCAACTTAAATGATAAAACATTTGTTTTTTTATAAAACTTATTGTGATAAAATTTCGATCACAAGAGGTTGTAGGTGTGTGAATGATTGGCCATGAAAGTACCACCAACTATGAGCATTGACCTTAAACTTGTCTTGAAGAGCATTGACACTAAAGTCATTGGAGTGTACAAAATCCATGAACTCAATCCTAATTGCATCCCACATGTTAGGATCAATGAAGAGTCTACTAAGTGCTATCTTGTTCCTTTGGTTAACTTCAAGATCTCTATATGGGCGATCTTTGTTGACATAGAAAGGATCTCAACATTATAATATTTGAGACTCAATGCAAAGACAAGAAGATGTAGTAGAGTGGTAATTTTGTTCCATCTCTCTTCAATAATTTTGTATAGCTGTTTGAAGAAAGTTTCTTCAAGACTTGCTCTTTTACATTTATGATGGCCTTTATCTTCTCAATCATTAAGTCAATACCATCATATATCTCTTCCAAACAAAGCCTATCCATGTTAGCATAATGGGTCATACCCAATTTGGGCTCAATGAAATTGAGGAGATATTCAACACGATTCTACCAAATGTCATCTAAGATCATTTTTTTTAATATTTGGTGCCCTTGCAATGCTAAATTCCCTCCATATGGACCAATTTTGGTTGGTGACCATGTTTGAGAGTGCCTCTTGAACCTTCACAAGTCATCTTAAGACAATTGTGTTGGAGACTAAATGGGTCTGAACAACTTATTCAATAGAAATCAAAGTAAAAAAAATAAAAGGTAAATATTTTTAATTACTTAAAGAAGAAAACATAAACTTTATTCAAAAAAAGTTCTAAAGAAAAACATATTTATTAAAATATTTAATAAATCTTATTGCTTCACTTACCTTCAACAACTCCAATTTCAAGAATGTTTTGAATATGCCTTGTGACATATGATGGTTGATGATGAACATTTGGATCTCTTCGGCCTCAATGTACGCTTGTTTGATTCACTCAATTTTGGTGCCACTTTTTTGTAGAATAAGTTTGAGGGAGTGGACTGCACAAGGTGTCCAAAAGATGTGTGAGCAACACTCCTCAACTAATAAACTAGCTGGTCTACAATTTTTGGCATTGTCCATTATGATTTGAACAATGTTTTGAAGTCCCATTTCCTCAATGACTTGATAGAGAATAAATGCACCATCCTTCACCTCTCCCTCACAATCCATTGCTTTAAAGAACATTGTCCGTTTAGGGCACATTGCAATAACATTAATCAATGGCCAATTTTTGCATCCTTCCTTCCATCGAAAATGATGGATAGCTTTGTTTTGGCCCAAGAACCCCTTATGGGCTTCAATGACTTCTCTATAAAGTTCACCTCCTTTACCAACAAGGTGCTATGCACCTTCTCAAAACGTGGGGCTTTGTACCCTTTTGGAGCCTCATTAATTGCTTTCACCATTTGTTGCCAATATGGTGAGCCAATTACATTGAAAGCCAATCCATTTGCATAGACACATTTCACAATGTGTTAATAAACAATTTCAAAAGCCTCATTGTTATTGGGTATGGGCGCTCTTTATCTTGTACCAGTCACAAGATCTAGCATTTAATATGGTCTTCTACTTTTTTGTTTTATGAAACACAAAGACTTCAAGGAAGGGATTATTATGAAAAATATTCAAAATCCTAAATCGAAGCTATTTTGAACCCTAGCATTTGAGCACATGGATTTGAGGATGGAAACCCTTGGATTCTCAAGAGGTCAAAGGGTGAAAACCTTGAGGATCTCATGCACCAAAGGATGAAAACCCTGTTGGCCAAAGGAGCAATTCTCATCTTAAGTTCACACTTGAACTTTAATGGTGGATGATATCGGGAATATGGAGTCAACATGACCTTATTGTTGTCGTGGGAGAATAATCTAGTGGTTTTTGGAGCTTTCATGGTAGTGCAACTCATTTTCATTCCATTTATGTTATATGCAACGAGTTATTGCAGATCCCCCACTAAGTATATACAACTTTGTGTTGTTATTGTAAGATGGTCACGGATAAAGTAGGGTAGTTGTAGTTTGTTTTTATGGTTGGGCAACCATTCTTATTTTTCGTTGTAGTTGTTTTCCAGTCAACTATTGCTGTTGCAAGTGACTGCAATAACGTACTGTAATGAATCTCAAACTTGTTAATGTATGAAAGGACTTGAGTTTATTTTCCGTTTTCAAGAACCTGATTTGCAATTTGGGTATTCAATATTAGTGTGTGAATGTGGAGAATGATTTAGGGTCCTTTCTCGAATGTTGTAAAAAACCATATGAAGTTATCAATTTCAACCCTTAACTCTGGGTATTAATGAATGCAACTAATGTTTACAATCTAAGTTATTAGATTTGAGTAAATGTTAAAGTTGTTGTGTGTCTCTTTTGTGAATCCAATCTATAATATTAGGGTTTAATGCTATTATGTAGATGTGGAGGTAAATTTCTAGGTTTGTGCTATATTAGGGTAAATCAATTAAACTAGATATTTCACCAATGTTAAATAAAAAAAGTAGTAGAAAACTTAGGGTTTATAAGTTTAATCAGTGAATACAAAATTTGTTAGATATTCACCTTGAATATTTGGTCATGGCATTATAAAGTATATTAGAGTAGTAGGTTTTAAATAATAATTGCAAGAGGTTTAAGAAATATTTGTAGCTATATCTAGCAGGGACATTATAGTGGTATCAAAGCAAATCACTTAAATTATATATTCTGAGGGGATTTAAGGAATATTAGCATTAAGATTCATTGGGAGCATTAGATAAGCAATAAGTATCCAACATATTAGGAAACTTATGTGACATAGAAGTAGAATAAGTGGATTATAGGAAAAGGAAAGAATTGTAAGCAATGTATAAAAAAAACATGCTTGATTGTAAATTAGACAAGGATATCCATATATGGATATAGAAGTATGACATAAAGCAATCTATGTATATGGGGTTATTAATAGTATAATAAATTTTCTCATGAATTGTGATCATTCCCCATGTGCTTAAAACAATAATAGTAAAGCAAGTAGGAATAAAGAAATGGGATACTACAAATAGTGTGGATGTATGGTCTAATTGGGTCAACATGAAAAATGAAAGAACTACATGGGTATTTTAAATTGTCTCCAAAATAACATGAGGAAAACACAAAAGAATGATAACAACAAAAAGAGGAGTACAAAAGAGAGGGAACAAACAAATAGGTGAAATGGAAACAAATGGACACTATAAATTTTTGGGTCAACATGAAAGTCATTGGCACCTCAATGTTTTGCATTGTCTTCAAAATAGCAAGATATCAAAAGAGGAAACCTAAAGGAGGTGAAATAGACATGATAAAATCTAGGAAACATATAGTAGGAGCAAACAGATATCACATATGGTGTTTCTCCTTATAAATAGTATGAGTCATCCATAAAGAGGGAGCCAAGCAGCACAAAACATATAATGAATAGGAAATGGAACAAGAATGCGATTATAGAATCAAATCAATCATTCACAAGGTAGTCATCATTGTTGAAGTGTCCAAGTGATAGCTTTGCCATGTGGGTCATGCGACTAGGAGAAGATCAAGAAGAGGCCTTGAAGAGTAGAGTGAGGTAGAAGTAAAGATAGAATAGAGAGAAGGGATATCTGTAGGAGACTAAAATAATATCTACTCAAAAGAAGGGAGAGTTGCATTAGTCACTATAGGAATAGGAATCGTAGTAGTAATAGTAGACAAGGTAAAACTAGTAGTAGGAAGGTCCTTCAAAGTGGTAGTGGGCTCTAGATGGAGAGGAGGGATTTTGGGTGTAGGTAGCCATGGTGGAAGATTAGAAGGAGGAACCACAATAGGTTTAGGGGGGGGGGGGAAGTTTCTTGGCTTTTGGGTTTGGTTTGGTTGGTGGTGGTTGGGCCTTAGGTTTTGGAGGTGTGAGAAGGTTGCCAACATGACCAAAAGAGAAGGCATGGTAAGGGGAGGGACAATAGGGGTTGGGCATATGTGGAGTAGGAAAGGAAATGTCAAGGCTCTCATTTAGAAGAAGATGGGGAGCAAGAGGTTCAAAAGCATGACAAGGATTATTAGAAATGATACGAGCTTTTTGTTGCCTAACTATTGACATTCACCCTCGGATAAGAGAAGAAGAAAAGTCCTTTCTTTAGATGTTTTATTTTCATGCTCAAGTCATCACCATGCTTATAATTTTCCATGAATACTTGTACTTTAATAACATTCTACTAATGTGTCTAACTAATAATCACATATCAAAGGGACCCACAATGCACCCAAGCACCTCTAAGGTGATTACAATCCATTGCTTTGGACTTCTATTCTATTGCCTCTTCTCTAATTGGCAAAGAGTTTGGTGGGTGTATGTTTTATAAGCCTTCCTCACAATTTGTAACATGGGATTATCATAGCCAATATCTTAAATAATTGTATGCATTTGGGGCTTCCATAGTGGAGTATTAGTTAGATGTTTTATTTTTGTGGGATTTCTCACAATGTGGAGTATTTTCATAACAAGGGCATCACCATAGTGATTATCTTCTGTGAGTAGCCATTGCTTTAATGACCTTTCACTCATTTATCCTTTTTGTAATAATAAGAAAGGGGGATCCACAAAGCACACATGCACCTTTAAAAATTTGTTAGTATGGGAGAGGAACAATTATTATAATCTAATGCCTTGGGCTTTTTACCTTACAGCCTCTTTTGCCATTGAAAAACAAAACTTTTGGTGTTTGTATTGTATAAGCTTCTCTTGTCTCACAATTACAAGCCACCCTTTTCAGAATGATCTTTTATGATTTAAGCAGTATTACTCAAGTTATGCTCAATTTTCTGCAGCATTCTCCCTGTTTTATTGTCTCATCTGATTTGGCTTTTGGATTTGATTTCAATAATCATTTTCACAGTTTTATTTAAAGGGAACCTGTAAGTATGGTGCAATGTGCAAATATGGTCATTCAAATCAGAAGGAAGGATCTGGAGCGGAGCCACAATTTAACTACTTGGGGCTTCCTATTCGTCAGGTTTGTTATGCATGGTCAGAATATTTAATTAGTTTTGGTTTATATTGTGTATTCTTGACATTTTAGATTTTCGCTATGCCCATAACATAGTTCAGGGTCATGCTATTGGTTAGTGTTGCAGCATCTCCCTTTGTATTTTAAAAGATGCCTTCTAAGCAGCATGCTTTGTTTATATAGTTTGAATATGCACATAAAGAAAAAACATAAATGTGGATCTTCTTTTGGACAGGGAGAAAAAGAATGTCCATTTTATATGCGTACGGGATCTTGTAAGTATGCTGTTACTTGCAGATACCATCATCCAGAGCCAGGATCAGAAGCAACAACTACATCTGTATCCAATTCACCTACAAGAGATAATTTAGCATCTTCATCAGAAACCTCATTTGGTTCTGTAAATCCATCGTGGCCTTTGCCACGAGCTCCCTACGCTCCAAGTTTTCATCCGGAGGAATATCAATCTCACATGCATGCCATGTATCCATCTCAGGAAGTCTTATCACCAGTGCCTCGATGGAGCAACAACTATCAAGTGAGCTTCTGAATTTTAGTTATTATTCTGTTGCTTTCACTGGGATGTGTTTGTTGGCATTGAATTTGAATGCAAGACTAGTATTGACTTGTGCCTTTGCTTCATGTTGTTTATTCCCATGCATCCCTTGTTTTTACTTTCTTATCTTAATCTATAAACTGTTATTTTATGATCAAATATGTTACTTGTGACCACATCTCAACTCAAGGCTTGGGTTACTCAGAGGGTGTTGGTAGGTTGGCATAATGATTCAATTTATAAAAGGCATTAAAGTGATAAACCATTGTCTAACTATTAACTTGGTGGAATATAACTTCAAGACTATGATTAGAGTAACAATTATGCATTAGCTGTATTTTTCTTCAGGAGTCAGTAAGCCACCTACAGGCAACATGGTGGAGGAAATGAAAACAAGAGAATGGTATAATTTTTGTGAGGAAAAATATTAAATGGAAGATCTCAAGAGATTTCAGAAATATTTATTGCATTCATAGGGTTAGAATAATTATTTATGCATCACCTGCATTTTTTCGTCAGGAGTTAGTAAGCCACCTATGGTCAACATGGAGGAAATTTAAACAAGAGAATGGTATAAACTTTCGGTAAGGTGAAATACTAAATGAAAGATCTCAAGGAATCTGTATTTTAGAGATACTTGTTGCATGGATATGATAAAAAGATTCTGTCTGAGAGATCTACTCACAGAGAAATGTTAAATGTAAGATCTCAAGGGTCTTTAATTTAGAGATACCTAAAATAATAAGAAGTCTGTGTCAGAGAAATTTATGTTTTAGTTGCACTTTGTCTCTTTAAGAGTTGAATCTTGTATTGGGGACTTTAAAAAACTGCTATAAATCAGATTGATTTGAATAGAAATACAAGAGATGAATTTCATATTTATACCAATTGGTAACACATCAAATACATTACCAGTTTCCTGTGAAGTCATAAACTGGTGAAAAGAGATCTGTAAATGCTCAAGTTCTGTCAAAATGAAGGCCGCACTTAATACTGATATCTAAAGTAAATAAGACTGTTGATATCTAAAAATTCAATTATTTTGTTGTGGAATTAGGGATTGAATATGACGTTTCTGGTTGTATTGATGTGAAAATGTCTACTGCATGCATCTTGAACAAAGCTCCATTGATTTTCTGTTAACTGATTCGGAAAGCTGTAAATACTTTTGAATTTTGGATCAAATTGCAGTGGCGGCCTTAAAGGCCCTTAAAATGGTCTGTGGCACTGAAAAGAAGTAAACAATTTAAAAGCTGTTTCAAATGTACAAACATGACGACTTATCTTTGTTCAATGGGAACAAACTTCACATCTTGAAATCAGTCAGGAAGAATAAGTAAACAAGTAAATAAAGGCAGTTACTCGAAAGGAAAGCAGCATAAGAAAGGAGAATGTATTGAGATATGATGAAGATGTCACATGATGTTACAAAGGGACGAGACTTGAAACTTATTACATGAGAAGATGCCAAACAACCCAATGCCCCAAGAAAAGACGAAACAGGGGATAAATTTTAGACATAGTATTACATAGCTCTGGGGCACATGACAAAAAAAGAGGATTACAATTTTTGCAACCAAAGGGATGTGCATTTTGAGGAAATGAAAGAGAACCTGACCTTAGCTTGCCAAATTTGAGTAGTTAACAGTCAAAGTTACAAAAACATCTTCACTGAATTATTGTTTTCAAACATCACACCATTAATGTATTGTGGATGGTGATGGTGAACCCTTGGATGCAAAATAAAAGGGAGCTGGAAAAAATCTGTACTTTTGAGCACATTGAACAAATTTCATCCCTTTTTTGCATAAGTTTCTCTCTTCTGGAATGCCTGATAGTTTTTGAGAACTGAAAGTGGATGGTAGGTCTTGCCATCCAAGCTCCATGTCTTGGCCATTGATTTTGTGCCAATTATATCATGGGCCAATATTATTGAACAATAATGCTACATGTTTTCAACAAACTCTAGCATTGTTATCTTGTTGAGATACGTTTTCTATTGAAAAATAGAGAATAACATTTTCTTCATCTAAAGCATTATTTTTTTGTACTTTTAACTCAGTTATTCCTATCTTTCACTTTATAATCAGGGCTCTCTTATTGCAATTTCTGGATGCATACATATTTTTTGACACTGTGTTGAAGATTTCCTGGTTTCTTTTACTCTTAGCAACATCTAGCTTTTGCTGAATCGCCAAGGACATTTGTAATTTTTTTTTCTAATGCTGGAGCTTGTGCCACATGACTCAAGTTACATTTAAGTCTTGCATACTGAGGGCAAGGTTACTGCATGCAGAGGAGAAAAGTGCACATTTAACACTTTTACCTCTCCATTTTATGCTCACTTTGTGTGGATGTTATAATTGCATAGTTTTAGAACTGAATTTGGCTCTTTCGACACATTCATTGAATGGGTGTCTATTCTCTCTGATCTCTTGCCTGAAGCCATTTAAAATGTGTGTGCATGTGTTATAATATGCATATGTTAAAATGTGTTCAAATATGGTAATATACATATATTAAAAATTTCAAGTAATAGAGTGTGTGCACATGTGTGCCTGTGTGTGTCTGTTTTTATATACATATATTAATTTTTTTTGTGTATTTCAGTCCAATTCTTCCATGTATATAAAGTATATATTATATCGCAAGTCTCAAAATAGCAATATATACTATAAAGTATAATGTTTCATTATCACGAATTAGAATGCAAAGTATAGAGTGACAAGCTCAATCATTTATCATTGGACTTACTATTCCACATGTATTCAAATAAATTGTCTTTATTAGTGTCATTCTTAGAGTTTGAGTCCTGTGGGGACTCCAATGACAGGCCAATCAATTCCAGATGCACCTCCACATCCTCAAATATCGATCTTGGCTGCTCAGGATTAGCATCCCATCATGTTATTAGAGAATCTTGTAATTGGATCTCTTGTGATCTTGGAGATGTAAGGAACTATGAACTATCATTCGCTTCTTCTCTCTTTGAGAGTTCAACCTATTCCTCTTGTTTGAATGAGATTAATTAATAAATGAATTGATACCCTTTAGCATTAGAGGTGCTAGCATGTAATGTCCCTTTTTTTGTCCATTCCAACATGCTTGGAGACCTCCATATTTCTTGGAGAGCACCTGATTTATTGGAAAGTATTCTAACAATGGTGGAGAGTTCCTGGGGTCAAGCTGAGTACAATGGTACTTTTCATCTGACATTTTGGGAGCACTCCACACTTCTTGGAGAAATTTGTCATTTTGGGAGTGTCAGTTTTCATATGGATGGATATTTTATGCACTTTGGGTATTGGTGGTGTGGTCAGAATTTTTTTTTGAGCTATTTTAATATTTTCTGTAACTTTGGTGGTTGTGCGGAAAATAATTAAATAATTAAATATTTAAGTTATTATAAAGTTAAAAATTAGAAGACAACTTATATTTAATTATTTAAAAGGGGGTTGTATATGGAGACATAAAAGTGCCTTATTTTTGGGCCCAAAAGTAAAGTTGAATTATAAAAGTCAATTGGGAAAAAAAAAAAGAAAAAAAATGCTTTTTTAAAAGTAGTGAAAAGCAATTTTAAAAAAAAACATTGAAAAGCAAAAGTGCTTTCTCATAAAAAGCAAAAAGTGCTTTCTCATAAAAAGCAAAAAATGTTTTTCAAAAAAACACAAAAAAGCTATTAAAGGAGAAATTGGAAAGGAGAAAGGCATTCTTGGCATTTTATATTTTGAAAACCCCAATTGTGGAGATTGAGCATTTTGTTCAACTTCAGCCCTAGGATGAAAACCTAAGGCAAATTTTGGTTTCGTGGACAAAAACCCACCTAGCCAATTCTTGGTGGACCTATTCAAGATTCATAGGTGTGTTTAATGTTTTGTTTTTGTGGTAATTTTAAGGTTTGATATTCGGCTAAACTATGATTGAAGATTTTAGTTTGAAATAAGAGATTGGAATTTGAGGTCATTGCATACAAATATTTGTGATTATTTCTGGAGGTTATGGACCAACCATAGTTGCTCGTACCATGTAAAAAGGAATCAAGAAATTTGGTGATATTGTGGGATTTTTGGAAGGATTAAGGAAGCAATTCCTTATTTAGAGATTTTGAAGTCCTCTACATCAGCAACTTGTTTGTGGGCAACAGTTTGGAAGATATAAGAAATTATTTCTGCTGTAGCAGGTGTAACATAAAACATAAATCTATACACTAATGCTGTTAAGAATTTCAGGGCAGAAACAATTACGAAAGCTGTACCTGCATTCTCAGGAGTATTATACTCAGATCAGCATCATCTACAGACAAATAAAACTTCATTTTCAGGTCAGAAAATAAGTTTTCACTATTGTATGCATTTCTGATTTTATATCAGCATACATCAGTATTTCTTTGTATATTTATCAATTGATAAGAAATTTGTATCAGAAATTTTATACCAGCAAAGGTTGTGTTTGTCAATTATTTGTGAAATTATTAATGCATGACAACTGTTTGCCAAAATGCCTTTGATAATAAAAGATAGTGCAGCATTTCTACACGATAGGACTCAGAAATGTTGAATGGTTTTCATGTTCCACCAACTGTTTAACGAAATTCTTGTGAGCTAAAATTCAGAAAATTGCAAGTGTGTTTAAAATTTCTTGGTAGGTACATTACATAGTAGCTTGAGAAAGACAATAAAAGACAAGCATAGGTAGTATTGGACTCACAAAGCCATGTAGTTGGCAGTGGCACTATCCAATGGGGCCACCTGACAAATTCAGAAATGTTGAATGGTTTTCATGTTCCACCAACTGTTTAACGAAATTCTTGTGAGCTAAAATTCAGAAAATTGCAAGTGTGTTTAAAATTTCTTGGTAGGTACATTACATAGTAGCTTGAGAAAGACAATAAAAGACAAGCATAGGTAGTATTGGACTCACAAAGCCATGTAGTTGGCAGTGGCACTATCCAATGGGGCCACCTGACAAAAGGGTGTCTATTCTCCCCAGTCTCTTGCTGGAAGCCATTTAAAATTGAAAATACATTTCTATAATATATATTAATAAAAAAATTAAACCCCATACCATTCTTGAAGTTTGATGATTTTTGAACTTTATGGTTTGAAATTGGCAAACAATGTGACATATGTATACACTTCACATCACTTCAAAAAACATCAATTAGCACCAATTGCTTCCCTCATGTCTCCTCATTTGTTTTGGCTTTCACCCACCTTGTCTATAGGCTTGACACTACATTATAAAACTCTCAAGAACCATCTTCTGTACCTGAAAGAGAATGGTGTTAGTATTGATCTTGGTTTAGGAGCCTCCTAGAAACTTCCTATGTTCAGAAATATGGGGCCTGTTGATGTGCGTTTTGTGACACACTGAACACATTTAGAATAAAGAGTCCAAAGACGCTCTATCCTCTCTTGAAAAACTACCATGTATGCTAAGATTGCAAAAAGATCATATGGCAATTCCAATGTTTCTTCAGTCAGGTCTTGACATGTGGATAAACTCAATGGGCGTTGTAATATGCTGGTAACACAAAGGGACTTACTTTTGACAAATTACTCATAGTGAGGACTTAGGTGGATTTGACATTGAATGCTCTATTTCTTTTTGGGATTTTCAATTTAAAAAAAAAAAAAGGAAAAAGGGATAAAGATTTAAAAGTCCAATACTATTCCTATGAAATCAAGAGACAGTACGAATTGAGTGAAACTAAGAACAATACTTTGCTTCGCCATGCTAACGACAACTACACAAAGCAAGTGCAATCTTCTAGGATTTGTGCTTAAGGTTTCTTTACCATGAATGATACCATCAATAGAACAATATTATTCGAAGTAAGTATTAAAGCATCCACATTATAAGCTCAGTCTAACTTTACGCATTGAATGAAAATCATCCATTCAAAGAAAGTATGAGCGAAAGTTTCACCAATCTATACTATCAATCTATCATTCATCTAACATGCATTCAAATCAAATACTACTTTAAATCTACTTTTGGTGGAAGAAGAATATGTAACCATGCAACCACTTGACAATAGAAGGATTCAAAGCAAATCATGCAATATGAACTTTTATTTTCAATGTAGCTATGAGCAACAATTTCATAAGACTCTCTCCCATACAATGAAATGAGAGAATGAGAGTTTATATAGAGTTTTGGAAATGAAATAAACGACCAAGATTGATCCAAGATCAATGGCAGAGATTAAAACAAAGTATCCCTAACTAGGGTTTCCCAGAGCAACAATCAATAATCAGTGAGTGAAGTGGCATGAGGAGCTATCTTTGAGGGGGCACATCCTTATCCTCGTTAGTGGCATTGTATTGGATGAATCTAGACACTATTGTATTGACCTCCTCCATCGTGACAAGTAGCAACATATTGACCTTGTATTCCAGTATGTCCAAATCACCCGCACATTCTGCGAAAGCAATTTCCCACTCTGACTCTTTTCGTTGGAAGGTATGCCAGATGGACAAGAAGTTGTCTGCCTTCGTCAAATTTTGCTTAAGGATTGGCCCAGCGGTGGCGAAGAAATTTTTTCAAACTCTATGCCTCAGATTTTCAAGCTGCATGTCATTTTCTCGAACAATGTCTTTCTCAAGTGCATCTGCAGCCACAAGTAGAATCTTGTTCCGAATTTCCTTCGTCTGTCCTCAACTCTACTAGTATCAGTCTTCACCTTCTCTAAGACTTCATTCTGCGCAATTAGTGCCCAGTACCGGCTATTGAAATCATACACAACGCCTGCTGCAATAACCTTTCCATCGACTAGTTCTTGCTTCAGAACTCCTTTTAGCGCTTTGAGACATGGAATAATTCTATCTTGGATATCCTGAGCGTTGTCCCACGCTTCTGCCAAAGCTACAATCCTTGAAAGCAAAGAGGAAGTTTGCCCATATGCCAACATCAGTTTCTCTACAAATACAACCACTTCTTCGCTTTTGCTGATTATCCACTCTTTGGTTTCTTTGGCTGTGGTCCTCTCTTCTTCAAAAGTCTCTTGGGAAGAGTTCATCAATGGGGGAACCGCTGAGCTGGCTTGATCAAGAGGCTTGGTTAAATGCAACAAGTTCTTAGTTTTCCTTCTATCTTTTGCTTTCTGCTCTCCAATGGGTTGAAAGATTTTTTGCCAACTTTGTACATTTGTGTTCCATCTTTCAATGGTAGACTTATCCTGATGTAACCACCTATTTATTTCTCTTAAAGTGAAGATTGCATTGTTGTAGTCTTCCCCTCTTAGAAGGCTTGAATTGAGGATAAACTTTTTTGTTCTCTTGGGAGGGGTATTGGTTCTACTCCCAACTTGCTGTGATGGGGTGATGGTCTGAAAGAGTCCAAGGGCTGACCTTGACTCTTGCGTTGGAGCCTTCGACTTGATCAAAGGAGAACAAGTTTTTCTTGGCATAGCATTTGTCGAGTCTGCAGTAGATTCTTCTATTGCCACTTTGGAAATTGCACCAAGTAAACTAGATTTCTTTGTTATCCTTCTTTGCACCTTCGAGGGGGTCAACTAACTTCAGTTTATTTTTCATTCTGTACCAAAAGAATTTTTCATTTCTTTTGCACCCCATGTCATTTCTGCCCAGCTTATCTTCCTGGTTCTCTACCATATTAAAATCACCCCCCAACACCCATGGGATCTCTGGCAGCTTGCTCAACCATCCCACGACTAACATCTTTGCCTATATTCATTCAGAACGTATATGGAGCAGATCTTGAATTTTATGCCTTCCTTTTCCAAACATAGCCAAACCGCCCTATTACAAGGGGAGGTACCATGATCTTTCACCCAATTTTTCCACTTTCTAGCTAACAAAATTGCATAACCTCCTTTTCCTTTCTCATGTTTGGAAGTGAAGATGGTAGAATCCTTCCAGATGAATTTAAGATTCAATTCCAGGTTGTAGTTAGTAGATTTAACTTCCTGTAGCATTATCACATCCTTGTCTTTGATTTGATTAACAAACCTCCTTATGCAATACTTTCTATCTGGGGATTCAAGTCCCCTCACATTCCAAGATACGCATTTAAGTTTCATCTTTATCCATATCTTGGGTTTCATCCTCTAGGTTCCTAAATCCCTCAAAGCATTTAGGGAACTCATTTTTCTTTTTCTCACTTCTTTTATAAGGTACCATGTCTTCTTTCTGCCTCTTTTTCCTTCCTCTCTTTTTCTGTTCTAGCCACTCTTTTACAAAGGCTATTTTGTCTTTCCCAACATTCTGAATATCCATTTCCTTACCTTCCTTTGGATCTTTTATTTCCCCAATATCTCTCGAGTCTCTCGGCGGGATTGTAGCAACTTTTCCATCTTGATTAGCCTGGGGAGGGCTAGCCTCTTTAGTTACAAAGATTTTTTTTTGCCTCATCTATATTCCAGTCTTGACAATCAAGAGCAAGTTCTTTATCATTAGCCTCCCCTTCGGGGTTCATGATTTTAACATCAGCTATTGTTTCCTTTGAGCCTAGGTCCAATCGGCACTGAGACTCACCATCTTTGGTTTCTACCTTGGGGTTATGGCCTGCATTATCCAAGCTAGAAGGGGTTAGAATTTCCTGTCCTAAGTCCCCAAGCTCGGTGCAGGTTGGATCCAAGGTCAGGGGATCAATAGCTAGATTAGGTGCATCATTTTTTTCCTTGGCCTCAAGATGAAGTTGCTTAGCGAGACATTCATCGATAGTGGGGCCGAAAGTCTTAATTTATTTTTTGCGACTGAGAGGATTTTTTTGTTATCATTAATTTGTTTTTTGATCTGTTCTAGGTTCAACTCTTGCACATTTAGCTCATGGTTCGAGGTTTTGGGCCTTCTCTTAAACGGGGTGTGGTTGACCACTTTTATCCCCACATTTTCTGGTTTCTCACAGCTTAAACTATCTTGCCACGGGTTCGGGGGTTCTACCCCAGAACAGTCATCTGCTAACAGACATTCATTTTGAACTATTCCCAACCTGAGCACCAGGCTTGCTTCCTCGTGCGACAGACTCAATGCGTTTTTAAGAGCGTCTAGAGGTTTAGAATTATTGACATCTTTAGTTAGGGTGTGATCAATCTCATTTGGATTGGACGACTCCCCAAGGGCCTCCGTCTTAGGGTTTTTAATTACCTTAGGCTCCCTGGAGTTCGCTAACCCAGAGGAACCTTTATCACAGAGAGCAGTGCTTTCTTCTTACTTAGAGTGCCATGATTTTTAATTATGGGGCAGTTTTTCCTCACGTGGCCCTCTCTTTTACAGAGGAAACACACATTCAATCCTCCAAGCAATTCAATTTGGAAGTTTATAATGTCATTTTCAGTTTCAATCTCAACCTCATTTGGAATTTCAAGGCCTGGAGTGGTCGACACTAAAAACCTCGTGTCTAGGTGTGGTAGGGCATTTTTGGTGTCCTCAATTCTCAACACCCTCCCAAACTTCGCAACTAGCCGCGGGATAAAATTCCATAGTATCAGGGGGAGATTTTTCAGGGTGGTCCATCTTGGGCAGGGGAGTGCAAGCACTTCCTCACTTATAGGTTGGAAGACCAGGCAATTTCCCTAAAAACGGAATTCCCAATAGTCCAAAATTCTTTATTAATTAGTTGTTATTGCATTTCACAATTTTTAAATGTGATTAAAAACAACCCCCTTTGTATCATTCTACAAAATGAATGAAAAATCCCTAATTTCTTGTTCCACACATTAATCATCCACTGGTCGAGGTATTTCCTCGTTGGGATTTTTGAAGTATCTAAAGCAGTGAAAAGAATTGCAACATTTTTTAAACGAAAATCCTCATTGCCAAGGGCTGAAGTCATATCATCATTCGGAATCCAAAATTCTTTTCGCCTATCCAGGGGAGGGCACTTACTTGGTTCGCTTCCAAAGTTAGGGTTTCGGCGGCACCCCCCATCATCCACTGTCAGGAAGTGCACCGAGTCAGGAATCTCTCGCTTACCTTTCTCCACTACAATATCTCTGAAAAATTGACCGCCATTGTTTGCATCACCAAGAGGGTTGTCCAAATGATGGAGGATCTTCTCCAAAATGCCCCTTACGAGCAATTTCAGGACAACGGGGAGGGGAGGCACAAAGAAAAATGGAGCATCCAGAGGGTTTTCATGGGGTGGGGAGAAGCCACTATGAGAGCACTCTAGATAAACACCTAAGAAAGAACGTAAGAAAAGAACAAGGCACTAGGGAGCAAAAGGTTAGAAAAAGAACAAACCCACGATGGTCAGCGGCCATCATGAGGCGAAAGCGCCGTACGCCTCCATCAACGCTTGTCAGAGAGTCGCCCTCAACTAGGATGGAAATTTCGGTAAAAGTAACTTAAATATTAGAAGTTATAAGAATCTATTTGCATGATTTTCTCTTTTGGGGTTATGTGGAAATAGTTCCATATGGCTGCAAATTTCTTTTCACTTTGCATGTGAAGCACCAATTCTACATTTGTGTCCCTTCTTGGAGTAAGGGGGGGCTTGGTAGTTTCATGTGTTGTATTTGTGGATGGTTGAACATGTCGAGATCCACAAACTTGGTGATTTATATCTAGGGATAGTTGAGTATGTCTCAATCCACAAAAGAATTGTTTTTGTGGATACTTGAGTATGGCTCGATTCACAGGTCTTGTTTAACAGTCAAGATATTTGTTGATGTTGTCAATTTGATATGTTCTTGGTGAGCGAGGAGATTTGGTGGAAACACTTCATTAGATTTCTAGATGGGTTGTTGTGTTCAGTCCACGTATTGTTTTGTCCTTTATTGGGATTGATGTAATAAAGGGGGAAATGTGGAAATTAATATTACATCTATAGCATAGGTTAGATAAATAAATAAATAAACAAGTGTTGTTTTTTATTATTAGTAATTTATAATGTTAGTTGGTTTTGAGAGTTACTTTTTTGTAATATAGTTTTGACAGTTTCGTATGACAAAGCAAGGATTTATAAGCCAATGCAATGTAATGTAAAATCAGTGTTTGAGTATTTCAAACAGTCCTAAATAGATTTTCATGTTCTTTAGTGTTGTATATTTACAACAATAGTTTGGTTTTGCAATTAGTTTTGTGCATATGTTCCGCCATTTTTTCATTTGAGCCTTGAGAGAGTTGCTTTTATCTAAGACTTCATACATTTGCAACTGTTGTGTATCTTTGCTTCTATGCATGAAGTGACATGAAGTAAGAAAAATAAAAGGAAAGGCCTTGTCTTTAACACAATTAATAATTGTTTTCATCTTTTTAGTTGCAACAAGTGAATCAAATAGTATCTTAGGATTCTTAGATAACTTAAAGAAGAATTGCAAATTTTGTGTATTTGACGCTTCTATGCCTTGTGGGAGATGGAGTAACAAGAATAGAAGGAAAACTTTGTGTATAACTAAAAATTGGGTATTAAGTCCTTGACAATTTTTTTGTAGTAAATAGTAAATTTTGTTTTGTTTTTGCAATGCCAATACAAGTTCCTTTAGTCTAAGTGACAATGAGGAGTTTAACATATTGAGGGATCCAAAAATTGATAGTGAAGTTGGGGAGGGGAAAGGGTAGCTGAAGAGATCACTCAAAATGGCAGTTGAGTTGGGAGTGTTGTGAATTTCGATTGCCTTTCCAAGTTGTTGGAAAAATATGCCAAGGGTCAATTTAGTAAAAAGTTCCCATTATGACAATTTGCAACAAGAATAGACGTGAACAAAATAGTTTAACTTGTCGGAGATTTATTGATGGAAATGCCATTTTTGCCCACTCAATACCAAGGAGCATAACTAGAGTGAATGCACAGCACCTACACATCTTTGATAAAGGGGTTGGGCTATGTAGATAGCTCTTGCCTAAATAGAGAGTTGAGATAATCATATTGTGGAATGGTGACATCTTCACATCTTCAGTTACTTGGCATTGGCTACTTCTAGAACTACTAGTAATTAACATGTGCAAGTTCTCGTCTTTGTGTGGAGTATAGCAAGCTTAATGGGAATCACGTGGCCATGGGTTAAGCTCCAAACTTTTTGGTAGATATATTCAATGTACAAGCTGGGGATGAGGCAAATGATGCTGCTGGAATTTTTTTCTTTAATCAATAGCATTCCATTCCTTTTTGTTTACTCTTCTTATCTTGAGGAGGTTGTGTTAAAGGTTGAGCAAGTGGGACCAAGAAATATTCAAAGAAAATTGATGACTATCATCTTGGATAGGAACTATTTCAAGATAAATGTACTAATGTAAGTAACGAAGGTCAAATGGGTCTTGCTTGGATGCAAAATTATGGATGTGTGGACAGACATTGGACATTGTCTACTCATCAATGGAATGGTCAAATGTAAGGAGGGACCTTTATTCTTTAGGGTAGTTTTTCAAGGAATTGTAAGGATGGAAAATTTCATTTATAAATCCTTAGAGATGCCATTGAGGAGATTGACCCTAGAAAAATATCTATTGGATTGTGTTGTGTGCATGCCATGATAATGTACTAAAGGACATTAATAAAATTGAGTGGATCAAACAAGTTGTAGCTGATGCAACAGATGTGCAGATGTTTATTTATAAACCTTGCATGCCACAAACACTATTTTAGTCCTTCTCTTTGGCTGCAACTTTGGTTGGGCTTCATTCCAAGGATGAAAACCCTTGTGAATGTGGTGAGTTGGATGAAACCCTAGCTCACCTTGTGGAGAACTCATGATGGAGTTTTAATTGTACTTCATTGGAGACAATTGGAGGTTTGGAGCATCATTGCATAATCAGATTTGGAGCAGCATTATTGTGGCATTTTGTGAGCAAATTGCATTAGGGTTTTTCCCTAATTTGGAGTGCCACTTTTAGCAGACCTGAGCGCCCACCTTTGGAGGGCGATTTTGCATATTTGGAGCAGCAAACCCTAAGCACTTGCCAAGGAGGAATTTCACCCATCTAGCATTTGATATCTGAAGGCTATTTTGCTTATATTTGGTATGTATAATCACAGTTTTATTTGTAGAGCAGAAATCTGGGTATATGTCTAGCATGTTTGAGCCCATGAATTCATAGTAAATTCAGTCCAGAATATTCAGTTTGTAACAGCAGAAGTTATCTACAGAAAATCATTGTATGTTGCATTTGGATGCCCTATCTTGTGTTTTTTATGGTGAATTTCATGTTTGATAGAATTTCAATTGGTAGCATCATTTGGCATGTTTATATGTCATGTTTGGGTACTTGTATGTTCGCTGTGATATTTTGTTTGAAATCAGAAAATAAAAATCAGAAATCAGAATTAGGGCAGATCTGATTAGGGATATTACAGTTTAATAGAGAGACCCCACTGTGTAGTTCTATGATGAGTTCAATAGAGGTGGGAGAAGCTGAATGCTCCTTTGCACATGGCCACCCATGCTCTAAACCTGAAGTGGTATGTGTAAAGGCTTGGTAGACATGGAATTGAAGAGGCTCTTCATGAAGGCCATTAAGAAGATGAACATTATAGAGGAAGTGATGCTGATTTGAAGGCTTGGTAGACATGGAAGTGAAAAGGCTCTTCGTGAAGGCCATTAAGAAGATGAACATTATAGAGGAAGTGATGCTGATTTGATATGAACAGACCAAATTTGTTGAACTTAGGGGCTTTGTGAGTTTGTGAAAGTAGATAATTGGTGTAGTTGGTGGCATTTGGTTCTTATTACAAGTTTGTAGTTCCTCTATTGTTGAGAGGAATTAGTCTACATACAACTTCATTCACTCTATGAAGAGGAACATGCTTGCCTCTAGGAAATTGGAGAAGCTTGTGATTGTATATAGTGCCTTGTGTCTCATCGATTGCAAGATGACTGAGTACAAGGGGACTGCAACAACACAATGGAATGTAGACTTGAGAGTTGATGCATATTGATGAGGATTAGGTTGTGCATATAGGATTGGTTGGGGTTCTGTTGCAAGAGCTAGACAAGTCTAGTAGCATTAGTGACAAGGAGTACATTGTGGAATTTGCATTGGATAATGACTTAGATAAGGCATTATATGTTGTATTACTCTGTACATTGTATCTTGAACTCGATGAATGCCATACATATTACATTATAGTCATGTTGGCCTTTCAATTCGCACCTCTGGAGTGCAGATTGGAAACAGACAACTATGCACACTTAGACTGCTCTTCGAATTAGGAGGGGAAGCTCCCTCTTTGCTGATTATGCATAAAAAGAAAATACTAAACTAATTGCTTATCTTTTTATCTCAGCTAAGAGCACAAGGTTATAAAACTCTTTGCGTCGTAGCTGAGGTTTTCTCTGGTTTCGTAACTTCAACTACAACTAGGCCTAAACTAATGATGCTTCTAACTTTTCAAGTAAATTCAGAGCAAGAGAATTTAGAAGTAAACAGGGAATGGTTGGTAAACACAAAGCTTAGATAAACTTGTTTCCAAAACACATCCGAAGATTCATTGTACTTTCAAATATAAGCTGAAATAAAGTTCATGAAAGCAAAACATAAAACAAATAACACCGAAAGATTTTGAGACTCTGGATCAAAGCAAGGTACACATAAGATTTATTTACTCAAAGCTTTCCAACAACAATTACACGTTTGGGACAGCAGATTGTAGCAAGAAGACAAGCATACAATTTACGATCAAACCAAATTATACTGAACAAAGTGAACAGATACTGAATGGCAAACTTGCAGGCATCTAAGGCTCAACAATTTTGTTATAGAAACAACGGTTTCCAAATTACACAAACAAAATTGAACATATACTGAATAACAAAGAAGCAGGCACCAAGGCTCAGCGTTTTGTTATCACAAGCACGGTTAAGAAAATAATGAGCAAGGTTGCTCTTATTTATACACAAACACAGGAGTAGGGAACCCTAAAATCTCCTTCTGTCAACAATCAGTCTTGCCAATCTGCAAGATTTATTCCTATGTCTAAACAAAGATAACTAACAGTTAACTGGAATGACTAACATTAGTTAACTGATCTAAAACTAAAGAAAACTCCAACTATACAATAGGTAACTCCAAAGAATAGACATGCATGAAAACAGGACGGTCAGTTAAACTCGGAAAAGGCCTCGAGTTAACTGCTGTCATCACTTGAGTTCTATTCTTGGAAATATCTATATGCTTCAACTGGCAGGCAGTTCATTGATTGGTAACCTTAGCGGCTCTGTAATTGGAGTGATGACCTTTGTTTCTTTTGCAGCTTTATGTTTTTGATGTTTTTCTTCATTTTTCTCAATGGAAGAGTACTGCATGATGAAATCGTGAAGTGTGACTGTGAACACGGATATGTTCGGACAAGTTCTGCACAAAAGCTAAAAATAGATTTGCTGAAAGGTTATGGATTTTGTAAGGAATGTTGTTTTGAGTAGATCTAGATTGTCCGTTTTTCGAAAAATTGACTTTTTCAAGAACATGCAAGAACCCCTAAGAGGTAGAAGCTGCGAAGCAACTTTTTCCCAAAAAAATCTGAGATATGGGTTTTGTAGGTGCTTGTGTGCTGAAAAGACCCAGATCGTTCGTTTTTTGAAAAACTGATTTTTTCACAGACATGCAAGAAACCCTATAAAGTGGAAGTAGGAAGGCAAATTTTTTGGAAAAATCTGGGACGTGGGTTTTGATAGTTTTATGATCAGATTTAAATGCACAAAAATTATTTCAAAACTCAAACACACAACACATCAGATACCCTAGGAAAACCCTCCTCCTGAGGGAGAAAAACCCATCAATAATATATCTCTTATATATTAAATCTCAATGAATTCTTCTTTACAATGAAGGCCAATATGAAGGCCAAAGATAAGGCACCATAAACTGATGCAATCACCGAAACTGAGTGAAGCAATCTGCTAACAAAGATTTCTTTCTTCTACACAAATGCCGATTTGTACTTGAGACAATTCACACTTTGATGAACCTTCGCACTTGATATCATGTAATGAATATGAGTGAATGGATGATCAACAATGAAACTTCATTGGATATATATACACAAGGAGATGGGAGACGTGACCTTTCATAAATAACATGTTGGCCACAACAAAGAGGTAAGTCTCTATCAAAAGGAAGGTCAGCCACATAGAGGATCACACTTCTTAATAAATTCATGACCCTTCAAAAAACAAATATTAAATATAAATATGAATTGTCTTCAATAAGATCACGCCATAAGAGATTTGAGCCTTCATTAAAAATCGAGCCTTCTTTACAATTCAAATAGCCGTTAGGCTATCATTTGAATTTCCTCCAAATGCAATTGCGTGGGTTTGGAAGAAGCAGCCCGACGTTGCTAAACATCAACACTCCCTCTCAGCTAGGGATGATACTTCTAGCTGCATAAGACATATCTCCTCATCGAGATGTCTACCACTGTGGTTACAACCATAAGTGGAAAGAAGAATATCACCTTATCGTGATATTAGATATCACTTCAACATGATATCAACCATAATGGCTACAACCATGTATGGTATGTACAAGTGTTCATCACTTGAGTGATGTTGTCACCTCAACATGACTTTCACCATGGCTCTCCTAGAGGGTGAAACACAAGTACAAGAAAATCATCACGGACTCTCTCACATGATGTTGTCATGGAGTCACACACATGACATCCACCATAGCTCTTCCAGAGGGTGGAATCAAGGGATTTCACCTCAAACTTCTCTCATAGAGAAGAACTCATTATCAAGGGATTTCACCTCGAACTTCTCTCACAGAGAACTCATTAAAGAGGATCACTGATACTGAGACTCCTTCTTAGTTAAGGCTATATTCTCCACCATACCAATCTTATCTTGAAAGTACACAAACTTTATCCTGGAGAGAGGCTTGGTAAGAATGTCTGCCGTCTGCTCATCAGTGCTGATATACCTCAATTGTATAGTTTTCCTCAATACCATATCTCTGATATAATAGTATTTGATCTCAACATGCTTGGTTCTGTCATGAAACACAGGATTGACAGAAAGCTTCACACAGCTTTGGTTATCACAATGAATGATAGTAGGCTCCATTGATTGTTCAAACAATCCTGCGATGAGCTTACAAAGCCACACTGCTTCCCGAGCTGCCACACAAGCCGCAATATACTCTGCCTTTGCTGTACTCAATGCTACAGATGACCGCTTCCTACTGTACCAGGAAATCAAAGTAGATCTCAAACTGAAGCAACATCCAGAGGTGCTCTTCCGATCAATAACATTTCCTGCCCAATCAGAATCAGTATAACCATGCAGCTCCAAGTTCACATCTGAAGAATATCTCAACCCATATCCAACTATGCCATGCAAGTATCTCAGGATATGTTTCGCTGCAACTAGATGTACCTACCTTGGTTCACACATGAATTGACGAAGTGCACTCACTGCATAGCAGATATCAGGTCTAGTGTTAACTAAATACATCAAAGATCCAATCAACTTCCTGTACATCGTGGGGTCCACTAGGTCTGAACTAGCTGCAACCTCCTTCAACTTATGTAGGTTGGTCTCCATAGGTGTAGACATGGATTTGCAATCCATCATACCAAACCTCTTAAGTATACTTCCCATCTTCTTTAGGTTCAATAGGCTCCCTCTGAATCTTTAAGTACTTGCATCAATCTTCTGACTTCATCGTCTAAGATTTCCTGCAACGCTTGCCTTAGAGAAATGGTATGCAACACACACCTCTGTAGAGATTTGGGGCTGTCCTCTTTGACCTCATCCCAGATCACTCTACCAATGTTAAGTCTAGGTTGACTGACTTGAGCAATTTTGATCTCAACTGTTGAAGAGGTACTTCAAGGATTTAGCATATGGCCTTGCAACATTGCAACCCTTGTTCTCAGTGAGACATAAAACTCCCTCTGAAGGTTAATTCTTCCTCTTCGAAGAGATGTCTTCAGTCATTCACTCAGACTCATGGCTGCAAGCAATGTCTCCATACTTTTGTCTTGAAAGCAATCTCTTGATCCATCCTAATGCACATTAAGAAGAGATTACTAATAGTTCATATAACTCAACTATTTCGAAGAGAAATACCACTGCTAGAAGCATACACGATTTACTCTCTCAATGTTATCACATGAATTAATAACTATACAACAATTCATGAACATTATTCAACCATGCAGTACTTATCTTAATGAAGCCATAATTCTGTATGCAGAAACTGAGGGATCGATATCAACGATCACAATATCTGCTCTCTTCGCCCTTTACAGTGGCGTCGATTGCTGCTGCTCTCAATGCAGATTCTTGACTTCGATTGCAATTGATCACACAACATTGGAGTTGAAATTTTCACGGGATAGGAACATTGTGTAGGATCATCATCTAATTTGCATAAACTCATCATCTAATTTGCATAAACTCGATGACCAGACAACACAAAATATGATTCAATTATCCTATCTTATCCTAGTGAAACACATGTAAGCAATGTCAAATTTGCACAACTTAGCAAATTGAGATTTTAGCCTAGAGGTGAATTCAATGATACAATCAAAGAAACTTATCTCTTTATTGTTGGTTGCAGCCATTTTGCAACACAATCTCAATCATCATCCATTAGCAGCTCGATCTTGTCCAACAGTTGAGATCTTGACCATAGTGAGCCACTCGAAATCTGCGAGATTAAGGTTTTCCAGAAGAAATCCAATTGGCAAAAGTACTGCACCACATGAATCATTGGAATGGTACTGTGCTACCTGATATTTATCTCCAATAGTACTGCACTAAATGAAACTAGAGGTCACAAGTGAATTGCAATCTTTTCCCATTCTGTACTCATGACAATCATGCATAGATTAGTATGATGCGATTGCCTTATACCGACTCAATGCAAATACTCTGAATCAATATCAAAGTCGAGCATAGCTAGACCGAGGATCTCATATTTTCCAAATAATAATGAATACTTGATCAACAATATTGAAGATGAGAAAGTCCCGAGTCTGCCCAGTTGACTATATATGATTTCACGGCATTTGACGAATACCAACATGAACATCAACGGAATAAGACTCAGGTAAATGCCGGTTGAAAGAATTTCCCATCTTCACCATGGAAGTCAGAGGATATAATGTCATTATGTAAGATCTCCCGTATTCCAGAATGAACCTCGACTAGGATTCCTAGAGATTGATGACACAGAGATAAGTAACGCCCGACAATATTCTTCTGAGTGCAAATTCGCTCTAGTCCAAAGTGATTCGTGCCACTAAAATGATCTCGATTCCCTACGAACAAACACGACTGCTTGTGAGTATAGTGACGAGCAATGGTGGCAGTCAGAATCAACTTGCAATTAGCGGAGTTGGAGACACATTGTCAGGTGTCCCTATAAAAAACTACTGATTCAGGACTCAAGCCTCTCCGGCAGATGATTGTGCATGTCCAACAAGGCTGTCGCTTCTTCAGAGATTTCCTGTGTTGGTTCCCACTTATTTGAAAATTTCAATGCTCCTACTACTGTAGTGACAACTGTGGCTTTCAACAATCCACGCTGTAGACTCCCGACATGGAAATGGACGCAGGATGAGTGCGCTACAGGCGTGATCTGCAGACAAGTGTGCGGGTAATGCTCACGCAAGGGGTGGCCATAGTCCAACGATTCCTCTCTTGTCGTGATGGATATGGCTTTTCATCATGTCGCACCACCAATGCCACCTTCGAGCCTGAGAACGACTTGGACAGACCTGCTACATGGCCAGAGTACATCATGACTACTCGATTACTTACATTCTTCTCTTGTAACTCCAACTCAATTCTCAAAACAGGACCACATTAGGGGCTACGACCTTCAATGGTCAACAAGGAGACTTCTGCACTTGCCAACTTCATAATTTTTCTGCAATCAATTTTTGATTAGATCTTTTCTTAGACCCGCTTTGATACCATGTTAGTTTTATGAACAGATTTAAATGTACAAAACTTAATTGAAAACTCAAACACACAACACAACAGATACCCTGGGAAAACCCTCCTCCTGAGGGAGAAAAACCCAACAATAATATATCTCTTATATATTAAATCTCAATGAATTCTTCTTTACAATGAAGGCCAATATGAAGGCCAAAGATAAGGCACCATAAACTGATGCAATCACCGAAACTGAGTGAAGCAATCTGCTAACAAAGATTTCTTTCTACGCAAATGTCGATCTGTACTTGAGACAATTTGCACTTTGATGAACCTTCACACTTGATATCATGTAATGAATATGAGTGAATGGATGATCAACAATGAAACTTCATTGGATATATATACACAAGGAGATGGGAGACGTGACCTTTCATAAACGACATGTCGGCCACAACAAAGAGGTAAGTCTCTGTCAAAGGGAAGGTCGGCCACATAGAGGATCGCATCCTTAATAAATTCGTGACCCTTCAAAAAACAAATATTAAATATAAATATGAATTGTCTTCAATAAGATCGCGCCATAAGAGATTTGAGCCTTCATTAAAAATCGAGCCTTCTTTACAATTCAAATAGTTGTTAGGCTATCATTTGAATTGCCTCCAAATGCAATCGCGTGGGTCTAGAAGAAGCAGCTCGACGCTGCTAAACATCAACAGGTTTTGTGGCCAATTTTGTGCTGAATAGACCTAGATTACCAGATTTTTGAAAAGGTGATTTTTCAAGAAACCATAAAGAATAGGGTTGAAAGCTTCCACAAAAAGTCTCCAATCTTCAAGAGAAACACCAAATAGAAAGACCCAACTTGATGAAATTCTAAAAAGGAAACCTCTGAAAATTGATGCCCTGGAAGAATGGATCTGGATAAATGTTCTTTTGTGCAACCTGAACTCGAAACTATGAAGAACTCTGAAAACGCCCTTCGTTTGATCCTCCAAATGCTATTGAGAAGAAAATTCTGTGTTTGCTTGTTGAAATTTTCGTTTTTCTTAATGAAATGCCTTTGTTTGATTTTCAATTCCGGATGTTTGACAGATCCTATGAACTAGTTGATGGATTCGTTGGAGAGTGTGATCAAATTTGAGGAGAATCTCCTGGAAGCTACAAATTGTAAAAAGTGGTTTTGAGGGTCTCAAATGTTGGGTGCCCCTTGCTAGCAGGGGTGCTTTTGTGCTCTAGACTTCGCCATTTTTTATGATTTTCAACTTCTTTGAAATTTGTTTTTTTTCATCTCCCGTGCTTCGTTCTTCGTTTGATTTGCGATTGCTAGCGACTGATGAGTCTTTTGATCCGATCGAGATATTCGTTGGAAAGCCTACATAATTCTGAAAAAGATGACCCGTTTTGCAAACCCAAGAGCTGTTTCTGAGGGCTCAAAACCCTAGGAGCCCCTGGCTAGATGGGGTGCCCATGTGTGGCATTTTCATGATTTTTTGATTTTCACTTTATTGCAACATCCCTGTTTGATCCAAGATTTTGGGCGTTTGAGAGATCCTGAGGACTTGCTAATGGATTCATTGCGAACTTGGATCAAATTTGAGATGAACCCCTAGGATTGCAAACTCTAAGAAGTGATTTTGGGCCCTTGAAATCTTGGGCGCCCCTAGCTGGCAAGGGCGCTTTTCCTTTAGAAACTTGATGATTTTCAATTTATTCTTCTGACAAAACACCTCAATTTGATCCGCAATTTTGGTCCTCTGACTGATCTGGTGAACTTGCTAACAAACTCATTGCGAAGCTTGACAAAAGTTGAGGACCTCTTGGAGGTCATGAAACTTGAAAATTGCATTTGATGCTTCAAAAGGTTGGGTGCCCCTAGCTTGCAAGGGTGCTTTTCAGCTCTAGATTTAGCCATTTTGAGTTTTTGTATTTTCCTTTCCTTTGTTTTCTGTGTCCGTTTGGTCAGCAACCACTAGCGTTTGACAAGTTCTCTGAGCTGGTAGATGGATTTTTTGTCAAGTTGGACTGAATCCGGGATGAATCTCTTGGAAGCGACTAACCTCAAAAACTGGTTTTGAATGTCTCAATTTCTAGGTGCCCCTAGCCTATAGGGGCACTTTTCTTGTGATTTGCAATTTGCTCCTTTGATGAGACATTTCTGCTTGATTTGCAATTTCGAGCATTTGATGGATCTGTTGAATTGGTTGATAGATTTGTTGGAAGGCCTGCTTAAATCTGGAAAGAAACTATTTGCAGTTGCAAACTTTTAAAGCACTTTTGACTGCTTGAAACCTTGGGCACCCTTGGCGAGTAGGGGCGTTTTTGTGTTCTAGACTTAACCATTTTTTCAAGATTTTCAACTTTCATTTTCCTTCTGTTCACTGTTCGTCAGCCGTGTTTGCCATTTGCTGACCGTGCTCGTCCTCTGTGTGCAACACCAACACCAACTGTTCACGTTTTTGTCGATTGCATCAGTCACCGCTGCTGATGTGTTGACTATGTTCACTATTGCGCGTGCAGGATTTGTGAAAACTGAAAAATGTTTAAGGCATTGATTGCCAGGTGCCTCCCTTGAAATAAGGCGTCCAACCTTTCCAAACAGTTTATTTTTCGCAATTTTCAACTTTTTGAAACACCCTCCATTCACCATTTTTCGAGCATCTTTCATCGTGGATTGATTTGTGTAGCGTTTGAGGCTTAGATTTTGACACCTGGTATCTGGGCATCCTCCATTGATGACCTCAAAGGTCCTAACTTTTCTTCTGAAAAAAGAGAAATAGACCCACCAAATAAAAACTGGCTTTTTGATGATTTTGACTGGACCAGTGAGATCGTGACTTGAAATCAACTGATCAAAATCAATTTTAGCCATTTCTGCAAAGATTCTATTTTTAGGTTTTTTCCTAAAAATAGGGGCCTGAAACCCTAATTTTTATTTTTTTTAAATTTGCGAGCATCTTCCTGACAACAAACCTAGAAAAACCCTATGATCTGTTTATTTTTCAGAAACTTCTAAAATTAAAAAATTGGTGTTTTTAGAAACTTTGACCCTTTTTAATTTTTGACTTTTGATGACAATTTGACAAGATTTTGACCATTTTTACCAAAATGCCTTAATGAAGCAAATTTTTTATTTTTTGGGTACAACAAGGCATAGATGTTTGTCATTGATCATTGGTTCAATTGCTTATCAGTTTGTCAAACTTTGCATAAATTTCATCTTTTTTAACTCATATTGTCAAACTGCCACTTCTTTTACATTTTTTGTAAATTATTTTTTCATACAGTAATTTTTACATAATTTTTTAATAGCTGCCCTCCACAATCCTCTAAATTTGGAAAATATTTACCATCTATGAAACCACATGCCTTCAGCCTCAAAATGCAGAAAAAAACTGTTTAAAAGTTAAGTTTTTCACACTTTGGATCATAGACCCAACATGATCATCTCCAAATTACTTGCAGTCCAGCTAATGCCTTTTCTCTGCAAAATCATATAAAAAACACAACTGGCTTCTGTGCATGGAAGGCATATAACAGATAATGTCATTGCAATCCAAGATCTTTTACAGTCCAAACAATAAAATTAGCTGAGGATCTTCATAGAACTTGACATCTCTAAAGCCTTTGACAGGAGTGTCTGCAATTTTCCACTTAAGACCTTGGTAAAGTTTGGTTTCAGCAAACAGCTGTCCAACTGGATACAAATTTGCATCTAACTACCTCTTTCACCTTTGCTATAAATGTTGAAAAAGATATTTGGAGTTAGTATATGCTCAACTAATGGGCAGCAATGTCAAATCAAATCAAATGGCTTCACATAAGCATCAAAACCCTTTTCTCAACTGGTGGCATCAAATGAGGAATAGATTTCTCTCCTTTTTTTGTTTGAGTAAATGATGCATGCTACTTAATGTTATTCACCTTGGAAGAGACTGATGTCCATAGACTCCATACAGCTAGCACTTATCTTTTTAATTTCAGTCTGGTAATGAAGTTTTAGATGATGGAAATATAATTGAAGGCTGGTTTTTTAAAGAAGCAGTGTATAACCATAGGCAAGGTGTACTGTTATGGTCATTTATAACTCTTTTGTTAGTGGTTGGCCTAAATTTTAAGGTCTCGAGACCTTGGTTATTCCATAAGTGCAAGATATACAATAAATTGCTAAATGGAACAGGTGAACAAGGGCCTATTCTCCCAATTCTCATTGAATCATGAACTCTAAGCAATTGATGCATGAGCATTTTATGGTTTTCTCTGATGAACTTGGTAATGTAGTTTCAACATTGTAAATGAATGTGTGGAAAGATCATTGGGATTTTGAAACTTTTTAGCATTTTCAAGACATTTTTTTGTTTGACAACAAAATTTAGCTTGTAGGAGTGAGCAATAGTTATTATAAATAGGCTCGCTTGCATAAATGATAATGATATTGATGACTTTAAATGTCCTTGAGGGCAACATGGTCTGTAGAATATATCAAATTGTGGTTATTTGTTCAGAAGATCATTCCTGTGAGAATTTAGTTTGAGAATAAATTTCATGAATTTTGTATGGTGCATAATGTAAGAAGTTTTATAAAAGTTACTGATTAAGTTAATGCACCATATGAGTGAGTTCAAAGTAAATTCAATTCCAAGATGACCTGTATGGTGCTTTCGATATTGAGTAGCTTTCTGCTTTGTAGTTTCTAGTGTTAAATTTTGTCAACAGAAATTTTTGTTTTGGAGATCATTAAAAGCATTTTCAATATCTTTAGAATTTCGTGTTTGATTTTTGTCAGGCTCCTGTAAGTGGATTGTCATCTTTGGAAGGAAAACAGCATCCTATTGGAATAGGGCTAATGAATATGCAGAGAAATGGTCAATCTTTAAGTGGAACACATGTTGTTTCCAACTCTAGATCTTTATCTTCTTCAGCTGTCAGACCTTCTGGATTGCAATCTACAAGGATTGACACACAGAGAGAGACATTTCCTGAAAGACCTGGCCAGCCAGAATGCCAACACTTTCTAAAAACAGGGAACTGTAAATTTGGTGCGGCTTGCAAATATCATCATCCAAAGAGAACTGAACAATCCGTAAGCATTTCTCCCAGGAAATGAGATTAACATCAAATGCTATACTCACTTTTTGTCATCTCTACGTTTAGAGATATTTTCTTTGCAGCTGAATTGTTCTTACTTATAATAAACATAAATGTTTAATGTTCAAAGATAGCTATATGTTTATGTTAAGAATGGATTGTCAATTGTTTTGATCATGGTCTGAGAAATTTCTTGCTCAAAGATAGCATTATATGTTCTGTTAAGAATGGACTGTCAATTTTTTTGTTCAGGGTCCAAAAAATTCTTTGCTATCTTCAGAAATGAAACAACACTCCATTGGAATTGATTTTGTGAACAATGCTAAACAATTGAATGATCTAGCTACAAGCACTCAAGGATCTGTTTACTCAGCGTCTAAACCAGTGCCTTCCGCGTCCATGGCCCCTGCAGTACAATTACAAGCTACCATTCAGAACCGCAGATTCCCAGAAAGGCCTGGCCAGCCTGAATGTCAGTATTACTTGAACACAGGGGATTGCAAATTTGGTGATAGTTGTCTATTTCACCACCCTAAGGAGAGATTTGAACAATCGTCTGAAGGCCTGGTTAACCCAACGAATCTCTCAGCAAATTATGTAAGTACTACTTGTGTGATATCTGAGAACTGCTTTGCATATTTTGTCAACAAATAGGCATCTACTTTGGAAACCATTCTTTGCGGCAATATTTTTGATTTAGCGAACAAACTGTTTACAATGTTTCTGCTCGGGTCATGGCTTTGTATTTTAAAAGCTTGTACATTTATTTGCTTAGGTTCATGTGAGTCCCTTCTCTTTGAAAGAAGAGAAGCAAGCTAACAGTGCAACAAGCATTGCAAATGCTACGAAGCACCTTAATAAGCAAAATATATATTATGCAACTATGGATGGAGCGATAGCACTGCATCCAGAATATGCCAGACAGAAAGAGATATTTCCAGAAAGGCCTGGGCAGCCAGAATGTCAACAGTACAAGAAAACAGGGAGTTGTAAATTTGGTGCAGATTGTAGATATCACCATCCTAAGGAGGGCAGTGAGAAATTATCTACAAGTAAGCTTAGTTAGATGGGACTACCCCTGCATTCTGTTAGTGCTTCTGTGCTTTACTTTCATCCCTCCTTTGTAGTACTAGTACTTTGTATTTTTTTTCACGAAGTGGTGTATCCTAATAATTTCCTTACTCAAAGAAAAGGCCTTTCAGAAAAACTGTATAGGAGAGTTTGATGGCATTTTCTGCTTTTCTTTCTCACATATTTTATTGTTTTGATGGAAGGGTAAACCTGCATGCACATTTTACAGTCAGTATGGTATCTGCAAATTTGGACCGATGTGCAAATTTTACCATCCACTGACAGTTCCGAGTAGCAATCCATCAGTTCATGCAAATTCTGAACAGCCTAGGGATCAACTTTCTGAAGACATTTCAGGAACATATGGATGATTTCTGCTCCTTCAGAAACATGACGAAGGCTGAATTATATGAGATTAACTTCAAATATCACAAGAACTTGTTGATTCGTTTTACCTACATTCGAGACTAAAGTGGTAAAAGCATTGTTATCATATAGTGGTGTTGCTTGTTCGAACTTATCCGGGCTGATAATTGGACCCATTTTACCCCATCAGAGTTCTATATGGGAAGTTATAATATTTTCAGTTAATTTCAAATGTTGCACATGAAGTTTTGTGTTTCATAGTTTTAACGTTCCTAATGAGAAACAAATAAACTCCTGACTAGAATAAGGTCCCAGCTTGTAATTAGTGCTAAAATTTGTTCACCGTTTGCCTTATATTCCAATCTATCGCAAGCATACAACACATTTTGTGTTCTGACAAATTCCAACTTAATTAATGCAGTCGTCAAATCAGGAGCAAGGTTTAGCCCATTGACATTGGCTGCAGGTGGTAATTAGGGTGTCTGTTTCCATTTTTCACCAAGCAAGGTGACTGATAAGTTATAGAAAGCTGATTAGCTGACCTATCTGTGTTTTGAAATCACTTTTATCATGGCTTTAAGCTTCAGTTGTATGATTTATAATATATAATGTGGCACAGTTGTCACAGGTTGTTTGAAAAGTCAGTGTTCATTCTAATAATTCCTTTGTTGACTACTAGTGATTAATTTGTAATTTTATTGGCAGTCAGTGAGATTGATTTTACTTACGAATCTATCCTGGGAATTACTTAAAAATATTATATGTACTGTGTTTTGTTTTGTGCCATTCTCAGTACTTTTCTAGCATTTATCATAAGGGGATTGAATTGATGCTATTTATGATGTCTAATAGAAAGGAAGCTGATTGATTATCGAATGAAAATATTACTGTGTTGGAGATCACACAAAATTGTGAGTTCATTTACTTATTCACATCTTGAATTATAGTGGATTATGTAGCAAAAATGTTTTTCTAACTCTCACAAAATGTAATGTCACTCTTTTAAATTATATCGACATTCACTACACTTGTTTTTGAAATGATATTCTAGAATCAATAATATCTATTTGGGTAAAACAGATAAGGTGTTGTAAGTTCATTTGTTTTTGGAGCAGACGTAGGTTTTAACTTATTTCTGTGACTGGAAAGGATAATTTTCTTCTGCGTACAGCTGCAACCGTATCTGAATAGTGTGTGCTGTCTTTTTTATAACTTCTGGAATTAGGACATCGATGCATAATCTTATTCGTTGTAAATGATTGAAAAGCAAGGTTTGATTGCTTACTCTATTAGTGACTGCTTGTTTGTTGCTCAATAATAAGTTGTTTTACTTTTCTCAAAGGCTTGCAGGAAACTATCTCCCTCTTGCTGCAATTTTCAGGGGGTATAATGGTGAGAATTCTCAGAAAATATTATGGTTATTTCTGTGTGTTTGTATATCTATCTATCTATATATATATAAAATACTATTTTTCCTTAAAATTGTGTAGTTCAACCATTAAATATTATGAAGTGATTATTGAGATGGAGATGAACATTACTAAAATGGAAGAATTGTATGGGTTACATAGAGTTGCTTCAAGATCGATTTTCTTGAGGAAGACAGGCATGGTACAAGATGTGAGTTGGATCTCCATGTAGCTAAAACATGTTAAAAGAACACTAAAAGTTTATGCAACAATATTTTAGTGCCAATTCCAAATGGGTGGTAGTGTGAAAGTGAAGGATTGTAAATTAAAAGCTAAAGAGAGGTGATTGATTTTTTGGAGCTGGAACAATGACCGTAAAACAGTCCATGCATGTTGAAGGGCAGGGTGTGCATGGTGGTATTTGGTCTTACGTGTCAGTTTTGATTTTGTAGGTTAGGTTTTCTTTTTTGTTGTTCTTTTGGGCTGCAAGATCATGACTGACCCAGACGAGTCTTTGGGTCTATCTAGCCTCTCCTTGCTTAAACAAGTTATTCTTGGTTACCATGTTAGGCATTCCATGCATGAGATTAATGTAACAAGTTTCATTGGAAAAAAATAAATGATTTTAAAATGAATGGCTGTCTCCGTCAAAGCCAATTATTTTTAATCCTGACTTTGTGGTGGAGAATGCAGTTTCTTTCTAGAGACTTTTCGTGGGGGTTAGATTGAATCTGAGGATGCAATTTGGAATGAAGATGAACTATTAGTTAAGGTATGAATGAATTGGGTTGGTTGCTTGCTACCAACTCTCTTTATATGGGGGTGGGGGGCATGACTATAGAGAAGAAAGCAGATAGCCCACTCAACCACTTTGGCATAACTATAATTTTTGACTTGAAACTATTGGCGTGAGGCCATAGCTTCCATATATAAATAGGGCATTGCCCTTGGCTTCTTAGAAGATTGGACCTACAGAGCTTGGTTGGTTGAAGGAACATGGAGATAACCTTAGCTGCCAATGACTCTTTCCTTTTTTTCTTTTAACAATGTTTATGATTGTGTCTGAATTTTTGTAGGTTCCTTATTTCTTTAAACATGCTGGTTTTTTCATGATACCTTAGCATCTAGATTTCATCATGAAAGTGGCAACTCCTTTCCAGGGTTCCAATTTGGATTTGTCTATTTGCCTTGTTGCTGATTTTTTGGAAAGATGATTCCTTAAAAGTCTTGCTTTGTTGGGTTCTTGCTTGGGTTACTCATAGTTTACTAAGGAGGTTTTTTTTTTTTTTTTAAAAGTTATGCTTGAATTAGTTCTGAGTAGATTTAAATAGGCTCTTGCTAGTTTGGGTGAAATTTCCATCAAATTTTAGGATGATTATGAAAATTGGGAATGGATGACAACAAATTAGGGGAATGATGAAATAATGCAGGGTCAAGAAAGTCACGTTAAATTGTAGGATACTAATTTTTTCAATGATTAGTAAGATTGTACAACACAAGACCTTTGACTTTCAAGGATTTATGTGAAGATTTTGGATATGATTGATGCCATTGCTAATGTCCACCACGCTCCTTTGGTGACAAGTAAGTCTTGTTTTTTCCTAGAACCTTCTTTTTATTCCTAACAACTCTAAATATCTTGAAGTGTTGGAGATTCTTCTTGCCTTTGAAAAACTTAGAATATGTGCTTGAAACCCCCTTCGTGGACATTGATAAACAAAAAATATATATTTGTTTTTCATCTAGAAGATGACTTGGAATCATAATATGAAAAAAGATCCTTCAACTTGGCCTTTGGGTATTAAACAAAATCATAATTAAAAACAAGGGAGGCAAGCTCAAAGCAGGTTATAAGATTGGCTATGATGATAACAAATGTTTGGGAGAGCACTTGTTGGCCTTAGGTCTTTTCAATCAATTAGACTCACCCCTCTCTCACCCATCTCAATCATGATTATTCCTTGAAATGTGAGGGGTTTGTTATGATATCCATACATAATTTTTTTTAGAAGAATGAGTAAAGATTTTACCCTTTTATGTTGTTAATTTATGAAACTAAGCTTCCCAGGGAATCCATTTAAAACTTTGGCTGTAACATTGGTAGATATTAGGGAAGTATTTCTATTTTTGAATAGGGTCTAACTAGTGGTCTTATGTGTGCTTAGGATTCTATATATCTTTCTTTAAAATATTTCTTAAGTTTTTATGATGGTCTCTCTTTGGAAGGGGTTCTCACCAACAACAATCTTAGTGTTCTAATCACTAATTGTTATGGTTCCCAAGATCTCCAAGTTAAGGTCAAAACTTTGGGATAATTCGTAGGTACACAAAGGAGTTTCTCCTCAAAATTATCCTTGAATTTTTGGAGGTGAGTTTAATGCTTCGTTTTCCCTTAATGAAAGTGGACTTCTTACCCTCCCTCAAACTAGTTTTCTGCTACTTTAAACATCAATTAGCTTTAGTTAATGTATATCCCTCCTAGCAATGGCTCTTACACTTGGAACATTCAGAGAATTAGGGACACATTCATTGTGAAATGTTTGGATGGATTTTTGGTGAGCGATTCTTGGCCTTCTTAGTGCCTTAGCCCGCTTCTTCCATTTTGGAGAATGTGGGTTTGATTCATTGGCTCATAGCTTTTTATTGGGAAGGGTCCTTTAAGCCCAAAAATACCCTTTTTAGATTTTAGATTTTTGCTGATGTGGTTAAAAATATGTCTTGGAAGAAAACATTAGATTTTGGAGACAGGAAGGTAAACCCCATCATGGAATGACATTACATGTTATGTTTTGTAAAACATGTTTTGTTAAACAAATATAAAAGAACATATATTTTCCTCATGTGGTAACTTTATGCAAAGGAAAATGAATATGTTGTCTAAGCTAGTGAGGATCCGATGTTGTATTTATGAACATGGCTTAAGTAAGGATCTCTTAACATTCTAAACTCCAACATAAATTAAAATTAATGGAGCTTTTGGAGGAAATTTAGTGGCATAAAAAATCTCATGCTAAATGGTTACATGTAGGGGATTTGAATTCTTCTTTCTTCCACCACTCTATAATGGCATAAAACATGTTAATGCTTTCAAGGAGATCTAAAAAGAGGATGGGTCCAATCTAGTTAGACGATTCTCACATTTGTGAGTTGTTGAAATCCCCATTGATTTCTTTGTTTGATTTCTTTGTCGATAATAGATGTATCATTTTGAATTGTATTCCTAGACATGTCTCTCCTCAAGATAATTCCTTCCTTAATGACCCTATTTCCATGGATGACCTAGGGTAGGTAGTTTTTATGATGAAAACAGATAAAACCTTGGGCCAGATGGATTTGCTAGAGTTCTTTTAAGCTTTTTAGGCTATTGTCAAGGATAACATTTTGGAGGCTTGTAAGAAACTATGCACTTCAAAACAAATGTTAAAAGCTCTTAATAATTATTTTCTAGCCTTGAATCCTAAGGGTTTCATGTTTTTGAATTTTTTGATGTCAAACCTACAATATTTATACATTTTCCAAAACTACTATTAAGTAGCTGAAATGGATCCTTCCCTCTCATCATTTCGATTTGGGGGGGGGGGCGGAGGGGGCATTGTACATGGGCAACAAATTGTCAATGGTATTGTTATAGTCCAAGAAGCTATTCACTCTGTTGGAAATATTCTCATTGATGTCAAAGGTGTATAAACAAGATTGTTAGAATTATTATCATTGATGTCAAAGGAAGACTTTCATGATGAGAAGTTTGTTGATTGAAGACAAGGACTAATAAGAGTTTGATTTTATTTATTTATGGTCGACTTCCATCTTACTTATGGCAACACTAGATTTAAAAGGTAGAAATTAAAATAGAATATTAATTAAAGGGGTCGACCCCTTAAGGAACTACTATCTCCCATGGATGGTCGACCTCACATTAAATTAATGTTTATCAAAGATGGTTGACCTAATTTGAAAGGTGAATTTAAATATTTAAAATAAAATTTATGTCAAATCTTGGCCGACCTACTTTTGGTAAAGTGCATGATTTGGATATAAATACAAATTATTTGGAGGTTAGAAAGTAAGTTCTTCAATGAAAAAACATTCCTTTTAAGAGCAGAAATTAGGAGAAGAGAAAATTTGAGAAGAAAAGGAGTAGATTTATAACAAACATTGTGCCTAATTTGGAGTAGACCTTTAAGGGAGGTTTATAGTAGACAGTGTGCCTAATTTGGAGTAGACATTTAAGGTAGATTTATAGAAGACATTGTGCCTGATTTAGAGCAGACCTCTATGTGCAGATTTGGAGCAAACCTCTATGTGCAGATTTGGAGCAGATGTAAGAGCTGATTTGGAGTAGACGTAAGTGTTGATTTGAAGCGAACTTTGTGCCTAATTTGAAGCAAAATTTGGATAAGAAATTGCGTCATTTTGGAGTAGACTTTATTGTAGGAGCAAATATATAAGGTAGATTTGGAGCAGAGATATAAGGTGAACTCGAGTAGAGATATAACATAGATTTCGAGAAAAGACTAATGTAGAATTGAAGTATAAATAAACGAAATTAACAATAGACTTACGATAGATTTGTAAAGGGCAGTGCATGCAAATTTGAGAAAAATGTGTATGATAGTGATTGTATCATTCAAGAGAAAATTTGTGAGAGAAAGATTATGTATATTTAGATTTTGTGAAGATAATATGTTCATTATCCATTGAAGGAGCAACATCCCAAAGGTGATATTTTGTAGAGGAGGTTGGTGCCTCCCAAAAGAAGAGATTGACGTCTCTTGCTGAGTTGGTGCTCAGTTGTGGGGATTGGTGTCTCCAATGGTTGGTGCCTACAAATCATTAAAAAAGGGGATTGGTGTCTCCTGTGGGTTGGTGCCTACAAATTTTGTAAGATCTTATATAAGCAATATTTTGTTTTGTTTCTCTCTCGAAAGGGTTTCCATATAAATTGCATGTTCTTCTTGTGTTACATAATTGTTAGATCTTATGTGATTGTTATTGCTATGGTGATTAAGCTTTGAAAAAGTTAAAGTTTGTCTTATACTGATTCACCGCCCTCTCAATCTAATCATGTACTCTTTAATTGGTATCAGAGTTGGTTCCTTCGAAAAGAGCTTAATTGCTTGAAGGTAGATCTTGGAAGCATACATGGCCGAAGGATATGGATTTTCCTCAAATAGGGCACCAATATTTTATGGAACAAATTATGCCTTTTGGAGCATAAGGATGGAAACTTATTTGAATGCTCTGGGATATGATATCTGCAATTCGTTGAAGTTGATTATGCACCTCCTACAATCCCAATAATGGATCAAACCAAAAAGAGGGCAAGTGAGAACAATGCCAAAGCCAAAATGCAATCTTGTGTGGATTGTCCGAATCGAAGTTTATGAAGGTTATGCACTACAAACTGACTAAGGATGTGGGATAAGCTAAAAAATGTATATGGAGATGACAAGGTTAAGAAGGCCAAGCTTCAAACCCACAAGAGACAATTTGAGAGTTTGAAGATGAAGGATAAAGAAGACATCACTACCTACCTACTTTGTGTGGATGGAATCGTCAACATTATCCGTGGTCTTGGAGAAAAGGTTGAGGATGCAATAATTGTACAAAAGGTTTTAAAATCTCTCCCCATGAGGTTTGATGTGAAAGTTTTCACCATTGAGGAAATGAGGGATCTAGACACTTTGAAGATGACGGGTTACATGGGATCCTCACAGTGTTCGAAATGAAAATGGAAAAGGAGAAACCATCAAAACGAGAAGCCACTTAAAATCATCCAAGAAAAAAAAGAACAAATGATACAAATCAAGTGAAAGTTCAAGTGATGAAGAAGAAAATCACTTAAAGAGAAAACTAAGGAAATGATGCTTCATGATTTGGAGCATAGAATGAGAAAGTTTCATTGGGAAGGAAAAATTGTGAGAAAACAATGACATTTTGTTAATTGGGATAATGTTTGTCAACCTAAATAAAGGTGGAATGAGACCTTCCCTCAACAATAGAGAACTTGTTGCCAAATTGTATTGGAGATTGTTGAGGAACATGCCTTATGGGGGATAATCTTAAGCTTAAGTACCTGAATATGGAGAATCATTCTATTATTCCTAGGATGCTAACCTTTGGGAGGATTTTAGATATGGAAAACAATGAAATTGGAAAGCAAATTGATTGAAGTTTGTTTCTTTTAGATTATTTTCGATTAAAAAGCAAGGAAAGGGCCTTGATCCTAAAAGTACAAAACAAAACAACAGAACCAAACAACAAAATGACACAATGACCACAACCAACACCTACAACCTAAGGAGGCACCCATGACAAGCTAAGAGTAATAAAACATATAAAAGTGCATGTAAGCAAAATAAAACTAGCCACACATGCCAGTGATATACTTAAAGCAAATCGAGGAAAAGGAAACAACAAAAACCAAAACAACCATCACTCCTTTGTACTAGTTATAAGGTCCCAATTCTCCTTCAACATATTGAGGGAGTCCTTCCAATCCTTCTCTGCCTTTTCCTTGTTTTTCTTCATTTGAACATTTCCCTTTTGGTTTTTTCCCATCTTCCTCTTTTGTTTTTTGATCTTAGGCTAGCTTGAGATAGTTACAAAATCTGTGTGCTGCTTCATACCATCTGTTGTGGAAATAATGCTTTCAAGGGCATTTTCCATAACCATAAGCTTGTCCATCAGATTGCCAAGATCAATTTTTGATTCAATTATAGAGACATACCTCACAAATCCTTTATTGATCTTTAAGATCTTCAAGAGACTCTATAGTAGTCGCCCTCTCTTGCAACAAAAATGCCTTTTTGGTCTCTTTCAACCTTCTTTCAGCTGAAGCTCTCAAACTCCCTTCACACGAACTTCACTAGCTTACTATCTCTCAACGTGTGGAGCTCACTAGCTCCCAAAACCATGGGCTTCTATGCAAATATAAATCTGCAATAATGGAGTCTTCAAATCCTCTCTTCAATCCGGAAACATTTCCCCATCTCACCTACAAAAACTCCCAAAGCCATCTCCCTAATGATAAGGCATCATCATATAGAAGTTTTAGAATGAGAAAACCACTATGGTGTTCCAAAACCACAAGAAAAACACCTCATTGGAAAACCCACACCCCATTTGGAGATAATCACAAAAATAATAAAATTAATCAATTCTCACATGGCCTTCACATGGGCACCTAAACCATGGCCAATCAAATTGGTCAATTCTAGCATCTTCATTGATCTCCAGTGGCCCTGACAGCTCCAAATATGGACATGCAATAACATGCAAAGCTTGTGGCACAAACATGCAAATGCATACATAAAATGCACTTGAACATGCAAACACATGCAACCCAAGTGGTCCCCACCAGGAAATGTGATGCCCAAGAAGATTATTTTCCAATTGATGCCTTAGAAACATTTACCATTGCATAATTTCCACTAAAATTATAATTACAATTTCACCCCAAGGGAAATTACAAAGTTGCAAATCAAAATATTTATCCTCCTAACCCCTAATCCGTTATTGAAAATGAACAAAATTGAAATAACAATATTTTTGGTGGTGTAAGATTGCTAGTACCCCTAGATGCTCCTGCATTAATTGGAATCCAATTTTTTCTTTTTGGATGCGTGTGGGTTTAAAGGGGGTTTCCTTTTCTGTGGAGTAACTTTTAGCAGCTCTTGAAGTTGAGGCTTCAACATTTTTCATAATACCTTTTTTAGGTATTGGCATAGTCCTCAGTGAGGGATTTTTTAGAGAAATATGAGGTTTACTTTCAATCAACTTAATCTCCAAAGGTTTGGCAACAAAAGTAGGGCACAGTTGTGGGGTGGTGAAAATCACATACCTATAAAGAGTTAAGATGAGACCCTGATGAAGGGGTGGGGAAGCCCCCTTACCGATGCAATGGTGGAGGGAAGAAAGAAAAAAAAGGAATATTTATCCTCAATTTATGGTGAATATGGTTAAATATAGGGAAGTGATACCCATGAAGAGTTTTGAATTTTCCTTCTATTGTAAAATATCACATAACATGAAGACTTACCAAGCTAAAATGTCTAGACAACTTCTCTTTGTTGAATCCATTTTGAAATCTATTTGATTCTCCCCCCTCTTCAAAGAAATTGTCAATAAACCTTTGATAATTTCCATTACCGAACTTTTCCACCTTAATACCCTTGCAATTTAAACTTTTTGTAGCCACAATGAGTTGTGGGGTCATTGAAAAATGGAGACCACCAATGGAGACTTGCCCACCCTTCCATGAATTACAAAATTTGGATGTAAGCAGTTCATTACACCCTTGCATTGCCTAAAAAAAGGCATCAGACCAACCTCCTCAAAAATCTACCACAACTCAACATTTTGTTGTAATGGGATGCATGATAACATCTCAGAGCATTTCCTTGGGCCACCCATGTTTCTCCAGCTAGCCTTCCTCAACACTAGCTTAAACACCAAAAAACTAGTCACCTTAATGCACAAAGAGTGGAATGGGACTTAGGTTGCTATGGTTTCTCTCGGAGGAAAAACTGCAACTTAAAATGGAAAGATCACAAGTCCTTGCATGAGTCAGAATAATAATTAGTTTCTTTAGAATAACATTCCGCTTGTCACACTTTTTGATCTTCCTCAATAGAAGATGAATGAAAATTGACATAGGACTTGTATTAAAAATTAAATTGTCACACATGTGCAATATAACATATGTATCCAAAGTATCATTAGGATTTAAAAGAAGATTAAAAGCACTTTCATGTCCTTAATAAAAATGATTATAAGGACACCTTTTTTCTCATAATCACCACTTAAGATTTTCAATTCAAATCCATTCTATAAGTTTTCAGTCCCCATCCCTTTCCAAAAAATAATACTTCCATCCTCCTTAGTGACAACAATATTTTGCTCCATACCTTTGAGTTGTAAAGGACTAACACTGTTGATAGTTTTAGAAGACCAATAAACATCAACTCACCTCTTCCTTCTAGAAGCCAATCTCTAAGTACCATTATTACAAATATTGAAATCCCTTCTAGTAGCGAACCTTTCATTAGAAATTACTTTTATTTTTGATAGGCTTTGATCAAAACACCAACAAACCCATTCAAGGCAAGAAATTCCTTCATTAGAAGTTGCATCAGTAGCCATAGTACCCTCCCTATAAGTGTGAATTATCCTGGACTGAAGGAAGTTTCCAATCAAATTTTTACAGTCTTCCATCATGTCTCTTATCATCCAATGTGCATAAGAAGCTCCTTTTAGAATATCATTAATCAACTTAGAATCTCCTATGATAACTTGGTTAAAGCCTCTCTCTTTTGACCACTTTACACCCACCAAGTAGCAATAGCTTCAACCATATTACTAGTACAGGTACCTAAATTTTTAGCAAATCCTTCAATTAGGTATCACTTGTTATCTCTAATCAGTCCACCCATAGTAGCCATTCTTGGATTACCTTTTGAACATCCATCAAAATTGAGTTTTATCCATCCTTCCCTAGGAGGGAGCCATTTAGTTTTTCTTCTACACAACATTTTTTCCCAATTTAGCTTGGTCAAGTCTTTCTTATTCCCCCATTTTTGTTTTATTATAAGTTCTCCATAAGATGGCATCTGTTTTAAAAACCTATAATTTGCAACAATTATGTTTTCTTGCACTTGTTGTTTTATACTCATAAACACATCCATGTTTTTCTTTTGATCCTTGAAAATTCTATTATTTCTTTCTTTCCATAATCCCTAATAAACAATAGGAGGGATTTGTCTCCACAAATATAAAATAATAGGGTGAGAAAAATGACAATTTTTCAGTTAATCTCAAATCCTTAAGGGTGCAGGGAAAAACCCAATCAACTAAGAGAATTCTTAGGACATGAGTCCAAACTTCTTTGGGAAAAGAGCAATGAAAGAAAAAATGTTCTATATCCTCAACATCCTTGTAGCAAAGGGAACATCTATTAATAAATTGGAATCCTCTTTTATTAATATTTTCAATAGTAAGGATTTTACCATGAACAACAACCCACCAAAAATAGTTGATTTTAGGAATAAGTTCAGAATTCCACACCTGATTCCAATCCAAATTGATATGAGGTAGAAAAGGTTTTTCCACAATGACAAGCAGATTTAATTGAAAAGAGATTAGAAGGAATTCTACTCCATATCCATTTATCCTCCTTATTATGAGAAACGAATAAACAATCTTCAATTTGATGTCTTAAAAACTAAATATCAACATCCACCCTTGCTGTCTCTGTCCCCTTAAAATTCTTCCCCCAATTAGCTATACCCAAAAATTCTTCCAACTTGGTATGTTACCTCCCCATTCAATATAGCCATAAAGATACCTACAATTAACATAAGTTAGCTTCTCCTTAATTTGACTAAGTTGATTAAATGAAGATAGAGTAGGACCATTGTTCCAAATATCCTCCCACAAAAGAGTCTTCAAACCATTACCAATTCTCCTTATCCCCTTTTTAATTATGTTCCTATTTTTTAACAAGTTACAGATTACAAAACCATTTGACAAATCTGAGGAGTACAAGAAGCTCC
>VDFB02000003.1:321948820-321963453 GCA_007258455.2 Sequoia sempervirens | reverse complement strand
AATCCATTTTGAAATCTATTTGATTCTCCCCCCTCTTCAAAGAAATTGTCAATAAACCTTTGATAATTTCCATTACCGAACTTTTCCACCTTAATACCCTTGCAATTTAAACTTTTTGTAGCCACAATGAGTTGTGGGGTCATTGAAAAATGGAGACCACCAATGGAGACTTGCCCACCCTTCCATGAATTACAAAATTTGGATGTAAGCAGTTCATTACACCCTTGCATTGCCTAAAAAAAGGCATCAGACCAACCTCCTCAAAAATCTACCACAACTCAACATTTTGTTGTAATGGGATGCATGATAACATCTCAGAGCATTTCCTTGGGCCACCCATGTTTCTCCAGCTAGCCTTCCTCAACACTAGCTTAAACACCAAAAAACTAGTCACCTTAATGCACAAAGAGTGGAATGGGACTTAGGTTGCTATGGTTTCTCTCGGAGGAAAAACTGCAACTTAAAATGGAAAGATCACAAGTCCTTGCATGAGTCAGAATAATAATTAGTTTCTTTAGAATAACATTCCGCTTGTCACACTTTTTGATCTTCCTCAATAGAAGATGAATGAAAATTGACATAGGACTTGTATTAAAAATTAAATTGTCACACATGTGCAATATAACATATGTATCCAAAGTATCATTAGGATTTAAAAGAAGATTAAAAGCACTTTCATGTCCTTAATAAAAATGATTATAAGGACACCTTTTTTCTCATAATCACCACTTAAGATTTTCAATTCAAATCCATTCTATAAGTTTTCAGTCCCCATCCCTTTCCAAAAAATAATACTTCCATCCTCCTTAGTGACAACAATATTTTGCTCCATACCTTTGAGTTGTAAAGGACTAACACTGTTGATAGTTTTAGAAGACCAATAAACATCAACTCACCTCTTCCTTCTAGAAGCCAATCTCTAAGTACCATTATTACAAATATTGAAATCCCTTCTAGTAGCGAACCTTTCATTAGAAATTACTTTTATTTTTGATAGGCTTTGATCAAAACACCAACAAACCCATTCAAGGCAAGAAATTCCTTCATTAGAAGTTGCATCAGTAGCCATAGTACCCTCCCTATAAGTGTGAATTATCCTGGACTGAAGGAAGTTTCCAATCAAATTTTTACAGTCTTCCATCATGTCTCTTATCATCCAATGTGCATAAGAAGCTCCTTTTAGAATATCATTAATCAACTTAGAATCTCCTATGATAACTTGGTTAAAGCCTCTCTCTTTTGACCACTTTACACCCACCAAGTAGCAATAGCTTCAACCATATTACTAGTACAGGTACCTAAATTTTTAGCAAATCCTTCAATTAGGTATCACTTGTTATCTCTAATCAGTCCACCCATAGTAGCCATTCTTGGATTACCTTTTGAACATCCATCAAAATTGAGTTTTATCCATCCTTCCCTAGGAGGGAGCCATTTAGTTTTTCTTCTACACAACATTTTTTCCCAATTTAGCTTGGTCAAGTCTTTCTTATTCCCCCATTTTTGTTTTATTATAAGTTCTCCATAAGATGGCATCTGTTTTAAAAACCTATAATTTGCAACAATTATGTTTTCTTGCACTTGTTGTTTTATACTCATAAACACATCCATGTTTTTCTTTTGATCCTTGAAAATTCTATTATTTCTTTCTTTCCATAATCCCTAATAAACAATAGGAGGGATTTGTCTCCACAAATATAAAATAATAGGGTGAGAAAAATGACAATTTTTCAGTTAATCTCAAATCCTTAAGGGTGCAGGGAAAAACCCAATCAACTAAGAGAATTCTTAGGACATGAGTCCAAACTTCTTTGGGAAAAGAGCAATGAAAGAAAAAATGTTCTATATCCTCAACATCCTTGTAGCAAAGGGAACATCTATTAATAAATTGGAATCCTCTTTTATTAATATTTTCAATAGTAAGGATTTTACCATGAACAACAACCCACCAAAAATAGTTGATTTTAGGAATAAGTTCAGAATTCCACACCTGATTCCAATCCAAATTGATATGAGGTAGAAAAGGTTTTTCCACAATGACAAGCAGATTTAATTGAAAAGAGATTAGAAGGAATTCTACTCCATATCCATTTATCCTCCTTATTATGAGAAACGAATAAACAATCTTCAATTTGATGTCTTAAAAACTAAATATCAACATCCACCCTTGCTGTCTCTGTCCCCTTAAAATTCTTCCCCCAATTAGCTATACCCAAAAATTCTTCCAACTTGGTATGTTACCTCCCCATTCAATATAGCCATAAAGATACCTACAATTAACATAAGTTAGCTTCTCCTTAATTTGACTAAGTTGATTAAATGAAGATAGAGTAGGACCATTGTTCCAAATATCCTCCCACAAAAGAGTCTTCAAACCATTACCAATTCTCCTTATCCCCTTTTTAATTATGTTCCTATTTTTTAACAAGTTACAGATTACAAAACCATTTGACAAATCTGAGGAGTACAAGAAGCTCCCTTGGTCATCATTGCCAAGATATTTAGCTTTCATAATGCCCACCCAATCTTTAACTCCTTAAAGGAAGCTGCAATTGATTTTAGCAAGAAGGGCCTTATTGAATTTTTTGTCTTCTAATACCAAGGCCTCCAAATGTTTTTGGCAAACCTACTTTTTCCCAACTAACAAGAGCCATCCTTGACTTTTCTTTGATTCCAATCCAAAGGAATTTCCTTTGAATTTTCTCAATTTTGTTGACATGAAAGAAATGATCTTAAATAGGGACATATAATAAACACGAATGTTTTAAGGGGAAGATTTTAAGAGTTGAAGCTTACCAACTTGACTGAGGATCTTTACTTTCCACCCAACTAAATTCTTTTGTATTCTTTCAATTTTTTTTTCCAATGGCTATTAATAGGTTTCTTAGAGATCAAATGCATACCAAGATAGGTAGCCGATAGAACAACAGTTTGACAACCTATTATCCTCATAACTCTATCCTTAATCTTCTGATCAACATTAAAGCACAACTTACTCTTCATACAATTGATGTGTTTCCTAGAAGATCTTGCACAATCTTCCAAAATAGATTTCCATTGAGCAACCTCAACCATTGAGGCATCACAAAAAAATAGTATCATCCACGAATTGCTGATGAGATACAAGAGGCAAAGAAGAAGCAACTTTTGAACCCTTTAAGAAGTCTTTGATCAAGTATTTTTGGAGATTTCTCCCGAGAACTTTAGCAACGATTATGACTAGATTAGGAGAAAGAGGATCTCCATGTGTTAAACCTCTACCACAAGAGAAGTAACCTTTAGGAATACCATTCACCAAGATTGAACATTTTGTGGTGGTAACACAAGCTTTGATGAAATTCAAAAATCTACCTTTGAACCCGAACTTCTACAAAATAGCCAACAAGAATGGCCAAGAAACTCTATCATAGGCCTTAGAAATATCCAATTTTAGCACCATATCTGGCTTCTTACTAAAATCCATAGAGTGAATATACTCATGAGTAGCTAAGGAAACATCTATACTCTATCTACCTTTAACAAACCCTTTTTTGATTAGGGGAAATCATTCTTTGGAGAATAGCCTTCAATCTATTGACAATAAACTTAGGTTTTTTTTGTAAACTGTATTACATAAGCTTATAGGTCTATAATCTTGCAAAGAGGAGGCATCATATTTCTTTGGAATTAACACTATATAGGTAGAATTTATTTGGTTTAACAGTCTTCCCAATCTAAAGAAATTCTTAGCAAAATTTAGGAGGTCAATAGAAATCACCTCCCAAAAGTCTTGAAAGAATGTAGGAGGAAAATCATTAGGTCCTAGAGCCTTATATACTCCAAAAGTGAACACTACACTTTTGATCTCTTGAATTTGAGCAAGCTTCCCCAGCTCCTTAAGGTCCTGATCAGATAACACAATAGGGATACCATCAATAATATCTTCCAGGACAAAAATATTCAAATTAGAGTCAACAAGGGTTTCTTTAAAGAAGGAAATGACATCTACTATATCATTTTCATTAGTCAGAACAAAGCCATCATATTTAGCCAGAGACCTTATTCTATTCCTTTTTCTATGTTTCATGGTGGACTGATGATTTTTTTAGTATTTCTATCAACCTTAGTTAGCTAATGTATTCTAAATTTATATTTCCTAAAACATTTCCTCCATCTTTGAGAGTTTAGTCCATTCCATGCATAACTCCCTTTCTTTAACACATGTTTCCACATCATTATCTCCTTCCTCCATTCTTCCTTGAATCTCCTTTAGGTTAGTTGAAATGGTTTTATTTTTGTGAAAATTATTGCCAAAGGAAATCTCATTCCATCATTTGACCTTCTCTTTAACCCTTTTTAATTTTTGAGCCAAATAGTACAATGGAGTACCTTGACATGCGAAATTCCACAAGTTTTGAACCAGATCTTTAAATTAAGGGTGAGAATTCCACATTATTTCATACTTGAATGGAAAGGGACCTTTCACCACAACCTCCTCCCAATCCAGAAGAATAACTTTATGATTAGAGCTTGTTCTACGATGAGTAGATAAAGTGAGATTAGGAAGAATATTCCACTTGTTAGAGATCAAGAACCTATCAAGTTTAACTTGAATATGATTATTTACTTGTCTCTTATTGGACTAGGTAAACAAAGAACCTTGAAGTTGAACATCCATAATCCATTGAAAGGAAAGAAAATCAATAAGGTCTACCATGTTATCAGAGAAATCATCCAAAGCCCCTAATTTTTCTGAAGGAAATAGAGGCATATTAAAGTCCCCACCAAGCATCCAATACTCCACATGTCTGCTAGAGATACAAGAGGATAAATAATCCCAAAGAAGAACTCTAGTAGACCTAGAATTAGGAGCATAAAAATTAACCAAATTCCATTTAAACAAAGTGTTCAAATCTTCCATAGAGGTCATCACTAGTTTTACAATGGTCTCCTTTGGCACCTTTTATCCTAGTAGGGTTCCACATAGTAGCTATTCCCTCAAAAGACCCTTCTACATCACTAACAACGTAATCAACAAAAGACCAAATATTCTTGACAAAGTGGACTACTACATCTTCATTTCCTAAAGAAGCAATATATCAATTTTTAGATCAATAATACATGTTGGAACTGTAAAAATCTGGTGTTTTTACATGAGTTTTCATTCATAAATTTCCTGATTTGGTCCTACCGTATGCATTTTTCATCTATTGTTGGCTATATTGTCCCATTGAATCAATCGAGTTATGCATTTTTCATGTTTGGATCCATATTGGCATAAGTTCATTCCTATCTCCCTAATCAATTATGCGTTTTTCACTTGCATGAGTCTGAGTTGCCTATCGACAAGGGGTGAAGCCACATAAGTGGTTTACACTTTCTAAGAGGAAGGAAAATTTAGCATTTTCCCATTCCTCATATCAAATGGGTTGAGACCCTAATGGATTTAAGCCAGAACCATTTAATTGATTGGTCGAACCATAGGGTTCGGCTGAACCAGTCACCGCCCCAATTAAAAAACAATATTTAAGTCGGTTCGGCTAAACTTGGGTTCGGCTGAACCCCTTGAATATGACTAAAACAAAAAAAAAGGTTTCATTTCACACTTTTACTGTGATTTTTACCAGTCACTGTCTCCCTGGTGCGCGTGACGAACAGAATCCGTGACGGTGACCCAACAAAGTTTCTCTCACCGGCGAAAGCAAATTTCGGTTCCTCTCTTCAAACTTCATCATTCCAATTCACATATCGACCACTATTCAACACGAGGTATTTAAAATTTCATTTTTTAAGAGTTCAAAATGCATGTATTTGTTTAATTTCGAAACCCTAGATGCAAATTTTTTTAAATTTGTTGAATTCAAATTGCACTTGTTTGAAAGTTTTTAAAGCATTTTCAATATAGTATTTTGCTTCCCCGTTTTGCATAATCCAAGGGTTTGAGTAAGGAAAAATGAGTTTCCTCCCAAAGTTAGTGCAAAAAAACATTATAATGGCTCTCAACATAGTCTAAAAAATGGAGATAAATAAATTCCTAAAGACTAGAAGTGTAGGGGTCAAGGTCACAAAATAATTTTAAAACTACAAATTTAGGGTCAAACTTGTAGATGAAAATGTAAATTTCATACATGTAAGAGTGAACCATGAAAGTCATAGCTTAGTTTGTTAAGGTGTCATAATATTAAATCTTATAAAAAATCAGAATCATATCATTGATTATATACATTACAATAAAATATCTCCATATAACAAATGGAAGCTAAAACCACAACCTTCTTTTGGCAGATTCTGCCGGTGACCTTTACTACAGGTAAATTTTTTTATAGAAACCATGTTTAGGAATGAAAATATCAATCCCTTATGCTTCTAAACTAAAGTTTGCAATGCTTATGGTTCTTTTGGCCTTATAGATTCTTGAATCATTTTATAATATAAAACCTACATATAACCTACTTTGGCTCTAATAATTGTAAACCCTTTAGGAATTCTAAATTATTGCATCTTGTCTTGATTTTCCCACCATTGTTATTCCTTTTAAAAAATTTACAAATTAGGCAAAGAATCCTTGCACTTATATAGAGGATCCTTAGGTATGTTCTTAAAATTATTTAAGGTTAAATGACTTAATCTAAAATAAAGGCATATATGGATCTCTTGCAATTGTAACCTCTTTACTAGTGTGAACATATTTGATACCTTGATGGCATGACATAGATGATGTTGCTTGATATTGCTTTATCCATAGATACCCAAGTAAAATATGAGATACATCTAAAGAAGAAATAATATGACATAGAATAAGAACTTCCCTCATCTTTTAGACCAAAAAATTAAGGTAAAATAATGTATCCTATAGTTTCAATCAACATATCATTAGTCAATTTTAAATAAACCCTCAAATATACATATGCTTGTTGATAAAATGATGATAAAACAAAAATTATTCAATGCATACATTTTATTGGTGAGTAAGATCAATAAACACACCCTTACATGGTTCATGATCCACACAAAACCAAATGACCATTATAATTATTTGGTAATATCTCACAATGTGAAAAAGGTGTCAAAAAAATTAGCATACCTAAATCGTAAATTAACTTGTCATAAAGTGGGTGGGTAGCTTAGTGGTGGAGATTTGCATCCTAACTAGTTCATGGAAATTTCAACATGAGGAAAATTAATAGTAAAATAATAATATCTTTTGACAACATAGGCATCCAAGTACTCATTCCAAGATTGTTGAAGATACAACATTAATACATTAGGATTTCAATTAAATATCACACTTTCATATAAAAAAATCCCAATTGATCTATCTTTTGGTAGTGCATTTAGTTTGATATATTTTTCTTCCCCATACTTACAAGATTCCTTTATTATCGAAGCTTATTTACTCTAGTATGTTATCCTTGGTTCTCATATGAACTATATATATATATAATTCAATCAAGATCCTCTTATCATTACAAATTTAAACTTAGCTTATTTTTTCTCCTAATTTCTTCTTAATGAACATATGATCTTTCTTCCTCTATTAGCCTACTCATGCACCATCACCAACCATGAATGAATCTCCATGAAGCTAAATACCCATTTGTACTTGGTTGGTGTAAGTTGGGATTAGTGTTCCATTCACTTAAAATCTTATCTTTAATGTTGTTTTTTTCTAAATTCTTTCTAAAGGGCATAAATTACAGTCTAGAGCTTTGATTTTAATATTTTCATAAAATTAAAAATATTAATGAGCTTGATGCATTAAGCTAAAAAATATCAATTTGGACACCATTAAAACCCTCGAGAGACTCTCGCAAAGCGAAAATGAGCTCCAAAATTTTATAGTGTGATATGTGAGAAAAAATGAAAAGGTAAGCAATGGGCTCAAGATATTATTATAATACAATTAAATAAGGAGATCGTGATGATTATTGTACTAGGAGTTACATTGGGAAGAGTGGAGCATCTTTTCATAATAGATGAGACTTATTGTAGTTGACATCTTCATCATAAAGCACTAGTATTGGGAGTGGTTACTATCAAGGTTATGGGATTTAAGGTCCTATATCATGAGTTCGTTTATATTTTGTGTACATGTTCCAATGCATAGTGGGGCATGGGTTCTTTTCTTGTGGACCATGATTTTTTTCCACTCATTACATAAATTAAGTGATCATTTCTTGTTTCCCTTGCTCTATATATAATTTAATGTATGACATAAGGTTTAAATAGTGTTATGTAGAAATAGCCAAAACATTAGACTAAAGAAGATTGAGTGGATTGGATTGTTATAATCTTGTTATGAATATTAATAAAAGTTTCATATCTCTTTAGTAGTGGGATTTTTGGAAAGGGTTTCTCCATATTATAATTCTAGTGTTCATGAGGTTTGAATATTTATTTATTTTCTCCACTATTTCATTAATATTATTTGGTATATTGTATGTTTGATTAGACTTAAAGTGCCTCACCATTAGTTGATACTCCTACTATATATATTTACCTTGTTTGCAATAGTTTAGTCCATGTCAATAGTTGATTTGCACCCTTAATAACTTGGTGGGAATATCAAGTATTTTTTATTAAATATAATCAATAATCATTGTAAAAGAAATTTTAAATCAACTATTAGTCTAGAATGATTATTTGAGTGCTAGATAAACCATTTAAATTTAACCTTCATAATATTACGCTAAATATGTAGTTTTACCAACAAAAGGAATGATATTTATGTCTATTACATGACAATTACAAAATCATGACTATAATTCTTTAAATTATACTCATAATCTAATTTAATACTCATAAGATATTAAATCATTGTTTTTCTCAAGAGACGTGTAATTAAATATCAAAAATATTCTTTAGTTTATTAGTCCACAAAATAATTTTAATATAGTCCATAACATTCAATTTTAAAATTCATAGAGTTGTTGGGATATTATCATATCACTAGCTATGGAAAAATTTAGGAAAGGGTGGGCTATTACACTGCCCCCTATATTTGAGTGTTTTAGAGAAAATTAGCATGGAAGGTTTGCATTTCTCACAAATAAGAAAAAATCCTGAGAATAATGTACAATATTCTACTATATGTTTTCATATTGTTGAGTTATGCCTTGCAAATTAAATGTGTATATTTTCCTCTACAACAGTCCATTTATACATAGAACTATGGATTAATGGTTTTATTATATTATGATTGAATTATGCCTCATGTTGGAAATTCCTCTATCTCTTCTTTGCTAAAATACTTTGGAACTAATAGGATTCAATTGTGTTTTATGACATAGGTCTATATTACCACAATGATGTATGTATAGGTGTACATTTTAACTTGGTTAGCTTTCCTAGCAAGTTCTTCATTACAACAATCACTCCACCTTGTCACTCAATCAAGCCCACTAGAACATATATTGGAATTTAACCTCTTTCATACTAAAAGAAAAAGTAATCATTAATTATATTTAATTCACCATATAATTTGATATAAGTAATGCATTTTATAAGATCTAATTGGTGTATTTACAAAAACTATTTTGTGTTTTGGGCATAGGTGGTCCTAGAAAATATGCATAAATAATAAGATAGACTATGGATTATCTTTTAAATATTGTTCACGGTTTTTCATGTCATATTTTTATAGGAGGTCCTCATAATTGGTATTCTTGTATGGTATTAGAGCCAAGCTAGGTGCATTTGACACCTATGTTGTGGCTCAAGGGAGTGTGTTGGAGAAATGATACACACCTAAGCCATAAAAAGACTCATCACAATGTGAGCCATTAGCTCAATAGTAGAGCATCCTAACACCAAATGGGAGGTCCTAAGTTTGAATACTAGTTAGTCCATAGAAAATTATATAAAAGTCAATCACTAGTACATAAGAAGAAGAATAAGTAGCCTTATAATTTTTATTAAAACCAACAAATTATCATTCCTCACATACATAGGTGAATCAATGATTTCAAGCTCGTCAACATGTATATGTACGTCAATCTCATGACCCTCATATAAAACCATTTTATTAGATTTATATAGTGTAAAATATTTAAATTTTCATTAGGAGGAACAATTGAAGGATTGACCCCAATATTAACCCCCTCAACCTAATTTTTTTTTTTATCAATCAAATCCTTAATCAATTATTCCTTAATCCCATAAAATGTTGAGTATAATTACAATTAACTCCTACAATTTAATAACAAAAATTCTTTTCATTATATATCTTTTGGGAATAACCTTAGATTTATCTAATGGCCTAATAGGAGGAAGTGTAATCATGTTTTCACTAAGTAAATTTTGAAGCACACTTTACAAAGGAAAAAGTTGGAGGCTTTAGAGTCATAATATTAGAAACATTTATAATGTATAGTTTGTACAATGGTCATTTCCATTATTTTTACTATCCTTTTGGAAATAATTTTTCTTTTCAAATTTACAAGGGTAGGATGATGTAGATGAAGCATTAGAAGATCCATAATTAAGTGTGGTAGCTCTAACACCCTTTAGTTCTTGAACATTCATCTCTCACTCTGTACATGCAAATGTTAAGAATGTATATACTTTGTAGATCCTTGTTTCATACCAAAAAATCTAAAATAATAAACTTCAATATAACATTCCTAATATTTGCATTGGCCAATTTCAATATTAAAAATAGACCCAAATGGAAGATAATACTATTAAATTTCATGGGAAGAACTTAGCCAATAACTTATCATCATACACAAAATCCAAATATGTAGCACTAAAGAACCTTGAATGTGTCATGGGATCTCCTTTAACATTGTGCATCTCAAGTCTAGGATCCAAAAATCCAACAAAAAATGGATATGTAAATTTTGTAATAGAAATTGAATTGTGTTTGATTTTTATATGTATGTCTTTTTTTGTTTCTATTAGGTAAGGAATCAACATTACTTTTCATCTCAACAAGCCTTTAAACATTAATGTCAAGGGTAGATAGAGGCACATTGAATTTCATTGGTTCATGTGAGATATTTATAACAAGTATGCAATAAAGTCAAACTTTATTAGATTTGATTCAAGTAATATGACACATTTATTTTGCTTTCCAATCTATAATTTTTTGATGTTCTCAAGACTATATAATTGAAGTTCATTTATGTTAACAACTATTAGATTAAATATTTTTATCCCCAATTATTTTCAAATGATTTTATACTTTAATCTTTGTATTCTTATTCTTTCTTTCATCGCTTCATTTAAAATTTGAACCATTTAAGGATGTTGGTGTTTTCTCTCTATAGGATTATAGTTGTCTTCCAATTCTTTTTAAATCAAGTTAATAGTATGAAAATATTATTGATGAGTAGATGAATTAAATATAAGTTCTATTTTAGATTTGTATTCTTTTATCTAGATATATTATTTACCAAAGTCTCATTGTTTTTAGGTAATCAGAGTATATATATAACATGGAAAAATGTAGATCATGTTTCAATTGGTATAGAATCTTGTTTGCAAATACTAGTAATGAGATAAAAAAATTAAGAGATTCATTAGCATAGGTGCAAAACCCAGGGATATATAGTGAACCATGCATGTTAATATTGCATAGTCTAGAAAAAATAAAAGATGAACTTGAGAGGACTAGTGCATATTCCCCAAATAGAGTAGCTATTATTATTTCCCGCATGTGGAAAGAAGTACATGGTGATGTTCCCCTTAAACAAATACAGGATAGTGTCACCAAAGAAATGATAAAAGCTACTTGTTTTCCATTTTATCAAAATGTGCTGGAAGGTTAGGGATTACCAGGTCACTAGATGTTGGATCATGCTATGGCCTCATTGATTCACTCCATTTCTAAAGCAGCACATGGTATACCCAAACAATGACTAGATTCCATTGTATTTTGTTCAATCGCTTGTATACGAGGTCCATTTGGGCTTCAAAGCTAACTACCTGGACATTCCACCATATGTTGGTCGTATGGTAGATTGCCGATAGGCCCACCTATCGTCGAGCATATAGACCACCCCCAATGTTTAGGGTATTAGTTGGTGATAGGTCTCCTACTCTCACCCCAATTCTAGCCCCCATAGCAGATGAGGTTGTTGTTGCTTCCCAAAAGGAAGCAATTGACACTGTAGGTGACATTGCGGCTGCCACCACTAGGATATCTGATGATCGTGTAGGTCAGTATTTGATATCTAAACATTCCTTATCCACGCCATTTTTAGCACAGTGGACCACCATGGATCCTTTTACAATGACCGGAATCCCTACTCCGACACAACTTGATGCTCTTATAGGAGATATGTCACGCATGACTCTACATTGTTTGGCTGAGGACCTGTTGGAGGCATATGCCCACATTGCATCAGACAATGGGATCGGTATAGAGCATGTTAGAGATCATTTGAGACATAGAGGCTCTGTCGTATTTCTAGGTCGCTCAGCCTGTGATCCCATCACTCTTTAGCCGAGACTAGTGTGCATCAATCCACCTATAGTTCATACGGTAGTTGCACAGACTATGGGTTTTGCTGATATGTTGATTGGTTCTGGTTCATCATCACCGATGCCATCTCACCTTCATAGTCCCCTACATTCATCATCAAAGTACCCATTACGGGATAGATCAGATGGATGCAGATATTGACCGCCACTTGATCGCTTGTCCATATGGTGGGAGGTGACTGCTTTAGGACTTTAGGTCATCCGACATTAGATGATGCATGTATGTGCATGTGCATGTTTCCAATTCTTTTTTCATTATTTTTAAATTTCTTTTTAACTGTGATATTCATTTAAGTTGATATATATGTGTGTATATATATTGTTATATGGACATACCTCATATCACTCCTAGTTTTGGTCCGTGATCATTTGCATGATCAATGTGACTGCGGATGAATCGCTATCAAAGGACATGTGAGTTTCTTTATTAAAATATATATTTATGTATGCATAGATAAATACAAGTTGTAGATTGATATTTAAAATACAAGTTCATTTAAAAATAACTTTCATAAAATTTATTTAATAAAAATTATATGTATTTTAACACATCTTGTACACAATTTTATTTCGCAGGTGGCTCTCAAGACATCCATCGAAAGGTGATCATTCTCATTCAGATGACCATTTGTCTAGGAGTAGACATTCTTATTATGCCATGCATTCTAGATTTATGATCTTTATCACATGTGTATTTGATTATATATGATGATCTTTAAAATAGTATTTGATATTTGATGATCTCTTACACTTGCTTATATGATATACATACATTTTCTTGTTTTTTGATCTTTAGTATTCGACATTAGATGATCTTTAATTTATATTTTGCTTTTAAGATATATGTACATATATTTTCTTATATGATATATACATACATTTTCCTCTTTGCTTATAATATGTGTTATGTTTATATGTATTGAATTCTTTTACATATATGTACATGTGTTTGCTTATGGTTTAAACATGTTTACACATAATATATGTACATGCAATTGCTTTAAATATTCAATATACATACATGTTTTCTTTTTTTATGACCTCTTACAACTTACATTTCCTTATATTGAATATACATTTGATCTCTAGTAAAATTTTAGGGAAATCAATGCCATTTTATAATTAAGTTCATTCATGTTGATCACAATAAATATTTTTAAAAAAATGACTTAAGCAACATGAACCATTGAGTTGAGAACAAGATATAATCTTTTTGACAAGTAACTTGAAATTCAATTCAAATTATATATCGAAATTAATATAATGCTACAAGTAACTTGGAAATTCAATTCAAATATTTAATTAATAAAATTGTTCTTAATTCAAATTATACCTCTATTTATACATTTTCGACAACTAACTTGAAATTCAATTCAAATATAATTAAGAAAATTCAATTCAAACATACCTCTAATATTTATATATTTTTGACACTTTACCAAAATTCTAAAATTACTAGATATGTTGTGCATACCTATGAATTAAATAACAACAAACTCCACAATGAAATAACTTGTTTGTTTACTACTTGATTCATTTAAACTAGAGGATCTAGTTATTCCATGCACACTTGAATAATTTTGATTCACTTGGAGTGCAGATTTTGGAGAAGTTTTTGCACATTTATCAAGGAGGCAAATATTGGCGCTGGACAACTTTTCATTTTTATCAATCAAGGCAGAATTTGGAGGATAATTTAACTAAGTTGGTAGAGGACTTGTTTAGAGTCATCTTTAAGTTGAAGAAGAAAATGGGACAACAAAGAAAAAGAAAAAATGCATCTCAACAAAAATTGTCAAAAGAAGAAGAACAAAAGAGGTGTGATCAAAACTTGAAAAATTATCATAGAAAGAAACAAGGTACATGCTTGTTTCTTCTCTCTCTCACTCTCAAGTGTGTGTTTAGTATTCTTACCTTGAAGGTTTCTAACCATCATTGCACTTAAATGACTATAAATACTTTTAAATATCCTCAAGTCATCTTGGTCATTCAAGTTGCAATGTTTATAAAGGATCCTTGACTCCAATTCCTTAAGCCAATTCCTTTTGTTTCAATATTTGTGTTTTGTGTCTTTCATATTTTATTTTCATCACTTAAATGTTCTCAAATTATTTTTATGTTTTATGCTCCAGGGATTCCTCAAGCTGGAGTCGAGCCAAATCTAGATA
>VDFB02000003.1:321894790-321948720 GCA_007258455.2 Sequoia sempervirens | reverse complement strand
AAGACTCTAGTTTGCATCATCTTCAAATTCTTTACGGTTTAATCGTTATAGGTGCCCAAATGTGGAGATTGTGTTTAAAAAAAAAAATATCAGTGTCCAGTTTGGCCAAAAATTGTAAACCACTATTGTGGGATCACCCCAAGACTCATTTAATATCACATCAATTGAAGTTTTTTTATAGGTGGCATTCGGTAGGACCTTTGTTTTGTCACAACGACTAGTATTTGTTCATGGTTGGTTGTCAGCATAACGTTCATCTTGTGTTGGCGACAACGGGGACATCTATCGGCGTATGTTATGGCTATCAGGGTAGGGTCTCACCAAATTCAACATATCTCCCCGACTTATGCATGTGGAACTCTATCAGCGTAGCTTGGAGGTATCGACATTATGTCTTAGCGAGGTCTTCTTGTCTCGCCGACCGGGGGAACATAATACATCATATCAGCACGAGTTTGTGTTTTCGTGAGGATGTCATGGCGATATCCATATGTCTCACCGACGATGCAAGAGCTTTCTTCTAAATGACTTTCGGTGGGAGATAAAATTATCGGTGTAAGGTCTCCCCGATATCTTGAAGCTACAATGACAGTAAATCAAAGGAAATGTACATTTCGGCGGGAGACTTCTTATGTCTTAGCGAGGATGAATATAACAAAGATGCTGCGCGGTGTGATTTTTTGCTTTCAGTGTATGGTCATAGCGAAGGGGTCAGGTCTTGTTGACAATATTCAATGTGGACTCGTCTCGGTGTGTGAATGGCTTTCGATAAGAGTTTTGATTTCTCTTGGCGATCTTGGTGTGCTCGGCTTTTGGTATAACAACTTTCTCTACAAGACATCTTGCCAAAGGTTGGAAGTTGTGGCGACTGTGGATCCTTGTCGGAATTGGTGTTGAAATGTCTTGGCGACTAGGAAATAATGTGATGGAAACCTTTAGTATAGGTTGGGATGATCACTGTAAGGTCTCGGTGAGTGACCTTCGGTCTCGCCGATGGTAAACAAGAGGATCTTTGTCGGCGTAAGAACTGCCATGTCTTGGCAAATGGAAAACAAATGGGGCCTTGCTGTATAACAAAGTGAAGTCTATGTGAGGTCTCCCCAACAACTGAAGGTTATGGCTATAGGAAACAAAGTATGATTTGTGTGATGTCTCCCTAATGTTGCAGGGTTTGGGCGAAATACAAGTGCAGGGGATGAAGCATTTGAATTGCCTTCGGTAGGACAATATGTTTTGTCTTGCCGACTGTCACTAGTAAAAAATAGATTTTCAAAATGCTAGGCTGACATGTTTCTACTTGGATGACCATTGCTTGCCAGCTTGATTGGAGCCCAAATTTTGTGCTGGGCTGACATATGTTCTCAATGTGATATTTTCTTCAAATGCTTGTGTATAAATAGGCATTTTTGTAATTGTAAAGAAGGATATTTTTTAGATGAGCTATTAGTTATTTGATATACAGTAGGAAATTTCTGATGGATGCAGTACTATAGATTCATCAGATCAGAGACTATGATGCATGTTTTCAAATTGGAGGTATTTATGAAAGTCAATTGATGTTGCTGCACATTTTTGGTCTCAATTATCTGTTGAATTTGATGAAAGTATGGCTAAGCTATCTCCAAGATGGACTCTTTCTGGTTGTTTAAATTGATATAACAAGTTTGCATTCGATTTATCAGTGCACAATTGCTGTACTTGTGTGATTGATTGATTGGTTCTTTCAAGTAAAGACTAAATCCTTTTAGTTAATCATAGTAATCAGAGAGATTCAATTGGATTATTCAAGTAGAGCTTAGTAGTCACAGTTTTGCATGTTTATACAAGTTGTAAATAAAATATATGCCAGAGAATGAGTTTTCTCCAGAGAGTGTTGCCCATTTGATTTCATTTGACTCCGCATACCTAATAAGGCACTGATCTCTGCATTTTATCATTTTGAATTCATTCATTTTCTTGATATCTTTTAAAATTGAGCATTTTAGAATCTAGACCAGAATATTGTTACCATTTTCAAGTTGAATTATAATTGTTCACCACCATCTGCCATTGTGAACAAGTTGTTATAAGAAGATTGATTACAAGTTAAATTTGCATTATTCAGAGAGGTACACCCACCCAGGTTTGCAACACCTAAAGAGTAGAAGGTTGAGTTCTCTTGACCTTGTCTGTTACCCTAAAACGTATCAAGGGATTGGCAGCCTCTTGAGGCATTCAACCTGTGTTTTTGAGAGCTAACAAATTGGCGACTCTGCTGGGGAACAATCAGAATTAAGTCCTTAATCATAGAGTCTGAAATCTAACACAGACTCCACTGGGAACTAGAAGTATTAGGTATTTTTCTCATTTTTGATAAAAGTGAGTGGCGACTCTAACAAAATTTTTTGTAGTTGTTCATCATGAATGGAAGATCTCAGTACAAGGGAGGTCATACTGGAGCTCCTGCTGGTGGAAGTAAGTGGACACATAAAGATGACAGAGCTGATAAGGGAAAAGGAAAAAGTGAGGACATGTGCATAACAAACAAAGGTAAAGCACCAAGAGTACATTGTGAAACATATAATGGCTATGATACATGGAGAGATGATTCAAGTGTAGAACTTTGTACTCCCGAAGATCAAAGAAATCCTTTTCCTTTTCACGATTCTCAGAAATAGGCTGAGTTTGAAGCTAGGAAGCAGGCTGAGTTTGAAGCTGAACAAGAGGCTGAATGAATCAGAATTCATCATGAATACGATTAGAGGATGGAGGGTAATCACGATACTCCTAAAAGAAACCATGAGCTCTCAATTTTTGATGAAGTAAAAGCATAGTTGGAACTAAAAGAGAAGAGGATAAAGGAACTAGAGGCTAAATTGTAGGAAGCCCAAATTACTGATCAGATGGTTGGTGGCCCAAAGTATGTCCCACCTCACAAGCAGGGTGATCATGGCGCAAGGCCCTCCAATCAACAAAATGCTCCTCACAATCAGATAGGAAATCACTACAGGCAGCCAAATTAGCCACCTCATATTCCCACACAGTATACAAATGTGCATCCACCTCCTGGTCAGTATCACACCCCTCAGCATAATACACAATACAATAATCCTATGCATTAGTATCAATATCCACCTATTCCTCCCCCTCACCAATATGCAACAATGATCAGGCAATTTGATTTGGCAGGGTTCCATCTATTCCCTTACCCTATGGATAGCAGCTGGAGAGGTTTGATTCCCAAGTTTATAGGGAGCAATGCAGTCACTGCTGAAGAACATCTAAGGAATTTCAATATGTCCATTCAAGACATAGGTATTCCACATGAAGATTTGCATATGAGGTTGTTTATGATGTCACTTATTGAAGATGCTAGGGATTGGTTTAACAACTTGCCAGTGTATTCAATTAATTCTCTCCAAGCATTCCAAGATAAATTCTTTGAGAAATATGGGAATTAGAATGCTCCAGATGCAACTCTTCATGAATTGGTGAGGATTCAAAAAAATTAGAATGATTCAATTTATGATTTCAACCAAAAATTCAACAAGTTGCATATTAAAGTCCCTCCTAGATCAAGGTTGCCAGAATCTGTTGTATTGAGTATTTAATTAAATGCATTTGATCCTAAGATAGGGTATGAACTGAGAAGTAGATCCCCAAGAGATTTGGCTGAAGCATAGAAGATTGCATTGACAATTGAAAATAATAGGAGGGCTGCTAGTGTAACTAATAAAAGAGACAACTCGAGGCCTCTTCAGCAAAATAATTATCAGTACAGACAAGAGAATACATACAGAAATGAGAACAGAAATGAAAGGCCAAGGTTGCATGATATTCCTTGAAATACTGACTGGAAAGATGGGAAACCTGTAACAGCCAGGCCAAGAAATAAAGAGACCCTGATCCATTGAGCAAAAAGGGAACTTACATGGTGAGTAATAATTACTTCTGTGAAGTTTGTAATTAGCCACATTCTCCAGACTATTGTGTTGTAGCTCAAAGGATGCAAGAAGAGGGAATGTTGATGGAGAATAATGAAGAAGATCACAAAATTTACTTGACTTCAGATACTTTTTACCATGCTAAGGAAGAATATTCATCTTTACAGGATGAAGGCTATGAGTATGACATTTCTAATTAGAAGTATAATGTCCATATGGCTGAACAGCAGATCTTTTATGATTCTAATGAAGACTACACAGAGCCACATCTTGTTGAAACGCCTGTTCAGTGCAATGTAAGGAGACTCACTAAAGATGAAATGGAGAAAATAACTATTGCAGCAGTTGAAGATGTAAGGAGTAAATATTGGTTGAGAAACAGAAAAGTCAATGAGCTAGATGGAGTTCTTGGGGGAATTTTTGTAAAAGATTAGAAGGAAATATAGGAAACTATAAAAAAGCCAGAGAACAAGCAGCATGATAAAATTGAAAAGAAGCCTGTCCAAGAGCAGAAAGTTGCAGAATCACACAAGGAAATGCAAAAGTCTGATCAGCCTAGTAAAAAAGAAAAAGAAGAAAGCAAAGGAGAAGTGCTAGAACTGAAGACTGTTAAGACGAAAAGCTCCTCTTTTGACTTCGCATAGGTGTTATCCCAGGTAAAAATTTCTGCTCCACTACTTGAGTTGATGAAAATTAAGGAATATAGAGATAATGCTGTTCAATTGATTACAAATGGGAATGAAAAACATATGAATTCTGAAGAAGTCAATAGGAAGGAAAAGATAAATAATTCAAAGGTTTGTCTAGGTGACCTTTTAACAACCTCCCCACAAGTGGATCCTTTCTTCACCACTTTGCTTATAGAAAATAAGTTGTTGAGGAATTGTATAATAGATTCTGGTGCTGCTATAAATATTATGCTAGTAGGTGTTATGAAGCAACTGGGCTTGTGTGTTGATACATGTGAAGGGAAGTGCTATGCAATGGATAATAGACCTGTACTTGTGGTAGGCATTATGAGAGGTGTTGAAATCAAACTAGCTACTTATCCATAGGTGGCTTATAATATAGATATAACAGTGATTGATACTCCTCAGTTTGGGATGCTTCTGTCAAGACAGTGGACAACAACAGTTGGAGGAAATGTCCAATTTGATTTATCTTATGCTACTATTCTAGTGAATGGACATGATTTCAAATTGTATAGAGAACCAAGAATGCATCAGCTTGTTGACTATGTACCTCAAGATCAGATTAATTGTTTTTATGATGTTGATCTTGGAAGTTTTAAAATTGAACCAACTCAACTAGAATTAACCAATAGTGATCCAATTGAAAAGCATGTGGCACAAAGCTGCAATGAAGTATGGAAGATGTATTTTGATGGAGCATGCAACCAAGAAGGTAATGGCATTGGGATTGTATTTGTTTCACCTGAAGGTATTACTTTTAAATATTCATTTTTGTTAGCATTTAAATGTACAAACAATGTGGCAGAGTATGAAGCTTTATTGACAGGCTTGAACATAGCTATGAAACACAAGATTAAGTTGTTGGCTATTTTGGGTGATTCTGAGTTGGTTGTTTCACAAATCAAATCAAAATATGCAACAAAGCACAAAAGATTAAACAATATAGGAATGTTGTATGGGATACAATTGAATTATTTGATGCTTTTTCAATTGAGTGGATTGACAGGTCAAAGAATATAATGGCTGATTTTTTAGCAAATGTGGCACTAAAAAGAGATGACATCACATTGGCTGGGGTATCACAGATTGAGTTTAAGACAAGGCCTGTTGTGCCTGATAACATCTATAACTGGCAAGTTTTCAATGATGATACTGATCTTTTGAAATTCCTCAATTGTATAGATTAGTATGAGACCTAGGAAATTGACTTCAATGCTTTTGTTGAAGAAGTGGATGGGAAGCAAACAATGTTCAGAAAGGAAATATTGCAGCTCAAAAAAAAAAAACTGCCCAAGGGTCTAGTGGCATTGGAGAGGTTGTATGATGGAAATGATAGATCTCTAATGAAACAAACGCCAGTCAGAAGAGAAGATATTGAAGAATTCAACTTGGGGACTGAGATAGCACCAAGAAAGGTATACATTGGAAGGAGGATCAGCCCTACAATTAGAAGAATGCTGATAGAGTTGTTGAGAAAATACAAGCATGTTTTTTCTTGGTCTTATGAGGATCTAAAAGCATATAGGGAAGATTTGTTTCAACATGAAATACCACTGAAGCTAGATGCCAAGCCTTTCAGACAAAAACAAAGACCCATAAATCCAACGCTGGAACCTAAAATGCAAGAGGAATTGATAAAGCTCAGAGAAGGAGGAATTATCAAACCAATCAGACATTCAACGTGGGTTTCAAATCTAGTTCTTGTGAGAAAGAAAAATGGTGATATCAGATTATGTGTGGACTTCAGGAATTTAAATAAGGCATCTCTCAAAGATAATTATCCTTTACCTAATATGGAGGCTATATTGCATAAGGTGACAGGGTGTGAATTGCTATCCATGATGGACGGGTTTTCTGGATACAATAAGGTTAAAGTCAAGGAATTTGAGCAATACAAGACAACATTCACAACTCCTTGGGGAACATATGTATACATAAGAATTCCATTTGGTCTCACTAATGTTGGAGCCACTTTTCAACGGGCTATGGATGTAGCATTTTCTGATTTGATTAATGTTATCATGGTCGTGTATCAAGATGACCTGATTGCTTATTCAAAAAGGGTTGAATATCATGTGCAACATCTGGAAAAGGTATTTATTAAAGCTCTTGAATACGAAATTAGTTTAAATCCAAAGAAGTGTCATTTTTGCAGTCATAGAAGGTAAGCTCTTGGGGCATATTGTTTCAAAAGAGGGAATTAGAATAGATCATGAAAGGGTTGAAGCTATTGATAAAATTCCTATTCCAAAAACTGTCAAAGCAATACAGTCATTCTTTGGACAAATTAATTTTGTTAGGAGATTTGTTTCTAATTTTGCTGAGATTATTAAGCCTATATCAAAAATGTTGAGGAAAGGAAAAAAAATGGACTAGACAGCTTAAGCTTTAGATGCTTTTATGTCTATCAAAAAGGCTATCAAAGAGGCTCCTGTTCTTAAATCTCCAGACTTTGCAAAGCCCTTTTAGATATTTTCATTTGCTTCAATGCACACTATTGTTGCTGTTATGTTACAAAAGAATGAGGATGGTTATGAACAGCCTATGTCTTTCTTTAGTAAGTCTTTACAAGGGTCTGAGCTGAAGTATGACATAATGGAAAAACAAGCATTTGCATTGGTAAAGGCCACAAAGGCATTCAGACCATATCTTGTTGGAGCAAAGGTGATTGCTTATGTCCCTCATGTTGCTGTCAAGGATATTTTGACACAATCTGAAGTTATAGGGAAAAGATGTAGATGGATCAATAGGATTTAAGAATTTGACATGGAAATACAGATTACTAAGCTGGTAAGAGGCCAAGGCTTGGCTAGGCTAATGACAAAAACTAATATTGATGCAAATCAGATCTGCAATGTTGAGGAAGGGGCTGCAATTGCAAGCATTGAGCACACTCCTTGGTATACTGATGTTATGCACTATCTTAAATATATGAAGTGCCCAGATGGATTGAGTGACAACCAGAGGAGAACTTCGAAGTTGCAGGCATCCAAATATGTATTTATGGATGGCGATCTGTTTTGGAAGAACAAAGATGGCATATTATTGTTATGCCTAGATGAGTCACAGACCAAGCATGTTTTGAAGGAAATGCATGAAGGAGTTTGTGGAGGTCATTATTCAACAAAGACAACTGCACACAAAATTCTCAAGGCTGGGTATTATTGGCCAAAGGTCTTTAATGATTATTTTATACATGTGAGAAAATGTGAAGCTTGCCAAAAGTTTTCTAGAAAATTGATGTATCAGGGTGCTTTGCCACTCTGACCTTTGCAGGCTGATGCCCCTTTTCATTAATAGGGAATTGATTTCATTGGAGAGATACAAGAGAAGTCAAGTGGAGGACATAGATGGATACTAGTTGCCACTGATTATTTTACAAAGTGGGTGGAGGCAATCCCAACCAAACAGGCTGCAAGTAAAGTTGTAACAAATTTCCTGATGGACAACATTATTACTAGATTTGGTACACCATTGAGTATAATCACAGACAATGGGATGTGCTTCAGATTAGATGAATTCAAAGGTTTTTGTGATAAGTATGGAATTACTATTTCTTATGCAGCTCCTTATCATCCACAAGCCAATGGTCAAGCAGAGTCCAACAATAAGAGTCTTTTGAAGATTATAAAAAGGATGCTGTGACAAAATAAAAGGCTTGGGATTCAAAGTTAAAATTGGCTGTGTGGGCTGATAGGGTCATTGTGAAAAAGGAAATTGAAAAGTCTCCATTTGAATTAGTGTATGGAGTACAAGCCAGGATGCCTTTGTAGAATTTGTTGCCAGTCTACAAGTTTGTCTTACTAGAAGATGTGGAAGTTCCTAAGCCCATGGAAGACAGAATGGAGCAACTTGCTGAACTGGATGAAGTAAGGAGAGAGGCAAAAAGTCAAAACATAAAGTTACAAGCACACATGAAGTATCTATTTGACAAGAAGGCAAAGAATAGAAAATTTGAAGAAAATGATTTGGTCTTGATGTGGAATGCAAGGTGTTAGGAGAAAGGCAAGCATGGTAAATTTGAAGCTCTTTGGTTGGGACCTTTTGTTGTTGTTGGAAAGAAGGGTGAAGACTCATATTATCTACAGAACATGGCTGGTGAAGATCAAGAATTTCCTGTTCATGGGAAATTCTTGAAGCCTTTCTTCTCTTGAGAAACATAGAGGATTAAGGGTTGCTAGTGCATGGACAATTCTTTTGTATCCTCTTTAAAATTCTTTTCCATGCATAGTAGTTTAGGGTTTTGATTTTATCTCCACTCTGCATTCATTTCCATTGCCTTTCAATTCCATTGCTGCTCACTGGTTCTTCATTTTGTGTCTGGTCTGCTCACCCAAGATTCTAGATCCTTGTAATGATATTACTATCACTTATCCCCAGATGGAGCCACTGTTGGAACTATAAAAATTTGGTGTTTTTACATGAGTTTTCATTCATAAATTTCCTAATTTGGTCCTACCATATGCATTTTTCATCTATTTTTGGCCATATTGTCCCATTGAATCAATCGACTTATGCATTTTTCATGTCTGGATCCATATCGGCATAAGTTCATTCCTGTCTCCCCGATCAATTCTGCATTTTTCGCTTGCATGAGTCTGAGTTACCTATCGACAAGACTCATTTAATGTCACATCGATTGAAGTTTGTTTACAAGTGGTGTTCGGCAGGACCTTTGTTTTGTCACAGTGACTGGTATTTGTTCGTGGTTGGTTTTTGGCGTAACGTTCATCTTGTGTTGGCTACAATGGGGACATCTATCGGCGTATGTTATGGCTATCGGGGTAGGGTCTCACCGAATTCAACATATCTCCTTGACTTATGCATGTGGAAGTCTATCGGCGCAACTTGGTAGTATCGGCATTATGTCTCAGCGAGGTCTTCTTGTCTCGCCGACCGGGGGAACAAAATACATCATATCGGCATGAGTTTATGTTTTTGTGAGGATGTCATGGCAATATCCATATGTCTCACCGACGATGCAAGATCTTTCTTCTAAATGAATTTCGGTGGGAGATAAAATTATTGGTGTAAGGTCTCCCTGATATCTTGAAGCTACAGCGATAGTAAACCAAAGGAAATGTACATTTCGGCGGGAGACTTCTTATGTCTTAGCGAGGATGAATATAACAAAGATGTTGCGCAGTGTGATTTTTTGCTTTCGGTGTATGGTCATACCGAAGGGGTCGGGTCTTGCTGACAATATTCAATGTGGACTCCTCTTGATGCATGAATGGCTTTCAGCAAGAGTTTTGTTTTCTCTTGGTGATCTTGGTGTGCTCGGCTTTTGATATAACAACTTTCTCTACAAGATGTCTTATCAAAGGTTGGAAGTTGTGATGACTCTGGATCCTTGTCGGCGTTGGTGTTGAAATGTCTCGGCGACTAGGAAATAATGTGATGGAAACCTTTGGTATAGGTTGGGGTGATCATCGTAAGGTCTCGGCGATTGACCTTTGGTCTTGTCGATGGTAAACAGGAGGATCTTTGTTGGTGTAAGAACTGCCATGTCTTGGAAAATGGAAAACAAAGTGAAGTCTATGTGAGGTCTCCCTAACGACTGAAGATTACGGCAACAGGAAACAAAGTATGATCTACATGATGTCTCCCCGATGTCACAGGGTCTAGGTGAAATACAAGTGCAGGGGATGAAGTGTTTGAATTGCCTTCGGCAGGACGATATGTTTTGTCTTGCCGACTGTCACTAGTAAAAAATAGATTTTCAAAATGCTGGGCTGACATGTTTCTACTTGGATGACCATTGCTTGCCAGCTCAATTGGAGCCCAAATTTTGTGCTGGGCCGACATATGATCTCAATGTGATATTTTCTTCAAATGCTTGTGTATAAATAGGCACTTTTGCAATTGTAAAGAAGGATATTTTTTAAATGAGCTATTAGTTATTTGATATACAGTAGGCAATTTCTGATGGATGCAGTACTATAGATTCATCAGATTAGAGACTATGATGCATGTTTTCAAATTGGAGGTATTTATGAAAGTCAATTGATGTTGCTGCACATTTTTGGTCTCAATTATCTATTAAATTTGATGAAAGTATGGCTAAGTTGTCTCCAAGATGGACTCTTTCTGGTTGTTTAAATTGATATAACAAGTTTGTATTCGATTTATTAGTGCACATTTGCTGTACTTGTGTGATTGATTGATTGGTTCTTTCAAGTAAAGACTAAATCCTTTTAGTTAATCATAGTAATCAGAGAGATTCACTTGGATTATTCAAGTAGAGCTTAGTAGTCACAGTTTTGCATGTTTATACAAGTTGTAAACATAATATATACTAGATAATTTGAGTTTTCTCCAAAGAGTGTTGCTCATTTGATTTCATTTGACTCCGCATACCCAATAAGGCACTGGTCTCTATATTTTATCATTTTGAATTCATTCATTTTCTTGATATCTTTTAAAATTGAGCATTTTAAAATCTAGACCAGAATATTGTTACCATTTTCAAGTTCAATTATAATTGTTCACCCCCATCTGCCATTGTGAACAAGTTGTTATAAGAAGATTGATTACAAGTTAAGTCTGCATTATTTAGAGAGGTACACCCACCCAGGTTTGTAGCACCTAAAGAGTAGAAGGTTGAGTTCTCTTGACCTTGTCTGTTACCCTAAAACGTATCAAGGGATTGGCAACCTCTTGAGGCATTCAGCCTATGTTTTTGAGAGGCATTCAACCTACGTTTTTGAGAGATAACACAACATTTAATGATATGCTGCTTAAAAGGGTTATTCCACCCTTGAATATTCCAAGACACTAACTTCATTGCAAACATAAGAAAAATCAGTATTGCCCTAACATTGAAAAATGGAGGCTAAGCCCCAACACCTTCACTTCTATTTATTTTTCCCTGAAAGGCAATCCAAAGTTTTTTGTTTACCAAAAGCCACTTCCTGAGCTCAAGTTTCTATCTAAGAAGGTCTTCCTTGTTTATTCTCCCCCCAACATCTGCTTTTTTTCTTCTTCTTTATTTCCCATTAACTTGAGTCAAGTCCTCATCCAAAATACCTTCCAAGGACTTCTTAGGAGGAATTTGAGCCTCATTAACTCCAAATATTTCATATCAAAACTTTGACCCCTAGGAAAGCTATTAAAACCAACTTTCTTTGTTTTAGTATCATTATCCTCCTTCATTTTGTGAACTTTTAACTCAAAATCTATTTCTCCCTCTTCAAGATCCCTATTACAGTTTGGAGTAGGAGAGTTTTCAAAAATGTCTTTAAGCCTATCATCTTTATGCAAGGTAGTATCCTTGATGCTACTCCTTTCACTCTATTTTCTTAAGTTTGTTTCACCTTTTTGAACACCATCTTCCAAGTCTTCACCATCCAAAAGACTTCCCACTTCCTCATGTAATTTATTGTTTGATAGTTCCATAACATGATTCTTGGTAGAACCTTCCACTTTTCCTTCCTTTGGTTCCTCCCTTTCCTTTTCTTGTTGTTTAGTTTGGTTGGAAGATAGTTTCTCCTTCCCTCGATCACCCTCATTACAAATATCCTTGTTGAAAGCTAGGGTCTCCTCAACAACATTAAGATTCTGTTGAACCATCAACACTTTTTTTTTATCCAAAAAATGTTTTTTATAGGAGTCACTTAAATGACCAAACTTCCTACAAATTTTTTAAAAAAACCTACATTTTCATATTCTAGTGTTTGATTCCATTCCCCAAACCTCAATTTTAGAGAGATAGAGGAAGGTAAAACCTTGTTAATAACAAAATTTACATAGATCCTTGCAAACACAAGTGTCAACTTCTACTGTGTTACTTTGTCTACTGCCAATAGATGGCCAAAGAAATGAGCTATACCTTGGAAGATTTTATAATTCCAAAAATCAAGAGGAAGCCCAAGAAGGTGAATCCAAGTAGGAGCTATTGACTCGAGATCCGCCAAAGGATCAAACCCAAGCTTCCATTTGCATAAAGATAATTAGTTCTTTAAATTCTTATCATATGCCCATGAGCCTCTAGTTAGCACCTTTATTAGATCTTCATGAATCATAAAGATAAAGAGAAACAAACCATTTTCCATTGCACTAATATTAATGCTACGTTTTAGCTTCCAAACAGATTGTGCCCAATTCCTCACTTGATCTATGTTGAGTTTAAAAGAAACCTACCAAAGAAAGTTGAAGACCAACAATCATTTCATTCATGAGATCATTATGAACAACAATCTCTAGGCCTTAAACTAAACATGAAACCTCCAATGGATTAGAAGCCCTAGGTTTCACCATATTTGGAGTTCTACCCCTAACCAACTTATCCACATAGGATATTGGATCTTAGAAAAAAATGGGTCTAGACCAAAAGGAGGGGACAAAGGAACCTTTTCAACATCCCAAACAAAATCCTCCAAAGAAGATGATTCCTTATTCAACTTCACATCTTCTTTCCTTTCCCTAAAAACAACATTCACCCCTTCCTTGACTACTACAAAAGCAATCACATTGGATGGAGGACCTCACTAGGCCCCCACGTTTGCCAACTCCATGACCCAAAACCATGAGAAACTTCGAAAGTTTGAAAATTGAAGAGCACATATTAGGTAATAAAAAATTTCAATGGTATACTCTTGATTCATAGGTTGTTGGGAAGGATGATCTTGCCCTTTTTTGGGATGATACATGGGACCAACGTAGTCCTCTCTTTATGGAATTTCCCAATCTTCTTGAATTGAAATACAATGTCCTAAAGTTGGTTGGAGTTATGTTTTTTATTTTTAATATGAAGTCATGTAGGATGGCATAAGGATTTGGAAATGGAAACCTAAATATCTTTGGTTAGGTCAACAATTAGTCCATATTTTAGCATCTTTGAAGGCCTGTTTCAATAAGAAATTTGACATCCTTGTATGAGGATTGAGAGGCTTTGGGGTTTACACAATGTAAACTAGTTATAAAAATATTTTGGCAAAGAGACTCGAGTTAAGAACTCTAGTATTTAGAAAAGGGTCTAACATCCTAAATGTTGGCCAAGGGTTAATGCTTTCATGTTTCAAGTAGCTTTAGATAAATGATTTCATTATGATAATCTCAAAAAATATGAGTTTATTAGTATGAATAGATGTATCCTCTACCTTCAAGATGAAGAGAGTGTACAAAATCTCCTTTTATCCTTTTCCCCTTTGCCATTTATGGGGTCATTTTTAGGGAATTCCATGTAATAGTTATGATTCTATCTAAGAATCTTGTGAATTAACTATATTCATCTTTGAAACTTAAAGCCCTTACTCTATTGCATGATATTGTTCTTGGTTTGATTAGCTGGAATAACTAGTGGAAATGAGTTCAAATGATTTTCAATGGTACTGCTAGGCATATCAATTAGGTTTGGGTAGAATTATGACAATTCTAAAAGAAACCTATCAAGTTTTGATTCAAGATTATCAAGCAAGTTCATAGTGACAATTCAAAGTAATAATGAGATTTGGTATTCCTATGATTTCTCCCTTTTTTTCCTCTTCCAATAATAACCTTAAAAAATATCAACTTACTGAATGGGAATTTCCTTAGGTATTGGTTAAAATTTATATTGATAGAGCTTTGAAAAGTAATCCTAGAAATGTTGGCATAGGAGGTGCTTTTCATGATCATAATGACAAGATTAAGTTTTGAATTGTTGGTAGTATTGGTAGTTTTAAAGGATCATATTGACATTATTTTGAAGTCTAACTCCAAAATCTTAATTGATCACTCCAAAAACCATTCTTCCTCTCACATGAAATATTGGCAATTAACTGAACATAGAAAGACATCAACATCCTCATTCATGGTGTCAATGTTGTTAAGTGGAACCATGCTCGAAGGGGAGGCAATTAGGTTATTTGTTTCTTGGCTAAATCAACTTCTAACTAGAATAACATCAAGGTTGAAACAAGAAATAATTAGACATGTCCTTCCTATGACTTGAGTAGATACTTTAATGTTTTATTGAATGCTCCCTAGATTCTTGATTCTTGTTGGTGTGTTGGTTATTGTACTGTTCTTCCTCTTTATTCTCTTATACCCTATTATTGCTATTTATTTAAAGTGGTTTTCCCATTGGTCCATTTTTTAGCAGAGGCAAACATTGCCTCTAACACTCAAGAGTATGTAAAATATTTAGGGGAGCAAGTGATTGAGCCATGTGTATATGTTTTGGAGGGTTCCTCCTTTCTTCTTGATTGTCTACTTTTAGTTCATTTAATTTTCTTACTTTTCTTGAATTGGTGTGTCATAATTGTTCTTATGGATATTTGTTTTGTATTTTTTGTTATTGTTTATTTTTTTCCCCCCCCTTGTGTTTAAAAAAAGCCAAAGATAGGTGTCAAGACCTCCTTGAGTATTTTCAATTTATATTAAAGATAGGGACAAAGAGAGGGAGGAGAGGGAGACAAAGGTGTCTAGGTGGATATTGTGTTGGTCTAAATAAATTGACTCCATAAAAAATATCCATAATAAGAATAATTGGTTATCATTCCCTAATATGTATGTTACAAAATGTTAGCTAGACTTCCATGTAGATAAATAATGTTTAGAATAATATCAACAGATAATGCAACAATATATTAATGCTAAATCTTAATGATGGTAGTATGAAACCTAAAGGCTATAAAGGAAAAGATGAAGATATGTCTTAAGACCACCTTTGATATATAAATTTATATTTATAGGTAGGGAGAGGGAGGTGGTTGGGAGGATATTGTATTGGGTTCAATTTAATTGACCCCCTAGCAAATACCCATAATAAGAACAAAATGTTGTCATTCCCTTACTAATCGCATTGCAAATATCATTAATATTGATACTCATAAAAATACATGTTTATTAAATGATTAGACAATTTTATTCTCAATGATATATGTGATAATTTACATTATTTTAATATTTAAATACATATTTTAGTATTCAATTATCTTTACCATATATAAAAAATAAAGTATATTGGTTCATATGTAGTTTTTGTTAAAGATTTGGACTAATTGTAGTCTTATATATGTACTAAATGCATGGTTTGTATTGGCCATCAATTTGAGATAGTTTTTTATGTTTATATATATTGATTTTTGATGCAATCAAGGTAGTGATGACCTTCATTCCAACACAAAATGATCAATCACAATCAAATAAATTTGCTTTTGAACACAAAACGTTAGACTTGTCTCAAACCCTCACCAATAGGCTACTAGCCCTCAAAACACAACTTTTGATGAAATCCTTTGAAGGAGGCCATACAAAAGCCAAATAGACATTAATTAAGCATTGGCGCAAATCCCTAAACAATTTCCCAAAAGATCTCCAAGGGTTTCTTTGTAGCAATATGGAGATTCACTAAACTGCCCTGTTCCAGGGCTACTAAATTAGTCCAAAATAACAAAGGAGGTACCTCTCAAACACCTTGTTTTCACCAAAACTCTTTTAAAAAACTTTAATTGTGTTCTAAAAGCATAGATTCCACCATTGCTTCCCTAATTCAAGACCTTTTTATCATTGTTCCATAAAACCCTCCATTTCAAGCCAAAACACCTAGGGTTTATTAGAAATCATATTACCTGGGCTTCTCAAACAAAAGAAATGCCTCAAACACTTTTCATATGCTCTATACATGGTCACAAAGCCATCATAAGTCTAGTCCCTTCACTGCTTCATGAAAACACCATCTTAACTCCATTATTTCACAAGGAAAAATGCATTATTTGACCCTAAGGAATCATCTCAGACCACACCAAGTGGTTCCATTGCCTACCAATCCATGTAAAGGTATAATTTACAATGTTTAGGACCCAATCCACCAGGTACAGTAAAAAAATAAAGTGGAATGGGTCACTGTGCCATTTAAAAGACTCTCAACCCATCTGTACAATAGGATGCTACAAAAAATGAATGATTTCTTCCACAAACTATAGAGTTAGAATCTCAAATTAGTCCCAAATGAAAGTTAAAACATATATCTACAACCCATAGAAGAAATTAGATCATTAAATCCTTATAAGAGTCTGTACAAATTGTGTAAAGTTTAGGAAAATAGAAAAATAGAGCCAATTTACAAAATATGAACGTTGTTATTGATATCAAACTTCAAAACAATTATCAACCAACCTTTGCTCAAGCCCTTGAAGGCTTTAAATACACTTTCCAAACCAAAACTACCTTCCCAACGTTCCCAACTATTTTTTAAACTTCTAAGACTCTTAATATTCCCTAAACTGCATTTTAACAACCTTGTTTAACAACTTTACATCTATTTGAAATTGTTTTGACATATGAAATCCAATGTTTCCCATACACCTAAATACATATAAAAATGGTTTTTGAGATCTTTTTTGATACAAATAAACTTTATCACCCCCTATTCTAACCTAGACCCACTCAAACTCACCTAATTATATTTCACCATATCAAATTTTGCATTATGGTTGTAGGTGCTCCTGCACCATACAACCCCATTGGAAAAAACTCATGCCTCATGAGTTGAGGTTGATACCAGCCCCACCATCCTTCATACATGATTTTTTGACCTAAAAACACATTACCTTGGTTCATACACAAGAAACTAGTATTTTTCCTTGCATCTTGGACTGCATGTGCATTTGAACTTGTCTTTATGTTTGTCATCAGACCTAATGTCTGCTCTTTTCTCATTCATTGATCAAAAATAGTACTGTCCTTGTCTTCACACCTACAAGAAAACAATCATTAGTATTCCATGGAACTATCTTCACCTTGGTTCCATCCTCATGCTTATATCTATCCATATTGCCTTATACTTCTTGTCTCTTCCTCACTTCTCCATTAACTTTCCTTGTCACTGTCTTATCAGACCTGTGCACTCCTGTACTTGCACATATGGTTTGTTTCTCCACCTTTTTTTCAATTATAGGACACTATATGGTCCCCACCACAATACTTTCATGCAAACTCATTATCAAATTCTCCTTTATCACTGTATTTACCTACTTATCTGCTATTCTTGCATTCTCAGTCTTAGGACTGATTACAACATCAGAATGTTTGTTTTCCTTTACAACATTTATCAATTATTATCTTCCACAAGTGGAGTTAAAACAAAAGAAAATCCATCCTTCACAATAATGTATGTATTCTCTCTACCATCATACATGGCACACTTATCATATTTTCAGGGTCTACCTAGGAGTAGGTGACAAAAATCAATGGGAAGGATATCACAAACAACACTATCCTTGTAACCTCCAATCTGGAAATCTACAACAACCTTTTCATTAACTAACAAAAACTGACCATCACTCAACCTTGACACCTTATATGGTAGTTCATGAGGTATTTTTTTCAAATTTAACTTGTTCACCATCTTAGCAGACACCATATTCTTTGTTGAACCAAAATTAATCACAATTTTATATACCTTGTTCTTACATTTACAAGTAGTTTTGAAGAGGCTCTTTCTTTGCAAAGGTTCTTCCTCTTTGGCTGCCTTCAACACTGTCTTTCTCATCATCAACATTTCCCCCATTTCAGGAGTAGCTCTCAAACTTGTAGAATGATTGCTTTCATACTCCTCTTCTTGAACCAATTGTGCTCTCCTATCAATCCTTTTTTCACCACTTGATGAACTACCAACCCTTTCAGGACATTTCCAAGATGGATGACCATATTATTTGCATGTATAACATCTCCCTGAGAAATCATTAGAACTTCTACTAGCACTAAACCTTCCTCTACCTCTAAAACCACCTCTAACATCAATACCTTGTTCCTTACCCTTATTTGCTCCTTCTTGTTCTTCACTTGGTTGCTTTGGCATAGGGATTGTCCCTCTTCCTCTCGCTGATTTCTCTTCTCCTCTTAAGTTTTTCCTCCACCTTGATTGCTAATTGGAAACATTCTTCAACGGATTTGGGGTTAGCAACAACAAGTTCATCTTGTATATTGAATGTCAAACCACCTAGATATCTAGCCACCTTTTCAACCTCATCTTCATCCCTTCTATATTTTATGCTTAATTTGTAAAATTAATCAGTGGAGGCTTTAACATCTAGTTCTTTTTGTTTCAATCCTTGCAACTTTTTATACAACTAAACTTCATAATCCTTTGGAAGAAACTTACCCTTCAAATTTTGCACCATCTTGTCCCATAAAGTAATCCTTGATTTTCCTTGCTTCTTCTCTTTGCTTGTTCATAGTCCCACCATAGAAGAGCATGTCCTTTTAGCTTTGTTTTTGCAACCTTCACCATCTGCTCATCTAAAATATCCTCACTTTCAAAGTAATTATCTACAACAACAATCCAATCAAGTAATTCCTCTTCAAAATAGGAAGATCAAATTTTACCTTATGAGAATCACCTTTCACTGCTTTGATCATCTTTACCATTCTCTTATCTTTAGGGTCTAGCTCTTCATCAACATCCTCATATTCTTCATCATCTTCCTCTGTTTCACTCTCTTCATTTACTTCTCTCCTTTTCCTTGTCTCCAAGGTAGCAAGCCTTTCCAAAACTGCATTATGAGATTCTAGAAGCTTAGCATGCTTCTCTTTTAGATCTTGCAACTCCCTTGCAACACCAACACCTTTTGGAGGCATCCTTTGAACCTTGACTCTTTACCTTCTTCAAACCTGCAAAAACCAACCACAAGGAATCTTGTCCCTGTGCTCTGATACCACTTTGATGCAATCAAGGTGGTGATGGCCTTCAATCCAACACAAAATGATCAATCACAATCAATGAAATCTACTTTTGAACACAAAATGTTAGACTTGTCTCAAACCATCACCAATAGGCTACTAGCCCTCAAAACACAAATTTTGATGAAATCCTTTGAAGGAGGCTGTACACAAGCCAACTAGACATTAATTAAGCATTGAAATAGATCCCTAAACACTTTCCCAAAAATATCTCCAAGGGTTTCTTTGCAGAAATATATTGATTCACTAAACTGCCATGTTATAGGGCTACTAAATTAGCCCAAAATTATGAAGGAGGTACTTCCCAAACACCCTGTTTTCACCAAAACTCTTTTAAAAGACTTTAATTGTGTTCTGAAACCATAGATTCTACCATTGGTTCCCTAATTCAAGACCTTTTTATCATTGTTCCATAAAACCCTCTATTTCAAGCCAAAACACCTAGGGTTTATTAGAAATCACACTACCCGAGCTTCTCAGACACAATCAATGTCTCAAAAACTTTTCATATGCTATGTACATGGTCACAAAACCATCATAAGTCTAGTCCCTTCACTATTTCATGAAAACACCATCTTGACTCCATTATTTCACAAGGAAAAATGCATTATTTGACCCTAAGGAATCACCTCAGACCACACCAAGTGGTTCCACTGCCTACCAATCAATGTAAAGGCCTACTTTACAATTTTTAGGACCCATTTCACAAGATATAGGAAAAACATCAAGTGGAATGGGTCATTGTGCCATTTAAAAGACTCTCAACCCTTAAATCTGTACAATAGGATGCTATAGAAAATGAATGATTTATTCCACAAAATACAAAGATAGAATCTCAAAATAGTCCCAAATGAAAGATAAAACATATATCTACAACCCACAAAAGGAATTAGATCATTAAATCCTTATAAGAGTCTGTACAGGTTGTGTAAAGTTCAGGAAAATAGAAAAACATAGCCAATTTGTAGAATATGAACATTCTTATTGATATGAAACTTCAAAACAATTATCAACCAGCCTTTTCTCGATCCCTTGAAGGCTTTAAATACACTTTCCAAACCAAAAATTCCTTCCCAATGTTCCTAGTTATTTTTTAAACTTCTAAGACTCTTAATATTCCCTAAACTGCATTTTAACAACCTTGGTTAACAACTTTACATCTATTTGAAATTGTTTTGACACATGAACTCCAATGTTTCCCATACACCTAAATACATAGAAAAATGGTCTTTGAGACCTTATTTGATACAAACAAACTTTATCACCCCCTATTCTAACCTAGACCCACTCAAACTCACCTAATTACATTTCACCATATCAAATCTTGCATTATGGTTGTAGGTGCTCCTGCACCAATTTTTTAAGTTTAATGTCTTTAATGGGTAAGAATTTCCCCTTTAAATTCTTATTTTATTAGATGTGTGCTCCCTTGGTCAAGTTCCTTGGGTTGTTTTCATGATGGACTATTTTATCCAAAATTTAATTGAAGGTTAAAATTTTACCTTAGCTCATACCTTTTTTTGTTATATTTCATTGTTGATGTGCTAAAGGCAAGCAATTTTCCTTTGTGATTTATTTCTTTCTATTTATTCATTGATTACTTTTTAGTATAAATTTACATATTGGATTGGCTAGTATTATAACCATCTCCCAATCCACCGCAATGATACACATCATGAACTTAAGTGTATCCTCTGTGAAAGTTTCTTGTGGCCATATGCTGATATGTGAGTTCTTGAATTTTCCTTTAGTGCAACATATTTGTATAAGCAAGTATATTTGGATTCCATGGAAAAATGACAATGTTCTATTAATTTTTGTAGATTGTGATGAGCACACAGTTATACTGAGAGGCAGGGGTGGGGAGATGAATCAATATAACGATAATATTTTACTTTTCAAAAATTAATCAACCACATCAACAATACTTCAAAGCTTAATCATCCACAATAAAACACATGAAAATAATAGAAATTAAGAATGCATGAAGAACACAATTTATGTAGAAAACCTTGTGGGAGAAAACCATGACAAACTATTGCTTATATAGGACTTCTCTTACAATATTCATAGGCACCAACCCACTAGAGAAACTAATCCCCACAACTAAACACCAATCTCTTATTTTGAGAGTCACCAAACCCAACCACAACAAAGTCTTTGTCTTCTTGATAATTTTACTTCAAAAATTTCTTTAAGAAATCTGCTCAAAACTACTCATTAAGTCTATTCAAATTGTTTCTCAGATATGTTCCAGTATCCTCTATAAGTCTACTCCAATGCTTCACAAATCTGTTGCAAGTATGAGAAGTTGGGTGTTATCATTGATGTCAACAAGCTTGTGTTGTCATTGATGTCTATAGTTGAGTGAGATGGTTGCAAGAGTACAATTGATGCTTTGATTAGTTGAATTATGTTTCCATTAATAAAGCTATTGGTGTCAACCTCTAGTGTTTATTTGATAAGCTTCTATCTATATTTCAGGAAGTGATGAAGATGATGAGGATGTGTCTCTGGTCCTTGGTTTTCAAGTGCTTTTGAGATTTGATAAAAAGAGGAAACAAAGTGTTGTAGTGGTTTTCTAGGTGACAAAGTTGTGTTCTGGGTTTGATCCACATTTCTAGGCTAAAGATATTCCTGTGCAATTTAGATATGTTGGTGATAAGTGTACAAAGGTGTTGTATTCAAAGGTTGGTGTGCTGGATCATTGTACAGTAGAAGTTGTGTTCACCAGTGTGTGGCTGTGCATTACAGATGTGTCTAGGAGAAATTTTTCTACTCCACGTTTCTTTGCAGTTATGTTTTAGGTCTTGTGATTCTGAAGGGGTGTTGATGGTGTTGGTAGTTGATCTTAGTCAAGAGGGTTTGAGGTTTTGTGCTTCATAAGATGGTTTTTCAAAGTAACAGTGTATGAAAAAGTTGTCTGAGTTTACTGGGTTTGTACATTCTTTAGGTGGAAGTTGTTGTAAAGGAGTTTGTTGGATTTCAATATTCATGTTTGAATGTGGAGTGTGGTTCAAAAGTTTTCCTTGGCTTTGAGGAAGCGTGTACTTCAAATTTTAATGGTGTTTGCACATGTAACGATAGACCTAGTGTTTACACTACATGTGAAGGATAAATATTGTTTAAGGAAGCATGTGGTTGCATAGTGCTGTTGATTTGGGTTGCAATTAAGTTTTGTTGTGGTTCACATTCACTTCTATCTACTATGTAAGTGTTGTGGCACCAACCTAACTTGAATTTACATGTTTGAGGTGCATAGCTAACTTTGGAGAGGGTTTCAAGGTTGAATACAGTATATGTATGAGTTGAGTTGTTGAGAGATGTGAATATAGATGTGTGTAATGTGAATGATACAAAATAATGTATGTTAGAGTGTGAAATTGAGAAGTGTAGTGCAAGATTTCAAGTGTTAACTTACTGGATGTAGTGAGCAGAAGGCAGCTAATGCTTCAATCAGACTGCGAAGGTGTAGAAGTCATTGTGGTGGATTCCTAGTTGCATTGAGATTCTTTTCTCTATGTAACATTCCTTCTCTATATTATTTTTATTCTAGAAGTGAGCGTCTTGGTAGCAATCCTTTCTTCTTTGGGCAGTGCACCCTTCTAATAGTGAGCCATATTGTATTCAATATTGATATTACTTATATTGTGAGCTAATCCTCACTATGTTTTTTCCCTTCTTTGGTTTTCCACGTAAATTTGGTGTTCTCTTGTGTATGGTGTTGAGTTGCTTAAGTTTTTGTTATTTGCTTTTCATGCTAATTCATCATAATAGATTGCAGGGTTTAATGAATGAATGTGGATCTAAATGTAAATAAGGATTTTGAAATTTTAAGGTACAATTGATTCAACCCCTCTCTTAGTTGTCTTGTGCATTTCAATAATTGGTATCAAAGCAAGGTTCCTTGGAGAAAAGCTTAACTGCTTAAGGTAGATCTGGGATGGCGCATAAGAAGGAGATCCCTATATTTGCTAGAACAAACTATGCATTTTGGAAGACAAGGATGGAAGGATTTTTGGAGAATCTGGGATATGATGTTTGGAAATCAGTTCAAACCAGATGCATTATGCCTACAAATGGTTCGAGCATTGAAGTTGAACTTAAGGCTCATGAAAGAAATAGTAAAGCTAAGTATGTTCTCTTGAGTAGTCTTACAAATTCTGAATTAGTGAAAGTTATGGATTTGAAAACTACTAAAGAAATTTGGGATAAGTTGGAAAGTATTTATGAAGGAGATGATATGGTCAGACAAGCTAAGATGCAGAATAGTAAAACCAAATTTGAGAACTTGTGTATTTATGAAGATGAAAACATTACAAGCTATATGTGAGGGTAGATGAAGTGGTGAGCTCCATCAGAGGTCTTGGAGGAAAATTCAAAGAACCAAAAGTGATAAAAGAAAATTATTAGAACCCTTACTAAAGCTTATATTTATAAAGTTTCTTCTATTAAGAAATCTCAAAATATAGATCAGTATTCTAGAGATCAATTGTATGGCTCTTTAACTGCATTTGAAATGAGAGAGTTTGGTACTAAGAATGGTGCAAAAGTTGAGACTACTTTTAAGGCTGGAAAAATAGAGAAGACTGAAGAACCAGATTAGGAAGATATTGATGATGTGGAGGCTAACTTTGTGAGAAGGATGAGAAGAGGTACTGGTAAGTACAAAGGTAAATTACCTTTCAAATGTTTTAGTTGTGGAAAGATAGGTCACTATGCTTTAAGATGTCCAAATAGAGTTGTGAATGACAACAACAAGGAGAACAAAGGTAAGATGATTAAGAAAATCTATTATGTTAGAGAAGATGTAATTATTTTTTATGATGAATCTGATTATGGAGATGATGTTGATGAATGCTTGTTCATGGCTTTAAAAGATGAATTTATTTTTGCTAACTATGAAAGATGTGTGAAGGAATGCCCTCTGAAGAAAAAGGATAAAACTAAAGGTACTTTGGTATCTTCTTTTCATGCTAGAGATGATAAGAACTATTGGATCATTGATAGTGGTTGCTCTAATCATATGACAAAATACAAGAGTAAGGTTGTTAAACTTGAAAAGTATGATGGAGGACTTGTTATATTTGGAGATGATTTAAGTGCCAAGATATGTGGAATAGGTTCAATCAGTTTTGATGGAAAATTTAATACTGGAGATGTTTACTATATTAAAGGTTTAAGGCATAACCTTTTGAGCGTTGTACAAATGTGTAGAAAAGGATACAATCTTATGTTTCGAGATGATGGATGAGAGATCTGAAAAGGGTCCAAAACTATGATTACTGCTGGAAGGACATATGAAATGTTTATTAGCTTAAGGGTGTTGATGGTCATTGTTTTATGACTCAAATCAATGAAAGTTGGTTATGGCATAGGAGGATGTGTCACATTAATTTTGATAAATTGGTAAAAATCAGTTCAGCTCAAGTAGTGAGAGATTTTCCAAATCTTATAAGGCCTATCAATGCTATCTGCAAAGAGTGTCAGATTGGAAAGAAAACAAGAAGTTTCAAAGAAAAAGAACAATCTTCTACCAGATTACTGGAACTAGTGCATATAGATCTTTGTGGTCCTACAAGATCAAGAAGTCTTCAAGGTGACAAATATTTCATGCTTTTTATTAATGATTATTCAAGAATGACATGGGTTACTTTTCTTAAAGAAAAATCTCAAGCCCTAGATAGATTCAAAGCATTTTAAAGTTATGGTTGAGCATGAAATGGATATGAAGATAAAATGTTTAAGATCTGATAGTGGTGGAGAGTTCACCTCCAATGAATTTAACATGTTTTGTGAGAATCATGGCATAAAGAGGCACTTGTCTACCCTTATGAATCCTCAACAAAATGGAGTGGTTTAAAGGAAAAACATGACTATTGAAGAAGTTACAAGGACTATGACGACAAAAGAAAACCTACCAAATGTCTATTGGAGAGAAGCAATGCATACTACTGTTTAAATACTTACAGAGTTCAAGAGAAAGCAAACAACACAAAGACTCCCTATGAGTTGTGGTATGGAAGGATACCTACTGTTAAATACTTCAAAGTGTTTAGAAGAAAATGTTATATTAGAAGAGATGAAGAAAATTTGGGAAAGTTTGATGCAAGGTTCTATGAAGGAGTCTTCCTTGGATATTCTACTAAAAGAAAAGATTACTGGTGCTATAATAAAAGATTGAGAAAGATTTTTGAAAGTGCAAGTGTCAAGGTTGATGAAGATTTTCAGAACTAAGTGGTGATAGACGGATATGAATTAGATGAACTTGATTGCAGAGAAAAAGAGAAGACTAAGGAAAAAGAAGTATAGTTTTAAGAAGAGGAAGAAGCTCCAGAAAAGACTCCTAGAACCCCTAAGTATGTGCAGAGAAATATTTTGAAGAATATATCATTGGAGACAAGAGAAAAGGTGTACTGAAAAAAAGGAAAGTTGTTGAAGAAGAGGTAAATTTGTGTCCACTTTCTAAAGTTCAACCTAAGAAAGTGATTGAGGCATGTAAAAATGAACATTAGATGAAAGCTATGGAAGAAGAACTACTACATATTGAGAAAAATCAGACTTGGGAACTTGTCCAAAGACCTACAAAAAAAATAAAAATGGATCTAAGTGGGTGTTCAAAAAAAAAATGAATGAGAATGGAGAAGTGGTAAGAAACAAAGCAAGACTTATGTGTAAGGGTTATTCACAAGTTGAAGGAATAGATTTTGAAGAAAAATTTGCCTCGGTGGAAAGAATGGAAGCTATCAGGATGTTTTTGGCTTTTGCAACACATAAGGATTTAAAATTTTATTAGATGGATATGAAGTTTGCTTTCTTGAATGAAGATTTGGAAGAAGAAGTCTACATGGAACAACTAGAAGTATTTCAATTATCAGATAAACCTAATATGGTCTACAAATTGAAGAAAAAATTGTATGGATTGAAGCAAGCTCCCATAGATTGGTATGCAAGGTTGGATAAGTATTTGATACAACAAGGATTCAATAAAGGTACCATAAATAGTAATCTATACTTTAAGGTTGAAAAGATCAAATCTTGATTATATTTGTGTATGTTGATGACCTAATTTTTAAAGGCAAATAAGCTATGCGCAAGAAGTTTGTAGAAGAGATACAAAAAGAGTTTGAGATGTCTATGCTTAGGGAGATGAATTTCATCCTTGGGATACAAATAAATCAAACAAACAAAGGCATATTTATTTCACAATCAAAGTATGTCAAAGAGATGTTCAAAAGTTTGGAATGGAAAACTCCAAAACGGTATAAACTCCTATGGTTACTAGTTGCAAGCTGAGCAAGAATGATTAAGGCTGATCAAAGCAAGTATAGATCACTGATTGGTTGATTGCTATATCTAATTGCTACTAGACCAAATATCATGCATTCAATTTGTCTTGTGGCTAGATTTCAAGAAGGTCCTAAAGAGTCACATGTTTCAACAGTGAAGAGGATATTCAAATAACTAAAGGGCACTCCAGATCATGGCTTGTGGTATCAAAAGGATACTAATTTCACATTGAGTGCTTATATAGATGCAAATTGGGCTGGTTGTGTGGATGACATAAAAAGTACAAGTGGTGGTGCATTCTTTCTTGGATGCAGATTGTTATCAAGGCTAAGTAAGAAACAAGATTCAATTTCTTTATCTACTGTAGAGGCTGAGTAGATTACAATAGCATATTGCTACACATAAGTGTTGTGGATGAGGCAAACATTGAAGGATATCATAATAATGTATGATGAGCCTATTTTTATCTTTTGTGACAATACAAGTTTAATAAATATTTCAAAGAATCATATGATGCATTCCAGGAAAAAAACATATTTCAATCAGATATCACTTTCTAACAGAGAAGGTTGTGGAGAATGAAATGAATCTTGAATATGTGCCTAAAAAGGACTAGATTGTTGATATATTCACTAAGGCCCTTCCTAAGTATACTTTTGAGTATCTCTGGGAGAAGTTGGGGGTTATTGTCCCTCCTTCTTTGAACTAGATGCATAAGGAGATGCATCAGTCTAATGAATCTCAAGATTAATTCTTTGGTCTGGACTGATGTTGGTGGCTACCTCTAAATGGGAGTAGGTAGTGGAATTGTTGATTTTTGTAGTCAAAAGTGGTACAGGTTGGTATGTTCTCCTAAGGGGGAGTATTCAGAGCAATAAAGGAAAGGGTTATAGAGTAGTTGTAATCATGTTGTTTGGGAGAGAGAATCATGTGAAAAATTCATGAGCATAAGGAGAGAGAAACATGTGAAAAAGAATAAGTATTAAGGGGGAGAGAAAGTCATAAGCCATTTAAGAAGAAAGAAACAAGTAAATAAGACAAGTTACAAAGGGGCAGAAAAGAGAAAAGGAAAGTGGTATGGTACAAAGCTATTGTGTCTTTGATGTTTTTTCACATCATGTGTTTCCATCAATGATAAAGGGGGAGATTGTTGCAAGTATGAGAAGTTGGGTGTTGTCATTAATGTCAACAAGCCTGTGTTGTCATTGATGTCTATAGTTGAGTGAGATGGTTGCAAGAGTACAATTGATGCTTTGATTAGTTGCATTATGTTATCATTAGTAAAGCTACTATTATCAACCTCTAGTTTTGCTTTTATAAGCTTCTATCTATGTTTGAGGAAGTGATAATGATGATGAGGATGTGTCTCCAGTGCTTGGTTTCCAAGTGCTTTTGAAAAAAATTGATAAAAAGAGAAAATAGTGTGTTGCAGTCATTTTTAGGGTGATAGAGTTGCATTCTAGTTTTGCTCCACATTTCTTCTACACTAAAGATCTACTTGTGTGATTCAAATATGTTGGTGATAAGTGTACAAAGGTGTTGTATTTAAAAGTTGGTGTGTTAGATCATTGTATGAATTTGTGTTCACCAGTTTGTAATTGTGCATTACAAAGGTGTTTGGGAGAAATGTTTTTGCTTTGTGTTTCTCCACAATTATGTTTTAGGTCTTACGATTATGAAGGTATGTTGATGGTTTGAGGTTTTGTGCTTTAGAAGATGGTTTTTCAAAGTAATATTGTATGGAACAATTGTTTGAGTGTACTGGGTTTGTACATTCTTCAAGTGGAAGTTGTTGTTAAGGATTTTGTTGGATGTCAGGGTGTTTGTGGAATATTATAGATCATGTTCAAGAATGGAGTGTGGTTCGCAAGTCATTGTTGGGTTTGAGGAAGTGTGTACTTCAAAGTTTACTGGTGTTTGCATAGGTAATGATCAACATTGTGTTTACACTACATGCAGAGGATAAATTCTGTTTAAGGAAATGTGTGGTTGTGTGGTGTTTTTGATTTGGGTCCCAAATAAGTTTTGATGTGGTCCAAATTCACTTGTATCTTCCACAGAAGTGTTTTGGAATCAACCTAACTTGAATTTGCATGTTTGAGGTCCATAGCCAACCTTGGAGAGGGTTTCAAGGTTGAAGACGGTATAAGTATGAGTTGAGTTGTTGAGATATGTGAAGATAGATGTGTGTGATGTGAATGATGCAAAATGTAGTATATTAGATTGTGAAATTGAGAAGTGCAGTGTGAGATTTCAAGTGTTAGTTTATAGGATGCAGTGTAGTACCCCTCCATTTATGCTTATGTTTTCTATTTGCATGTTTTCATACTGTTAGACTTTGGTACTTTGGTTTGGATATTTCGATTGCTGATTTTGAGTGATAGTGGATTCACTTTGTGACATGATGATACATTGTACTGTGATTACTGATTTCTGTTATGCTTTGAGATAGCGTAGATGTTTTCCTTCAGATGTTATTGCTATGTATATGTCTATGATGGACTAACTGTTATTTAATTCATCAGTCTGATGTGACGTGTATTGGTGTGGAGAATGGAATTGCATCACTCGCTTGTGAGTGCCATGTGATGTCCGTGATTTTCTCCGCATGGTGTGCCTGTACAATGGATTATATATATATGCATGTTATTGCTTGGTTGTAGGATTGTAGGTACATGACATCGACTCCACCTCGTTACTCAGGTTTGAGCGTGTCAAGACTCAACAAAAATGTTGATTGGGAGGTAGTAGCATGGTTCATCCTAGTCTAGTCTTCAACTTGGTCATAGTACATCGTCAGTTTAGTTTGGAGTCTTAAATTGTCTTGTCTTTTCCTATTTGGATTAATTGCTTTGGATAGGAAAATCTTGTTAATTTAATGATAGTTTATTATATTTTAATTTACTGTTATTTAAATTATTTTTTTAAATGTTAAAGAAATAAGTTTTACATGTTATTTAATAAATTAATTAGTTTGTTTGGTTAAATAATTTGATCTTAGAGATTAAATTTATTTAATTAAATAAATAAATTAATTAAATTAATATTGTTTAAATTGTGTGTGAATAGATTTTATTTAAATTAATATTTTTGTGGAAATGGCATTTTTAATTATTAAATAAATATGCAATTTGAAAATTGAAATTTTAAATTTAAAATGAATTAAATCCATGCAAATCTTGAGAGGCAAGATTGCCGAGAAGTGGTTAAAAGATATTTTGTACTTCTCGACATGTGTGCCAGTTACATTTATTGTTTTTGGTTGGGGTTGTTCACAGATATTATCTAGGATCTGGGAAATGCAGAGGGGTTATCATTTTTTCTTTACGGGAAATGAAAAAAATAATTTGCTATGTAAAAAATTATTTTTAAAAGAAATTGTTATTTCTTTTGTTTCGGTTGTATATTTGTGGAAGATCCCTTTGCTTGGAAGATTTGTGTGGTTGGTTATAGCTTTCTTTGGATTTGGTGTTTTGAAGAAGATTTGGAGGATTGCATTCTATAGGCAGAAGATTCTCTCCAACAACTAGATCTTCAAAACACAAGAAACAGGTATTTCCCTTGTATTTTTAGTTTGTAGTTTTTGAAAAGAAATTGTTTGTTTAAAACCCTTCTTTTTGGAAAATTGTTTGTAGAAAATCTTTTTGTTGATATTTGATATTTTTCTTCAAGAATTTTCAAGAAAGTAAAGTTTTATTAAATTTGTAGAACAACCTCAAGAATGTGGTTAAACAAAAGAAAGAATTCAAAACAAGTTTTAAATGAAACCTCTATGATAATTTTAGAAAAGAAATTAGGGATTTAATTTTGAGTGAAATGTTTATTGTTGTAAAATCGAAATCCCAAAATTGAGAATTTCCGTGTTATTTGATTAAATTTGTTTGAAGAATATTTTTATTTACAAATGCTCTTTTTGAGCAATTAGTTTTGTTTTATAAGAATGTATAATATTTATTTATAGTGCTGTATAAGTATGCAATCTGTACATGAGTTTATATTTCAAATGAATTTTATTTTTCACAGAGATTTATTATTTAAAATTGCTGTACGGGCGAAACAGGGGTTTGGAAATTTGCTTATTTATTTTTATTTAAAAATGATTAAATTTCCGCATAGTTTTTTTATGGGAATTTTAGAAAAACACAAAACCGAAATTTAAATTTGGACTAAATTATAATTGGGAGGGGCTAGGGTTAAACCCCAACCCCGCCGCTCCCACTGTGGGGCGCGGCCGCTATGAGGCAGCACCCACCAGAGCTCTGTGGGGAGCGACTGCCATAAGGCAACGCCCTCCACAAAACTATGGAGGAGATGCTGTCCCACAGGCAGCGTTCCCTCCACAATGGAGACTGCCGCGACTCGCGTATTTTTACTTCTTTAATTTTGTTTCATTTGCTTCAACAAAAATTCATATGGTTAGATTTAATTTTGATTTTAATATATATATATATATATATAATATGTAGTATATGTGTTATATATATTATATATTATTAATAATATATAGTATATGTAATATATATAATTTATTTATATTGGTTGATTTTGGTAATTTTGTATTTGTTAAAAGTTAATTTATAATTAACTAGGAGTTGAGGAAATAAAACAGTTAAGTGAATATGAAAAGGATATTATATTGTTTTGTTTTAATAAGGAGTTGTATTTTATTATGATTGTGGAAATTGGAATAAAATGATGTAATTTCCTTCATTGATTGAGAAAAGAATTACAAATAAGTTGCTAAAATTCCTTGTTAATTCTGTTGTATGATTGGATTTAGTAAATCCGAATAGTAGACGTTTATTTTTCAATTTTCTTTTAATTGTGTTTCTTATTGGGAAAATTGGGAAAGTCTTAGATGTATAAGTCTTCCAGAATGAATTCTATAGAAAGGGTGATGTTATTGTTCATATGTATTTCTTGAGTTGACTAGGGTTGTGCACGTGTTAGAATATGGTGTATTGATACCTGGTTTATGAATAAAAGTTTTAATGACCGTTGTGTGTCATTTGTTATTATGTGATTGAATTTTGTGCACCTTGTAAACCTTAGTCAAGGAAACTTAGTATACCTTTGTTATGTTTAGGGGAGTGGCTCTGTGTGAGGGCCGACACACAAAGTGGTGTCAGGGTAACTTACAAAGAGTTAGTAAGTCAGTGATAACTAAATAACACAGTAGTTAGAATTAAAATCTTTAACAAGATGTTTATGCCTCACTTATGAACTCTTGAGCTAGTTCAGTCTTGAGTATAAGATGAGAAGGCCTGGAATGGCAAATTGATATCTTGATACCTTAAAAGATATTCGATTCCACAATAATTTGCAGTGGGGCCAAGTTTCGTAAGAGGTTACTAGGGTAACCCAAGTTGGGGGCCGGAACCTAGGAAGAAACACCAGGGTAACCATTGCAATATTGTGATGACACTCCACCTAAAATAATAGTTAACCTTGTGTTCTTAGTACATTCGATTGTCTTAAATTTGGAAGCAATGTAACCATCAGTTAGTTATGTACTTGTGTCTAGGGTTGATAGGTTATGTTTAGGTAACCATATTACTATCTCCTAGCACAGGGGTGGACCTATAGGTACCACATGGTTGGGTGGAACGTGCACCTTACTCCGTTGGGTCCCCAGTTTATGATCATGGCAACGAGAGCTTCATGGATGGAGAGATCGTTCTTGGATACATATGTGTACTTTCTTTATTGCATTATTGTAAATCTTGTATTGTAACATCCCTCAATTGTTTATGAGGTGAACATTTGTAAATTGTAATTGTAACTATTATTGATCTACCTCATCAGATGAATGAGTATTGTAATGTTAAATTCAAATGCAATGTAAAAAAACATATTTGTACTTTAAATTATCTTGAATGGAATTTCAAATGATGTGTAATGTTTACCTTTTTAATGTTTATGATAATTAAATATGTGCAATACTAAATACTAAAGTTGTCTATGGAAACTCAAGTAGTGTAACGTCGCGTAACTTAGTGAATGTATGCAACTAATTAACTTAATATTAATACTTTAAAAAAAAAATTATTTCACTTTTATACACAATTGGAACATTCCTTAGGTTATAAGACGGGGCATTACATGCAGTGAGTAGAAGGTGGTTACAATTCTTCAATTAGACTGTGAAGGTGTAGAAGTCATTGTGGTGGATTCCTAGTTGCATTGAGATGATTTTCTCTGTGTAACATTTCTTCTCTATCTTATTTTCTATTTTGGAAGTGAGTCTCTTGGAATTGAGCCTTTCTTCTTTGGGCAGTGAGCCCTTCCGATAGTGAGCCCTATTGTATTTGGTATTGATATTACTTAAATTGTGAGCTAATCTTCACCATGGTTTTCCCTTCTTTGGTTTTCTATGTCAATTTGGTGTTCTCTTGTGTATGGTGTTGAGTTGCTTAAGTTTTTTTATTCTCTTTTCATGCTAATTCATCATAATAGATTGCAGGGTTTAATGAATGAATTTGGATCTGAATGTCAATAATGATTTTGAAGTTTTAAGGTACAACTGATTCACCCACCCTCTCATTTTTCTTGTGTATTTCAACAAAATATTCTCATACAAATTTCATAGATCTACACATATAAACATCATACATCTGCACTTTAACCTTCCTTAAATCTACACTTTAATATGCTCATAAGATCTAATAATAATACCTTTATATCTGCTCACAAGTTTGCTTCATACCCGCTCTCATATTTTCCTTATATATGATATAAATATGTTACATTCTTCATATTTAATTCTGCTCAAAAATCAAATGATATTGTATTGTAGACCTGATTATTTAACCTCCTTGCATCACCCTTTTATATCACTCAATGTGCCTCTTCACCAAAAGAGGTGACACTCCAAAGAGGCCATCCCAACACAATTTTTTTTTTTTTTTGATTCTTTATTCCCCAAGAGGGGTGAACATAAAAAATGGGCCAGCCTGATTTAATTAGTGTTTATTTTATCAATTTTATTAACACTTCATATGAGCACACCAACAAAGGGGTCGACTATCATGAATTTAACTCACCTTTTTCAATGCTTATTACTACCATTATTTTCTCTTTTAATCACTGCCTTTTGAACCTTTCACAAACTTAATTGATGCTTATCAACAACTTTTGATTGTTGCCTTTCGAATCATTTATTCATTGACATGTTTTCAAAATATTGATCATTGCATTAGAATTCTTGATCACCCACTAATTTTTCTTTGATGTTTATGTATGAGCATCATGGGTAAGGTCAACCTCCTATGGATATATTATGTTGATTTTATCTTGCATAAACATGAGCAAGGTCGACCATTATTCTGCAAGGAATATAAGGTAAGTGTAAGTGCTACCATGTAATCGATTAGTGTCCTTCGACATTCTTCAAGAAATATAAGTTAAGTGTAAGCATTGTGGTGCAATTGATTAGTGTCCTTTTTCCATTACAACCTTCATACGATTGCAACCTTTGACAACCATGAATTTCTTCTTGGACCAGTGATGACATCAATTTTCCTTTGACATCTCCTTTGAAATCAATGATAACATCTAACAATATCACTTACACCTTTTGTTGATATGTGGATCCTAATCCGACTTGATGTTTCAATATTTCCCCAAAGTAATTAATGAGGGAATATAAAGGGGTAAAAGCCCCTATTGTAGGGTTTGGGGGCTCATTTGTATTTGAATTTAAATTATAAATAGTTAGAAAATTGCTAAAAACTAAACCGGTTATTTGCTACAAATGGAAAGCCATATGTCACGAATTGAAGAACTAGTTGAACTGGTCACATATGGGAATTCAAACAACCATGTGATGTTTGGTTTTTTCACTGTAGGTCGCATGGAGTGCATGAGGTTATTGCAGAGCGTCACATGGTTTTGTGTGAGGTTATTCATGGGTTATTGTGATAGGTGCACATAGCACTGCACATATAAAAAAAGAGTAGTGGAAATTGGTTGAATCAGTCGTTGCATGTTGCAACTATTGCTAGAGGTTATTGTAAATTGTATTTGCTAGGAATTAATAATAAATGGACTACTGTTTATGGATGTATACCAATCACAGGGTTGTTGGTAGTTGTTGTCATTGATGTCAACACTGATTGTTGGTTGCCATTGATGTCGACACTTGAGTAGTAAGTTGTTAGTCCTTGGTATTAGTTATCATTGTTATATTTAGTTTGGGATAACATTGGTGATGAAGTTCATAGTTGGATGTCATACCTTATCAAAGAATAATTGTTGAATTTCATGGTTGGATTTCATGCATTATCAAAGAAGAATTGTTGAAGTTCATGGTTGGATGTCGTGCCTTATCAAAGAAGAATTGCTCAAGTTCATGGTTGGATGCCATGCCTCATCCAAAGAAAAATTGCTAAACTTCATGGATTGATGTCATGCCTTATCCAAAGAAGAGTTGTTGAAGTTCATCTCAAAGAAAGTTGCATTATGTATTATTGTTGTCAGCATACTTGATTTCATAATGATATATTCAGATAAGGATTAGAAGCATTAAGATGAGGATTAGAAGAATGACTAATTATGGAGAGATGTTGTTGAAGGTCTACAATATGTCTTATGCTCTCTCCTGATGTTCTTGATGAAGTATGTGTTGTTGAAAGGAAGTTTTGGACTCCACAAGTTGCTTAAGTGTTTTTGGTTCAAGAAGTTGCGTTGAAGTCTGTCTAGGAGAATGCTTTGCATTCCTCTGTCGTTGATGTTTTGGTCTCACAATTTAGTATTCAATATCAATTTTCTATGGATGTTGCACTCCTATCTTTTTAGGTCACATGTGTTGTCGAGGAGATATTTGTGAATTATAGAAGGTTGGTAGAGTTTTTGGTTGTCCAGACTGGTCCAAGAAGTGCTACACATTTCTCCACATTGATGTATCTACTCTTGCGGCTTGGTGAATGTGCTCTTAATGTATGTGTAGTGTCTCAGTTCTAATCTCATGTGTTGTAGTGATTTGTAAGTTGTTCTACTAATGCTACATCATTTGGTTATGTATTTTGTGCTTCCTAAATGAAGTATTATGTACCTATTTGATTTGTGATGACTGTTGGTGGCATGACAGTATAGAAGAAGTGTATGAAAGTGTTGTTGGATGTTCAGGGAACATGTCCATGTGATTTTCACACTGGTAATTGGCCACTTTGGTGTCGCATTGTGTCCTGAGTTGGATTTCTAGGATAGTTGTGGATATTTGGCTGACAAGGCTTGTTCCTTTGCTTGCGTTGTGTGCTTGGGGGGATATGCTAGAAATGGAAGATGTGTTATGATATATTTGGGTCTTGACCTATCATGCTTTGGACTGTATCAATTTAATTCAATAAGAAGTATGTTTATGGGCCGATTGGTTATGCACTTTAATGTTTCATCCACATGGAAGTATGTTTATGGGCTGATTGGTTATGCGCTTCAATGTTTCATCTACACATTTTCTTGATGATGACTTAGGTTGATGTGTGCCTATGTGTAATTTTTTTGGATCACTTTGGAAGAAGTGCTAAGAGTGTTTTTGGTCCTCTCTATCTTTTTGATAGAACCGCATTATGTTTTGGTGGCCAACCAACTTATTTCATTATTTATCCTTTTCCTAGCCAAGCTAATTAAAGTTTTGAAGTGTTGTGGTGAATATAAATGCAAGATCATTTTGGATTCAACAAGATGGAGGAGTGTACAAGTGCGTAGAAGTGTGTGTGTGTGAATTGTATTGAATATCCAACAGTGATAATGCTAAAGTGAGTGAAAGGAAAGATCAATTGTGCTATAAATGCCTTAGTTAGTAGAGTGTTATGTTGACAAGCATTGTAATATTTATCTAAATATTTGCATCCCACTCTAAGATAGTGAATCTCATCAGGTCCTTTGTATCTTGTTCCTAAATTTGTGTCGGCTTCAATCCTGCAAGTCCTTTTGTATCTTGCTCTAAGGAAATGAGCCTTTTTGCAAGTCTTCTTGGCAGTGAGCCTTTATATTATGAGTTAACTCTCACCGTGGTTTTCCCTCATTTAGTTTTCCATGTAATTCTAGTTTTCTCCTTGTGCATGTGTGTGTCCTCTATTTCTTTCTCAGTTTTGTTGATCTAGTTAGAAGTGGAATTGCTATATCTTGCATTGCTTAAAGGTTGCTAAGGATTTAAATTGCTATATCATTCTTTGTTATTGTTATGTTTTAAGGTTTTGATTTGAAAAAGAAGGTTGGATTGTGATGCAATTAGGGAGGAAGAAAAAAAACTCTCTCAATCTCATTAGACAAAATTCAAAACATCCTTGTTTGATTACTCATCACTACACTTTTCCTTCCCAAAACTCAATTCAAACCCTCAAATTTTCATTCATAGTTCCAAACTCCTTCAATGACCTTTGAATACTTTAGTAATCTTAACTTAACCAAAAAAAAACAATTACAAGGTCTTCCCATTCACATTTTCATCATTTTATTATGAATGTCCTTATTGTGTAACTATGGCACTCACAAACCATTACTACTCCAAATGTTACAAACATCTGTTCCAACACTTTAGACATCATTACTAGGCTTGAAATAACATGAAAAATTACATTTTAGATGCCATGAACTCAAATCCCCTTCTCTGTTATATTTCCTTTGATAACTTCAAATTTTGCTAATAGCATTCAAGACACAAACTGACAAAGATGTCTATTCATATAGTTCTGATCTTTTGACTGTAAATAGTGTTTAGGACACCCATTTGAGAGCTTTCAAGTATATCAAAAGATTAGCATAAGTTGTTTTGAAAAAAAAATGCACAAAATCTAATTGTCCATTTTCTATTTAGGCCTAATTAGGCTTTGATTAATCAAAGGCTTATTGAATATACTAACTCCACCATCCAAGTCTCCTAAACAACATTGAAACATATCAATATAGACCTGTTAAAGCTTAAAATTCCATTAGATTCCCACTTCATTCAACATTTATGTAAACCCTATGTATGATTCCTTACACAAACTTTGTTACACAGATTGCACATAGATTTCAGTCAAAGAATCTCAATTTATCTCACATCTTTCTTAGCCATTCAGTCTAAAACCACATGAATATGAAATTATATATTTTCAAGATCATTCCCACCAAATATTAGCAATTTCCAATGGAAAATATGAGAGAAACTCAATTTTTCCTATCCACTATTTACCCTAACAGAGGGTTTTAACTATTTTTACAAAAATGGCAATATCTAATGCAAAACTCCACCAATCTGCATGAAACAAAACCTAAAAGGAAGGTGATTGGTTAGTCTATCACTTTTAAACAATTATACATGCATACAATCCCGTACTGAGCTGTACACCAACAAAAAACATTGAATTTATGAGAAAATATGTAAGAAACATAGATTTTATTCATTCAAGCTCTTATCCTCAATCACCCACGAGTTCAAAATGGTTACAAAATAATTTTTATAGGCATTATAACATGAATCTTTAGTTCTAGCTACCTTGGAATGACCTACAATATAAATAACTTTTCACCTTCCTTGTTTGCATCATCTTTGCAACTTGTATGACAACTTTTATCCTTTTACAAAATTTGACAAATTAGAATCAAATGACCATCTAATGATATCAACATGTGATAAATGACCCTAATGACCCCACTAGTATGTTGAATCATCACAATTTGAATCACACTCCAAAAATTAGACTATGGAAACATGAGGGTGTCATGGTGCTCCTGCACTAGATTGTGCTAAAAGTTTCAAGGTCTGAAAGGGGTTAAGTTTTGTGTAGATTAATTCACCCCTCTCTTAGTTTCCAAGTGTTTTCAACAAGGGCGAACCACATTAAAACTCTTGTTGTTTCTCATTGTTTTTTATGAATTTTTCATTCCTCTGCTATTTCTATTTTGTGTTTAATTTAATATACATATAATTGGTAATTTGTTCCCTCTATTCTTTCTTGCAATTCCTAACACCGTTGACATCAGTGATAGCAATCTTCCTTTGACATCAATGACAACACAATATTTCCAACAAATTGGAATTAAGATTGGTGTTCTTTGAATCCCCCTCAAGTGTTTTTCTCTTAAGGAGAAGGCAATATTGGGATGTGGATGTGTGGTAAAACTTGATGGGATTTGTTTAACTATGGTCTTGTGGTAGATCAAACCATCCAATTCTTTGGTGATCTATACAACTACCGATTTTGGAAAGGAAGAAATTTGAGTTGACCATTTAAAGAAAAGATAGAGTATGCAATTTAGTCTATTAGTAGATTCTACTATCTACTACTTTGATAATATACCATAACAATTGATCTCAATGAAGCATATTTATGTTGTTTGAAAGCAATGTGGAACTTATCAAGTGACATTGAGTAAATATTATGAGAACATGTCTAAATCTACATAATTTATGTAGGGTGGAAAATCAAAGTGTGTACACCCATAGTTATCTATAGATGGGCCATAACCTTTGATTTCAAAGGAAAGTTAATTTGGATAGTTGATGCTTAAGTAAGCTTCAAAGGGATAAAAAAAAAAGATCAAATTGTTGCAACATATCCATATGGAATGATCTTATTAATATTTGTGGATTGGTGGATCAAAGGATACACATTTTTTATAATTTATAGATTTATAGATCTTTTGAACTCAACGGTGATGTATATAAACCATTGATTAGGATTGAGCTTCAATAGAGTAAGAAATACATTCAAGAGTTGATAATGGAGGTATGTGTCATGGCTTGATCACTTCTAGGGACATCACTAAGTTGCTTCATATGCAAATAAAATTTGTAGATGTAATGACGATTAATATCTATAGATCAATAGTTTTACCTACCATGCATCTTGGGTGCCTACAAATTTGATGAAGATGTTGATCTTTGAGGCAAGTGAATGTGGGTTGTTGATCATAATTAGAGTTTAATAAATTTATGTGGCATGATCAAAGATACATGAAAAAGACATCTAGGATAATGTGAAGGGTTCAAGTTTGTAGAGAAGGGCGATTCACTACTCCCAAGTCTCTAAGCCACAAAAAGAGTCTAAAGGGAGCAAATCACCCTAAAATACCTAAAGACTACCTCAAATTTAGATGGAAAGAACAAGATAAAAAGGAAGGGAAAACTAGACTCTATTTTCCTTATGCTTTATGATAGACGTTTATTGAAAGCAGGTGAGTGAGCCATAAAGGTCTTAGATTGTAGACCAAATGGCTCTCTATTAGAGGATGATGATGCATGGTTAAAACTTCAACATGCCACACTGGAGTCTCAAAGACGCATTGACATCTTGTACAAACAAAGGGTCAAGTTGTAGAATGAAACACACAAAGTCTACTGACAACCCAAAAGTTTTGGTTTTATTGTTTAACAAAAATATATGGAAATGTAGAATGAAAAAAGAAGAATATTATGACTAATAAATGTAAACTAATCTAATAGTGAAATGATGAGGAAGAAAGAAGAAGAATTCCAACTTATTGAAGGTCAAGTTCTCTAGCAAGCTCCTCATGATTGGATTGTACCTATATACACATAGCAACAAAAAAATCTTGGGGCCGTGTTTTGAGGTTTGCCTCAGTCAAAACCTTGTTTTGGTGTTCCCACCTCCATGGAAAACTAATAGACCACAAGATGTAAGAAAGCAATAAATAAATAGAGGTAATAGACACACAAGAGTAGAAAGCAAAGACAACCCAAATGCTACTCTATAAGTAACATAATGAAAATAAGAAAATAAGAAAATAAGAAAATAAGCCAATATCACCTTCCTTTTTACGAGCTCGTGAAGCTGAGAGAGGAAGGAGAAGAGAAGGATCACAATGCCAATGGAGTAGATCCTGGACAACTTGCACTGACAATGGAATTGGAGCAACATGATAGTGTAGGAGTGAAGTATGAAGTTGATAGAAGCAAGAGAAAGTGATGAAGAAGCAAGGAGTGATAGAATGCTCAAGAGAGTTAATAGAATGAAGGGAGAGCTTCCAATAGTTCAAGAATGAGGTTCAAAAGGCCAATTTGGAGGAAAAAAGGTTATTCCCAACAGTCAAGATTCAAGGAGGGACGTTACATTCATAGTTGAAAGAGAATCATAATGCCTATAATGTTCCCTAACTTGGGAATCTTATCAGGATGGAAGCACAATGCACAAACATATGCACGATGTGTGTGTGTCCCCAAAAAAATTCCCTCACCGACACAAAACAATGAGGACACATGGGAAAAGTGAGCCAAATATGGAAGGTTTTTGCATTACCGAACTTGTAATACTAAAATGAGGGTAAATTAATGGGAATTTGCATGAGGTGCAAATTTATGCCCTAACAAAGTCTATATTTTCACATGAGGTAATTTCATGTGGTGTCTAGTGGTAGGCCTATTGTTTTATTAAGGATTTTCTTTGTAGGTATGATGTGTTAAGATCAATCTAAATTGTGTGGTTTGGTCATGTCTCATGATCTTATATATATATATATAAATTATTCCACCATGTGTCTTATTGGTGATCTAAGTTATATGCCTCAAATCCCTAAGGATTGGTAATCTCCCAAGTGCTAGGGGTGTCAAACTTGGGAAGATCACCACAAACTTGTTTTCATGTTGGGAAATTAAGAACCAATGGTTGAGATGGGTAAGACATCTACCACTTCTAGATATTCAGGACCAAGGAGGGTTTCCTTGAGGTGTTGGATGATGATTAAAAGATATAATACTCCCTTACAAAAAACTAAACCTAGTGCGTTGTGTATCCCATTATAGGTGTCACAATAAACCTATATGCTAGTTTGGACATGTAAGGACAAGCACCTTGTTAAACAAATAATATGCCATATAAGCAGTATGAGAATGTGGTTTATGATAAAACCTTATGATTTTATGCATATTTAGACATGGCAATAGAATAAACTAAGGAAACTAAAAGATATTTAAGTTGAGTGATTTTTAGTGTGTTGAGGATGGTGGAGAGAAAATAAGTAGCAGACTAGTGTATTAATCCATTTGGGCAACATAATCTTTGGTTCTAATCAAGTTTTCAAAAATAATTTAAACACAACTCTACCTATTCATCCAATAAAATCATAAATGGTTGTAAAATATTAAGTCGGTCTACTTAGTAATCCATGAATATGTTCATACATCTCTTTTATTATGGTGAAAAGATACCATACAAAGGATTTGGAAATATTTTACAAACATCTAGTTGAAAAACTAAACAACATACATCCAAAAATCAATAACATACACATGGAGAGACACAACTAAGGTTATTCTTCCTTTAGTCACTCAATCTTCAATGTTTACAAAGTGATGTTATAAGTTTGGGATAAACCAAAATTGATACAATACAAAAAAAACACTTATACATAGAAGCTAGAACTATAACAACTATGGCTTCCTTTGCAAAAAAAATCTTTTGGTGTTTTGTAGTGATTTCTCTTCCTTCTTATATTATCCTTTCTCCTCTCTTTTTAATGAATATCTTTTCGAATGATATAACACCCAACAAGGAGACCTACATATTTTCTAGAAGGGTGCACATCACACCAACAACCCTAGTTGCCTCTTCCCTCAAATGCCCAAATGACACATATGCAAGAAAAATTGATTCGAACCTTAAGAAGTGTGAAAAAACATCCTCTTACCTATGCCTTCAATAATTAATGAACTATTCACTTGGGTGAAAGCACCTACGAAATATTTCAGAAATCACATCAAAGAGGAGCTTACTTTGACAAAGGAAGGTCTGTGAATCATTAATAAGGGATGGGAACTACAATTTTTCTTTTATTCCCATCTAGAAAAGATTTTATGATCACCCTACAAATTTTTTCAAGCATTTATGGCACTTCAGAAGAGGTAGATATAGAAAATCACATCATTTTTGGAGTTTTGGTGCCTTCAACGATCTCCTATAGCCCATTGGTCATTCTTCTATGCCATAAAAACAAAATAGAAATGATTCCTTTTGGCATTGAAATTTGCTAACCCTCAACAAAAGGAGTTGTCAAGGATCGAGCCACAAACATACCCCTTGATCATGTGCAAAAACGGGCTCTAAACACAAGCTCAAACTATCACAAAACCTCATTGTGCAAATCACCATTAGGCCATCGGAGTTCAGCCCTTAGGCCAACCATGTAACATATAACAACTTTGCAAAGGATTGGCAGGAACCTTGCAGAGCTTACAAAGTATTTTATCCATCGAGCCATTGGCTTTGGGCTTGACACCTACCTTGTGACCACAAAGAAAATTGACAAAAGGAGGAGCAAAATGATGACACAAACTAGTCTTCAACTATTAAACAATGAGCTTCAGACCAGACACAAACTTCATACCACAAAAGCATCAAAGATGAAAGATTCCAAAAACATAGCTAATTTTACACCTCCTTATTAGTGATCGAGGGTTGACTAGGAACCAAAAACCAAGTCAGAAGTTCCAATGGTTCCTTGAACCACTAGAAGATCTGACTTCACATAAATTAGCCAAAATTGACCAAAAACTTACCAAAATGAAAATTGGAACACCCATCGAGCCCTTCAACAAGATGGCCTTGAAAAATTTCATGTGCCTTCTACATAAATGGCATCGTTGGCACTTTGGCCCCCATTAGGAACAAAATCAACTCCTTCACCAAGAAAAGGAATAGGAACAAAATCCATCAGTGGTTCCAATGGTTCTAGGAACAAGGATTTTTTTTGACAAGGACACTTCTTTGAAAAATTGGCTAAGGCATAGGAGAGAAGTCAATGATTGACAATAGGCCAAATTACAAACCTACATACCTTTTTGATCTATTGAACTGGGAACTGGGAACTTGTAGGCCATTTTGATGATTCTCAGAATTGCTATCAGCATTGATGGAGGTTCATGGAACTAGGAAAACCTCTAAACAACCACAACTTTGGCTATTTCAAGTCTAATTTCCTTCAAATTTGAATCATTTATACCCATTTGAGTGTTTAACAAAATGCAAAGCCCAGACAAACCCTAGACTTAACCAATTGTCAGAATTTTGAGTTTTTAGGATTTAGATAAGGAAAAGGGAGGGGAAAGAAACAACCAAAGGAAAAATTCTAACATGGTGACCTTGGTGAACTATCTTAGACCAGTTATCATCTCTGGGCACATAGCTTATGGATAAAACAAGGTAAAAATACACATTAAAAAAATGAGATGCCAACACATATTTCAAATTTATAGATCTTTTGAAGCCATACATATATTAAGGAAAACCAATATTGACAACTTTTCATGGATGAAATTATTACCTTAAGTTAGTATGCATTGACCTATGTAGATAAAGGGTTTCTATGTCTCCATATAGCTTGATTTGGTTAAGCATTTGCGGATCAATAGATCAAAAAGGTATGTAGGTTTGCAATCTACAAAATTATCAAAGTGATTGATTTGAAAAGATGATTGATCTTGGATGTTGATTAAAATCAAATTCAAACTAGTTAACCAATGAGGAAACCATTTGGTTTCAAAGGGAAGAAAGTGGCCATGAAGAAAGTGAGAAATTGCACCATTGGAGAAGGGTCCATATGACTTTTCAAGTTGCACTATAATAAAAAATTAATTAAATTGATGCATTTACTCATTTTGTGAGCTAGTTCTCAAAGTGAGAAAATGAACCCTTAGACTCAAAAGGAGCTCTTGCAACCCAAATCTGCATGCTTATAATTATCAAATTTCAAAGACCTCCTACATATAAGAATTCACTAAGATCGGGTATTTCAACTAATTGCCAAAAGATGATGTCAAACTAAAGCAAGTGGAATACAAATAAAATTGATATTGAGATTTTTCACCATTGGTAGATTTCTCATTGAGAGGATAGTTGGGATGTTTTCTATTTGTAACAATTTCTAGACAATTTGTTGCTATAAATATACAATAACCAATTGATTTGAGATATGATTTAAGAAAGCGAATTGCCATGCATCCAAGTGAGATGGGAATTTTCGTTTGGACATAAGAATGGTGTTATTTTACTCATTTTTATCTTTTGTTGTCTTAAGTTTCTTAGTGATTACTATATTCAAAACATATTCTAGGCTATCAATGTAGCATGTTAGAGCTTGCTCATTTGAGTTAGTAAAATCCTTTTTGAAAGTTAATATATGATAGCTTGTTTTACATATAGTTCTCCACCATTGGCATACTATTTCAAGTGATTGATACATCTCTAAGTTCATATTTCCTATTTGGTTTCATGATTAATCAATCTTCTATTGTAACAAATGTAATTTGTTTGAATACAATATTTGAGATGCTATGGATCAATTGTTTATTGTTAAATAATAAAAATATAAAATAATTAACTATCTCATTTAGAGTTCACAAGATTTTTTAATATAACAATTATTTGTATCTAGCCTTCTAGGTTATAAGAATTTACATTTTTATTTTGCATTAAATTTTTAATTTGAATTTGTTGCACATGGATGAACACATTGATCTTAAAGAGTAATTATCAAATATTATTTTAATTAATTATTTGATTGTAATTTATAATCTCTTAGCCTACATATTATTCTCCCCATATAAGGAATCATTGTAATAAACATTTGAAATTCTTTATTGAATGTGCATGTAGGTTGTAAGATATTTTTTTGCTTAATATATCTTTGATTGTAAACTCCCAAAGGTTACCATAGAAGGATGCTAGTGACAAATAATTGGATTTATTCTATGACATTTAAGTTTTAGCCTATTTCTAGCATATTTTTGTAATTTTATGTTATTATTGTCTGAGAAAAAAATGGAACACCTTCCCAAGCATTGTAGAACTTGAGGTGTACAAAATATTGTACTTGCTCTTATTCATTGACCTAGATTATTTATGTTATGATTACAAGGCCCATTTCACCATTTAGCTTGGCTTATATTGTTAGGGTTAGATTTAAGTGTCCCTTTTAGAGTCACAAGGAACAATTTGTAGCACTAATACCTTGTAAGGATCTACCCCATTATAAATATATTTTAAAATTTGTAATGTTATAAGAATAATTCATAATGTTTGCATATACAAAATTTAGAGCAATAGATGTGGGTATATGCCTAGGTAGATATTTATCTTATATGTTATTTATATTATAATGTAATATATATACATCTGATATGATAATATGCAAAGTGTTTATATAGTCAAGTTATTCCAATAAATATAGTATACATATTATAATAAAAAACCAATTAATTATTACTAATAAATATAATTTGAGACCACAAACCAGATATCTTATTCAAGAAACTAAAATGTTGAGTGAAAAATTTGAGAAACTCAAGAACTGCTTGTTCAAATATTGTGGGTTTCATGGTTTTGATTGAAACAAAGCATCAGGTGGAATTTCTACCTTCTGGAACCCAAAAATAGTGAGAGGTATTGCGCTCTTTGCTAGTGCTAATCATGTGGATACTTATTTTTTTGCATCTCAAGGATGATATATATTGGGTTATTTATAATGTGTATGTTCCAAATTTAAAAGGAGCTAGAAAGAGGTTATGGAACGATATAGGTTCTTTAAGACCTTCATTCTCAAACTCTACCTGGCTTGTTATGGGAGATTTCAATACTCCTCTCAAAGATCAAGAGAAGCTGGGGGGATCATAGGCTCCTATGGACAACAAATATGATTTAAAGGACTTTATTGATGATAATGCACTTATTGACTTGGATATACAAGGGACTTCCTATACCTAGTCCAAGAGAAGGGTAGGAAAGGACCTGATCCAGGTGAGGCTGGATAGAGCTATTGTATTGGTGGATTGGTTTCTTGATTATTCTTGTGATCTATCCACCTTAATCAAATGTGGCTCTAATCATTTTCCCCTTTCTTTGTTGGTGGATAAACTAGGTAAAAATAAAAGGCTTCCCATTTAGATTTGAAGCAATGTGGTTACAACATCCTAACCTAAGGAATTGCATAAAGGAGTGGTGGAAAATTAAAGTTGATGGTAGTGTGATGTATAGAGTTGCTAAAAAGATCTCCTTTGTTAAAAAAGCAATTAAAAAATGGAATAGGGAATATTTTGGCTAGATTTTTCAAATAAAAAAAGTGGTTGTGGATCACCTTGATGAGATTCAACATGAAATCCAAAGTAATGGTATGGAACTAGCTTTGTAACTGGAAGAAGATGGTCTCCTCTCTCACCTTCATGATGTCACTGCTAAAGAAGAATATTTTTGGAAGCAAAAGTCAAGGGAAATTTGGATGAAGAGTGGAGACTATAATACTAAATTCTTCCATATTACTTCTTTGAAGCATAAATATTCTAATAGAATTAAATCCATTCTTATGGATAATTCTTTCATCGAGGACCTAGATGTTATCCATTCAAAAGTTATGAAGTACTTTGCTAGTGTTCTTAAGGATGACGGTCTATAATCAAGATTTTAAGGATCAGTATCTGGAGTCCATTCCAAGTATTTTTTCTGAGGATCAATATAAGAAGTTAACCTGCATCCCTTCAGAGGAGAAAATTAGGGTTGTGTTTTCATTCCAAGGAAATAAAGCCCCAGGTCTCGATGGTTTTCCCCTTATTTTCTTTTAGGTTTTTTGGGACATTGTTGATGTGGATGTTGTTAATGCACTAAGGAGATTTTTGGTTGTAGGAAATTGATGAAAGAACTCAATTATACCTTTCTTGTGTTGGTGCAAAAGGTTTTTGATGCAAATTATTTAAGTGATTTTAGGTCTATAAGTCTTTGCAATTCTATATACAAAATATTTTCTAAAGTTCTGGTAGTCAGGTTTTAAGATATCTTTCCTTCTCTTATTTCTAAACAACAAAATGGTTTTGTTCGTGGGAGAATTTTTTTAGATTCAATCATTATGGTTCATGAAGTGATTCACTCTTTGTCGGTTAACAAGAAGGAAGGTTTTATCCTAAATCTTGACTTGGTCAAAGCTTATGATAAAGTGAATTTGAGTTTCTTAGATAAGGTGTTGTTGAGATTTGGTTTTGATGGGAAATTTATTTAGCTCTTCTCTTAGGTGGTTTCTTCCCCATGATTTTTAGTGCTAATTAATGGCTCTCCCTCTCCCTTCTTCAAGAGTTCCCATGGGCTTCGTCAAGGGGACCCACTTTATTTTCATTATTATGGTGGATGTGTTGGGAAGATGTATTCAACTTAATGTTTCCTCTAGTTCTTTGAGAAGTGTCAAACCTTCTTCTTTGTGCACGCCTCTATTGCATCAATAATTTGTTGATGATACTATCATTATGGGTGAAGCCATGGTTAAGGAAGTTAAGTATATCAAAGCTATTCTGGGAGGATATGAGAAAGCTTCAGGGCAATTGGTCAACCTTCCTAAGAGTCATATCTTTTTCTCAATACTCCTCTTCCTCTTCAAGCAAAGTTGGCTGCTATCTTGAATTGCAAAGTAGGGAGTCTCTCTATGTCATATATGAGCTTCTCACTCTATGCAACTCAGGCTCCTAATTCTTTTTGGCTCGGGATGATTGATCATTTTAGTTCTAAGCTTGCTAGGTGGAAAGATATGTTGCTTAGTCAAGCGGGTAAGCTGCAACTTATTTAGGCTTCAATGCAAAATTTACTTGTTTATGCCTTGAGCTTGTTTAAATTTCTAGCTAAGTTTGAGGAGAAGATGGAGAAAATTCAAAATCACTTCCTCTGGGTTGGCTTTGAGGAAAGGAAGAGAATTCCTTTTTTGGTTTGGGTTAAAGTGTGCAAACCTAAGAATTGGGGAGGCTTGGAAATCAAGAATATTAATTTTTATAATTTAGCTCTTTTATCCAAAAATGTCTAGTGGCTTTTCTTTGAGAATACTAGCTAGTCTTCCATCTTAAAGAATAAATACCTTGTTGAATTTAGAGATGTTAGGGATATAATGGTGGCTAATAATATCCCTACTAGGTCTTGTATATGGAAGAAATTTCTTCCTACTTGGAAGGTTATCAACGAGGGTTCCAGATGGATTTTTGGGGATGGTAGTCATATTCTTTTTTAAGAGGATGTTTGGTGTGCTAATGGACTACTTATGGAATTGTAGTGGGAACATCCTTTCAAAGATTATTTCTTAAGGATTTTTGGCTACTGGGTTGGTGACTACTTACATGAGGGAAAGTGGAAAAACTTACTTAGTTTTGATCCTTCTTTAGCTCCTCTTCAAGTTTTCCTATCTAGGATTCAATCCCTTCCCAACCAAATTCCGATAGGATGATTTGGTATCCTTCCAGGAGTGGGAGGTTTTTAGTGTCTTTGAATTTTGGTCTGCTTTCTAAGAATCCAAATCCTTTTCCCCTTTTGGAGTAGTCTTTGGACTAATTTTTTAATTCCCAAGATTAATATTTTTTTGTCTCCTGGTTTATAAGAAGTTCCTGACTTGATAATTTATGTGTGGGTTTTCCCTCCCTAATAGGTGTGCTTTATGTGAATGCAATAATGAAGATGATTTCCATATCTTTCTTAATTGCAAGTTCTTAGAGGATGTGTGGGGAAGGTTCCTATCACTTTGGAACCTTGGCTGGTTGTTTCTGAATTCCTTCAAGGAGTTTTTGGAGCAATGGGTGTGTCCCTCTTGTAATCCTTCTCTTCAGCTAATTTGATCTTTTTTGGCTTCTCATATTTATTGGGGGCTCTAGAAGGAGAGGAAAAACATGGTCTTTAGAGGGGAGAAGCTCAAGGAGGAGGTTGTTTTCTGAAAGATCTAGTGAGCTATTAAAGAAATAATCATTTTTGGGCTTTAGGATAGGTAGGTGGTTGGTCCAAAAAATTTAGTCTTGAAGTATGATTTTGGGGTGGCTGCTAAGTGGAAGCTTAACCCAAATTTATCTTTCTCTTTCAAATCTTTGAAAAAACCTAGAGAGAATGTTGCTTGGAAAAGACCTCCTAAAGGGTGGATCAAAGCTAATTTTGATAGGGCATCCAAGGGGAACCCTAGGCCTATTGGGTGTGGGGGGTTGTTAAGAGATGATGAGGGTAGACTTATAGTAGTGGTGGCACTCCATTTGGGCACTCAAACTAACCATTTAGCTGAAGCCGAAGCTGCCTTTAATGTCATTAAATTGACATTTGAAAGGGGTTTTAAAAAAGTGTGGCTTGAGGAGGATTCACTTAATATTATCAAATATTTGCTAAATTTGAACCCCCCTAGATGGTCAATTGAGTCTCTTATTAATGATTCTCTAATCACATGATAAAGAATTTTGATGAAGTTAGGATTTCTTATGTGTTCAGGGAGGGAAACAGGTTAGTGATTTTTTATGCCAATAAAGGGGTGATTCTCGAGGCTTCTCAAGTGTGGGAGGGGTACATGTCTATGCCAATAGAGTTCCTTTCCATCCTCTATAATGATGCCAATCACAAAGTACAAGATTAGAAATAATGGGAGGTTAATGATTTTAATTACCTTTGCATGCTTTGTGGGTGTTTTGAAGTTGCATTCTAATTTCTAGGTTTGTGGCAATCTATCATCCAAGAAGACAAGTGAGCTCGTGATGAAGATGGGAGGGGAATGAAACCATGTTGATCCATTATCTTGCAAAGGCTTCAAGAGACAACCGAAGGTGTGGAGTATTTTAGAAAAAGGGTGTTCTCATCCCCTACATGGAGATACTCCATGGGTATTGATGCAGAGCAGGGTGGAAGGTATCAACAAGGTCTCAAATCAACAAAATTTGCAATTTAAGATTCTTTACACAACAATTAAAGATACTTTCTTCACAAAATTGTCACTAGGCTTGTAAGAGCAGCAAATAGGGTATTTTTGACATAATTTGCAGGAAACAATTCCAACCCATGATCTAAAAACTATTTTGGAGTGTATGTGTTTTCTTTTTGTAGGATGAAGGAAGAACCTGAATGTAAAAAGGCTAGGTAGTGAATAAAGGAGGAAACCTAGGTGAGGTAGCATAAAGAAAAGAAGAAGCAAGGTGAAAGAGACTTGCTTGAGAAAGGAGAATGGAAATGTTGAGAAGATTTGTCTGTGGAGACTTGCAGAGTAAGGAGGTACCAAGTAAGAAACAAGTAATGAGAAAAGAGAGAAGTGATATGGAGAAGACAAATGAGAAGGAAAAACAAATTAATGTTGAGCAAGAGATCATAGAGTTGAGGCAAGCCTTAGAACAAATGGAAAAAAATAAAAAAGAAATTGAAGAAAGAATGAAACTTGAGATGCAATGGTTGTTTGAGAGAGAAAACAAGGAAAGTAGTTGGAATTTACCAATAATAAAGAGGATGAAGTGGCCTATCAAGAAGATCATTCAAAGGATAAGGCAAAAAAGGACAACAACAAGAATGGATGAGTTGCAAGATATGTTGAAAGGAAGGGTGCTAGAAGCATCTAAAGAGACAAGAAAATATTGTGCTTTTGACACTAAGCCTTTGTGTGAGTATGTTTTTATAGGTGCAATAAATGAAAATTAAGATGGAAAAGAGTCTAAAGAAGGAGAAGTGCATACAATGTATGAATATTGTTATACAAATGTAGCACACATGGATGGTCTCTTGGGTATTGAAGTGGAGTTTTTGGTAAAAGGAGACAAATAGGAGACCTCAAGGTCTTTATATTTTATTTCTAATCTTTCATTGGACTATGTATGTCTAGGTTTATTAGAGAAGGAGATACAACTCATTGAGAAGCAGACTCTTGAAAGAGATCAGGTTTAGAGGAGGATGCCAAAAGAGGAATACCTTGCAAGGAAGAAAGAAGAGAAGGAGTTGAGAAGACAACCTAGAGAAAGAAAGTGGAAGACACAAAGACAAAGCTAAGAAGAAATCAAGGAAATAGTGTAAAATAATTGGAAGACTAGGAAGAAAAAGAAGCCCTGCACTCAAGTGGACTTGAGTTTTTCTTTCCCTTGGGAGTATGGTGCAGGAGCACCTTCATGCTCAAATTTGGGTTTTTGTCTTGTTTTGTATTTTTTGATGTAAATAAGGTCATTTTGGATCATTGATGATCATTTGGAGTCATAATGCAAATGATGTCAAAAAATTGTCAAAATTGTAAAAGTTGTCATTGTGAAAGTTGTTAAAAGTGCATTAAGGTTACAAATTTGATTAGGAAGTTAGTTGTGGGTGGTTGGTAGTTGAAAAATTCTTTTGAAAACATGAATAAATGTTGTAAATATGAATCCAAAGGTTGGGAAGGTTGGAAAATATGGGAATGAAAATTGGAATCAATTTGGAGCAAATTTTCTGTGTATTTTTCCTATAGCAGTCATTTTCTTTCATGTGGTACATATTTGTAAAACCTTTGTACAGCTTGAAAATGGTATGTTTGGAAATATAATTGAGTTATCTTTCATTTGGATTTTGTTTGGTTAAATTTAATTAAGTTTAGAGAAAGTTATAGCATTTTTTGTAACAACAGGTCTAAATCCGCCCTAGGTTTTCTAGAGAACAAAAAAATTCCATATATTTTCTTCCCTCCATCAAAAATCTCTAAAAATTGGTGAAAATTTCTATTTTTAGGGTATCTAAAAACCCTTTATAGTATATTTCATAGTTTTTCATTTTTATGAAGTTACTAATGAAATTTTGCTTGCATTTGGGTGTAGACAATCCAAAAAAACCATCTAAGAAGTAGGATAGTAAAATTTTGAGCCCCTCTGCACAAATAAACCCTACCTTATTTTTGATATGTGTAAGAATGGCCAAATGGGTATCCTAAATGTTTCTCCTTTTCTATAGACCAGGTCTGAGTCAAAAGATATGTCCAATTTTCCTTTTTGAAATGCTACAAGCAAGAATGAGGGTTTGTGAAGGAAAACCCAATTTTTGATGAACAAAGACAATTGTTTAAGGTTTTTTTGAGTTTGATTACCACTTATTTGCATCAAGTATGACCATGAAGCTACCAAAATATTTGCGAGTGGTTGGAAGGAGAGAACATTGACTATTTAGGGTGTTGAGTTTACTATTTTTGAGGAGTTGATTGTGGAGGTTATCTGACTCCAATTGTAGGGAAGGGAATTTTTCAAGGATATGGAAGCCAATGAGGAGGCATTGAACCATTTTTTTAAAGGGAATGAAATAGAGAAAAACTGGTGAAGCTGACTTCATGGGGATTTGAAAGAACATCTATTAAGCCAATTTGGGTTGGAATTACTATGGTGATTATGAGATATGTCACCCTTGACAGTAGGTTTACTACAATATTGGGTGTTCATTTCAATTTTCTTAATCATTTTCACCATAAAATGTTGGTTCCTTTTCCTTTTTTCTTGCTTGCTTCTCCACAATTGTTTGTAAATCATAAAAACCCTAGTGCCATAGTTTTGCACGAGGATTTGATTTTGTTGATTATGGAGTATGCCAAAGAAAACTTTCCGGTTAAACCTATGAAAGAGAAAGGGAAAATTAAGAATAAGAAGCATAAGCATTTTGTGTTGTTTGATAAGGGGTTTGATACTATAATGACCGAGGATGATGAGTATTGACTAGATTCTGAGGGTGGGATGAACTTGGTGGTGGCCCTCTCTTCTTCCCCCTTAGCCTCTAATGGGAAGAAGAAAATGGAAGTCCCCTATAAAAAGGCTTTGCTTAAGAAGAGTCCCAAAAAATTGCTCTCTTGGTTGGATGGGTCTTAGATAGGTGACGAGGATAATGGTGGTAGTCTCAAGTGAAGGGGTAATTTGGAGGGTCCTAGGGGGGCTAGTGTTAAAGGGAAAGAGAATGTGGGTGAGGATACTAATCAGGTGCAAAGGAAGGCTAGAATGAATGTTGTTCTCTCTCTTATGACTATCCCAGCTAAGAATTCGATTGAATCAACCAAGATTGATCCTTTCTCGAAGGACTTCAACTACTTGATCAATGACATGGAAGTGATTACTAATGTTTTATGGGTGCCGAGAGACAGTGTGATGAGAAGTTTCAAATTAACCAAGTGGTTCCTTAGGGAACTTAAAAAAGTTAATATTAAAATTTGAAGTCTATAGGAGAAGGTTATTGGTGACGAGAAGGTTGTTGGCAAGGATAATGGCCATTCCTCCTTTAGGGTGGAGGATTTAAAGATAAAAACATGGATGTTGAGGAAACTGTTCATGAGCTCAAAGTGGAACATGATAACTAGATTAAAGACATTGAAAATATGTTTCAAAATGTTAAATCTAGCATGGAAAAGATCCTTAAGATTAGCCAATGCTCCATTAAAAATAGTGTGAAAACCTTAAAAATCTCATTGAAAAATTGTGAGAATTGAGGGAAGAGAAGATGACTGGCGGAAGATCTTCAATCAAAAAAGTGAAGGAGCATCCGGGAAAGGAAAAAAATACTATTATGATGTTGGAAGCTAAGCAGGGTCCCATTGCTCATACTTGTGGGAGAAATAAGAAGGCATTTGATGAGGAGAAGGAAGAGTTGTTGATGCTAGTTGATAAACATTGTCAACAAGA
>VDFB02000003.1:321757886-321894690 GCA_007258455.2 Sequoia sempervirens | reverse complement strand
TTGTTTATTTGATTAGATACATTATGTTTTCATGAGTTAATTTATTGATGTTAACCTTTGTTGTTTCTTTGATAAGCTTCTATTTATGGTTTAGATGTTGAGGATACTAAGAAAATTGATAAAATAAGGAAACAAGGTGTTGCAGAGGTGTTTTGGTTTTGCTTCACATTTCTTCTAGGTTGAAGATCTGCTTTTGTGGTTTGGATATGTTGGTTAGAGATGTTCATAGTTTCTATATCTATAATTTTGGCTTTTGGATTTTTGTTTAGAGGAAGTTATGTTCACTAGCATGTGAACTAGTTTTGCAGTGTTGTGTACAGAGGTGTCTAGGAGAAATGTATTTGCTCTGCATTTCGTCGTAGTTTTTTTCAAGACTTGTGGTTCTAAAAGAGTGTTGATGGTGTTTTTATCTTGCCTGTGTCAAGTGGATTCATGGTTTGGTGTATCAGAAGAAGGTCTTCTAAGTTACAGAGTATTGCAGTGTTTGGAAGTATTGTTTGGATAAATAAAATTTCTATAATATTAAGGTAAGATTTCTTACAAAGGATATTGTTGGTTTTTAGGATATTCTTGGATCATGTTTAGGTGAATTTTTTTGTTTAGAAGTTTCATATTGATTAAAGGAACATGTAATTCAAAGTTCAATGTGTTTTCACGGGTAACAGTCGACCTGGTGTTTACACTACATTCAAAGATGTTCAAGTGCTAATGAAGGCATAAAAATGCATGTGGGAGTTGATTTGGGTCCTAGTTAAGTGTTTTTTTGGTCCACTTTTCATTCTCATCCTCCGCAGGAATGTTTAGTGTCAACCTAATTTGAAATTGCAAAGTGTGAAGCGTGTATAGCCAACCTTGGAGAAAGTTTTCAAGGTTGAACATAGTATAAGTTGAGTTGAGATTTTAAGGGTTGATAAGATTGAAAAGGATAGATGTGTGTGATACAAGTGATTCAAATTGTCGAAGGATAGAGTGCGAGTTTGAGTAGAGCAGTGCAAACTTCAAAGTGTTGGACTTCTGAATGCAGTGAGCTAAAGGTGTTCGCAATCATTCAAACAAGGTTGCGAAGGTGTAGGAGCTATTGTGGTGGATTATTTCTTGCATTGAGAAGTTATTCTCTGTTTAACATTTCTCTTCTATCTTCCAGCCTTGGCTGTGAGCCTTTGTGGACAATGCGTCCTATTCTAGCAGTGAGCCCTTGTACCAGTTTTGCAATTACTTATATTATGAGCTAATCCTCATTGTAGTTTTTCCCTTAGTGGGTTTTCCATGTAAATTTGGTGTTCTCTTGTGTATGGTGTTGGTTGTTTTGGTTAATGCTATCTACATTTCATGATTAAACATTACAACAAATTAAGGGTTTAGTGAATGCATGTGGATATGATTACTATTGAGTGTTTTTATGTTTTAATTTGGTATAACTGTTTCACCTCCCTCTCATTTGTCTTGTTCATTTAACAATAGGCTCACTAACTTACCATTAAATATGTTATATATTTTTTGAATCTAATTATTAGAAGATATTTGCTACAACAATTAGGCTATTTCACTCATGATTTTTTATTAAAAATATGCATGTAGAAGTAAAAAATATTATATCATATTTTTTAGAAGATATAATACAGATGTATTATCATATGATTAAATATAATATTTCTTTGTTTTAATCTTAAATTTTTTGGAGTCACTAAGAGAATTATAGGATCACAAGGCCCTTGTAAAGCCAAATAGTCCTTGTACAAATAGGTTAAGTAGAAAATACCATAATATCAAATATTCACACAAATGTGTGAATGAAATGTACATTTGTTCTTTATATATATGTAGGACAAGAAGGAAGAAGGAATTTAGGAATAGAATAGGTCCCTCTAAAAGTGGTGACATATGTGGACACACTTGGGACAAGTGTGAGGACACATGTAATACATTCATGAGTTGAGACAAAAAATAACTCACTAAGTGAGCTTAAGCACTAGTGTGAATACAACAACTAGGTAAATGTGAACTAGTTAGGTAAAACAAAATTTCAAACTAGCATGATCCTCCTTAAGTGATACTTAAGGAGAAACCTAAATCCCAAATAATGTGTCCCAACAACTAGTCTTGGTGAGGTACCCATGTACAATAAATTCTCTCACAAAAAAATAAAATAAGAAAACCCTATAGGGAAAAATCCTTTCCCAAAAAGAGAACAAATACAAAAGGAGGAATTAAAATGACCTCCTAAGGAAAAATTACTTCACCCCAAGTATATGTTGAAACTTGAGATAATATGGTGATGCTAAATATTTAGTGAAAATGTTTGCAACATGGTCTTGAGTAGACAAATTCTCTAAGGAGATAGCACCATCATGTATGAGCTATTGAATGAAATGCAAGTGCATGCCAATGCTTGCCATATTTGGATGATCCATTATATTGCAAGATGTGAACTTTATATTGGTTATCACAAAAAATAGTAGTAGGATGATTAGGTGGTAGACCAAACTCTATCATAAGTTGTCAAAGCCATATAATATCCTAGATAACAAGTACTATTCCTCAATACTCAACCTCAGTAAATGATAATACAATAGTGGATTGCTTCTTGAAATACCATGTAACTAGACTAGAACCAAGGGAAAAAAAACCTAAAAGTGGCCTTCCAAGAGCCAACCTAATTTGAGTTAGAAAAGCCTACTATTTGGGAAGATCTTGGTGTGTACTAAATAGAAAAATGTGGTGCCAAAAATGTACTTAAAAATATTCTTGGCTACCTTCCAATGCATCCTATGAGGATCTTGAGAAAAGTAGGAGACAATCCCAATAGAAAGGTGATATTAGGATGAGTGTGTGTCAAATATAAAGGATTGCCAACTAACTATTTGTAAAAAGTAGCATCAACAATAGGTGTGGTGCAAGTGACAATTAAGTTACACTAGATTAAAATGGGTGGGATTAGGCTTACAATAAACCATGCTAAACCAATGAAGCAAGTCAATGGAATACATTTTCTAGGATATGGAGATCCCCTCTATAGACCATATGACTTGAAAACCAAGAAAATAGTGTAGAAGTTCAAGATTGGTCATCTCAAATTTCTCCATCAAAATGTGTTGAATGTATAGAAGCACAGATGAGGAGCTAGTATTGAGAATCAAATCATCTATTTACAATACTATATCAAAATCTCATCTCCATATTTTGAGTATACATTGTGTGATATAAGTGGTAATGAGTGAAACCAAAAGTAAGTAAGAAACCATCAATATTCTAATACCAATATTGAGGGGATTGTTTGAGGCCATATAGTAAATTTCAAACCCCAAAAATAATTGAAGAGTCCTACACAAATCTTGGAGGTTGTTCCTGGGTCAACCCACAATACTATGTTCCTCTTTTTGGCCAAAGTAGGACATTGAATTTCACCAAATTTTCACTTTATGAAACCTATATCAACTAAACTATTAATAATTTGGAGATGATATGAACTAGTGATTTGTGAGGATTTGTGTGTAGATACCAAATATATTTTTTTAAAAAAATTAGAAATAAATTGTGATTTTCTTTTACGTAACTTTTAATAGCTTATTTTTTTTATAGTAAACAACATTTTTAAAAAGTGACATTTATATCGTCACACAATTTTTTATTGAAAGGATAAAATTATAATTTTTAAAATTTAGATTTTTAACATCAATATCTAGTGCATGGATATTTTTTCATAATTTTTTTTCCATATTTTTTTAATTAATTTTTTAATATAGAGTAATTATAATTTAGACATAGGTGTATGTCATCATGCATAAATTGTTTTGTATGTATTTAAATGATTTTTTTTTTTTTTTATAGCTGAAACAAGGACATCAATACCTAGTGCACACATATTTTTTATATTTTTTTTCTCTACTTTTCTTTTTTTTCCGCATGTGAAAAAATATTTTAATGTTTGGAAAAAAACCCCCATTTACAAGAAATAAAAGATAAAATTATAATAATAAAATTAAAAATATTAAAAATTATAATTTTTGGAAAACTTATAATAAGGGCTACTTACTTAAAAAACAATTTCTAAATTACTTTTTTTGATTCCTTGAAAGGTAAAGAAAAAGTGGTTTTTTGTCAACATTTTGATAGGTGCAAAGGAGACTACATTGTGGGTATGATTTAAGACTAGAGGGGTTCTATCCAAGGGGGTCTTATCTAACCCTCTTCAATTAAAAACCTTCATATGGAACCCCTCAAGGTTTAAATTATTATTATTTTTAAATAATATGTGATTTCAGACAAAAATCAGGATGTCCCAAGTTTGGGACCCATTATTGTGGGGTCACCCTCCTTGTAGATTTCATCATGAAGATCATTATACAAGAAAAGACTTCACATACATGTGGGAATGTGACCATCTTTTAGATGCAACAATATAAAGGACAAGGTGCATAAAATCCATCTTGGGTATAGGGGCAAATGTCTTGAATTTGTTAATATCCTCAACTTGTGAGAAACCCTTAGCTATAACATGAATCTTATACCTTTCAATAGAACCATTGATTGCATACTTGCGTAGTAAACCATTTGCACCAAACCATTTTTATTCTATTAGGAAGAGATACCAAATCCTATGTGTTATTCTTCACCAAAGAAGAATACTCCTCTATCATAGAATGATACCACTCTAGAATAATAGAAAAACATATGGATCAATAGATATAGAATGAACCAAAATACCAGTGCCAAAAATATGAGTGAGATAATAATTCATATGATCACCAACTAAAGGTCTAACCTTTTGAACAATATTAGAAGGTCAACTAAGAAAAATACAAGTTGGAGGTGGTAGTGGAAGATGGGACACCATATGAAGTATCCTCAAGTGCTAAGGTATCCTAATGCAATGAAGATGGAATAGTAGGTAGTGATGAATAAGTAGATGGAGGATCCATATATATATGAAGAACTTGTCAAATTGGATATCTTATTGAAAGTAGACATCTCTAGTGTTTGGATCAATCAATCGATAATCCTTCATATCCTCACAATAGCCAACAAAAATGAATGGTTGAATCTTTTTCTCTATTTTATTATGTTAACCATTAGTATGAATTCCCAAGCCTCACTACCAAATACCATGAAGAAGAAAACATCAAGCTTGATATTGGACCAAGCCTCCTTTGGAGTGATATTTTGAACTATCTTATGGGGAATACAATTTTGAATATAGTTGACACAATTGACTTATTTAGCCAAAAAGGATGGGGATATTTGATAGAGGATTGAGGGAACCAAATATAGATGATGTAATTCATGCTTAGTACATTAATCCTTAAAGGTTTGGCTCACATATTCCCCCCCATTATTTATAGATACCCATTGAATATGAAAGCCTAATTGTTTCTCCATGAACACATTGAATGTCAGCTAGAAAGCGGTGAAAAAATCAAACTCTTACTCCCATGTGCAAGGAGATTAATCATTAATGAAGGTGAGAATATATTTGGCTTCAAAAAAAGAGGTATTGGAAATGACATGAGACCATTATGTTCCAACACAAGCAAGGTTGTAACATAATGAAACTCACCCTTAGGAAAGTGTTTCTATGATGTTTTCCAAGGATAAAACCTCAACAAACTCCCTTTGTGCATGAAACATGCCACTTTTTTTCCAAATTTAATTTATTTGCAACATATTTAAATATGTTTAATATTAAATTTTAACATAATTTACAATCAAAATAAATATAAATAATAATGTACACCTACATTTGATAATTTATAAGAAATCTAAAACAAATAATTAACATAATAAGTTGAATAACACAACTACACATTTTAATCAAATCAATACCATAATAATAATATTCTCAATATGTTTTAATATTAATAGTTTTCAAAAAAATTGAATCAAAGCACTTGGAAAGGACACTCTCACCCTAGGAATATTGTTGGGAAATTTCAATCTCTATCCAAATAATCAAGTTATGACTTCAATGGATGAGATACAAGGCATGTACTACTACAATATGAAAATCTGAAACTTATATGCAATTATGAGATTAAGTGACCTTAACATGGAATTACCATGATTAGATCCATATTTTTATGATTCTAAAAAGCATCCAACATAATATGCTTATCAATAATACCTTATGTGAACTTATAACAACAATAAATAAATCATAGCATCTCCATAAGATAGAAACAAAGAGGTACACATTAGCAACATAAAAGGCACCACATAACATAGGATTTACATGGAGAAACCATTGTGGAAAAAAAATCCACCAAGAAGAGAGGCCAAGTATGCATTATCTTCAAATAAATGATATTGCAATACATTCACTTCCATTTTCCTCTTTTCCTCCAACATGGCAGCATATGTGTACCTATGAACAACCTCTTTATGCTCAAACTTGTCCTTGTTCTTGTAGAGTAACTCTATATTCAACTGTTCCTCTTTAATTCCACATCTAAGGAGTTTATTGTATAGACTTTTGAAGAGGTCTTAAGCACCAATCATGGCACCCAAAGATCACTCTTCAATCCCAAAGTCCCAACTCTTGGATTGTCTCCTTGAAATTTGAAAGCACACCAATTTTGGATACAATACTTTCTCTCCAACTTAGGTGAGCTTAAACTTGGAAATTAAACATTACATTAAATGCAACAAAATATGAAATACTAAGAGAGTTGTTGCCTCTTTCCAAGTGCCCACTTGGAGAAGCCCAAAAGTCACACATTTTTCCATTTTAGTTGCCTTTTACCATCCATTCTAGGCATCCACATGTGAGGAAAACTAATGGTTGGAGATTAAACCAAACACATATGTGCCTTTCTATTATTTCATTACTATCTTCCAAATTGACCAACACCCATTACTGGAAATAGAGAGGAATTAATACAAAAAAAAAGGATAGGAAGAAAGGTTTCACTACTCTATATTTTGCAAAGGAAGTAAAAAATAGGCAAATACATAGAAAAAAATATTTATTTTGCAAAGGAATGTGAAGCTTTCTAAGCTCTCATTGATTTCTTTTCAAAATTACACTAATGCCTGCACAAAAACTTGGAAACACCATGTTTGGCTTGGCTAGAGGTAGCAATACAAAGAAAAGACAACAAGGTTTCAATTGTGCCATGCATAAATGTTTTTTTGGCATTCATTTGGAGGCTGTAACTGAAAAAACCATTCCCATCATGATCTTCCCTCTCCCCTATTTTGTGCCCCCAATAATTGCTTCTTTTTCCTATGCCAATCATCCCACCACTTGCATTTGATGATCTTCCTTTTTCTTCTTTCAAACTACCAATGTATAATTTTTTTTTATTCATTAAATCGAACAAAAATATACCTTTCTATTATTTCATTACTTTCTTCTGAATCAACCAACACCCATTACTAGAAATAGAAAAGAATTAATACAAAGAAAAAAGATAGTAAGAAAGGTTTCACTACTTTGTCTTTTGCAAAGGAAGTAAAATAAAAGGAAACTACACAAATATTTATTTTGTAAAGGAATGTGAAGATTTCTAAGATCTCATTTAATTCTTTTAAACAATTACACCGATGCCTACACAACAAACTGCAAACACCACATTTGGCTTGGCTAGAGGTAGAATACAAAGAAAAGACAACAAGGTCAACTGTACGATGCATAATTTTTTTTTGGCATTCATCTGGAGTTTGAAATTGAAAAAACCATTCCCATTATGATATACCCTCTCCCCTATTCTATTCCCTGTAGTAACTAATTCTTTTCCCTATGTCAATCATCCCACCACTTGCATTCAATGATCTTCATTTTTCTCTCCTTTCAAATTGCCAATGTATATAACTATTTTTATTCATTCAACCTTGTCTTCCTACCCCACGTAGTGTTGAGAATGTTTCCCATGTCATATTCAAAGTTACCTTCAAATTAGCATGTGCCTACACTATAACACCATGCCCCTTATTTCTATGCTCAAGCCAAAATTTGGGAATAAAGACTTGCAAAACCAAAACTCCATAGGTTGATGCTCTTGCATCAAAACCCCTTGGAGATAGACAAAATTATGAGATCCTACTCATGAGGTCATCAATACTATGATCGTAGTTGGAGATCTTAGCAACTAATAACCAAGTGACATCCTCCAAAGGATGATCCTTCTATTTAACCAAGTACTTGAAGTATTCCTTTCCTTGGGTCTTCTTCAACAACTATTTCTCCAAGATACATTCAATGTCAATCAGAGTTGGCTTGGTCACTTGCTATTCCCAACTCATAATCAACTCTGTTAATGATATTCCATTCATTTCCTCAACTTTTTAGGGATAGAGATCAACCACATTGAAGATGTGTGAGATACCCATATTGGAAGGAAGATCTATCTCATAAGCACTGGCTGAAAACTTTATGAGAACCTTACAAGGATCAATATTCTTCATTTTCAGTTTGTTGTATTCCCCTTTTGGAAATCTCTCCTTCCTAAGATGAGCCAAAACAAGATCACCAACCTAAAAATGTACTTCTCTTCTCTTCTTATTAGCATACTATTTTATTGTTGGTTTCTTCCCTCAATTTGCAATTTGACCTCTTCATGAAGGTCATGGATAACTTGGGAAAATTCCTCACCATCTGCATGTTTCCTCTCTAAATTACCAAGATCTATGAGTTTAAATACACCCCTTGGATGCATATCATAGAAAATATATAATGAGCTCAAACCTGTACTCCTATTTGGAGAATCATTATACATAAAATCAGCCTATGCTAAAGCCTTATCCTAGTTACCTGGTGTGTTTCCAACAAGGCACCTCAACATATTACCCAAAATTCTATCAACTAATTATGTTTGAAAATTCATTTGGGGATGGTAAACTAAACTAAAACCAAGATGGGTGCCCAAATTCTTCCAAATTTTTCTCCAAAAGTGACCCACAAACTTAGTGTCTATCAGATACTATACTCTTGGGTATACCATGCAATCTCACCACTTCTTTGAAAAAAAAAGTTAGCTATATTTGTTGCATCACTAGTCTTCTTGCAAGGAATGAAATAAACCATTTTTTAGAACCTATCCACAACTAGGAAAATGGAATCATTTCCTCTTTGATTTCTAGGCTATCCTACTACAAAATCCATACTTATAGAATCCCATAGTCTATGTGGCACAAACTAGTGTTTTGACTATTGTCTTTTGTGTGTTGGCATACTCCACATCTCTCCACGTACCTCTTCATATTATCCTGCATTCATGACCAATAATAGTGTATACTCAGTTGTAGGTAAGTTTTATCTTGTCCAAAATGTCCTACCAGGCTACTAGAATGCTTCTCCTTCAAGAGATTATCTCTCATTAACCCCCTAGGAATGCATAGTTGATTAAATTTGAATAACAAACCCTCTTGCAATATAAAATCAGTCCAAGGTCCTCTAGCTCTACTGACAGGACTTTTGCAAGCTTCATATGCATCTTTGAAATCTAGATCTGTAGACACTAAAAAATGTCCTAAGTCCGCGAGTGTCATTTTTCTTGGTCATTGTCCTTCGATAATTGAATAATTTTAATTATTCATTTATGCTTGATCATATTCCTCTATTAATTAAATAATTTTTAATTATTTAATTAATTCACCTTCTAATCTCTATGCTATGCTAATCAATTAAACTAAAATTAATTGCGTCACTAATTCCCCCTCTTCTTCAATAGTTAAATAAATTATTATTTATTTAATTATTTCTTTATCACCTTTCATCTATAGTTAAATAATTACCATTAATTATTTATCTATTCATGGTCTTTTATTTCTTCTATAGTTAAATAATTATCAAAATTATTTAACTATCCCTTGTCATCTTCCCCTATTAAATAATTAATCTAAGTTAATTATTTAATGTCTCATTTCCATTTTTTTCCTCTTATTTAACTAAAATGGTTGAATAATCATTTTAGTTAAATGATCATTGTTCATTTTCTCCAAATAAATAATTTGAATGAATTATTTATTTTCCACTTGTCAATTTCCTCCATTTTTGAATAAATAATTTAAAATAAATCATTTATGCATCCTTTTGGTCAAAGATGCCCTGTCATTGCCTTCATTTCTATCATAGCCATTAGGTGTCATAGCTCTTCCATGAATGACATATTTTGGTTGCATCAATTCTCAACTGTTGATCTTGGCATCTTTCTAGAATTTCAATCTTGGCCATCCATTTTGTAACCTCCCTCTCATCCATTCTCATCTATCAATCTTGGAATCTTTCTAGAAGATTGATCTTGACCATCCGTTTGAATGGTTGTCTATAAAAGCAACCTTCCTCTCCCATTTTTGACTTAACAACCATTATCTCCAACTTTCTTGCTTACTATTTGCAATTATTTGCACAACTCCAACAACAAATCTGAGGGCAATATTGGCATAAGAAGAAGAAGAGACAAGAGAAGTGAAGCAACTACAATGGGGAGTGTTTACTTTGGAATGCTTTCATTTTGATTCCTTATTGTTTGTATTATCTTGTTTGATGTGGTTTGTAGCTTAGAAGTGTTGGCTGCCACTTATTCTAGGCTAGGAATTCTCTAACCCCATCTTACATTGGTGAATCCGACACGAATACTGGTTTTACAAACTTTTCATATGATTTTTGCTTGTTTTTGTAGATTTTAGTACAAAATGACACAACTGATAGGAGCTACAATGCATTTTCCAAGAAGTGACACATTTGAAAAATGCAACAACACACTCGTCCAAAAATTATGCATCTACAGAAGGAATCTGTGGGCGGGAAAATTTTAATTTGAAATCGCAACACAATCGATTTTGTGTGACGTAGCGCAATGATGCAATTGAGGAAAGAAACAATGCATTTGTTTGCTCAGTAATTTTTTTTAGTTTTAAGATTTTTTTTAATTTTTCTTTTGGGTTGTGCAAGTAGAGTAGGGTTTCTAGGTTACTAATCTTTTTTTTGTAGTGTGGCTTTGGAGTGGAGCTCCCCAAAACTGCTTCTTCTGAAGCAACAAAAAAAATTGAGCTCTTAGTTTTTAGTCTTCTTTAAAGATTTTCTTAGTTCATTTTAGTTTCTTCATTTTCTAGTTTAGTTTAGTTGTTAATTTTTGAGTTTTAGTTTAGATTTTAAAGCTATTGTGCTAACTTAATCTTTGTAGCTTGTCGTTGGTCCAAGATCTCTTTTGTGAAACTACTAATGCGTGGTTTTTTAGGTTCGAATGTCCAAGGCTATATTTTGAAACCACAATCTTGTTTGCTTTAGAATAGACACCTTTTAATTCAGTGCTTTAAAAGAATGATTGTATTCTCTCAAGTAGATTAAATTAGGGGTAATGAACCACATGTTTTAGTGTTTGAAGGATGGTAGGTATTATGCTCTCACCTTGTGCAAAATTAGTGATAAAAAGCCAGATCCATCTATTTTTGTGTTTACCAATTAGAGGGACTACCTTGGTGGGAAAAAGTACTCACCCCAAGGGAATGACCCAGTGGTAATGGGCTAAAGCCAAGTCCTTCTGAACTGCTATATAAATTTGTGAATGCAAGGAAAGTTTGCAATCAATGAGAAGCGGTACATGATAGACCTCCCCTAGTATCTTTATGATGTGAAAATACCTTGTTCTAAGGGTTGGGAGGCCTCTTGAGGGAGTTTATCATAGTACCTCCTGAATCAGATGACCTTACTAGACACCTCTTGTTTTTAGAAGCCAAAATCATTCTATTTACTGGCATAGGAGGTCAAACCTTTGAAGTCATCCCAAATTTTTGTGGTTCATTGTAGAGATGGAAAATTTCTTGAGATCCTTGTGGTCTTAGGGAATTTAGAACTTAGTATGCCCGTAAAAGTGAGTGCTCTAGAGGGGAGCTAGTGCTACCAAGTTCCTAGGCTATCCGCTTTGAATAGGTGTAGCTGGAGAAATCCAAGTGGGAATCTAGTGAATATTGTCATTGTCAACCATAGGATTGTGCTTGTCATCTTGAAATTAAACCTTTTTCACATATAAACCAAACAAATAATAAAGTGCTTGATACTATTTGTTGTATTCGCCAATTACACTTTATTAGAAACAATCAAAATTTCATCAAAAACCAGCTCAAAAACATCAAAACTATCAAAACAACATTCTAGAAAATTGCAACTAAGAAATATAGAGCCACGACTGTTATTGTGAACTACAATTGTAACTAGAAAACTGAAATTGTCTAACTAAACCACACTTGCCAAAAACAAAGCCACATTTGATAACCTAAACTGCAACTGTGAGACGCATTTGCTAAAAACTGAGCCACAACTGTTTGCTAAACAATTTTTTTGAAATATGTGCCCAAAATCTGACCAAAACAATTTCTCAGTGACCTCTGACTGATAAACTAGAGACTTGTAAGATTTACCAGTTCACTTTAGGCATTCCTATTAGAATTACATTGCATTATAGGTTGCATTCCTCAAGCCTTTGCATTGCACAAATTAGACTTTGACTCTTAGGTTACATCTAGACCTTCATATTTTGAACATAGGGAGACCTTTGAGCTTTTGGGAATTCTTGGTTACATATTCTATTTGTCATTGAGCATTGTCTTGCTATTGCCATCTTATCAAGTTTGAGTCATACTCTTGTGTCCTAGTCTTGGCTCTACTTTTTCAAAGTTGTCCTCTTATGGTCAATGACATTTCAAATTTGTTGCCTTGGGTTCACATTAGCTTAATTTCCACCCTTTGTTTAAAATTTTAGAATTCCTTTGCATTACCTTGCTCTCATATAGACTCATGTTGCTTAGTTTTCACTTTGCACCCTTATTCCAAAAATACAAAAAATATCCTACTTTACCTTAGTCTTAATCCTTTTTGCATCCATTAGTTTCATTATCATTGCATCTTTATACTCCAAAAATACAAAAAAAAACATAGCTTAATTGCATTATCACCTTGATCTATAATTAGCATCATCTAGTCATCTTATCATTCACCTTGAACACCAATCAATCTTTAGTATCCTTTAGCATTCATTATCCCCCATCCTTTGGACATTATCATCCTTACATTATCATCCTTGCATTATCATCCTTGCATTAGTATACTTGCATTTTCATATCCTAAAATCTAAATATCCAAAAACATAACATAGTTTCATTTCCATCTTGCATTATCCCCCAACTTGCAAAAGTATCATATGGTTGAAACAAGGTCCCAAACCAAAAGAAAGAACATGGAGTTTTCAAGCAACCCTTTTCATGAAACTACCCTCGAAGTAGATTCAAATCATTCTACACCTCCAAGAGACACACCACCAAGAGACCAAACATGGGAAAAAATGATCCAAGAAGAGTCCAACATACAATTGATCCAAGAAGAGATTGAAGAAGCTTATAGTGACCAAAAATTTTGAGCATGATTGATCAACTTGTTAGTGTAGAACCTAACAAATACTTTTATGCACTAGCTAAAAAGGGGGCCAAATTACCTCAAGGTTTTGATGTATCAACCATTGTGGAGAAAGAAACTAAAAATCCATTTTCATTTGGCATGCCCTCATCACAAGAAACATCAAACATACCTCTTTGGACAGCTACACACATGACTACCACTACTACACACCTCCCAAGAATCTCAACATTTGGAAACAAGGAGGCCAATATCACTACACAAGGACAAATTTTCACAAAATTCATGGGAAAGACCTTCACAAACCCCCTTTTCCAACATACCAATCAAGGTGCCCCATCACAAGGTCACACACCTTTGATCCAAAGAACCAACCATGGTCCTAAATCCACACCATAAAATACCAATCAAGGTTCCACATCACAAGGTGCTCCCTCTTTGACCTAAAATGAAAATAAAGGTCCTAAATCTACACTTCACAACACAAATCAAGGTTCCTTATTCCAATTTCAATCTTCCCCTTCATCAAGTCAAAACCCACCAACTAAATCTAGTAGGGTTCACATTGTCTCAGAACCCCAAATCAAAATGAAAATCAAGGATCAATCCCATTACTCCAAAACACTAATCAAGGGGCTCTTCCATCATTCCAAAATTCCACCCAAGGAACCTTTACTTCATTTTAAAATACCAACCAAGGACCTACACCTTCAAATTCCAACCAAGAACCTACACCTTCAAATGCCAACCAATGACTTACACCTTAAAATTTCAATCAAGGAACCTTTACTTTTTTTCAAAATACCAACCAAGGACCTACGCCTTCAAACATCAACCAAGGGAACATTCCTTCATATCAAAACACCAATCAAGGGCATACACCTTCATATCAAAATGTTCACCAAGGACCCACACCCTCACTTGAAAATCAAGGACTGAATTTTCAAAACCAAAACATGAATCAAGGCTCCACACCTCAATTCCAAAACATCATACCACATACCAACATGACCTTTGGCACAAACCTAAACTCCAAATTCATTCCAAATCCAAGCAACACACATCTATATGGAAACCAAGGTCCTATGTACCATAGTATCAATCCCAATTCAAATCCAACATATGACCTTAACACCAATGTCATAGCACCTAAACAAAGCAATCCAACACTATCTCTTGCAAACCTTTTGATACAACGCATGCAGTCCCTTGAACAATGTATGACAAACATGCAATTGGGAACCAACAGGAAGACCTATTTTATTGGAGGAACTATTCCCCTTTCCATTTGATTGAAACCTATACATGCCTCCCTTTCCCTCGCGTTTCACAACACCACCTTTTCTAAAGTATAAGGGGACAGGGGATCCAATTGAACACATTCAAGAATTTAACACATCATGTATGGAAGTTTCATATGACCCTACTTATCTCATGAGACTATACACACGAAGCCTCACAAGAGCAACCTTAGATTGGTTTGCACACATCCCACTAGGAATCGGAACATGGGGTGAACTAGCAAAAAAATTCATCAATCACTTTTCCTTCAACATTAAAAATGATATTACCCTTGCAACATTGAGCACAAACAAACAAGAAGATAGGGAATCACTTACCTCATTCTACCAGAGATGGCAGGGCTTGGTTAGCAAGTTCTCTTGTCACATTCCTGAAATACAACTTGTCACCATGTTTGTAGAAAACCTTAATGGAGAATTGATGAGTCGAATTTAAATCCAATGTTGCAAAAATTTGGAGGAGATTCTTGAGAAATGTGTCCTTATTGAAAAGGGTCTTATTGAAAAAGGGCTAGTCAAAGTCAACAAATAAAATACCAAACCTAATAACGAGAAGAGAAAATACTAGTCCTAAAACAAAAATGTCACAAACAATGGAGTTGTTGATGTCAAACTAATAACCAAAGGTCCAATCATTCAGCTTAAAGGTCCTTCTTCATCAAATGCATCCAATACTCCAAACACACAGACACAAGGAAAAAACCAAATGCTAAACACAGTCCAAAAAAATCAACAATGCAAAGGTCCTCCCTACACCAAGAGAACATACACCCCTTTGGGTGAACCCATCAAATCAATTCTTAAATGACTTTTGCAAGCAAATGTCATCACACTACTAGACACCAAAAACTATGAACCTTCACTAATCAATCCCGAGTGGTGGAAGGAAGACATGCTATGAATACCACCATTTGAAAGGACACAAAACACCTAGATGTTGGACACTCAAGAACATTATTCAAGACCTTATTGAAGATGGAACCATTTTAGTTGATAGTTCACAAGGAAAAACCAATATTGGTCACACCATAATCAAAGCACCCCTACAAGACCATGATAAAGGAAAAGCCTCTAGTTCAAGAAACAATAATAATTCCAATTATGCAGCTGTCAAACATGATTACAACACTATCATCCTTAATGTGAGACCCTTTGATGATTACATTGCCATTATCACTATAAACAAGACAAAATAAGATTGTGTTGTTTCCACCCACAGAACCGAGATAACTATTCTAGGTCCTTCCACAAATCCTCAACCAAAGGGTCAGTAGAACCTTCTAGAGTAGCTAGGAAAAAATCTCGCCCAAATTTCTATCTTGGAGCTCCTTCATATCTCACCACAACACAGAGCCATCCTTGATAAAGCCTTACACAAAGCTTCCATCCCTGCAAACCTAGATGTCAATGAATTTTAGGCCATGGTTGGATACTTAGCTATGCCACACCATGCCACTTTCTCTGAACAAGATTTCTCTACACCAAAATCTAATCATAACAACCCTCTACACCTTGAAGTATGCATTAATAAACACAAGATCATACGATTCCTAGTAGATGGTGGAGTAGGTCTGAACATTTGTTCACTAAAATTAGTGAAAGCGTTGGGATACTCTGAGAATTGTATTGACCAAACTAAGAAAATTGTGATCAAAGCTTATGACAACTTTGAACATTCTTTCAAAGGCGTAATTTCACTTCCTATGAGAGTTGGCCCAACAATACAAGAAACAGTATTTCACCTCTTGGATTTGGATCTACATTACAATCTCCTCCCTGGCTGCTCATGGATCCATGCCATGAGGGCTATCCCTTCCACTTACCATCAATGCCTTAAGTTTCCACACAATTGCATTGAAATCACTATTCTAGGCGACCCTGATCCTTTTCAATATTGTTCAAACCTAAAAGGGACTGTTGAATGTCAAGTGCCCATCAATTGAGAGGCTTCATTTTCCACTTCATCAACCACTCCATCTCACTACATTGATTCATCCACTCTCATCAAATCTCCCACTTCACTCATCTCACCTTCCACACCCAAGATCTAGATTGAAGATAGAGGATGTGTAGAATATAATATAAAGAGTCTCTTTTCCATTGAAAAATTACCAAAGTCACCAAAGTCATATGGAAAACCATATTCTATGCAACCAAAAGTTGTCATCCACAGTCCTCCTACCACCTTCACTAGATGGGGGGATCTTACTAAGGAATCTCTAGATGACCACATTCTCACATGGCTATATAAAGAAGAAATTGAAATTAAGAAATTGTCAATTGAATAGTATCCAAAAGGGTTCCAAATAATGAAACAACATGGATATGATGGAAACAACGACCTTGGTATAAATAAAAAAGGAATTTTGGAACCTTTACAACCTCCTAAGCTAATAATTCATCAAGGGTTGGGGTTTGTACCAATAAAAGTGACCATCCAAGGTATCAGGTTACCTTCGAGTGAGTCTGTTGATGCTTCAGATGAGATCAAGACATATGAGGACTCTTGGGATTATGATGTTGACTCCAATGAATATGAATGGAATTCCCTATCATCCACCACTTTCATGGACCTTGATAAACTATTTGAGGAATTTGGTCAAATTTTTACCATAGATTCCTCGTGCAACCCGCCTAGTATCCATTCAAAAATGACTTTGACAAAAGAAGAATGGATCAAACACTATTTTTGGCAATCCATTGATCCTGCCTCTTGGGAACCTGATGACTCTACTTCCATCTTTACCCTATCTTCCTACACCATGACCCTTGATGATACTGCTAATGGCTTACCCCTTGTCTATGCTCAACTTATAGATTGGGATCCACAAGAACCACCAAGTTTGGACACTTTTGAAAATGATGAAGCAATTGTTGAGTTCATGGGACTTCGTGAATGAATACCAAGTGGGGATCATAAGGCTATATTTTCCATAGAAATCAATTATGCAACATACTTTGGTGAGGTCATCCTATCCTCTAGTCACAAAAGTGAAAATGAAAAAAGTAAAAATGAAAATAATAGGTCTTCAGGTGAAAACCAAAAGGCGCCTGCTGACCAGGAAAAAGTAAAAATAAAGGATGTATCCAAGGGTGAAAAACTCTCTAAGGCACCTAAGGATGGAGGACTAGACTGTCTCCCAATAGATTGAGAGAGATCATCATTTCTTATAGAAGAAATAGAGGAAGTCAACATTGGAACATCATATAACTCCAAAATGATACAATTAGCAGTATCCTTGACCATTGAGGAAAATCTTGAGTTTATAACATTCTTTTCAAAAAGACAAATCAATTTCACATGGTCATACACTGATATGCTTAGATTGGATCCTAAACTTGTTCAACATCACTTTCTAGTGCTACCTAATGCAAAACCATACAAACAAAAGCTAAGGAAAATGCACCCCTAGATTGCACTTCTTGTCAAGGTGGAACTCAAGAAACTACTAGATTTTGGATTTATTTGCTCCATTGATTACACAGAATGGATATCAAATCTTGTTCCTATCACCAAGCCAAATAGTCAAATTAGAATTTCCACAGATTTTAGAGAACTCAACAAAGCTTGTCCCAAAGATGATTTTCCTCTACCAAACATTGACATCATAGTGGACCTCACAACTAGGTATGAAATGTTATCACTAATGGAAAAATTCTTTGGTTATAATAAGATAAGAATTTCCATTGAAGATCAACCAAAGACAAATTTCACATGTGCTTGGGGAACCTTTTGTTGGAACATTATGCCATTTGGATTGAAAAATTGATGTAGAGCAGGGAGGTCTTTAGCTAAACAAACTCAATTCAAACTCAACTAAGCACTTTTCCAATTCCCAAAACCCTATCTCAATGGGTTTTCACTAATCCTTCACAATTTTCTTGTAGGTGTCCAACAAAGGTTTCTTGACCTCAACTCCCCAATCCGGTATCAAACCCACTAACCAAAAACATTTTCAGAAACCCATTATATTCTTATACACCATATCACAAAAGCTCACACAGTTCTTTTGGAACAAAACCCTCAAATTGGTGCATCTGTGTTGTCCTAGGCCTTTCAATTAGGTTACTTTTACAAAGGAAGTGCAACCTTAACTATCTTCCAGCCCCTAAAACCTATTGGCAGTCACTTATCATACTCCAAAACTTCCAAATCAATAATTTTTAGCACCAAACACTCACTTTTGCTTATTTTTGGAAGGGTTTATTGAAAATCTATGTTCCCAACCTCTTAGCACCTCATGAATTCATCAAAAACTCTTCAATTCACCTACGCATGCTTAATCAATCATAAAATTCTACTACCCCCAAGGGTTTCTACCATTTACCACCTCTAACCATAAACCTTCCCTCAAAACTACACAATTTAGCATTTAGGGCATCATGCCCAAATCCACAATCAACCTCCCTTGCTCATAAAAACCATTCAAAAAACCTATTCCTAACTTATTGGGCCTATTCCATTTAGTTACAGGGGTTACAATCAATGGAATGGGCCATAATCACCTTTTAAGCCTTTAAAACCTCAAAGAAGAATGTACAAACCCACTTGCAAATAAAAGTTTATAAATTGCACAAAACTCTATGGAATTTGCTCAAACCACCACCAAGATGATGTAGACACACTTCCGTTTCAATTTTAGATCAATTCATAACTAATGGAGCACATACAAAATTGTATAGGACTGGAAAACACAATATTACTATAAGAAAACACAAAAACTTAATGAAAACAAGGGATTTATTTATTGCTTCTCCTTTACAAAATTTCAACAACCTGTTCCTTCAAGTTTTCCCACATATTTAAACATTTTTCCCTCCTAAACAACTATCCTAACTTCCCTTTGAATTCCAAGACCATTGGCCTTCTCCAACTTTACAAATTTTGCAATTTTTGTAATATTAACACAAATGACCCCAAACCACATGAATATGACCTATTACATTATAAATTGGTCTATATGACTTTATTAGACCCCAAAAAAAAACTCAAAACCCAAAAATCTATCAAAAGCCCTTAATTACAATTAATTACAAGATTTTGTTTTGGTGCCCATGCACCAAAAATGTTGGAGCCACAAATCAAAGAGCCATGACTAAAAATTTTCATGACTACATGCATGTCCTTATGGAAGAATTTTTCAATGACCTTCTCTCTAATTATCTAAAATGAAGTGGACATTTAGCAGTATTGAACAAGATTTTCATGCATCTGGAAATGTATCAACTCATGCTAAACCCAAAGAAATGTGTCTTTGGGGTCCAATTAGGCAAGCTTTTGGGATATATTGTCTCACATAGAGGGATAGAGGTTGATCCCACCAAAGTTAAATCCATCTTGGAAATTCCATCACCAACCAACATTAGTTAGTTGAGAACATTATAAGGATGACTACAATCCATCTGTAGGTTCATTGCTCAATTAGCAGACAAGATTTACCCATTTTAACATCTATTAAGAAAAGGTATTCCCTTCAATTGGACAAAAAAGTATCAAGAGGAATTTGATTAGATCAAGAATTATCTATTGACTCGACCAATCCTTATGCCACCAATTGATGAAAGAAACTCGATACTCTATGTGACGGCTACTACATTAGCACTGGGGGCACTCTTAGCACAAAATGACAATGATGGCAAGGGAAGAGCAATATACTATATCAGTCGTGCTTTAGTTGGATATGAGTTAAGCTATATTCCTATTGAACAAGCATGTCTAGCAGTGGTCTTTGCAGCACAAAAACTAAGACACTACATGTTGAATCAAAAGAAAAAACTGATTGCCAAAATTGATCCTTTAAAATATCTTCTCAGCAAAGCAGCATTGACAAGAAGGCTAGCTAAATGGGTTATGATTCTAAGTGAATATGATATTGAGTATGTTGACTGCAAAGAAATAAAGGGACAAGTAATAACTGACCAACTTGTAGATGGACCACTGAAAGAATACTATCCTTTGATATCTGACTCCCCAGATGAATTGATCTTTATAATAGACACCCCAACAACATGGAAGCTATACTTTGATGGATCTTATACATGTCATAGATCGAGAGTGGGTATCTTGTTCATCACACCTCAAGGAGATGCCATTCCTAAGTCATTTTGAATAGCATTCTCGTGAAAAAACATGGATGAATAAGAAGCATTATTGATAGGACTCTGAATGGAAATAAATTGGAAAATCAAGGACCTTCAAGTCTATGGTGACTCCCAACTAGTGATAAAACAAGTTAATGACAAATATGATACCAAAGATGAGAAATTGATGCCATACAAGTGCATGGTAGACAACTTTAGACTATACTTTGATAATATTTCTTTTGAACAGATATCAAGAATCCAAAACAAAGTAGTTAACGCAATGGATACAATTGGATCTCTCTTGGACATTCCCAACAATGCCTTGCAATATGAGTTCTTGGTGGAACAACTATTGATCCCTGCATTCGATGTCCCTGAAACCAAAATTGTGTCCAAACTTGTTGGTCTTGAATCTCCTTGGTATAAAGACATCTACTGCTATTTGCATGACCAAATTATCCCTCTTGAATTGTCCCCTAACCAATGAATCTCCTTGGTATAAAGACATCTATACCTATTTGCATGACCAAATTATCCCTCTTGACTTGTCCCCTAACCAACAAAAGATCTTTATCTGACAAGCATCCTAATATGCCATCATTGGAGACACCCTTTATTGTTGCAGTCTAGATAGTACCCTCCTCTGATTTCTCAACTCAAATGAAGCACAAACAATATTATAAGAGGTACACCAAGGTATATGTGGAGCTCTCTCTATTGGTCCAACTTTAGCTAAAAATCTCATGAGAATGGGATATTATTGGCCTACAATGGAACGTGATGCTTATCACTTTGTCAAGAAATGTCACCAATGTCAGATTCATGGGGATCTTATACATGCACCAGCTCAGGAACTTCAACCACTCACTTCGCCTTGGCCATTTTCTCAAAGGAGACTTGACCTCATAGGAAAGATCCATCCCATCTCTTCTAATGGACATAAGTTTATCCTTTTCTCCACTGAATATTTCACAAAATGGATCGAATCCATCCCCCTAACTTATATTACTAGAAAGTAGATAGCGAAATTCATCCTGAATTACATCATTTTCCACTATGGTATCCCACATTCCATCGCCATTGATAATGGTCGCCCTTTCAAAAATCAGGATGTCCATGAGCTTTGTGATAAATTCCACATCTAACACCACTTTGCTACTTCGTATTACCCCCAAGGAAATGGCCAAGCTGAGGCATCTAATAAGACCATCCTAAAAATCTTAAAGAAGGTTGTTAATGATGTTGTCCATTACTGGCACCTACAAATCAATCCTACTTTATGGGCTTACTATACTAGTGTCCATACTCCCACCAGAGCTACTCCATATTCCCTTGCCTTTGGGTCTAAAGCAATACTTCCTATAGAGGTTGAGTTGTACCCTTTTTGTGAATCTCTATGCACGGCCTGATTGATCAAGAAGAATATCATGTATCCTATCAAAATCGCCTTCAATGTAGCTATAACAAGAAATTCTAACCCAAAAACTTTGATATTGGTGACTTAGTCCTGAAAGAAAACTCGAAGAATCAAGAAAAATAAGAAAAGCCTAGAAATTTTGAACCTAATTGGTTGGGACCTTATGTCATTATGACATCATATGGAATAGGTGCTTATCAACTTTCTACTCTTGAAGGAGAGCCATTTTATGAACCTATCAATAACATGCGCCTTCACAAGTATTACACTTGATTCTTAGAGTATCCCTTTAAAAAGTCAAAAATACAAATAAATAAAAATAAATAAATAAATGGTCATCTTGATGAAAACCTAGCAAACAAGCATCTTGGTGACCACAAAAAATTAAAAAAATTGGAAAAAAAATGGTAAAGAGAAATAATTCGTCCAAAAGTGAAAGCCACTTTAGTGGCGCTTTGGATAAGTACCATGGTGAAAACCTGGCAAACAGGCACCATGTGTAGTCAATCTATGCTTCTCTATCTATTGTCACTTTGTCTAGTCATTTTTTCCTTTCCACCCATCCATTCACACATGTCACTCATTCATAATAAAATTAGTTATCCTTCCATGGTCCGGGAACCACCGACATTTAGTATCCTGATCATCCCTTGTATTTGTCGCTATCCCCTCACACATAATAAGTTGGTCCTATTCCTGACTAGAGGAAATTCCTTAACCTACATCTTCATGGGAAAAATAACACATGGTATCAGTCTCATAAAACATCAAAATCCAAAAAAATCATAAAACATCAAAATCCAAAAAATCATAAAACATCAAAAATCCAAAAAAATTAGAAAACGTCAAAACTTCCAAAAATAGAGTTAGGATCTGAGCCCGAGTCAATCTTTGTTGGAGTGGTTGAATTACATTGTCTCTACACATTTTCTACATAGGAAAGGCTCATCTTAAATGGGTCACTGAGACATTAGGTTAGTCCTTTTAGGTTGTCCAAATAAAATCATGACTCAGTCTTTTGTCAAATAAGGCAAAGTAAAGTCATGTCAAACTACGAGGTATCTATGCATTGCTATGTAGGAAAGGCCATCTATCGATGAGCCCTTGAGGCCCCCCTAGGTTTGTCTTTTAGGTTTCATCGAGTCAGTCAAAATAAATCAGACACTGTTAACTCAAATGCAACATCATCATCTAAACTTCAAACACAAATCCTGAATCAACAAAATCCTTCAATCAGTCAATCTATTGAATCATCAATGAAATGGGGCATTATGTCATTTTCCTCATTCAGTCTTGTCTCTTGTATTTTATTAGGATGTGTCCTTCCTAAGATTAGACTTTATCATTTGGTCATTCACCTCAAGCAGGATGTGTCTTTCTTGCAGTTAGGTGCCTTGTCAACACTTATCACTTGGTCAACTTTATCAGATGTGTCCTTTGTCTTAAACAAGATGTGTCATTTTGTAGTTGGGTATCGTCACATCACTTGGTCATATTCAATCAATCTTTGTTAAATAAACAATCAATATTGTCAACCTTGTCAATCTATCTTGCCTTAATCAAGATGTCTTTCCTGAAGTGGGGCACAATCAATCAACTTTGTCATATTTATCAATCAATCTTTATCAAATCAATCAATCTTGTCATCTTGGTAAACCTAATAAATCAATCAAACAATCTTATCATTAACATTGGCAAACACTATCTTGGAAAAAACTATCTTGGTAAAAACTTTGTTGGTCTGGATTTGTCTCATCTTTTTGATTGGTTTTGGGTCATGTTCCTAGTCTCCTTGAGGATGTCCTATCAATGGATTTAGAGGGACAATGATGGATCATGGCCTCTTATCTTTTTTTTCTCTTTGTGGTTTGTCTTGGAAAAAAGACTAGGACAATTGGGTCCTTAGTATGAGCCGAGGCATTCCTTGTCTTTTTGACTGCTTATCTCTCCTAAATGGTCACCTTGCACACCTTGGTTTATGTCATACCATGGTGTTTGTGGTCCATTTGTGAAATTTTTGATTCCCAATGATGATAAATATAAAAATGTAAACATGAAAGTTGGTTCCCTTATCATTCCCCATCTAACTTTCCATCTCCATCTCCCTTGTCTTTGTCATGCTAACATTCATCTCTTCCATCTCCTTCATGCTAACATTTCTTTCGTCTGCATCCAAACAAAGTCCTGTGACACACAAAAACATATTGCATCCATAATCATGTTAGATTGTATCATAGAAAGCACCATCATCATAGACATCATTTTCATGTTAGGTCACATATATTTGCATAAGAAAATACAAAAACACAAAATGTCTCCATAGAGCATTCATATCTCATCATCATGTTAGCATCATTTGCATTATACATTTCATCATAGCATTACATCCTCTATCACATAGTATTACATTCCATATCATGTTGCATTATAATCCATATAACATCACATTTTACATATTGCATTGCATTTTACATACACACTATATCCCATTAACACATATCACATTAAGCGTCAAATTTTGCATTCACATTACATATTTTCCATCAAACACTTTGCATTATCATACAAAAATTACATTACATCAATGCATTCAATATCAAATTGCATTAGGTCATTTCGATTACATCCATAATTCACACATAGCATAATAAAAACATCCATAAACTATCCATACATTACATCATATGTATTTAGATCATAAAAAACATAAACATAGTCATAAAACATAATAATAAAGCATAGTAAATCATCACATCATCATATAGAATGCATCAGCAAACATCATAACCATATTATGAGTATCCGTCACATAGCATGTCATCATAAATACATAAACACATCATAATGCATATCATCAAACCACCAAAATCGTGTTCATATATCACTCAAAAAAAAAGTGTCATAGAACAATGTCAAGATGTGTCCATGAAAGCGGATCTCGCAGGCTCGGTAATAAAATTATTAGTGTCTAATACATAAGTAACAAGATGATCTATCAAAAAATTCCTTGCTCCCCTATCTCTGGAACATCTCTCTGAGGTGCATCTCTGACCCTATGCTTTGTAGTGGGGGGGCTATCATAGGGAGTGGCCCATCTAGCTCTAAAGTCTCACCCTCAGACCTACTTTGTGTGTGTCTGTTGTGAGTCCTACTCTGTGATCTACCACGTGACCCATTGTCAATCTCACAAAATGAGGGCTCTATCCTCTTAGGTGGTACTAATCTCTCATATAGGTCCTTGTAGTACTGGATTGCCCTACTAGCCTGAGCATACTCTTGTGTAACCTCAACAACTGACCCATTGCATGTAGTTGTGAAATCAATCATCCCTTAGGTTGTCTATTGTCAGATGATGACTACCAAGTCCCTCTCCACCTAAAATGCATCCCTATTGGCCTTAAGGTCATTCCTCTCTGTGGTAACTATCCTCAACTATGCCTCAAGGTCCTGCACTCAAACCTGCAAAGCGACTATCCTTTGCTTTGCTGATCCCTCTCCCTCTCTAGTCACCACCTCCTCTGGCATCTCCTCATCACCCATGATGATCCTCTCATGGAGGACCTGCTCTACCTCATCCATCTCAGCCTCCTTCTCTCCTCTTGCCTGCTCTCCCTATCCCCCATCACCACCTGCCTTGACCTCCATAGCCTCTAGATGTGCCACCTCCTCTATGGGAACCTCTACATGTTGCTCGCCGGCCTATACTAACACCTCTACTACCACCCTAACCTCTTGTTGATCCTTCTCCATCTCCACCTCCTCTGGAATGGGTGGTAACTACCTACCCTCCTGTTATCCTCTATCCCTCCTCCTTGCCTGTATGTCACCTCCTTCTCATCCTCCTCCTTCATCACCCCCATCATCTCCCCATCCTCCTCCATCCCCTGTCATCTATCTCCTCTACTCCTCCCACATTTGCCTCCTCATTGACCTCTCAAACCTTTGACTTTGTACTCTACTAGCACTGGTTGTTGTGGATCAGTCAATGGAATCAATTTTTGAATAAGCCACTAGACATCATACTCTAGTGTCATTCCTATGTTTGCCTCCCCTCCTCTCCACTCCCAATCCAATGCATGTATGGCATCTATCTCCTACTCTATTGTGGTAACTACAATATATGGTCCCTAGGGATGCACCTCTCATGATGACTAACTATACTCTACTCTACCCATTGGCACCCCCTGTCGCTCTCCAAACTATCACTAGACCCTCTCTAGAAAATACATCTCTATTTTGTGTTGTGATTGCATCGTCCACCCAATCATATACCTAGGATGCTGACACCACAGTAGGTGGTCATCCTCATCTATCCATAACTAGCAGGTCTTATAAGGTCTCCAAACAGAGCTCACTAATGTGTCATACCATGCCTCCAATAACCCACATCTCCCACATGTGTCTAGGTCAACTCCCCCTGATATAGATAAATAAGCATATGGTGTGGTTCCTACTGCTTGTCGAATCATTGCTGGCCAAAATACTGCTATGTGGTCCCATGCCCAAATTGTCAACAAGGTCACACTGCACCTCAAACTCTTCCCCTCTCTATAGGTGATATCATGTAACTAAAAATACAACATGACAAATAGACAAGGCCCCCATGCATATAATTTCCTGTGATGAACCATCGATCCCAACATCTCTCCCCAACCAACTGGGAAACCATGACCCGCACATTTCATAATCAGAACTTCCACTATCAATGAATATAACACAGAATAAAATTGGTCATATATCTCTACCAGGGTCTCCCACTAGATCTCATACCCTTGGATCCCGAGCTCGACATCATCCTCCATCTCATAGTACTTGTACAATGCCTGTAGCCCCCGTGTCGGGTCGTATCGTACTCACACGCCACAAATAGGTAACCTCAAGATCCTGTATACATCCTCTAGGGTGACTGTAGCCTCCCCCATCAACAAATGGAAGTTGCTCATTTTCGAGTGCCATCACTATGCTAGTATTGTCAGCATACCCATGTTTGCCCTAATAGTGGGCATATATGTGACATAGAATAAACCAAGCTCCAACAACACATCCTTCTCATTGTCATCTAATTAGTCCCGCAGTTGGAACACTTCTTGTTTGGACTCTCGTGTGTAGATAGGAGGAAGACGTACCTAAAATCATCAAGAAATCAATAACGTCAGTCCAAAACCTTCATTTGACCTATCAAACCTAAATTGACCAAGTCAAACTTTCTTAGTCTAGGGAAAAAATTTAATTAGGCAATTGCATTGCAATTTTACCAAATGCGTTACACAAATTTATAACTGGCTCACAACTACAAATGCATCACTCGTCTAACACATGCATTGATTCACACAACAGATGCATCGCACCTAGTCATTTGCATCCTTCCCAACACATATGTGGCCCGAAAATTCAACTGCATCACACAATTTTATGTGTTGCATTACAAATGCTTTTGCCCCTACCTTAATGCAATTGCATTGTGCTGAGACGATTGCGACGAACTACTTATCGAATGTGTCAAATGTGAATTCAATTGCGTTGCAAAATTTTGTGACACAATTGCCTACTACATTTTTCCTAAGCTAAATGGGTGAAAAATAAAATAAAAGATGGGTTAGTAGTATGTATTGGGGTGAGCGCTCCTTCAGGACAGTGGTGGGTAGCCTCTAGAACTAGAGACATTCTCGCTAACTAATTGCTCTAAGCTCTCAAGATTTCTAAATTTGGAATTTGAAAATGATCCTTTTTCAAACTCAAATTTCCATTTATAGGTTCAAACTTAGGTTTTTGACCCGCCTTGCTTTCTGGTTGCACCTTTTGACACCCTTGACAGTGAAATTGACCCATTATTGATCTTGATACTGAATTTTGTCTTCACCATCGAATTCCTGACCATCCTTTTGGCTTATCGGGACAATTTTCCAAAAAAAATGAAAATTTGTCAAATTATCTTGAGGGGGCATACCTATACCTTTTCATCGCTGGGGCACACTGGGGCATGATTTGAACCTAATTTTCATTCTTTGACACAATGCTCAAATCACATTATGTAAAAGAGGGGAAAAATGTAGACACTGAAAAATGTCCTAAGTCTGCAAGCATCATTTTTCTTGGTCATTGTCCTTTGATAATTGAATAATTTTAATTATTCAATTATACTTGATCATATTCCTCTATTGATTAAATAATTTTTAATTATTAAATTAATTCACTTTCTAACCTCTATGTTATTTTGATCAATTAAACTAAAATTAATTGTGTCACTAATTCCCCCTCTTCTTCAATAGTTAAATAAATTATTATTTATTTAATTATTTCTTTATCACCTTTCATCTATAGTTAAATAATTACCATTAATTATTTATCTATTCATGGTCTTTTATTTCTTCTATAGTTAAATAATTATCAAAATTAGTTAACTATCCCTTGTCATCTTCCCCTATTAAATAATTAATCTAAGTTAATTATTTAATGTACCATTTCCATTTTTTTCCTCTTATTTAATTAAAATGGTTGAATAATCATTTTAGTTAAATGCTCATTGTTCATTTTCTCCAAATAAATAATTTGAATGAATTATTTATTTTCCACTTGTCAATTTCCTCCATTTTTGAATAAATAATTTAAAATAAATCATTTATGCCTCCTTTTGGTCAAAGATGCCCTGTCATTGCATTCATTTTTGTCATAGCTGTCGGGCATCATAGCTATCGGCGTCATAGCTCTTCCATGAATGGCATATTCTGGTTGCATCAATTCTCAACCATTGATCTTGGCATCTTTCTAGAATTTTGATCTTGGTCATCCATTTCATAACCTCCCTCTCATCCATTCTCATCTGTCAATCTTGGAATATTTCTAGAAGATCGATCTCGGTTGTCCATTTGAATGGTTTTCTATAAAAGCAACCTTCCTCTCCCATTTTCAACTTAACAACCATTATCTCCAACTTCCTTGCTTACTATTTGCAGGTATTTGCACAACTCCAACAACAAATCTGAGGGAATTATTTGCATAAGAAGAAGGAGAGACAAGAGAAGTGAAGCAACTACAATGGGGAGTGTTTAATTTGGAATGATTTCATTTTGATTCCTGATTGTTTGTATTATCTTGTTTGATGTGGTTTTTAGCTTAGAAGTGTTGGTTGTCACTTATTCTAGGCTAGGAATTCTCTAACCTTATCTTACAAGATCATTTACATATAACTCCTTCAAGCTCTCAAACCCAACATTGTTTGCTTGAATATCCCATAGCAATACAATTATTCTACTTAACGTATCAACAACCTTGTTTGCTTTCCCAATCTTATGTTTCAAAAAAAAAAAAAACTGTGAAGGAACTCCACCCACTTTGCATACCTTTGATTCAACTTGTGTTGGTTGTTATTAAACTAGAGTGCATGGTTATCTATGTAAAAAAATACTCTTTGGGAAACAAGTAATGCCTCAAATTCTTCAAGGATTGTACCAATGTATAAAATTCAAGGTCATGAGCTGAATATTTCTTCTTAGCATCATTTAGTTTTTCACTGAAATAAGCAACTGGTTTACCTTCTTGACTGAAAACAACCCCTATTGCTAAGATAATAGCATCACATTCCATTTGAAAGACTTTGTTAAAATCAAGTAAAACAAGTATAGGTTGTTCAGTCACCCTCTTTTTTAAAAATCTAAAAAAAAATTCAGCCTCTTGAGTCCATTCAAACTACTTTTGTGGCCTTTTATAGTGTCAAGGATAGAAGCAACTTGTAATGGAGAAAATTTTCACCCCTAGACGAATTCCCCATTTGCATCACCCCTACCTTAGAAAAAAAAATATGATTATGTAATTCAACATCCACAACCTTTCTCCATCCATTTAGTAGCTCATTTTGGCGTCGATGGAGGAATCCTATCAGGGATGCATGTGCACCACATAGATGTTCACATGTCATGTTATCATCTTGACAGGATTCCTGCCTATGAAATCCATAGAGGTGTTATGTTTCTCCATTGGTGATGAACTATAATACCTTTGCCTCCCTTGACCGCTAAGAAATGGGTCTTTTTCCTCCTTTTGCAAGTTCAAATGACCTATCTTCTCATTCATGTATTCTTTCTTGATTCCACTTAATTCTCTTCACTCTCTTGGCTTCATTCTCAAACTTTCAAGCTTCTACATCACTCATTTGTAGCTGCAAGTTGCTAGTTCTTGGCTCCTATGCTTCATTTGATGCGAAAATGTTATTGTTGGAGGACTTGCAAGCTCTCTCCTTCTACTACTTTCCTTGAGTTCCCATGGGTGTGGAGGTGATATTGTTCATTTCTATTGATATTTGCATCAATTTGTGTATTTACATAGCATACTTGTTGTTAGTGATTTCTCATAGCACTATTTCCTTTATGTTTTTACATCATTTTCTATACGGTTTTGCTATCTATCTATCCGTGGAGGTGGAAACACCAAAGTGAGGGACTGACTAAGGCAGTCCTCTAAAAATAGCCTCAACATTTTCCTTGGTCTTGTGTGTGTATGTGTTCTTATGTGAAGCTACTGCAAGATTTGACTCATGGGTGGAAAGTCCCGCTTTTCTCAATTTATCTTTGTCAATTCTGCTTAGTTTAGATGTAGTATTCTTCTCATTGTACTTTAGTTCTACACTTTTCCAATATTTTGTCATAGCACAAAACCTTAGCATTCAAGAAGTTAGTTTCTTTATGTTTTAGTTTGTTCCTAAGACCCTCTATTCATACGAATGCCAGTGTTCCATGTTGGAGTCCATAGTCTGTGTTCTCGTCCTTAGATAATGATTTGTCTAGGTAGCAAGTTGAACCCTCAAAATCAGCTCTTTTGACCTCATCAAACATTCAATTTAGTAGCAGGACAACATCCATATTTCTCTTCCTTTCCAGCCTTAGCATCTTAACCTTCCCAATTCACATAGAAAAGCTTGAGGTAGTTTAGGGAAGCATGTTGCTTAGGACTCTTCTGTGATCTAGAGTCCTAGAGCAGTTGGTCCCCCTTCTCTACATTTTGGTGAACCCAACGTGAATCTATTGAATCTATTTCCTTGTTTTGAGACTTATTCTCTTGCATCTAAGGCGTGTTACAAAATTGTTCATTTTAAAGCTTTATGATCTTTACAACTTAGTCTATGACCTCTAGGAACGTTGTTAGAAGAAGCGTGTAACACCTAGAGATAGATTTTATGAAGGTCACCATGAATCCTGCTTGTGATGAGATGGTTTTAGAAATGGGCATGAATTTCTTCAGAGAAACTACACATCCCTAATCCTCCCATCTCTCCCATGACCTCATCTATGGAGGAAGATGAAGGTTTTGTGATCCCTAAGAAGAAACTCCTTTCCCTAGATTGAAGGCTTCTAGAATTTGAGAACTATTTGGGGAAATAAAATATCATTGCTAGCGATGCTAGGGTGGTTAATGAGATAAGGCGTATGTTGGATAATGAATGGGTAGGTTTGAAATTCCTCCAAGGTCTTATCGACATAATGGAAACTCATGTCCCATCATACAACCGTAGATTAAGTGTTGTTTAAGGACCTAGGCTTGAGACTATTGAGAGATAGATAAAAATCTCAATGCCCAGGGTGTCGGTTAAAATGGTTGAAACAAGCCCTTCAATCTCCACTTCTAAAGCCCCCCCATCATCAAAGTGAACAAAGTACCTTTTTTATTTATCTCCGCTACTCCTAATGCTCTCGATGGTAATCCCAAGGCCAGTGTTAGCTTAGGTGGTGGGGCTCCTACTAGAAAGGGGGTTGGTGGGTCTAGTAGTCACGATGGTTCTGATGGTGGTTCTATTGGCCCTATATTATCATTTGATCCTATTTTGAATTCCTTTTTGCAAAACACGGGGCAAATGTAGGACTAGTTAGCGAACTTGTCTCAAGCCACCTCTCAACCCATCTTTCAACCCTTCTTTCATCACAGTCCTTTTTCAATAGTAATTCTAAATACTCCTATCCCCCAAGGAATGAATATTCCAAGGTTTGAGAAATATAGTAGTAAGGGAGATCCAAAAATGCATGTTTCCACATTTAATGCCATTTGTAAATATTTCTTCCACCATGATGCATAAATGGCTAAGTTGTTTCCTAGGTCACTTAAGGATACAACCCTTGAATGGTATTGTTCCTTACATGAAAATTACATATTCTCTTTTGATGAGCTTCTGAATCAGTTTCTAAGATATTTCTAGGTGAAAATTGGGCCAAAGTTTACCTTCTTAGATCTCCTTAGTTGTAAGTAGGGAGAACATGAAAAAATAACTGATTTCATAGCTCATTATCAAGAATTATTCTCACAATTTTCTTATCCTTTTCTCAACTTAGATGTCCAAAAGGTCTTCATTGGAAACCTATAGACATCTTGGCAGGAGAAATTTTCCCTAATGAAATATCCTTCTTTTGCACATCTATGTGCCACATATGAGAGTATCAACAAATAGTTGCTTAGTTTGGGGGATTCGATTTGTGCACCCATTTTGAGGGTACGTCTATAGTGTTGATCTCTGGAAAAAACAAGACCATTGTGAATGTGGTCTCTTTGACTAATGACAAGGGCTTCAAACGTAATAGGAACTTTATAAAACTATTTGAATTATATTCTACTATCTTAAAGAAGTTGTTAAAAGATAAAATCTTGAATTTTCCAAATCCTTGACCTCTCACTGAGGCCTACCCCAATTGGTATGATGAGAACACATTTTTCCAATACCATTAAGCCCACAAACATGATATCAAAAGATGCATGCACCTACATCATGAGATTTAGGATCGCATTGATGATGGTACCATCTGTCTTGACAGGGAAAAGAAAAATTCTAACAAGTCTATGGCGAAGGCCAATAGAAAAATATAGATTTACATTGATCCATTTCCATCTCACTCGGTGAACTTAGTTTTTGAACCTTCGAGTTCCATTGAGTATTTTTTGTTGGAGTACATAAATATGGTTTCATTTACATGTATTCCTTCCACTCAGCATGTGAACGGGTCACCAGCTATAGCTTTCACATCATAGGATATACCTATGAACAAAGAGCTTTTCCCCTCATACATTCCCACTAACATCAACATGAACATTGTAACTGGTGTCCTAGTTTACCCCACAAGTTGTGTGAACATTATAACAAAGGAGACTCTATTTATCAACTTTCTACATAGGGAGGAATATGAGAAGTCGAAGACCATGATACGTACACATGACATACTCTCGGTCCCTCCTCTCGGTTCTATCACCCTCTTGATCTTGGTAGGCCCTAGGGCTATAAATACATCTTTTGATATCATTTTAGAGTTAGATTTATTTAGGGTGAAACTAGGCATTTCGTGACTAGTTTCTATGAATGGAATGACTTTAGTTATTCATAAATGTCTTAAGTATTCTCATGAGGGATCTATGCATGTTGTGCATGATTCTAGTTACAAATTGTTGGGCATGGGGGCTACTCACTAGATCACTTTTGGCATGCCTTGGTAGGACCAATTCTTGATAGGACAGACTTGTTGTATCATTCCCATGTCAAGTATAATATTGGCGGAATGACACTAAAAATGACCTACCTTGCTTCTCCCTACGCTATTTCAATTAAAGGTTGCATGATAGCACAACAACAAGCTACCTCCTCCTCTCAACAAAAGGGGAAGGGGAAGCTTGCTCATGCCCAAGATCCTTCATTTTCTTTTGTTGATCCCTCTACTTCCACTTCTCACCATACAGTGGCACCTTTAGCTCCTGCTTCCATGCCTCGCATGGGGAGCCCAATGGTGCTTTCTTGGCAAAAATCCATGCATCAAGTGTTCAAACTTCCCATCTTGCCCACGATGCCTAGGCCCATCGTTTATGGTAAGGGGAAGATCCCTCATGGAGTTTCCACTATATCTCAGTCGTGGTGGCCTCCTACCACTCCTTCCCCTCCGACAATGAATGGGAAGAGGCGTGTTGTTGAGGCATTGATGCCTGCTTCCCCACCTACTATTTTTTTTGCTCCTATGCTTCTTGCTCTTGCTCCTATCTAGGGAGCTGCCTTCCACATACAACGGTTGTGGAGGACACTCCTATGGTGTAACAGGATCCTTCTATCCCTTCTCAAGTAGTGACTTCTAGTTCCCAAAGCCAAAGAAACCTAATTGTGTGTGAGCATAAGCACCAGAGAAAGGCTCTAGCTATTGAAAAAATTTCCTTGCAAAAGGAAGAAGGGGAGCCAATAAATCCTATTTTGACATCTCCTACTATGCCTCCCTCTTCTACTCCTTCTACTTCAATTCCAATCACCTCAGTTCTACTTCTGGCTCCCCCAGTGAATCCTAATGACCCTCACCCAAAAAGGGTGCAGGTTTTTATTACTCCCGCAGTGTAACCCCCTCTTTTGATGTCCCTTCTAGACATCCCTCCATTTTACCGACCCATGGACATGTTGAACACCACGATCATCGACTTTTACCTCACAATGATGTCTTGGCTCTGTCAGTGATCTTTGCAAGATCATCAACTTTTACCTCACATGATTTGAGTGAAAGAGACCTTGAGAGGCCTTCTTCCTTGGCTCTTGTCATAGAAGAGTTAGAGGGTGCTCCCCTCACTATCTCACCCTTGCAGGCTCATCCACCCTCCCCATATAATGATCTAGATTGGGAGAACAATGACCTCCTAGTTAATGAGGACTAGGGGAGTACCTCTACTTTACATGTAGATTAGATTTGTGTGTGTATTATGTTTCCCCCATGCTTGGTTTTATGTGTTCCTAGAGGACCATTTCCACCCTTGTAGGTGCTTGGATGCAGGAGTGAAATTGTGTTGTGAGCTTCCTCTATATGTTTCATTATTCTTCTATATGTTGTATCTTTATTTTCGATAATTGGGGTCGATGCAAAGTATTAGGGGCATTTAGGCTTTCCTTCCATGTTGACCCAATTTTTTATTTTTATTTTATCTTCATGTGCTCTTCTTCAGATTTGGGAACTTTGGGGATTGATGATCTTTTGTTCATGCATACATCACAGGTTACCTATAAGAATTGATCTGACCTCGAACTCCTAAATCCCCCTATCTCTTGATTTCTCCATCTTTGTTTGTCTCTTGTTTTCTTTATCCTTGCTTGCCTCTCTTTCTTCTTGCTTTGTGATGTTTTGGGTGTTGTTCCTCATGTGCACGACAATATTTTCACATCTACATCTTGCTATGTCTTGTGGGCCACAACATCACTACATTTTATTTCCTTCCTTGGGATGCCACATACTCCTTTGATTCACACACACCATACTAAGAGGGGGATACTACTTCTATGATTCTCAATAAGGTGAATTTGGTGGCCAACGAATCCCTTACTAAAAGTTTTGCTTTTTTCAAAAATCCCATCCTTCAACAAGGACCCTTAGTGAGATTTTTTCTTTCGAAAATGAATTCGTAGCAAAAGAATTTGGAAACTCACCTTCGAGAAAGGCCATTCTTTTTATCGCATTCCTTGATGAAAGATATATTTCAAAAGGATTCCTTGATGATAAAATCATTTACAAAAAATATCATTCTTTTCAATCGAAGTGTCCCTTGGACCCCTTGCTATATTGAAGGGTTCTCGAGGGAACCCTTTGAAAACTCTTCCTTCAATTGCTTGCTCTGTGACATGTCTGTCTATTTGATTTTTTCTACCTAACATGTTTTTTCTACAATAACATGTTCCTTTGGAGGACCAAGCACATGTAAATCCACTTTTACAATCAAGCTTGGAGGATCAAGCACCTCATCAAGCTTGCTTGCAGGACCGAGCACTTGCAAGGTCCTTTGCATCAAAATCTTCAGGATCGAGCACCTAGGGAGTCTGTTCACATTAGGCCCCATAGGACTGAGAACCTATGGTTCCCTCCTTTGTAGGACTAAGAACCTATGAAGTGCTTTCTCTTTGTAGGACTGACAACCTATAGAGCCTTTGTTTACTTTTCACAGGATCAAGTACTTGTGGAGCTATCTCTCTCTCTTTCACATCAAGGTTGCCTTGTAGGATCGAGCACCTGTAGACCTAACTCTTGCATGTTTGGGTGCACTAGATTCAAGATTTTCTTCCCTAATGATTTAGGTATATTCTCTTCAAATTCTTTCTACTTTACCTCGCATTCACACCAACACACATGCTCACTAAAGTGGGGGAAAAATTTAATGGAGAAAATTTTCACCCCTAGTAAAATTTCCCATTTACATCACCCCTACCTTAGAAAAAAAAATACATCGATGCAATTCAACATATTCCACCTTTCTCCATCCATTTGGCAACTCGTTTTAGCACCAGTGGAGGAATCCTATCGGGTAAGTGCTTGACTTGCATAGACATCTATGCACCATGCTTCCATCCTAACAAGATTCCCACTTGTGGAATCTACAGAGGCATTACATTTCTCCATTGGCAATGAACTATAACATCTTTTCCTCCCTTGACCATTGACAAATGGGTCTTTTACCTCCTTTTCCAAGTTTAAATGATCTATCTTCTCATTCATTCATTCCTTCTTGATTCCACTTTATTCTCTTCACTCTCTTAGCTTCATTCTCACACTTTCAAGCTTCTACATCACTCATTTGTGGTTGTAAGTTGTTGGTTCTTGGATCCTACACTCTATTTATTGTGACAACATTGTTGTTGGAGGAATTGCAAGCTCTCTCCTTCCACAACGTTCCTTGAGTGATTGTAGGTGTGGAGGTGATATTGTTCATTTCTATCACTCTTTACATCACTTTGTGTATTTACGTAGCATACTTATTGTTGGTGATTTCTCTTAGCACTATTTCCTTTATGTTTCTACATCATTTTCCATACATTGTTGCTATCTGGTTGTCTGTGAAGGTGGAAACACCAAAGAAGGAGATTGACTGAGGTAGTTCTCTAAAAACAACCTCAACATTTTCCTTGGTCTTGTGTGTGTAGGTGTTCTTGTGTGAAGCTACTAGAAGATTCAACTCACGGGTGGAAAGGTCCATTTTTCTCACTTTCTCTTTGTCAATTATAACTTAGCTTAGACATAGTATTATGTTGGCATATGGCTTCTAATGTTTTCATTGATGGAAACTAAAGTCATTCCCATGATCCATAGTTCAATATCTAGTCATAACGGTAGATAAAGCGATACAATGTGTATTACCAGCAGAATACGTGAGGAACAGTGTATCTGGTTAGACGACTTCATCAGATTGTATTTTTTTGTTGTGGATCTCTATAATTGCTTGTTAAGCATGTGGATTATCTTATTATCAAGTTTTGTGATGTTGCATTTGTTGAAATATGAGGTAGGAGGTCTGGTAGGACATTTTTCTATCTATTTTTCTGTTGTAGCTAACTTAGGGAATGTGGCACACTGTGGATATGTTAGAAGGAATTATTCAAGTATTCTCATGTTCAAATATTCAATTATTGGTCCTAAATATGAACTATCCAACTTTTTTGGATACACATCAAATTTATTCATGATTTGGGCTGACAAGTTACAAATATTCTTAAGTTTTATTGAGCCGACTTGTAACGATTGTATCCCTAGTTGCATATATATTTAGCTGGTTGATCACATAATTTTGGAGAATGAGAGAAGATGTATTGGTGTATGTTGCAAACATCCAAGGAGAATTTGAGTGAAATCAAGTGTAGTTTCACTTGTGCATAAGGGTTTTGTGTGTGAACTTGAGTAGAGCAAAGCAAAAGATCAATATTAGTCAGAAGGACAAAAGTTCGCCATTAGAGCTTAATTGAAACTACAATCAAGCATTGGTAGATGCTATATTTTCAGTTCATTCTCTTTTGGATCTATTCCAAACTATTGTACGGGCAGTGAGTCCATTTTGAGCAGTGAGCTCTAGGAAGTGAGCCTGAATGCAAGTGCATTCCCATTTTGTAATATTTCTATTGAGTATACTCAAAACTTATTGTGGATTGGCCATCCACCTTGGTTTTTCCCCTAACAGGGTTTCCACATAAAAATCCTTATGTTATGGTTGTGTGGTTTCTCAATTTTTTTTTTCTGCATACTACTTTTGATTAAATGTGCTAAGAGGATTAAAAGTTAGGATAATAAAGTTAATTTTTGTAGTACACTGATTCACCCCCCCTCTCAGTGTAGCTTGTTTCCAACAATTGGTATCAGAGCTAGTTCCTCAAAGGAAGTCTAATAGCTTGGGAAGATCTTGGAAAGTGTTCTTAATGGATACAAGCAGTCTTCGACAACAACTTATGGTGGCTTTGGATGATCTTGACCAGTCAAAATATGAGATCCGAGAATTGCAAGATAACCTTGAGAATGTAGAAAAATTCATCCAATCCGTAAAAAAAAAGATCAATGAATCAAGAGAGAAAATAAATTAATTATGTGGTCAGCTAAAACATAAGAGAAAAACCATGGAAGATGATCAACTCAGTCAGGATTTGAAAGAGAAAATAGAATAATGTGAAATTTTTTCCCAAGAGAATGTCACCTTAAAGTGTGAGATGGAATCTATCATGATGAAGATGACCAAGGAATTTGAGGATAGAAAGAAGAATGAAGAAAAGCTTGCACAATATTTGAAAGAGAAATCTAACAATGCTGTCGACTAGAAAATGAATGGGAGCAATCCAAGAACAGTGAAGAGGAGCTTGAAAAACAACTTGATGACCTCAGAAAAAAACTTACAAATGCAAATGAGTATAAGGAGAAATTCAATGCAAGCTCAACCAAACTTGATGAACTAATCAAGGGACAAAGGACTAATGGTGACTGATGAGGTCTTGGATATGAAGAAGGAGAAAGCTCTAGATCTGGGCAAAGGAGCTTTGGACAAAAGAATCTTGGACAAGGAAAATTTAGACAAGGAAAACAGATGAAAGGACCCAAAAGAAATCCGGTAAGGCAACCTAATGCTCAAAGATTTAATGGCTATTGTTATACCTGCAACAAATTTGGTCATATGGATTCTCAGTGTAGGAGTAGAGTGAATATAAGTGGATCATCATTCTTAGGTCAATGTTTTAATTGCTATAAGTATAGACATAAGTCAAGTGAATGCAAAATTATGATAAACAACTTTCATAGAGATGTCAGATGCTATGCATGCAATAGATTTGGGCATATTGCTAACCAATGTAGATCAAGACAAAGTGAGTGGAACAATTGGTCTAGACATAGAAGTGTTGTGTGCTACAACTGCAAAAAATTTGGTCACACTTCTAGATTATGTTGGAACAAAAGAGGTCTGATAAAACATACCATGCAACTAGAGGCTAAAGGAAAAGGGAAAGCTTCTACTGATGAGATCAAGAAGCAAATGCAGAAGAAATGGGTGAAGAAGAATCCCTCTGTAGAAGAAAATGGATCCACACCAGAAGCCACTTTTGGTAATACTTCAAATTGATCTCAGGCCTCTGCCATAGGGGGAGCTGTCAAGAAAAACTTCTAAACCCTCTACCAGCAAGTGATTGGTACTAGAATTCAGATGAGTCCAATCAGACATTGTGAAAAGAATCTATGACATTAGTGAAAGAATATTGGAGATCTTCACAAGAATTATCTGTCTCAGAACATAAAAGACAGTAAACCGGTTGAATTAGGGCAAGGGCATTTATTACAAAAGTAAAAATTTAGGTTCAAGGATAATAAAAGAATGAATTCCACCTTCTTTTTCCATTGTACATTCAGAAGAAGTCTGGAGAGCTTTGAGGTGATTATTGTCAAATTGAGGAGAGATTCAAGCATAGAGGAGAATCTACGATCAAATTTTGTTTTTCATCTTCGAAAGGTATTTATTGCAAAACCTATAAATTTGTGTGTTTGCAATTATGTCTACTCCTCTGTTAGTCAAAATTAAGGATAGGTTGCATCCAAAATTCAAATGGCATCTATATAAGTCTATAGATATAGAGCCATTAGGTGCATTTTCATCGGTGTTGTACGATGTTTTGCACATTGAAGACATTAGGGCATATGTGCATGCAAATATTGAATATTTGGGTAGTTCACAGTTATTGGAATTGTATTCACAACACATAGTTCAAGAAGATTTTACTGTGAAACCTGAATTCAAAACTCTAGTTGACAAGAAATTTGTGCAATTTGCAAGATTTCCCATATTCGATGAAGATGAGTGGGTTTGATATATTCTGAGCTTTGTTCATGATGAATTCATGTGGCTAGATGTGCCTTTCAAAATATCCAAAGAAACTATTTGTGCAATTACAGGCTTAAATTCCACCAGCAAACTTCTAGTTTTGAAGTTGATAAAAAATGATGAGGTTACCAAAGCAACTGGTTCACATTGGGACAAAAGGGCAATGACTATTGATCATATTGCCAAAGTTGATGTAAAGTTTGCATCCATGGTCACAGGCTACAAGATTTATCACTCGAGCTGGGAGAATTTTGTATCCGGCACAACCATCTATACAACATATGAAATGATCAAACAAAATGTAGATTTTGATCTATGTGAGTTGCTCAGAGGTCAATTGTTGGAGAATCTGAGAAAAATAAAGGACAAGAAGAATGTATTCAAATTCGAAAACCTATTAATCTATCTATATTTCTACTTCATTGGTGAAATTCCAAGAGTTGGTAAGGTCCAATGGCGTAATGATATACCGATAACTGTTCAAATCAGGGATATTCTTTACGCACTTGTTGATCAAAAAACCTGCAACACAATCCTATGGGGTCATTTTAAAAATTTCCAAAGCTTTATGCATGCTAGAGAGATAATTCCTACCACAATAATGGAGTAGTATAAAGACACTATATGCTTTATGATAGACATTGACCAGTGTCACATGGAAGTTGCTAATCCTAGAACTATTTGGATCATGCCAATGGGATATGAAGTAGATGGAAACATTATGAGGATGTATGTTGAACATTTGCTAAATTCACCTTTGTATCCTAATGAAGAAAGGTTTGGTTCCTATGCAAAGAAAATCCTACAAGTTCATTCAGAATTGAAAAACCCTCAAACAACTAGGAAGGTAAGAAAAGAGACAGAAGCTCTTGCAGAGAGCATTGGCATCCCTGTGCATCTTCTAAGAGAAGTGAGGAGACAAAGAGAAGAGGTTGAAGCAACTAAGGAGAAAGAAAAAGTTATCTGCTAGTCTGGGAACATCTTCTGCTAAGACTAGGACCACCAGGAATTCCCCTGTAGCACAGTCTAATCAAGCCGAAACCTCTGGAAGAAGGAAGAAGAATAAGAGCTCAAGAGCTTACAGAGTTGTATCGGTAGATGAAGAGGAAGAAACTTATTCTGAAGAAGTAGTAAGAGAGTTAAAGGCTTCTGGGACTCATTCTATCAATCTAAATAAAAGAAAACCTTCTAGCAAAGGTAAAGAAGCAAAGAAAAGGACTAAGGTTGACAAGCCCAACATGACAATTGAAGAAGTTGAAGATGTTGTAGTAAATGATGGAAATATCATACCACTCTGTGACTTGTATAATACTTTTGATGATTCTAGTAAGAAGATTCTTGAAGTAGCTATTGTTAAGCACTTGAATTTTTTCAATAAAACTCTTGTTGAAATTATGTCCGGCTTGCCTACAAGCCTATATAATGTGTTGGAATCTAGGAGAGAGAGTGCCAGAATAGAGGAAGAAAATATGAGGAAAAGAGTTCTTGCTGATTTTTGTTTAGAAATGTCAATTGAAGAAATGGATTTATTTCTTCTAAAGGTCAAAAATAAATTCAGAAGCAAGTCTAGAGTAAATAAACTCATGATTGGTGACACTGATGCAATTATTAGTGAAACTAAGGTAATTTTGGAAGAATTTTTGTCAAAGGAAAAGTTAAATATTGAGGAGATCAATTATGGACATGAGGAAGTAAATGTGACAAAAGAAGGGAATGTAAATGAGGAGAACATGAATGTGTCTAATCCTCCAGTGTTTGAGGATAATCTGACCTCTCCAAATGCAGAAAACTTAGAGACACCTGTGGTATCTAAGGTCCAAACTGAGATGATTAATACTAAAGAAACTGAAATGCCTAAAGCCAATCCAGAAGAAAAATCTCAAGTTGAAAAGGAGCAAGTAATTAGGATAGAGGAAGTGAAGGAATCTTTGTTGGAGCAGTAGGAAGAGCTAGATTCTGAGTTGGATGAAAACATAATTAATCTTTCCACCCTGTCTCCAATTCAGATGATGAAGGTTGCCAAAATTTCCCAAGCCAAAGCTAGTGAAAAGATATTGAAATATCACATTGAGGACAATGAGCTTGCATCTGGAGTCCTACAAAAAATAATGTCTACTTATGCTTTGGACCCATCAGGTTCCTCCTCCGGTGAGTTGAAAAAGTTAATAAGCTTTGTAGATTCTCATTTCAAATCTTTTGAGAAATTGGCTCTAGATAAAGTGAAGAAGGAGTTCAAGGAAAAGAGGATTAATAGCCTAAAAGAACTAATTTCTAGAGATAAAAATATGTTAGGCTCCTACATAAAGAATATTCAAAGTACTATATCTGAAGGAGGAAAAGTGTACAAGTCCTACTTAGTCTTGTCAAAACTCACTGAAGCAAATGAGAAGCAGGTGAAAGATATTGAGCAGAAATTGGTTACTATTTCCAACTCATTTGACCCATTGGCTAGTAGTATTTGTCATCAAGAAAGTCAAGTAATATCTTTGCTCAATCAAATAAAGAATCTGAAGGTTGAAAATGAAAGGATTATTTGCATAGTAAGTGAACTCAGAAGGCTAATAAGTCCAAAGATTGAAATGATGGAGAATGCTCTGAAAGAAGCTGAGAGTGCTATGACCGCTCCTGATCCAGTGACTTTCAAAGCTATTGAAACCTTGGCATATCTTCTTTGTGGTAACATTACTATTTTGGAGAGTCTAAAAAGTGTGTGGGACTCAAACTTAAGTGGACTGAAGAATGTCTTTGCAGACGTCTTCAAATTTTTGTAAGTCTTTAGATATGGTTGTATAGTTTTGAAAATTTTGGGTGCCCCAATTTTGTCATTTATGTCAAAGGGGAAGAGAGTGAAGTGAAAAATTCCTTGACATTCTTAGGGGGAGCAGTATTTTGTATTTTGGCAGTGTATTTATCAATCTCGACACTTAGTCATTTTTCACTAAGTGTTGCCATCAATGCCAAAGGGGGAGATTGTTGGCATATGGCTTCTAATGTTGTCATTGATGGCAACTGAAGTCATTCCCATGATCCACAGTTAAGTATCTAGTCATAACAGTAGATAAAGTGATACAATGTGTATTATCGGCATAATACGTGAGGAACAGGGTATCCGGTCAGACGACTTCATTGGATTGTCTTTTTGTGTTGTGGATCTCTAGAATTTCTTGTTAAGCATGTGTATTATCTTATTATCGAGTTTTGTGATGTTGCATTTGTTGCAATATGAGGTAGGAGGTCTGGTAGGATTTTTTTATGTCTATTTGTCTGTTGTAGCCGACTTAGGGAATGTGGCGCACCGTGGATAGGTTAGGAGGAATTATTCAAGATATTCTCATGTTCAAATATTTAATTATTGGTCCTAACTATGGTTATCTAACTTGTTTGGATACACATCAAATTTATTCATGATTTGGGCTGACAAGTTACAAATATTCTTAAGTTTTCTTGAGCCAACTTGTAACGATTGTATCCCCAGTTGCCGATATATTTAGTTGATTGATCACATCATTTTGGAGAATAAGAGATGTATTTGTGTATGTTTCAAACATCCAAGGAGCATTTGAGCGATATCATGCACATTTTCACTTGTGCATAAGGGTTTTGTGTGCGAACTTAAGCAGAGCAGAGCGAGAGATTAATATCAGTTAGAAGGACAGAAGTTCGCCATCAAAGCTTAATCAAAACTGTAATCAAGCATTGGTAGATGCTATATTTTTAGTTCATTCTCTTTTGGATCTATTCCAAACTATTGTAAGGGCAGTGAGTCCATTTTGAGCAGTGAGCTATAGGAAGTGAGCCTGAATGCAAGTGCATTCCCATTTTGTAATATTTCTATTGAGTATACTCAAAACTTATAGTGGATTGGCCATCCACCGTGGTTTTTCCCCTAACAGGGTTTCCACATAAAAATCCATATGTTATGGTTGTGTGGTTTCTCACTTTTTGTTTCTGCATACTACTTTTGATTAAATGTGCTAAGTGTACTAAAAGTCAGGCTAATAAAGTTAATTTTTGTAGTACACTAATTCAACCCCTGTCTCAGTGTAGCTTGTTTCCAACATATTCTTCTCACTGTACTTTATTTTTCACTTTTCCAATATTCTATCATACATGAAACCTTAGAAATCAGGAAGTTAGTTAGTTTCTTGGTGTTTTAGTCTATTCCTAAGACCCTCTATTTGTATAGACACCAACACACTGCATTGGAGTTCATAGTTTATGTTGTCATCCTTAGACATGAACTATTTAGGTAGTGGGTTGAACCCTCAAAATCATCTCTTTTGAACTCGTGAAACATTTGGTTTAGCAGAAGGACAACAATATCTAGATTGCTCTTCCTTTTCAGCCTTAGCATCTTAACCTTCCTAATTCTCCTAGAAAATATTGAGGTTGTTTAGGGTAGCCTGTTACTTAGGACTCTCCTATGACCTGGAACCCCAGAGTGGCTGGTCCGCCTTCTCTACACAACTATACTACTAAAATTATTGATAATTTTTTTATAAAAAATAGCAAGTCCATGAATTTTTTTGACCTCATGAACACTCCTAGGTGTTGGCCAATCAGTAATGACCTTAACCTTCTCCTTTTCCATCTTCAACCCCTCTCTAGATACCCCAAATGGACTAATTTGTTCTTCATAAAGGTACATTTCTTGAGATTGATCAACAACTTCTCCTCATGCAACCATGTCATAACTAGCCTTAAGTGTTGTAGGTGTTCTTCCTTAGACTTGTGAAAAACTAGTGTATCATCCAAATTAACTATCACAAAATTCACCAGGAATGGTTTCAAGACTTCATTCATAATCCTCATAAAAGTACTAGGTACATTTGTAAGTCGAAAGGGCATAACCAACCATTCATAGAGACCATCATTAGTCTTAAATTTTGTCTTCCATTCATTCACAAGTCTAATCCTAATTTGATGATAGCCACTTTTCAAATCTATCTTTGAGAAATACATAGAACCACTCTATAAGGAAGCTAAGGTAGTGGAACAACTTCCTACACTAATCTTGAGAGGAGAATAATGCAAAAAATTTACAGATCTTTAACAGTTACAAAAACTTAAACAAACATAAACATAAATATCATGCATACCATGATAGAGTTATTTACATGGGGAAAACCTACCCTTTCGGGAGAAAAACCCCACTCCAAAAGCTTCTCAATATAATTATTTAGTAAATCACAAAGATTACAATATACTTGCAGAGCAAGCTTCTCACAGGAGTATTACCACTCAGAGATCCCAAAAAAAAATGATTGCTATCAGAATCTCATAATACATCACCATCTCTCTCTACCACAACCATAATACAATGCCCTCATAAAATAGGGTTACATTCTAGGGCAAGACAGACCAAAAAAATATCCACCATTAGATATAAAACCTAATAATTAATGGTCTAGATTTACAATGTATCATTTATCTAATGTATGTCAACCATTTTAGTAGTTTCCTGAAAAAGTTAACAAAAAATTGTTTAAACCCATCCCACTCTCCCCCTTGCTGCCATTGTATATTAAACCTGTCAGTGTAACTAGGATATATATATTCATATATATATATATCCTATCAACAATAACCTTTTATATAATCACAAGGTTGAGACACATTTTCCCAACACACTCAAACAATCCATTAAATCATCTATCCTTGGAATAGGAAACTTGTATCTAATGGTAATCTTATTGATTGCTTTGGAGTTTGTACACATTCTCTATTCACCTTCTTTATTCGGCGCTAGAACTGTTGGTATAACACAAGGGTTAAGACTCTCCCTTATCAATCCTTTTTCTAGTAATTCTTCAACTTGCTTTCTAATCTCTTTATTTTCCTTGGGAGTCAATCTATATGCAACCTTTTTTGGTAGGCTATCCCATGGAACCAAATCCATATGGTGGCTAATGATCCTCATTGGAGGCAACTCATTAGGAAAATCAACTACCACAATATCCATATATTCTTTCAATATGTATTGTATCTCATTCAATAAGTCATCCAACTTATTAGAGTTAAGTACAACCTTAGACTTGAGTACCAATGCATATCTCCTTCTTTCTTCATATCACGTAAAAATTCTTTCCCACTCACCAACATAACCTTGTTGCTACCACTCCTCTTGTTGTCCACTTCCTCTTCCTTCAAAGGTAACAGTGTATGTTTTTTACCATCCTTCTGAAAAGCATAAGTATTGTTTCTTCCATCATGTATGGATTTCCTGTCAAATTTCCAAGGCCTACCAAGAAGCACATGCAAAACATCCATGGGCATAATATCACACATAACAATGTCCTTATAACTACCGATTTGAAACACTACTGAGGCTTGCTCATCTCCAAATTTCATTCCCTTTTTGCATCCAATAAACTTGATATCGATTAGGATGTTTGATTCTAGTAAGAACTAGTTTTTCCACCATTTCAACTGACACAAAATTATCAATACTATGACTCAATAATAATTTTATAACACTTACCTTTAGCCTTTCAATTGGTCTTGAATAAGGCTCTACTTTGCACAGATTCTTGAATTTCCTTTGGTGGCTTCAATAATACTCTCTTGAACAACAAAAAATCTCCTGTCTCAGGTTCTTCTAAGTGATGAGAAGGTGATCCCACACTCTATTAGTCTTCTTGCACAATCTGATTACTTCTCCCAGTCCTTGTGTGGCCTTCTTGTGAAAATTCAAAACACTTTGAACCTTTGTGGCCATACTTGTTACATTTAAAACACTTGCTTGGAAAGCTTCTTCCTCTTCCTTGGTAACCTCCTCTTCCAAATGGTCTCCCTCCTCTATTTTGGAAACCTTCCCTCTATGAATTATCTTGTCCACTGGAAGTATTTACTTCTTCACCTTGATGGTTTTGTTATCCTCTATTAGAGTTTTTTCTTCTTCCTCTCACTCATCTTCCTTGCTGATTTTTCTTTCTCTTATGCTTCTCCTTTCCTTCAATGGAAAATTGATAGACTTACTCAAGAGTTCGAGGGGATAGAAGACTTAATTCATCTTGTAAATTGTATCTCAATCCATTGAGGTACCTATATACCTTCTCCATATCTTCTTCACTATGCCTTGATCAGATCACAAGTTTATAGAACTCCTCTGTGTATTCCTTCAAACTCATTTCTTTCTGCTTGATATTTTGGAACATTTTGAACATTTTAGTTCGATAGTATCCTAGAAGGAATTTAGCTTTCAATTTGGAAACCATTCTATCCAAAAGGGTTATCTTCTCTTTTTTTTTCTTTCTTCTTTTTGACTGAACATAATCCCACTACATAGTAGTGTGGCCTTTGAATCTTGTACAATAAAACTTGACTCATTTCTCCTCTACCACTTCTTCATACTCAAAGTACTTATCAAGCTCATTGATCCAATAATGAGTTCCTCTCCATTAAGGCTTCCCGAGTAGGTTGGAACCTCTATATTTGGCTTGGCTCCAATCCTCATGACTTCTCTCAATAATATTATTTCAACCCCATCAAGTTCTTCTTCTTTGTGAACCACCTCTTCGCTAGCTAGTGGGTCTTCTTCTTCATTCTCACTTACATCTCCAACATGTAATCCTATCCTCTATGATTGCTCTATGGAATCCATCCTTTTCGTAAGGTTCTACAACAATTCAATAATCCCTTGATCTATACCACTTGTAGCACCTTCTCTAGTACCCCCTCTTGACATTCTTCTGGGTGGCATCTTTCCCAATCTTACCCTATCCAATATCTTGCTACTCTAATACCAAAAATTGATGGTTGGAAGTTAAACTGAACACAAATATGTATTTCTATTATTTCATTAATGACTTCCAAATTGACCAACACCCATTACTAGAAATAGAGAGGAATGAATACAAAGAAAAAGGATAGTAAGAAAGGTTTGAACACTACTCTGTCTTTTGCAAAGGAAGTAAAACAAAGGAAACTAAACAACAAACAATATTTATTTTTCAAAGGAATGTGACTATTTCTAATCTCTCATCAAATTATTTTCAATAATTGCACCGATGCCTATACAACAAACTACAAACACCACGATTGTCTTGGCTAGAGGCAATAATACAAAGAAAAGACAGTGAGGTTTCAACTACACCATGCATAAATGTTTTTTTGGGCACTCATCTAGAGGCTGCAATTGAAAAAAACCATTACCATCATGATTTTCCCTCTCCCCTATTCGATGCCCCCCAGTAATTGCTTCTTTTTCCTATGCCAATCATCCCACCACTTACATTTGATGATCTTCCTTTCTCTCTTCTTTCAAACTACCAATGTATAACTATTTTTATTCAGTTAGCCTTGTCTTCCTATCCCACATGGTATTGAGAATGTGTCCTTTGTCATATTCAAAGTTACCTTCAAATCAGTACGGGTCTAAACCATAACACCACACCCCTTATTTCTATGCTCAAGCCAAAATTTGGGAATAAAGACTTACAAAACCAAAACAACAAACAAAACAAAAGGAAACCAAAACTCCATAAGTCAATGCTCTTGCATAAAAAATAATATTAAATATTCATGTTCATAACTCACCTTTACCATTGCTAGTGGAACCCATCACCACTTATGAATGTATTAAAAACAAAGTTGAGAATAAATATCACAAAATATTTTTTGAATACACCCTAATTTCCTAGGGACACTTTCAAATGATGTTGGAACCATGTAATATGATAATATTTACAAGGTAGATGACACCTTAAACCTAATATAGATTTTAGTAGTATTGGATCTTTCTATGGAACAATTTGGAGGGCCTGTGTAAAAACATAATATGTGCCTAAGTTCACACAAAAAGAAGTTCCTACTCGCACAAATCCCTCACTAGGAAATATCAGGTGTACTCTATACCTTGAGTCGGACATACTTTGTGTGCCCCTTCTATAATTCCCATAGCTCACCAAACCACCTTCTTCCTTGAGTTATCTCCATTCCCATTTTCAGGTCTCATATAAATGTTTTATATAAGCCTTAAGGGTTAGTTTCTAAACCATTCACAATGGTTTTCTTTACTAATTATTAAATAAATACACTCACTACTCCCCTTATAAAAGAATGTATATAAATATTCTCTATTAATCTCCACTTAAAAATAATCAAAGGATCATATTATCCTTTATTTTTCTACCTTCTTTTAATTCTTTCATAATTTTATTTTCACTTTGGAGAAAAAGTTTCGTAACATTTCTCCCCCTATAACTTAGATGTTTTCCTTAGTATCTTAAGTTGAATCTACATCATAACTCACCATAAAATAATAAGTAAAATAAGTATGAATGTAGCACTATCAATTTATTGTAAATCTATTTCACTTTAATTTCACAAATTCTAAATCCTTCTAGATAATTCTTTCTAGTTTAGCTTTATTCAAAATTAGATCAAATACAAATATGTTTCCAATGAGTGACATGATTAGAAATATAGATGCACTTTTTCATGAAGAAAATAATGATTTTACAAGAAGTGAATGCAATTTATGTACTAAATCTTCCATCTTGTAACATTTATAATTTACTCAAATTTATGTAAATTCGTATTGTAAAATAAATATTTAATTCCCCATCAATATTTTTTTTAATATCATATTAATACATAGTACATAATTCATGAATGACATGCATAATACATTCTATGAACTAACTTATTGCTAAAATTCAAAAACATCCCAAGATGATATTCATGTGATCACATGAGTATCCTCTTTTTGTCTACCAAACACAACTAAATGGAGATTAGTACACAATTACCATTAAAATATATCATTTTACATGGTAACTCAAATAAAACGTTAAGACAAATTTAGAATCCAATAAGGATATAATATAAATTATCTTATTGTAAATTATATTTTCTATACAATAATTTATAAGACACATGTATAATTTTATTGGGTTGATCAGGTCCAATAAAAAATTACAATAAATAAAGACAACACTAAAAAAATACATTAAACATCTCAAGCAAAAGAAACTAATAATAGATCATGACCACCAACAAAGCACTTCATAAAAAATACTAGGTCTAATATTTCCTTTGTTTAAGTAATTAATGTAATAAATATCTATTCAATATATATAAATAATTTTTAGAGGTTATCTCTCCCCTTATAAAGTTCATGTCCCCATGTCTACTCTTAAAATATTCAACTCATTAAAACATCATCATATTTTCTAAATTTAAAGATGTGAAAATGATTATAAGACTTGTGGGTTATGGGCACACAATGTAACCTATGTTATACTTAAGTAGTAAATCTAGGTGTAAAAAAAATAGCTATTCTTATCATATAAAAAGTGTGGACAACAACCAAAGATGCTTATTGTCTATGAATTTTAGGCACTGATGTCTAAATTTGGAAAGACACACAAATGATTAAAGTGGAAAATCTATTTATAACTAGATTATAGGTGCATGACTTTGGATTCTGTTCATATGAATATTTGCTTGTCATTGAATAGGACTATCTTACATTTCTATAATAAAAATGTATATACATGTGTTTATATAATGAAAAAAGAGTGGAAAGAACACAACAAACCTATTAAATAAAAGAGTTTGCATTAACCACCTAATACATCATCTCTATAATTAATTATTAAATAATATACTATAATATATATTGTGAAGAATTTTTATAAAGAAGGGGGAAAATCATTGAAGAATTTTTTTACAACTTATGTGCTACACCTCAATATTTCCAATGTCAATAATGGGACCTCTCGCTTACCAGTCAATTGATATACAATGGTAGAGGTTAGAATGTCCCACTCAAACTAGATCAACTCATATTTATATGAAAATTCTCTACATGAGACATTATTAAATGTATTTTAAGAAAACATGAAAAATATTTCCATGAGATAATATTAAATGCATTTGAAGAATACTATACATCTTGATGACGATAATCAAGTATGATATGATAAATAGCTTCCTAGTTTTTTTTTCCATTTTTTTTGCACATAAACTATTATGAATTTAAAAAATCTAATGTCTATTAAAAGAAATTAAATATTTTAGGGAATTTTTTTTATGAAAGGGTAAACGCTTTTGATTCAAAGCTATGAATTAGTGAGTTCACAAATGAGGGACCTCATCCCAATATAAGCTCTCAACAATAACACCCTAATAGGGTTTGAACCTTGAAGGACAACTTAACCATCACACTATGCCACTATTCATAATATTTTCTAAGAAACTTTAAGTATTGTAGACATTTTAAACTACTCCCAACTGACATTATAAAGCTGAATTCACTTAAAAAATTTGCATACCATAAATTTCTTTGAATTAATGGCACTACTTGATAACATGAGAAAATTATCTTCTCTTCAAATATTAGATTTAATTGTTTTGAATTCAAGAGGGATTATATTTAAAAAAAAAAATTAGTTTGAACATGCATCGATAAATAGGTAGTTATAATCTACAAACTACAAAGAATAGAAGACAACCCAAAGAATGCAAATGAAAAGAGACAAACATCAAACACAAGAACTAAGTAGTTGATATTTTCTCTTGGAAAATCATAGAATAGTGAGTTCCATGGCTCTTCTATATTCAAATTTTCTCAAGGAAAATGCATTATATGAATTATGTTGACAAGTGTGTCAAGATCAAGTCATGTTAATAAGATAGAGTGGTCAAACACTTGGAAAAATGAGAGTCATTTTGTTTTGAAGGGAAAATTCTTGGAAAATTATTTGAGCAGTATGTATGTTGGCTTAAAAAACCACAACCCCAAAAATATTCATCGTGAAAGGTGCTTCATCAAATTTGTAGATATGCAAACAAGAGAATAGATAGAATTTCAAAATAGTATGATTTAACATGGTAGTGTATATTCATTTCTACATGCTTAGATAGGCAATTTGATTTCCAATTATCCAAATTGGGACAAGTGAGTGATTTCAATAAATCATCAACAAGAATATACATAGTAAATAAGGCATTAATCACCAATTAATTTAAAGTCTTTCTGCATTTCTTCAAGAATTTGGTCTTACAATCAAAATATTTGTTATCAAAATTTTGATTTTTTTAGGTAAATTAATGACAAAAATGATTGATTTTTTTCATTTTCAAACATTTTATCATGTTGTCACAATGTTGGTTGTTCAAACCTTTGAAATAAATAGAAATTGTTACCATAACATACAAAAAATTTGTTCATCATTCTTGTAGAAATAGATGTAGAGAAAATGGTTATCAATCCTACATTTAACTTTTTTAAGGTAAAAGAAGGATCGCAAATTGAGATTACTTACATCTAAAATTAAGATTCACATACTCTAAGAGATTGAAATATCCTTGTGAGTGAAAAATCCATGGACCTCAAACATTTCACTACTAACATTTAATCAATTATTTCTATGAAATACCCACACAAGAATGGATGGAAAAACTCTAATTAATTAGAGTCAACATCAAAGAAAAATAATGGCTTATTATTTCCCAAAGAAGTTGGTTGGTGATGCTTACTTTCAAATCAACTAACTCCTCTTCAATAGCTCTCTACATTTATAGGCATTAAGAATTTAATAAAGGACATGCATGAAAATTTGTCATGGTATAAGCAAAAATAACAAGGCTTCTTGCTTAAACATTTGAAATGTGTGGACTGCCTTAGCCCATGTAGACAAATGATGGTATATAAATGAAATAAGGATGTTGGTAATGTCATATGATGCAGGGAGAGATAAGGGCCATTAAATAAAGGAGAGAGTCCCACTTAATGAGTACAATTTTTTTTTGAAGTAGTTATCGCTATCTTTAAGTAAACAAACTGGTAGATAATTGACAAATTGGTTAACTACTGTAGACCAAGTATCATAACTGCAATCATAGTGATCAGCAACACATGAAGAGCTGATGGTCCTCCATATGTAGCAGGAAAATCTTCCATTTTGAGAGATCAATGAACTTCGTTGATTGACAAGGCTTTCCCTTTTAAAACAACTGATAGAGAATAATTCTTGGGCAGTGGGTTTGCTCCCCATTGGTCTCAGGTTTGAATCTCTCCCAGGTTTAAGAGAATGGGACTTCTTGCGAGTAGGGGATCTCACCCGTAGGGGGCTAGTCTCACCCTAGCTCACCCCAGGTACCCAAGGCATGGGTTGTTGGGCCATTGGGCCGGGTCGTAGGGACACCCTTGTTGTAAAGAAAAAAAACTAATAGAGAATAATTTCCCACATGGTGACTTGCCCACTATACAGTTAGACAACTTATTTATTCATATATATGCAACATCAGTCGGTGGGAGCTTTCACAATCAATACAAGATCTTGATGAGAATAAACTCTTGACTATCTAGATTGTCCAGATTTATAAACTTGGGTTCAACTTAAATCCTATGGCGACTTGCTATTGAGATTCAAATTCCAACTAGAACATGAAGTGTAAATGATGATGATAGTCCAAGGTTTTTCTGTGAGAGAATGGGCCCATACCCACACCTCTTGCACAAGCCAATCTATTTTATGTTATCATATCTCAATCTCTAACAATAATAGAATAGAACATTTTAAACTTTCATGAGGTCAGAGAAAGGCTATTGGACAATAGATCCTATTATTTTAGCATTGTGAATTGGTAATCTTTTGTAGTTTAGTTTGATAATGTGATCTCCACCCATTTAACACTAAATAAATCTTGAAAAAAGCTACTACTAAATCACTTATGTAGTTGTTTCTAATTTTATTATATGCTTTACAATCTAAAATAAAATGTTTTTGAGTTTCCATAGTCTTCGCTGTACACAAGATACAATTCTTGAGCTTCCCAAACCTCTTTTAGATTTTTCTATCTTGTTCACATTGAAGATGATGTGAGTTAGTCCTCAATTGGGCAATGATAATATTTGACCTCCAAGGGATATTGACCTCTATATATGCCTTTTGTTGATGGCCCATAAATTCTTTGAGGCAATACTTCTTCTTTCTCCCAACCACCTTTGTCCACATAGCCTTGTGAAGTTTATCAACTATTAGGAAAAGGTGTGTTGTCCACCTTGCATAATATCATAATGTAATATTTATTTATTATGTGGTGCACCTAGGGAATCTAGGGATGTGAGCATCACATGGGTCTAGCATTCTTGGGGCCACTTTATGTGTTGTGTGTAACTTTGTGATTAAATATTTAATATTGGGAAAACTTACTACCAATATTAAATGAGGGGTTAATGGTTTTGTAAGCTTATGGTATTAGTCACATGGTTTCATATAATACTACTTGGTAGTTTTGTGTGAGATTCTTTATATAAAAGCAAACACATGGGTAGTTGTCTAAGGTTGGCTGGTTGAGAGTATCTCTTGTTAGCATTTGTGAGGGTTGAATTATGACATGAGATGTGTGGTTACATGCTTGTTCACATGGAGTGCTTGTAGAGGGTTTGATGTTTCAAAGGTATTCATGGAGAACTCTGAAGATGTATTATAATGTTTATTGTTTTTTATAAGATAAGAAGGATTTTGAAAGGACCAAGAACCTTGTACAGAGTTAAGAAAAGGACACTTCCAAACACCAAAGTATCAAACTTTCCCAACAAAATAGAGAAACAACACTAGCGGAAACACCGAAATAACTCAACAGAAGAAAAAAACACCTAGTTACCAAATAAACATGAGTAATAGAAAACTTAGAACCAACAACAGTATGGATTCTTTTGGAGGTTGAGTTTTTTCCTCACGATGGTTTTACCAAGGTATATCTTGTTTCATCTTTGATGGTATGTTGTCTATTCTTTTGCATATGGATTTGAATACTTGTTTGCATAGATTTCTCTATTTGGGTTATGTGAAAATTATCTTGTGTGTCCATGCATATTTCTTTTTGATGTAGGGGCATCGCTATTTTGTTGTCCAATTTTGAAATTTTGGTTTGAAATTTTGAAACTTTACTTGTCTCTCAAGTTTGGTTGTGCTTTGTTTTATCTGGGGTTAGTGGCGGCTAGGTAGTTTGAAGTTTTGGTGGCATATCAACTTCTTGTATTGAGGGATTGGAAAAAAAAACAAAAGAAATTAAGGTAGTAACAAAGAATGGTTATTAAAGGCAAGCAGAAGAGGACGTTGTGTTTTGGATGCGGAGTTGCTGCCGAAAAAAAGAAAGGGAAAAATAGTTTTGAAAAACAAGAAGGGGGCTGCAAATCATATTGGAGAGACTTTGTGAGTCATTCTGGGAATGTACACACAACAATAAAGGCATGGAGGAGGGAAGAGTTCTGATCACACTATTGACTGGCTGTCCATACTCCTGGGTTTGCATTTTCTTATGATTTGTTCTGTACATTTGATTATACAATAAGATCTATTTGCTGCCCATCATGGGTTATTTCAATGGTTGGTACTTTGTGAAAAATTGTTTACAAGGTTATGGGCATAGTATTTTGAGTTTTGGTGATTATGTTCATCATTTCTTGTTGTCCCAATAAGGGATTTTATTGTGATACTTTTTTCTAGTTAAATGAAAGTGGAGGTTAAATTCCAACACCTATTCTGCTTGTGTTTAACCATTTTATATATATTGCATTGTTAGCTTTTGATTGCAGTGGCCTAGTTGCTTGTGTATCTCCTATAGATGTTCACTCTAGTTTTTTGATCATATGGGTAGTTCTTATATAGATCGAGGTTTCTCTAATCAACTAGTTTGCAATTACATATTGCAGGGTGAGTCACCACTTTTCATTTGGTATTAGAGCCATGGTTGTGGTTTGTATAACCCTTGTTGGACTAGTTTTGGTGCATAGTTGAATCTAGGGCTTGCATGGAAAGAATGGAGACATTGCAAGATATGAGGGTTTTATGCAGGTTGTTTTTTGTAGATTTGGAATTTTGTGGTTGCAAATTTATGGTTACTTTTTACAGACATAGGTTTATGAATATTTGTTGAAAAAATGGTTCTTTATGGATGTTCATCATGAGTATTTTGTAGGGGAATTGTTGTAGATTCCCCCTTGAGACAAAATAGGCTTCACCATTGGATCTAGGAGGCCCGAGGGATGAAGATTGACATAAAATTTGACCTATTTTGGTTACTAAAAAATGCATTTTTTGCCTAATGACCCCAACTATATGGCCTCAATTTCAATCTATAGAAGGAAAAAAATAAAAAAATAAAAATTCTTGCGATTAAAAAAATTTAAAACTTGATTTTAAAATATATATATCTTGGGGGGATAGGGGGTGGTCTAGGGAAGGGTCCGCAAACCCCTCAACCACTATGTAGCCCTGTGTTAGCCTGTGTAGGGTCTGGTACAAGGATGTGAGCCCCTCACTGGCTGCCAACCGATAGAACTTAAAGCCCCCAGTTCTAACCCCTAGTCCAGCAAGGCTGAGGGGAGATTCTTCCCTAACCCCTCCCCCCCACGGGGGTTTCATATTCATAAAACTACCTTTCATAAAAATTTAAATCCATCATTGAAATTAAAAAAAAAAAATTAACTGCATTTTATAACCTAGTCAGGTCCGTAGATCCCTTGCAAGGGGCACTGCCCAGGTGAGACCACCCAAAGGGGACACTAGGTTTGCTTTTATAGCAAAATTGGAAAAAAAAAATTCAAGGGGCATAACTTTCAACTAAGGTTTCCATTTTTTGACTTCTTATACTCGTTGGAAATGTGGTTCCAAACACTACGTTGAATTATTAGTGGGTTTTCCAAATTTTATTGTTTTAATAATGAAATGCTTGCTACAAGTTGGATGTTCCTTTTGAGATTGGAGAGGTCATAACTTGTGCATACAAAGTCAAATTTTGGAGTTCTTATTATCGACAGAAAGCTTGTTTTGAGAACTAAAAAATGGATCAGGTTTGGAGATGTTTTGGCATGATTTATTTGTTGTTTTTTTTAATCTGAGTTATTTATGAGTTCTTTTGACTATGGTAATTTTGTGAGCTTATGTTGGTGATTTGATATTTGATTCATTGTATTTACTCACATGTACATCTCTAATTACTCTCATTTGATATGGTTATTAGTATATTGTTGGATTTGTATGTTGCATTATTGCATCCATGTGTTGTGCAATGTTGTAGGTTATTTGTGCTTACAAGTTATATTTATGATTTGGATGTGGGTTGTCTATGTCCATAGATGCTTTAGTATTGTTGTAGATTCAATTTTTTGGGTAGGTTTAGTCACTTGTTTTGTTGGTTTGGTTGTCATGTTGAAGTGGAGAGCTGGTATTACTAGGTGCAGTCATGATATGGGATCTATGTAGTTGACTATGTGATGTAGACATGTGTGACACAATTAGAGCTTGTTTTTGGTACATTTGGTGGTGGTTATGGAGTCATGGATGTTCCTTGTTCTTTACGGACTTTGGCATGACATGATGGTTTATGTAGGTGCTTTGTTGGCAGTGTTGGATTGGTTCTTATTTGGTTTGTGGTGGTGTATCTTCTTGGTTTGAGGATCATGGTTTTACTTTTCCTTTTAGGAGATCATGTTGTAGTTGAGTTATTTGATTGTGTGAGGGCCTTTGGTTGATCTTCATTAAGGATGTTATCAAAATTTCATGGATAGCTTGATTACACTATTTAGTGGGAGCTTGTGACAATGATGGTTTAACGGTGTATATTTTTGGATTGGAGATCATGGTTTGTAATTTTCCCTTTGGGAGATTTTGGCAATGATGTGGATACATCACTTGGTGATGGATGATATTTTGCAGTGTTTGTTGGTATCATGGATGGAATCTTGGATTATATTTCTATGTAGTGAGAGTTCTTTGACATCTTGGGTTTCATTGATAGGATGTGGTTATCTTCATATAGTTTGGAGATGTTGACATCTTGGCTAGTCATGGAGGACTCTTTAGTCTTTGGTTGAGGTGTCATAATTTTTATTTTGACATGCAATCCTTGTTTGATAGGATGGTTGTGTATTATGTCATGGTGTACTCTTGATTATGCATTAGAGTGTTGGAATGATACAGGTACATGATATTCTCATTGGAGCATATGATCTTATTTTGAGGAGATGTGAGATCATGATGTCATGATTGATTTCTTGATTCAAATTTTGGGACTTTGACTTTGATCTTGGTTGGTTCTCTTGGTATTGATTACATTGATCATTTTATTGGGAGCTTCATGATAGTGCTATGTTGCATTTAGATTTTGGAATGGATTGATCAGTTATAGGTACTCATAGATACTTGGAGACATAGGTGAGGTTAGGAGATCTCTTGAGATTAGAGACATTTGTTGAGATAGTTAATCATTGATGAGGTTTTAGTTGGAAGTCCAAGGAGCTTACACCTTGGTTGGACATGAGCTCAACATGAACCTACGAGGAGATTGTTCTTGGATGATTCATTATGACTTTGACATCTTAGAGGAGAATTCTCATTCCCTAATCTTGGTATATTTGGTGGTTAATCATGTAAGGTATTGCTCATTATTATTTTAGATGTATTATTTTTTATGATTTATCTTCTCATGCATATGGATCTCGAGATATGGTTTGTTGGTTCTGGATGATTAATTTGAGGGATGTTGACATGTTTATCTCCTTATGCATTGTGAGATTATTTATTGATGTTGACTTTAGGAGATGTTATTAGGCTTATTCCCTTGGTTTTGGAATGGATTTGGTTTGATCTTCCTTTGGTTTGAGATGCATACATACTGGTTATGGTTAGATGTGGATAGTGCTATTCTCTTTGGGTTTTAATGGAGGAGATGTGTGTAGAAGGGCATGCTATAGGTTTTTATTTGCATGTCCTTTCTTTTATCTTGTTCTACTTCCAAGATGTTTGTATTTGAGTAACATTATATTTGAGATCTTGTGTGGAGCTATGGTGATCACTATGTTTGTGGTCATGTGTTGTTCATTGTTCTTTGATGATGACATAGAGGTTCCTTTATCATTTTCCTTTGTTAGGTGTGGAGAACTTGGGAGATCTATGGAGATTTGTGATGAGATATGTATTGCAACATATTGGTTTGCATGCTTGGCATATCTTTGTAGATGTTCCTTGACCATACTACTTGATGCTAGTTACACCTTCTATGTGATGCTATTGGAAGATTTTTGGATGCCTTGATCATTTTCAGATTTGACATTACCTATGCAATGGGAGTTCTAAGATGTATATGTTCATTATATGACATGTTTGGCACTTGGAGCTTGTGATTACATGTTATGGGTTTCTTATGTTAATGGAATGTAGTTCATTTGTTATGATTTGTATACCTTTGGTGTATGGATAGTTGGATTTGTTAGCATTTATTGTGGGTGTTAATTTTTAGCTATGGTGATTATATCTTGATAATTATTAATACATACTTGTTACTTTTGGATTGAGTGTTTGTGTATTGGGATATTGGTTGGAGGCATGACTTATGCTTCTTTGTGATAGATAGTTTTGCATCTCTTTGAATTGTTTCTTATCATGGTGCATTGGCATGATAGAGGATGAGAGCATTCACTCTTGAGATGGTCGTGAAATTGATTCTTGTTGTAGGTATCTTGATGGAGCACATGGAGCACTTTGAAATTCCTTGATAGTATATGTGGCTATGGGGATTGTTCCCTTCTTCATGTTTGATTCTACTTGTTTACCCTTATCCAATGTATACAAAAAGTGAGACAATGCTAGGAAAAGGTGTGTTGTCCACCTTACATAATATAATATAATATTTTTTTTATGTGGTGCACCTAGGGAATCTAGGGATGTGTGCATCATGTGGGTCTAGCATTCTTGGGGAAAATTCATATGTTGTATGTAATATTTTGATTAAATATTTAATGTGTGATTACACATGAGAAAAATATTTAATATTGGGAAAACTTACTACCAATATTAAGTGAGGGGTTAATGATTCTATAAGATCATGGTATTAGTAACATGGTTTTATGTAATACCACTTGGTGATTTTGTGTGAGCTTGTTTCTATAAAATAAAACACATGGGTAGTTGTCTAATGTTGGCTAGTTGAGAGCATCTCTTGTTAGCATTTGTGAGAGTTGAAGCATGGTGTGGGTGTGTGGTTACATGCTTGTTCACATGGGGTGCTTGTAGAGGGCTTGATGTTTCAAAGGTGTTCATGGAGAAATCTGAAGATGTATTGTAATGTTTATTATTGAATAATACATGAGTGATGGATGCTTTTGAAGGTTGGGTTTTTCCCTCATGAGGGTTTTCCTAGGGTATATCTTGTGTCATTTTTGATGGTATGTTATCTATTTTTTTCCATATGGATTCTGAATACTTGTTTGCATAGATTTTCCTATTTGGGTTATGTGGAAATTATCTTGGGTGAATGCATATTTCCTTTCATCAACTACATAAGCCTTTATTTATTTACTATTATTTGGACATGCATTCAAGTGAGTGTGCCACTTGCTCATCCATTTTTTCTTTCTTTCACCCAATGTAGACTTGTGCCAACTGATATCTCTACATATTGGCTATCTGGAGCATATACAATCTTCAACACACTTTTGACATCAATGACAACCAATCTTATCAAGATGCAATAGGTATAGATGATGTACCTTCTCCTCCAAATTTTCTCATTTCACGTAGTCTTTTCATGCACTCCCTTTGTTTTTTTCTTTTTTGCATCAAGTTGTTTGGGTGGTACTTGCTTATTCCTTCCCATGATTAATATCAATTGTTCCTAAATAAATAAAAAATTATGAATATATGTTAACAAATATTGTAATTTGAACAAAAATGATTTACTTGATCAAATTACTTAAACATATATGAAATTACTTAAACAAATTACTCTTAGATTTGACATCTAAATGATAAATTACTTAATCAAATTAAAAAATTATCAATAAAATATGAAATAGTCATCAAAATTGATAATAAAAAATATTATGAAAACAAAAACATATTGAGCAATGAGTTAATTTTCACATTTCAACACATTTCAATCATTTGAAGTTAAATAAAATAAACACATCTCTTACACAGTTGGACAAACACACATAGAAAGTAGAGCCTCTTATAGTGGGACCTTTAACATGATTTCCATGTGATTTTTTGGCCATTATGAATCCATATAAATTAAACAAAATGTGCACGCATTATGTTTACATAACATGTATGTGTTATGTTTACATAACACAGACACATTTTGCATCCCTAAACTTAAGTGTTTGCACTTTGGCCTCCATTTAGAGGTTCCTATAGTGTTATAAATATGTACATACTTTTAACTTAACAAAACACGTACATTCTTTGCTTATTTTTTGGCTTGGAGGATGGATTTATGTTTACAAAACATGTACATGATTTTAACTTAATAAAATGCATACGTGTTTTGCTTAGATTTTTGTTTGAGTGATGGATTTACTTTTACAAAACACACACATGCTTTTAACTTAAAAAAACACGTATGTGTTTTGCTTAGTTTTGGGCTTATTTGGGATTTAACTTACCAAAAACCTATGCACTTAACCCCAACACTTGTACACTTAACCCTAAACTCTATACCCATAACCCTAAACTATATCCTTCAACCCTCAACCCTAAACCATAGGGAGAGGTTAGATAGAGAGGTACTTCTTGGGATATAAATTCTATACCCTATACCCTATACCATCAATCATAAACCTTATCCCTCAACTTTAGTAAATAGAGCCAATTGTTTAAACCTTTAACCATATACTCAAACCTATACCTTCAACCCTAAACCCTATACCATAAACCATCAACCCTAAACACATAAACTATAGGTCCTACACCCTAAATAATGAGTAATTTAGATATATCAAAGAGATAGAGGAGATAGAGACATGGGAAAGATATAGAGAGAGGTGAGATATAGAGAAGAGAGGAAAAGAAAGAGATATGTGAGATAGAGAAAAGATAGATCTACATAGGGAGGGAGGGAGAGGTAGATAAGAGGGATTAGGGGAGAGGTAGGAAGGGGAGATAGAAAGATGAGATAGAGAAATATAGGTAGATAGTGGAGAGAGAGAAAGGTTAGATAGAGAGGGGTAGATCTAGAGGAGAGAGAGAGAAGTGAGAGAGAATAATAGAGATGGGGAAGAGAGTAGAGAGGGAGAGATGTGAGACTTAACCTTAAACTCCATACCCATAACCTAAAACCCTATACCTTATACCGTTAGTTCCCTAAACCTTATCTCTCAACCCTAGGAACTAAAGTCAATAGGTTAAACCATTAACCATATATTCAACCCTATACCCTATACGCTCAACCCTAAACCCTATGCCCTCAACCCTATACCATATACTTGACCCTAAACCTATCCTTCAACCTTGGCCCTAAGGCCTATATAATAAACCCTCAACCATATACAATCAACCCTAAACCCTATATCATATACCCTCAACCCTAAACCCTCGTGTCAGTCCTATGCATGTGGTACACATTCACCTTGGTTCCTCATAGGTCCTAGTTTATAGTATCACAAGAATCATCAAATTAAGTGCTCTCTACATTTTATTTCAATTATTGCATTCCAAATACACCTAATCCCATCCCATCCCTTCTTTCTCATCACCATATTTTTTCTCTTTCTTAATCATGGATTGTATGTGTACATTCATTCTATATTTCTTCCATATCTCCCTACACTCAATGTATTAAGATGGTTTCCTGGTCTTCATCTCCATCCAACTCATCTCATCATTGAATTTTCATCTTAAGTCTTTAGATTTGTTATTGTAAGCATTTTCTCATCATTGAATGTTCATCTTGTGTTTAGATTTATTATTCTAAGCATCTTATCATCATTGCATTTTTTTAAAGTGTTTATATTTATTATTTGAATCATCTTATCATCATTGAATTTTTATTTGAAGTGTTTAAATTTGTTATTCTAAGCATCTTATCATCATTTAATTTTTATCTTAAGTGTTTAGATTTATTATTTTAAGCATCTTATCATCATTACCTTTTCATATTAAGTGTTTAGATTTGTTATTCTAAGCATCTTATCATCTTATATATTTATTATATTTCATATCCACAACATACATATACATTCTTCATTAGATACATTCTAGATTCATTTTAAACCATATACATATCTACATTAACATTCACCTATATATGTCATAAATCACATACACCAATACAAACATCATTAGTAGTACATTGATATCATAATCATCATCAACATAATCCATTTGTGATCATCATATAGTTGATCTCCTCAACCTCCTTGATCTATCTGATCTAGATGTCCTAGCCCTCAAGTGATCTATATAGCTTTACAAAACATGTGTGTGCTTAGTTTTGGGCTTACAATGGATTTAACTTACCAAAACCCTATGCACTTAACCCTAACACCTATACACTTAACCCTAAACTCTACACCCATAACCTTAAACCCTAGATACCCTATACCATCAACCCTAAGTCTTATCCCTCAACCCTAAACCCTACACTTATCCCTAGGTCATTAAACCTATACACTCTATCCTATACCTTATACCTTCAACCCTAAACTCTATACCCATAACCCAACACCCTATACCCTATACAGTCATTTCCCAAAAAAATATCCCTCAACCTTAGGAACTAAAGCCAATAGGTTAAACCCTTAACCATATATTCAACCCTAAACCCTATCTCTCAACCCTAGGCCTTAAATCCTATAGGCTAACCCTCAATCCTAAACCCTATACCATATACCCTCTTGAATTTAAAACCTATCCCACAACCTTGGACCTTAAGGCCTATATAATATAACCTCAACCATATACACTTGTTACCTAATTTCGCTATTAGCTCAATTAGGTTTAGCTCTTTGTTTTAAAACTAAAAGAAAGGTACATTTTTAATCTTTCCTACATTGCATTCAGGTGCATAAACAAAAACAAAAAAGATTACATTAATAGACTATTGCATTTATACAAGTGCATGTAACATAGGAAATATTTCCACAATTTTTTTCTGAAAAAGTAATATTTATTGATATTAACAGTGCATATTGTCTCACACAAGTCGTGAGACTAACTTGTTCAATGAAAATGAGGAAAATAATATACATTGATAGGTAAGAAAATAGAATGCACATGTAAGGAAAGAGGCCAGTTATTGCCTGGATGACTGGTTTGGTATGTGTTTCCTTGCTTTGTCCTCCACCTTGAGCTGCTTTGAGTCCTCCTTAGCTCCATATTTCCCCAAGTCCCTGCATCTAAGTGATAGAATGTTGTTAGAGCAATGAAGGTCTCTCACATTACATGTACAATCACCCATGAACATATAAACTAATATACAAATGCATTAAACAACTAGCATCATATAGATTATTTGGGAAAACAACAAATGCCTCTACCATATGCACATATTTTTCTAAATTTTTTTCTTCCTGTGCGGGTATAGGAAAATTTATGATGTTGTTTTGAATTATCTAATTAAAGAACGTGGGTTAAAATGTGGCTCCCACAAGGTTCGATCCCAACACACTGTCATATTGTACTTCTAAAAGAGCATAAACATGTTTATCTGTTATGCATCATGCCCATTAGATAATAGGAGTAGTTTCAAGGACTCATCAAGTGAACAACTATAAGTGATAAGTAAAATGAAAGGTCAAAGCCACCATGTTAATGTGTTGTTCCAAAGAGAAATGCATGAGAAGATCAAACACATTGATGCAAACGATCATCTGAGATGCATTTCCAATCATCATTGTATGAAACAATGAAAGTATGATTTTGTTCATATGCTTAGGTAGGGAAAGGTTCACTCTTTTTTCTTTCAAAATTTTTCAAGTCGAAAGCATGGTGCTTCCAGAAGAATGGAGATAGAGATCACATACACTATACATAGTGAGTACCATGAAGAATATATTGTTTTGCAAAAGATCTAGAGAACAGTATCCAAAGGGTCTTGTTAGGGAAACTCTACAAGAAGAGTCATGCAGTTAGGAATCAAAAGGAATATGTCATCAGTTAATTGCATGAATAATATTGCTTGAATCTTTCCAAGAGAGTCATTGCAATCAACCATTTATATCTTTGAGACTTTATACAATATCTTTAGAAGAGCAATGTAGAACACTGTTGCAATTAAATATACATCATGAGCAACACTATTACAATTATTTGTAATTGAAAAACATAGGACAATCATCTATGTCAAATACAACCTAGGTGTATGGGATACAATTCTTGTGCAAGAAAAGGTTAGAGAAATATGCTACAATAAATGTGCTTTGAAACAGTGAGGAATGAATGAAGGGGAAAATTTCACCAAAACAACAATGGACAGGGTATATTGGTGAAAGAGTGCAATCACAAGAACAATTCTATTGATGAAATCTTTACTTCCTAATGTCAATGATGTACACTAAAGGAATAGCCTCAATATACATAAATGGTAGTCATAATCATTAAGTTGCAGTGATATGATAATGTTTAAGGAAATAAACATTGTGTAGGACCCTGTAGCAAAGGTAGTACAAAACATCAAGGAACTTATGACCTATTTATGTTAAGTACAAGGGACAATGTATATCAAAGCAAGGATAATCATTACGACAGAGGATATTCAAGTTTGTAAGGCAGTGATCTCCATGGCAGTGATTGATAATTACATAGTGACATTTTAAGGGCATATTTGAGCAATGGGAAGTCATACGTAAAGAGTTAACTATGTCTCTATTCTTGTAGCAATATGTTCATTTTATTTATGAAATGGATATGGAAATTGACAGGCCTATTCTGGGGTCAAAATAGAAGGGGAATTGCAGTTACATGGTATTCATGAAGAAATGGAAAAGATGCATAGAGTCTTAGAATTATGCCTATACTGTGCAATGGCATCAAATCATTTTGTAAATCATATTTTTATTTATAGGACAACATTTTCTTGTGGGATGAATTAATTGCGAGGGCTCTTATTTTAATTTTCCACTCTCTCATGAGGTTTCTTTCATATTATAATTCTACATAGTCTTGTTACTAACAGAGCACAAAAACCATAATGATGGATGCTACAATAAAATCTCAAGGATACATTGTATAGAATGAAAGCAATAGTATGAATTAAAAAAAATGGAAATTGCTATAGGGCTGATGAATAAGGATAAGAATAGAGAAATGAAACAATAAATTGCAAGAGAATGCAGAGTTCCTACAAGGGTCTGAGCCATGGCTATGCCTGCGAATGGAGGTGACAAAGAAAAGCAAGATATCCCTTTTGTTTTTTGCTTGTAGAATTCAAAGAAGGTTTTTTAGCAAAATACAATCGTGAAGGCATGAGTTTGGAAAATCCAAAGAAAATATAAATCCTCATTTAAGAAAAGAAAAGCATTTGACATGAGAACCCATAATACCCTGTAGAACCACGCCATGAAAAACAAAATGTCCAGAAAAACAATGAATGGATTTTTGTATAGAAAGGTAGAAATATATTCATCATTTCTTCACAATAGAGCTCAAAAGCTAAGTTTTATCCACATAAATGAAGGGAAAAATCATTCGTTTCAATAGATCAAACTTACATAAGCATAGCTCCAACATGTGATCATGGGTGAGGTCACAAAATCTTCATGAAATTACAAAAAGAAAGCTCCAAATTGAAACCCATGGTGGCGCTACAAGTTTGCTGGAGTGTGAAGTAAAGAGTGAAAATTAAAATGATGGTGTTTGACTATGGAGTTTTGATTATTAGGGTTTCTTATGCCCTAAAATGACGATAACATAAAGGCATTTTTCTTGCCTTTTAAAAAAAATAAACTTTGCAATTAACCAATACCTTTGGCTGTTTCACTAAGGTATTTTGCCTTGTATGAATTAATACCTTGTGTGTATGTTGTGCTTTGGGAGGACTTAGTCATTTTTCCTTTCTTCATATGTTTCGAGCCTTGTATTTACATTTGCATTAATCTCAAATGTAAAACATTATAATTAAGTGATAAGTTATAAATCACTTATTATAAATGTTATTTTGAATGCAAAAAATAAGTATATGCTTTGTAAATGCCTTTAAAGGGATACAGTTGAGTTTTGATGCTTTTGCAAGAATCTAGGGGAAGTTAGAGACAATTTTCTAGCATATTGGAGGAGGTTTAGGAGGTTTTCCAACATGTTCCAAGGATATAGGATTGGTTGAGAATGAGTTTGCAAACATATGGAGGAGATATAGGAGAGCTTTTACTTGCCTTGTTGAGGATTTGAGAGCTTTTTGGAGGTAATTTTACATGCTTTATGATAGATTTGGTCAAAATTGACCTTTTCAAACATATTGGAGTTCTTTTAGGGAGGTTTCAGTTGCTAAAAAATAGGATTTTTGGAGGCATACGAGCTCAAGGAGCTTCTAGATCCTTCTTTGTGAAACTACTTGGAAGGATGGATATATTCTCATTTTGACTCATTTTTTGAGTTATTTCAAAAGATGCAGATTTTGGAGTTAGTGATTTTGGAGTCCTTTCTCAAAGTTCAGTATTTTTTGTAACTCTTTTGGGATATGATATACAAAGAATACCTTGGCTATCATTGACTATGTTATTTTTCCTTCTTGTTCTTGCAGTGTTGTGTATTTTTAAATGATTGATCAAGTTATATGTGAAGTGTTTTTAGCTTCCTTGTGACTTTGTCTCATACTTTATACCTTCTCTACAAAAGTTTTTTCATTCAGGTTGGAATCTATGTCTGAAACATTTATGTTACTTCTCTAATTGTGAACTTGTTTTCCTTTTAGAGGTTCATGAATTGAGGCCTCTTTGTGAAATATTTATGCAAGAGAATACAATTTTTTTTTGTGTAAGTTCATTTTTCTGTCATTTGGTAGCTAAGTGTAAACAAAGATGAGTTTCATAATCCTCATCAGTTTGGTGTATCACCATAGAATAGCATTTTTCTAGTTTTTATTTTAAGTTTTCTTTATCCCTTTTCCTCAGTAGAAAAACAATAGTTTAGGTGATAACCATAGGAAGTCAACAGTCTCCAAAGGTTGACCTCTATTTACAAGTCACCCACAACTTTAGAGGTCTTCCCATGTTTCTCTAAATTGTTGAATTTCATATTCAATAGGGTACAAATTTTAGTAGAAAACAACACTCAACCCTAAATCCTATATCATATACCCTCAACCCTAAACCATATCCCTCAACCCTAAGTCCTAAATCCTAGGGGATGAAACCTTGACCCTATACACTCAATCCTAAATGATATACCCTCAACCCTATACACTATATATCATATAGCCTCAACTCTAAGCCCTACACTTAGCCCTAGGTCATAAAACCTATACACTCTACCTTAAACCTTATAACTTCAACTCTCAAGGTTCCTATACCCTCAAACCTAAACCCTATACCCTATATCATCAATCGTAAACCCTACACCCTACGACCTACACCCTAATACATAAACCTTATACCCTATATGTTAAGCCCTAAAACCCAACATTAATAATTTAACACTAAAACCTACATAATTAAATTTAATCCCTAAACCCTCAAATTTCAACTCTCCATCATAAACCATCAAGTAAATGATGCTTAGAGGGATGTAGAGAGAGTTAGAGACTAAGGTGGAGGGAGAGAGATATGGATAGTTAGATTCAAGAACATGATGCTTTTAGTGTAGGAAAAAATGTGCTCGCCTTTAGAATAATGCCAATATATTAGACAAGAAGTTCTATAAGGCTAACTATAAAATATATTGAGTAGATCAAAATCAAGATATATATCATGTTTATCAATTCATCATATAAAAAAAAGTTCTATCTATGGATTATTAACGAAGGCCATCCTTATGGTTTAATAAAGGGAAACCACTTAAGAGGACTAATTTACTTCAAATGATCTTACTATGGAAGGGGTATTATTATTATTTTTATGTAAGTGGACAACTTAACTCTATAATAGAACTAACAGTCTTAAAATCCTCCTATTGTAAAAATGAAATCCAATTGAACACACACTTATAATACTTATATTAACCAATTACTATCTTGTTCGATTTACAATTTAATGTTGGCATATATATTATTGAAGTGAGAAAGTAACAATAGGTTTTAGCTAACAATAGTGGTAATTAAACATGAAATTGAGATTGTGTTGATCTTCCTTTGCATACATAAATACATGATTTCCTAATTTTAAATTTAAACTATTATATCTATATATTTATTGTAATTTCCACTGTACTTGATTAATGGAAATATTCCTTAAACAAAAAGGATAAATAAGTTAATAATTTTTTTATTGAAGCTACATTAAGAATTGAAGTTCATACTAATTTCCTCGAAAATAAAATAGTCGGTGATTTAGTTTTATCCCCTCTTTAATAATTTCATTTTCTCTGCATGATTCATGAACCAATAATTTACTTATTTTCTTTATTTTTTTTACATGTAATTTTACAACACATGTACATTTTATGGTTTGTATTGAGGCTTGGATGGTTCATTTGCCTCATTTTCACATGATTTTCTCCTCTATTCTCATTTTTCAACTTGTCGGTCATCAAGTTTACGCATTATAAATCAAATCTTAGTAAAATTACCACCATAATTTTGCATGTCTTCTAAGCTTTGTAACCATATTTTTTTTAGATTTGAACTACATTAACATAATTATCATTTTTAATTTCTTTCACTAACACATGTTTCCATAGTTATTAGATGCATATGTATTGATTTTTTTTAATAACTTTTAACCTTGTCCAATTTTTTTTTGTTTATATAATATTTTTCAACACTTCATTCTTTAGATATGATTTTTTTTTTGCATTTTTTTATTATTTTGGTGCAAGTTATGTGACACACACGCTTGGTGATGTGATTTTAAGGATGTTTCCACTTTGAAAAATCATAAAAAATACTCACTAAAAAATTACAAAAAAGTATACAACTTCTAGTACTCTCTCTTAACTATATTTCTACCAATGGCTTTTTGAAAATACTAAATACAACTAAAAAAATTGAGGCGCACACACCAAACACTATGTTATGTTTTATTAAAAAAAAAAGAACACTTTTGTGTGTGTGAAGCATTTGATCCTCTTATTCTTATCTATTTTTGAAAAAAAAATAGTAGTTTAGAAACTAGATTTAGAGTACTACAATTCTTGTTCTTTTGGTATCTTCAAATTTTGAGTGCATGAATCTCAAATTACTCCTCCAAGTTCAGGTTTAGCTGATTTCATAATAAAAGTGGCCACTTTTGGCCCCCTTTTTGTGCACCATCTTGGTGCATTTACCCAAATGTAAACATGTAAGCCTTCCATGAATTGAAAGAAAACATGATTTATTTATCTACTACTCATTGAATTCAATATCCTACATGTTTGTGGGTGTGTGTTTATGCTATCATCAAACATCCCTTCATTGGGACCCCTAGCTCTAATTGCATCACATATTGAGAGGCATGAAAAAAAGGTTAGAATCTCTCGGGGCCATAAAAAGGTGAGGAATTTTTTTATCTAGTTCTTTTAATGATGATGAGAGATCTGTTGCAAGTAGGTGCAGTTGGTGTTGTCATTGATGTCAACAAGATTTGGTTTTGTCATTGGTGTCAACTGTATGAGAAGGAGTTTTCTGCAAGGATGTATAGTTGGTGGTGAGTTGGAGTTGGTATTGTCTCTAATGATGCTTTGATTAGTTTCATTATGTTGTCATTACTAAGCTATTGGTGCCAACCTCTAATGTTTCTTTGATAAGCTTTTGTTTACAGATGAATGGTTGAGTTTCTATGCTCCAATTGGAGTGATGGTGATGAGGAAGCATTGAAGAAGTTGAGGATGTGTCTCTAGTGCTTGGTTTCCATGTGATTTTGATAAAGTTAGATAAAAAGAGGAAATAGTGTGTTGTAGTGGTGTTTTGTGTTGCAGAGTAGTGTTTTGGTTTTGCTCTGTAGTTCTTTTGTGTTGAAGATCTACTTGTGTAGTTCAAATATGTTGATCAAAGGTGTTCAAAGGTGCTGTATTCATAATTTGGTGTGCTGGATTGTTGCGCAGAGGAAGGTGTGTTCACCAATGTGTGAACTATATATTGCAGAGGTGTTTGAGAGAAATGTTGTGCTCCACATTTCTCCATAGAGTGGTTTCAAGTCTTGTGGATCTAGAAGGGTGTTGATAGTGTTCACATCTTTCTTTAGATGAAGTTATTCATGGTTTGGTGCTTCAAAAGTTAGTTTCTTAAGTTGCAATGTATGGGGGTAAAAGCAAGAAGTTGGGTACATGAAGAGGGGAAATTTTGGGAAAAACAAAAAAATTCGCATGAAACGCGTACGCATTTTTAAAAAATGCATACGCGTGACAGATCGAGTACCCAATCCTAAATCTGAACGCGTATGCATTCAGCTTCGAGTACGTGAACTGAAAATGTGTATGCATTATGAAACATGTGTGCATTTAGAACACGTATGCATTATGAAACGTGTATGCATTTAGAACACGTATGCATTTTGAAAAGCGTATGCGTTTTGCAAAGCTATTTATTTTTTTAAATTAGTGACTTTGTTTCATTTTAACACACATTTTCGTTCACGCCAGAGAAGAGGAGACCAGATCACATACGCATTTCAAAGGGTCTGATTGAAGAAAATTTTCACTGCCACCTCCTCCTGTCGACACAACCGACCTCAATGACCTCCAGGTTGGTTGAATTCTGCCTTTTTTTGCTTTATATCTTGTTTTTTTTGCTTTGTAATTAGCATTCATTTTTTGTTTGTTTAGTTTGTTTTAGTTCAATATTTTATAGTTTTTTAATTGCATTTAAAAAACAAAAACATCAATGAAACAAAGAACGTTAAATTATAAATTGAAAACCATAAAAACTAAACCTAAATTGGACACATTTAACTTAGAAATCAAAACCCTAGAAACCCTAGGTTACAAAATTTACATAGGTCCCTAAAAACTAATTTAAATAGGTTAATCCTTGGACCTAAACCCTAAAATGTAAACCTAAAACCCTATTTACCCTAAATTGTAACCCTAAAACCCTATTTACCCTAAAACATAAATCTAAAACCCTAAATTAGGGCTCCTTGGAGGTTTAGATTACATTTTTTATTTGACAACCTTCTTTGTATGATTTTTACTCTCACTCATGGTTCTTAGTTTATTTAGGGCAAAAGTGATGACAAGTTCAATATTAGGGGCATGTGATATAATAGAAGAGGTAAAATAAGGATGTGTAGTAAGATTTGATGACATAGCATGTAGGGAGGGATCACATTATAGTCCATAGGTTAGGTACATTTTGGTATGTTTTTGGTGATCCACACAACTACCAATGAAATTCATAATTGACTAATAAAGGACTTGTACAAACAATCGATGCATAGATATATTAACCAAAAAATTGATTGAATTATAATATGTTCACACAATATAAATGATAGCTAATTTTATCTTGGAAAACTTCATGATAGTATAATTTAACTTGAGAAAGTGTACCAGTGAAGTAAAATAATGTACCTCATGTGAAACTATGTGCTTGATTTAATAAGTGTATATAGCATTCAATGCTAGTTGATATGAGCATGTAATCACTCTATATCAATGTTATTAGCTTATATAGTGTTATAAATCAAATAAATATTAAAATGTGAAGCATGAATGATTTCTATCCATTTCTCTTATTTGGATGAGATCCTTTGTGAATTATGTAAGGATGAATTATATCATATTTAAGCCTTAATTTATAGGATGTTATTCATAAGATCTATATGATGTGTTTAATTTAATTCCTAGTTTAACTCTCATGTGTAGTGGAATTGTTCTATTAGGAAAACTAAATGTTGTACTTTCTCTAAACTAGTGTATCAAATATAACTTGTAGCATGAACATTTCAATGGAAAATTCAAATTACTTTTTTGAGAAAATTGATAGATGATTCATAAATGCAAGTCAATTCTATAACCAAAGGTTTATTTTCTAAGATTATTTATTTATTGAATTGATCAATTGATTTCTCACTTAGTGGCAGTTAGGTTCGTTTTTGAAAATCCATGTGTCTAGAATTTATAAATATGAAGAGTCTATGCCATAGAAAAGTTTCAAAAAATATATGATTAGAAAAAAATTGGGTCTAAATCACTTCAGATCCCCTCTTCCCTTTTAAATCATCCAAAAGTGCTTAGAAGTACTTAGAGGGAAATAGGTTCAAAATCCATCTTAACTCAACAACTTAGTTATAATTGAAATCTAAAATTCCTAATTGTTGATATATTTAAGTTATTCCTAGAATGTCACATATTTGATTCACAGCACTAAGTTTAGGTGGTAGGGTTTCTCATTTACTTGTAAAAATTTATTCATGTGTCTTCTATTTGTTTTCATGTCATCAAATCTCTAAATCTAAACCCTAAACCCTAAAGCATTCATTTTGTCATAGGACCTTAAAATGAAATTTGGTTGCCTTAGGCAACTCCACCAAATTTTATTCCCTTAAGGGCCATGGAACATTTTGTCCTAGGACCATACTAGACATGGATCCCCTTAAGCCATCCTATCGCTCTAAATCATAAATCGATGTCTTAAGGGGTCCTAATATGACATTTCTTAAGGGGATCAAAGAAGTTCTCAAAATTTGGTGAATAGAGCTCAAGCTCATCTTTATTTATTTTGTACATTGCAATTAGGTCACTAGCATATATCTATGTGTCCCTTCAAGAATGTATTTTATTAATTTTTCATTCTTATCTTTAGTATTCTTTGAAAACAACGAATGAGATTATAAATTTTAATGTTAGTATTAAACTTATAATTTCTTCTTAACTACTTTGTCCCACTATAGAGAACTTGTGTCTCTTATCATGAAATTTGAAAATTTAGATAAATTAATTTATGTCCTTGGATTTAATTAAATTCTATGTCATACTTGATTAATACATCTATTCACAATCGATATACCTTAGCTCTATAGATATACTCTTGTTGGGAAACAAGAGCTATCTCAATGAACTATTCCACAAGAAAATTTTTCTCACTAACTTGCAAGTCCATTATTCCAAGGACCACCTGAACTTCACCCTAAGTTCCCTAAACCCTAAACCCTGAACTCTAAAATCTAGTCCCTAAACCCTAAAGCATTCATTTTGTCGTAGGACCTTAAAAAGAAATTTGGTTGCCTTAGGAAACTCCAAATTTTATTCCCTTAAGCCATCTAGACCATTTTTTCCTAGGACCTTACTTTGTACATAGATCCCCTTAAGCCATCCTATCACCCTATTTAATCGTAAATCGATGTCTTAAGGGGTCCTATTTTGTACATTGCAATTAGGTCACTAGAATATATCTATGTGTCCCTTATCTATGTGGACCTTACTACACATAGATCCCCTTAAGCCATCCTATCACCGTAAATCGTAAATCAATGTCTTGAGGGGTCCTATTTTGTACATTGCAATTAGGTCACTAGCATATATCTATGTGTCCCTTTGAATGCCTTCTATTAATTTTTCATTCTTATCTTTAGTATTATTTTAAAACAATGAATGAGATTATAAATTTTAATAAAACCCCATAATTTCATTTCTACCCTTCATATTAACAACCACACACTGGACTCAATTTAATGTGTGTACATGCTATGAATTTTTAATGTTATGGATTTTTTAATGTTATAAATCGAATGGTCTTCAAATGAAATGTATTTTGAATTTGTGCATGTTCAATGTGATTTTAAATAACTTTCAAATTGTGTGCATTATTTAATTAGTTTGTTGATATATATTTTTTAATTGTTTACCATGTAGTTTCCATTTAATTGATCACATGGATCTAGAGTTTAATATAAAGGATTTTATGCCCAATCCAAAAATTCCTATAGATCACATACATCCTAATCCACCACAAGAACAAAACCCTAGCACACCTCCACACTCTCCACCACCTAACCCCCACCCCCTCCTATAGTTGATCAAGATCACTTAAGAGAGAGTATTCAAGAAAACCTTATTGTCATTTAAAGAAATATGGATCTAATAAAAAATGAGCCTAGAGTCCCTCCACATCTCGCATGGTTTGCATATATGATGCAAACTATTGTCAATTTTGTTTGAACTATTGATGTAGACCTAGATAGGTTCCATCAATGGAGAGAAGAGAGGAGACAATTCTATGTGGATAGATTGTCTTATAAAGAAATCAATGACCTAAAAATTACCAAACAAGCCATGTGTCAATATTTTTTTAACCCCCAAACAAACGAACCAATTCCACCCATGAAAAAATGAATTTCAATTTTATGGTGTAGGCACCTGCAGATAGCTGCACATTTTTGGGATAGATGGTGGATGATTTTTGATAATCCACCACATGGCAACTGTGAGGTGCCCTTATACTTTTTGAGAAAGTTATGGGCTGAGTTTGAGTTGGGTAAAAAACCCAACTATTTTGATATGAGGTCATTTTAGGGAGTTGAGTGTGGCATGCCCCAACATAGACTAGGAGCATGTGTTGATCCTCAACGACGTGCTCCAATTGATCCTATTATTCCTCCTCCTTCTCCTGGTGTTCCCACTGCATTTCAGCAACAAACCATGTTATCAACATTAGGAGCATTGAGTTCACTTTCAGGACATCTCACTCATTAGACTGCACACATGGCGACTGGAGTGGCCAATGTTAGAAACCAAGATCTGAAATGCAAACTAGAAAAGCCTTCCACATAAGAGAAAATCAGAAAAAGAAAGAGCTTTGCAAGAAGATATGCAAAATAATATTATTCAAGAATTCATAATTACATGAGATTTATTTTCTTTATAAAAGAAAATTATGCATAACCCTAATCTTATCTTGAGCAACAAGATAGCTCAACAAGCTAAGGATGAGAATAATTAACATAGGAATTAAATATTACCTAAGTAAAGTTATGCAAGTGTAATTAAATATTAATTACACTAACACCCCCCCATAAGTGCAACTTAGAGAGACTAAAAAGGCATGCACCTAAAACTAAGATGAATGCAAGAAAGCATGAATGGGTCCCAACAACAAGGCCTGATCAGGTACCCATGTACAAATGCAATAAAGAGGTAGAGAAGCAAAACCCAATGGGAAAAAACCCGCCTACAATGAGATGAATGTTGTAAAGAAGCACTAGAAGAACATTGTGGAGTAACACTGGAACCACAATCTGACAAGCAAGGAAAGATACTTTTGTCTACAAGAAACCAAAAATAGAATCATAATAATGCGACAACAAACCCGATGCCACTAGAAAACTCACAAACTGGAACAACCCTGGAATATGTGAAGCAATAGTAGACGAAATGATGACAAAATCTAGAAATCGTGTATCTCGATGTCAATTCCAAACTGAGACTAAAACTCTTCCATAGGAACAAGTACCATAAAGACTCTGGAACATTAACCATAAAAACATGGCCCTCAAACTGAGAAAGATTTAAACCAATGCAGATCAAGAAACATAAACTCTCAATCTAAAGTGTGAACCGATGTGAATCTAATATGTGTCAAGCTAAGACAAGAATGTTGCCAAAAGAAACTAAGAAACTAGATAATCCATGCGAGCTATCAACAAATCAAGATGAAGATCAAAGTGCATGCACACTCTAATCAAATTATTATGCAAGAAACCCCCCGAATGGAACTTTATCTCAGTTCATTTATTACAATAACCCAACGATTGTAAAAGGAGAGAATGCAAACATGCATAAAAAAATAATAATAAACCTCAGATCTATGTAGAGGACTACACCATCTTTCCAACACCGTAAGAATGATGAAAAAAGGATCACCAAGTCAAAAGATATGCCCTCCGAAGCAAAAAAAATTCATATGAGTTCAAAGACCTGAAAAATAAATTTGGAGAAAAATTAGAAGAATCTACCTTCTATTGATGATGTTTTCTGCACAACTCTAACAGAATATGAAATCCTATCTCTCTTGAAAGGTAAATCTCTATCAGGAAGATTCAAGAGATAACCCCAAGGTCTCTAATGTCAAGTCTTGACAATGCATAAACAACTCAGTGATAAATGTGAAAATGCTGGTAATCACAAAGGGGCCTTACTACAAGCAAATACTGAATCTTGAACTTATCAGATTTGGCAATGTAATGATACTTCAATCCTAAATTTAATTCAAATGATAAAGAAATAACAAAATATTAGGGTTTCAAAGAGATATCTAAGATTAAAACTACTCCTAAGATTAACAATGCAAATGATGAAATACTTGAAATGGACCAATCCCTCATAAACTAATTCCTGCTTGACCAAGATAAATCTACAATCTTACAAAAATAGTGCAATCTTCTAAGGCATTAAAGATTTCAGATCATGAACATTCATCCAAGACAACCCAATTGCAATTGAAATGAATAAATCTTCACAATTGAACTAAGCACAATGAATATAAAGGCCCAAGCTAGCTTTACAAAGCAACTAACAATCAACGAGCTACAAAAAGTATGGACTAGGGATTGCTGCAACACTTCAAGCATTAAATCATAAACACCATTGAATAAGATCTAAATCTAAATCCAACATATATCTAATACCCTTGAGCAATTTGAAAGATAGAATCATAAGAACCATGCAAGATAAATCAACACAAAAGAGATCACCAGAAAATCACAATGTCTTTAATTGTATTGAATCACCAAATTTCAGCAACAATTCCAATGTTTTGTTATAGGACTCGCTCAGAAACTAACTTCTAATTCTGCTCTACTACCTAATTCGCTTGTATATGTCTATGTATTCTATTCTATATGTTACAAATGAGGCAAAGTGTTGAATTTATAGGAACCTCTAAAGCATGTCGGCCCAACCATGGATTTACAATAATAAAATAGCCAAAACAAGTCAGCCCAAGGAGAATTCAAAATTAGATAAAATAGGCATTAAATACATGAACTCAATCAAAGTCGGCCAACGGATCTTCCACATAATTTGAACCAAGGCACAAGTTTCAATGCAACCCAAAATTAACTGCCTCCTTCCAATCTTATCCTAAGCGCACCACACCAAGTCAGCCAAGGGGAAGTAACCAGTACATGAATTTGTTTCATATATCAAACTTCATCTCCTAAGTGCACAACGACCACTTCCCAATAAAACATAAGGGACTGATACAATCTATAATGGCAATGCAAGTAGCCGCATCATTGAACTGGGCTCAACAACTGGGAAGTATACATTTTGCCACCACTCCTTCAGTTGCTACTAAGCTAGAATCAACCTGCACTCAACAAAACACCATTAATAACATCTAATATAGTATGAATAATTAGCCTAACATCAATAATATATCCATCATCCAAACAAATTAAAACACAAATTGAAATCAACCCAGAAGCATCACTAAATTGCAATCAATATAGTCCGAGATTTCAAGCCAACTACGAAATCTAGGCTGGAAAGGAATTTCGGGGAAATCCAGGCTAAGTGGATTCTGGCGAAATAAGCACAAAATCAATAATAGATCATTAAAAATGAATAAAGAATGCATAATTACTGTGTAATTTACCAATTAAAATCATGGAATGACAAGTATTTAACATTAAACTCATCCATTTCGCTCAATTTCAAAGTTACACCAAGTTTTCAGAAAATCGGGAAAAATCTGGCTAGACCGGATTTCCGCAAAAATGACAATCACTGCATGAACTTTGGGGAAACAAGGGGAAAAAGGAGGAACCGGGGAAATCCAGGACCGACAAAAAACCCAAAGCTGGAGGAAAACACAAACATTGGCCATAACTTTGCTCAAATTGATCGAAGATCACGAATTTGAGGGCCCCGGGCACAAAACTAGCTTAACCCGAACCCTCAATAGATCTTCCTTGAATTCTAGGACCAATCGAAAGAAAATCAAAAAGAAATGGAAATTCCCTAGCCATGAAACCCTAAATTTTAACCATGAATGCACAGGGCAAGCCAATAACCCCAAATCACAACTAGATCAAATATCCCAACTTAACAAGACACCAATGAGAAAGCATAATGGCAAGAAAATCTCCCAAAGATCAACCAAATACAATTCATACAAGGAGCAATCATAAATGAAATTGACCAAATGAGTTGAAGGAATTCGGAAACCCGATGGCAAGATGAAACTCTGGAAAAATCTGGCCCAGGCAGAATTCCACGAAGACCCAAAAATTCCCGAATAGCAGTGTTGAAACCGACTTGCCGGAGTTTGGAAGAAATTCGAGAAAATCCGAACAGGGTAGAAAATCCCGAACCAGGGTAAAAACCCAAACTTCGCCTAAAGCTTAAGATTTTCAATATGCAACATGGGGGAAACACTTAGGCAAGCAAGATAAATGTTTAAGCTCATGCCTAGGAAATAAAAATTCTCAAAATTGAAGGGGGGAAACACAAAAGTGAAAGAAAAAGAGGGTCCTTGCTTTTAGTGAGGCATGTGTGCAAAATTGCACAACAAATGGCAACTCTACTGGGAAAATACTCCAGAGAATTTGATGATGAACAAGAATGATGAACCTAGAATCTTTGGTTTAGATCCCACTATCAGACAAACAAATCAAAATGCAAGATCAAAGAATCAAAACCAAAGGCAGACTAAACCTTCCATAGACTGAAATCCAAGTGTGTGCACATGAGTTCATTTCCTTCCTTGAGCTACTGTAGAAACCAAGTTCAATCAAGTCAGGCTATGTAAAGATTCTAACTTCAAAAACAACCTAGATAGAGCCTCGCTGCTAGTCAGGCATCCATAGCTCCGACAAGGTTATCGTTGTGACTCTCCCGAACATAGGTCTATTGCCAGCCAGGTGTCTATAGCCCCGATAGAGATATTCAGACACCCCTGATAAGTTGAATTCATTTTTTTGATTTTCAATATTTTCCCTTTTCTTCTTTTTATATTCTTTTCTTTTCATTTTTTTACTCCAACCTGTGAACAATGAAGTTCACACTTAGGGCTGAGAACAACAGTGGCACTGAAGCAGAAATAAGATTTTTCACCTGACAAGACCTCACAAAGATCCTACTACAACCTCAAGATTCTTAAGATGTATACAAGATATTAGATTTCATAATACTTCAAATTCAAATCAAACTAGTGACCCATCCTCTTTAAATCAGACATTTAGACTGCATGACGATAACAAAGACCTCAACCATCGATTCAAGACACGGGATTAAAGTTCGAGAAAATTCTTAGAATAGTCCCAGACAAAAGAATATTTGCTATGTAGGTACAACATATCCAAAAGAAAACAAGAAGATATCCAAAGCAAAAGCAGAGAAAAAACACACCAAACCAAAAGAAAACCTATACTAACTAATCTAACCAAAGCAAAGCAAAGCAAACAAAACAGAAAGGAAACCTAATCTAACTATACACATGTGAAGAGATGAAAATAGCTTAAGACTGGAAATAATGCTTCAAGTATTTCCCATTGATAGGTAGTGGGATATCCTCCCCAGTGAGACTTTTCAAGCGGAAAGCATTATCTCCCAAGATTTCTAAAATTTAGTAAGGGCCAAGCCAAAGTTTTTCAAATTTACCATGTTCCCCCTTACGGTCATGGGATTTATCCTAGTATAGAACCAAGTCAGAAATCCGAGAGGCTTTTACCTTGGCTCTTTTATCAAACCAACTTTTGACTACACCTTGGTGTTTAGCAAAATTCTCTAAGGCTTCATCTCTTCTTTCTTCAAGGTGCAACAACTCTTGTAGGTGGGCCTTACGCCTATTTTCTTCATCATAGTACTCATTAATGAACTGTAAAGTAGGGATCCTCAATTGGATTGGAAATATAGGTTCCTGGCCATAGACATGATGATAAGTGGAGGTACCTATGGAAGTCTTCTGTCTTGTACAATCTTCCCATAGAGAAAATCTAAGTTGAGTGTGCCAATCCTTGGGATTCTTCTCTAGTAACTTACAGATGACTGTTAAGAGGTTTTTATTGGAAGACTCAACCAACCCATTACCCTATGGATAGTAATTAGATGCAAACTTTATTATATTCCCATTATCAAAGGCCCAATTGGAAAATTTCAATGATGCCAATGTAGTATCATTATCACAAACTAAAGATAAAGGACATCCAAAGCGATTGATAATACCTGATTCAATGAAATCAATTACCACTTCAGAAGTACACTGTTTGCATGCAAGAGCTTTAGTCCATCATGTAAAATAATCAATAATGGTGAGAATATACTTGTGACCAGTAGAAGAAGGTGGATTGATAGGACCTATGAAGTCCATCCCCCACTATGCAAAATTTTTTACCTCAAAGACCAGCTGGAGTGGAAGAGCTGCATACTTCTCTTTGGTTGTTGCGGTCTGGCATATGTGGCAAGTTCTGACATGACTGTGTGTATCCTTGAACAATGTAGGCCAATAATAACCAGCCCTTAGAATTTGGTTTGCAATAGAATGTGCAGACCCATGGCCAGTACCATATCTATTGTGAAATTCAGCCATGACCCTTTTAGCTTCATGTCTTCCTAAGCACCTCAGGTAGATACCTTCATGATTTTCTTGTATAGAACAGCTCCCTTCAGCATGAAACTGTCACTCTTCAAACGTAATCCCCTTCTCTAGTGTACTGCATTCAAATGGTTAGGACACCTTTGAGTCAGGAGATAGCGAACAATATCATCATACCATTCTCTAGGGGAAACATCTTCTAGATTGTAATGCTGAGCTGCAAGATCAGGGCCTATTTCTTCCATTGTCCTTGTAAGTCCTTGCCCTCTTACTAGCTTCATGGGTTGGATCTCAATATCATACTCTTGTAACATTATTACCCACTTATCTCTGTGCTCCCCTAGCTCATTTTGCATCAACAATAGCTTGACTGCAGAATCAGGAACTATTGCAAACACTTTGTTTCTGAGAATATAATGTCTAAATTTCTTCACAGCCCTGACCAAGGCATAGGCCTGCTTCTCCACACTTGGGTACCTCAATTCAACATCTTTCAATGGTACACTCATGAATGCTATGGGATGTTCATTTCCTTGATCAGACTTTTGAGTTAACATAGCAGCACATGAGTGATCAGAAGCAAACAAATATATATAGAATGGCTTAGCATAGTCTAGACTCGCCAAAATTGAAGCTTCAACAATAGCCCTCTTTATCTCTGCAAATGCTTCCTTAGCTTCTATACTCCATTCAACTTTGGCTTCCTGCTTCAACATTGTATTTAGTGGCTTGACTATTTCTGTGAATCCAATGATGAACTTTCTTACAAAGTTGATCTTACCAAAGAATGACTTCATTTCTTTCTTGCTAGTAGGAGGTGGGATCTTGAGTATAGCTTCCACTCGTTCTAGATCAATGGAAATTTCTTTCTCAAAGATAACATGTCCCAGCAATTTTCCCTCTGTCACTCCAAAGATGCATTTCTTTGGATTGAGAGATATACCAAATTCCCTACACTTCTGGAACACCTTACACAAATCTGCTATATGGTCACCTCTCCTCTTGTAAAATACTGTCATATCATCCATATAAATGATTATGCACTTACCAATTATTTCCTTAAACCTGATTTCCATGGCCCTCTGAAATGTGGCTCCAACATTAATCAAACTGAAGGGAATTCTTTTGTATGCAAAAGTGCCCCACTTGGTAGTGAAAGCAATCTTATTCCTGTCTTCATACTACACCATGACCTGATTGTATCCTAAATAGCCATCTAAGAAAGACATCATTTGAGATCCAGTGAAGGTATTGGATAATTATCCTTTTCTGATGCTCTATTGAGGTTCCTTAAATCTACACACAACCTGATTTCACCATTCTTCTTTTGCACTAGAACCAAGTTTGCAACCCAAGTTGAATGTCTGACTAGAAATATGATTCTTGTGGATAACAACTTCTACACTTCCTTTTGTATTATAGGTTCTAGTAAGGAATTAATTGGCCTTTGCCTCTGTCTGGAAGGTTTTTCTCCTAAATTGAGAGGGATAGATGAGTTATAACTGATGTTTCATAGGTCTTCAAATCCTCATAACTCCAGGCTATCACATCTGGATATCTATGTAATGCATCAATTATTCCTTTTCTCTCTTCTGGAGTGCATACTTTGCCAATGAAGACATTCTTGGCATCATCTTGAGTTCCCATATTATACTTTTCACATTTTCCAGTGATGGACTCCTTGGCACCTTGTTCCTGATCTCTAACCCTATCCAAATCAAAAATCTTCTCTAATTGCACCATTCCTCTGGGAATAGTATTGGTCTTCAAATTAATTACCTCTTCCAAATCCATCTCTGCTTCTTGGAGTTCAGTTTCATCTATAATTTGAGAAGCAAAAACATCTGTACTTGTGATAAAATCTAAAATATTCTTATCATCTTCAAATACCTGGAAGTTGGTGACATTTTTAGGCACTGGGGTCAGCTCCACTGTAAACTTCTTCAATCCAAAAAGGGATAGAGGTTGCAATGTACTAGCTGCCCGAGCAAGGGAGTCAGTTGTCTGATTTTTACTTTGTGGTATCAATTGAATGTTGAAGGCATCAAATCCTTCAATGAGGTCCCATACTTTGTGTCTATAATTGGTCATTCTTTTGTCATGACAAGAGTATTGTCTTCTAACTTGCTTAACCACTAACTCAAAGTCCCCAAAAACTTGCAAGATCTTAACCTTTTTCTTTAATGCCATTAACAACCCATGTACCAAAGCCTCATACTCTACTACATTATTCGTGTAATGGAATTGAAGTCTATGAGCAGCAAAGAAAGTATTACCTTCAAGACTGATTAACTCAAATCCTACTCCAGCTCCTTGTTTTGATTTGGATCCATCATATCTTAAAGTCCAACAGTCAGCAACTGTAGATTTCCTTGTTGTATCTTTTACACTATTGCTACTTGAAAACATCACTTTCTTCTCCTCAAGGTCTTCTTGGACATTTTGTATATTAACTTTGACTGCTGGAGTGGGGTTGATATAGTTCTACACTTGTTCCACTACACTCTGGCATAATAAACAATCCAGTTTAGAATGGGAAGCATTATGGACCCTGCACCAATTTGGAAAAATCAAATCTCCGAAATTCATTCCCCTACCCAACTAAATATGATCCTCAATGCACTTCTAAATGAATTCTTGGAAATTATCTAGTAAATTGAGCTGATTATCTTCAAGATCATCTTCATTTTTAACTAGTTCCACCAAGGCATCAGTACTACTGGATTCAGTTGTAAGGTCAGCAGGCATTGTGTGGAACATAAGGACTTCCTCTACATCTGACTCCTCAAAATGGGCTGCAAGCACATAATTACCCATACTTACCTCAGATATCATAATCTCATTGGAGGTATTTTGATATTTTGTGATCATACACTTCATCTTAGGTTCTCTTTCAATTCTAATCTAGTTTGGCACTCCCTTCCAAGGAAGCAACATGTGAGAGTTATCAATTGATACATATCCATTCAAGGCCCTAGTAAAGTCTCTTCCCAGAATTAGGCCATAAGCATCAGGTATATCTTCCACTTGTATATTGATAACTTGCTAAATTCTAGGGTTAGAAGCAACCTACATATGAATCATATTTAATTCCCCTACAACATTAACTTCAGTCCTATCCAATTGTGTAACTTTCTTTTGAGAATCAGTAGGAGTAATACCCAAAGCTCTACAGACACCAAAGGGCATTACATTGGTGGAAGCTCTTGAATCTAATAAGCAATTGTGCAAGTGCTTACCAAATATACGAACATATATTAGAAATGGAGGAGTCTCTATTTTTACTTGAAACAGAGTTAAGGGAGTCTCCACTTGAGCAACCTGAGTTCTATCTTTCTCTTTTCCTTTATCTCTAGGAGGCACATGAACTTGATTATGAGTCTAATTTTTCCTTCCTGCTATTTGAGAGCTAGATGCTTTATTGATACTTTCACTAACCGATCTATCTTGTGATATGGAATTTGCATTATAAGCTTCTAGAACTACATTCCTAATGATTGGAACTCTCAATAACTCAAATGCAGAGAGACTTACCTTAAGTTTCTTGAGTTCTTTTGCAACATATATGGCCAATTGTTCTTCACTTAGATTAGCAGGAGTCTCCTTTGGATAGTCCACCACCCTGTCTTTGCTTGCTTCAACACCTTTCCCTTTTGACATGTCCATCTGTTCTTTTCCTTCCTTTGACAAATACTACTTAGACACATAGGATATAGTGGATTATTGTTGGCATTAGGATATGGAGAAGTGGTGAAGTTTTTCAGTGGAATGGAGGTGGTAAAGGGGCCTCCAACCTGTGGATGTCTATGTGGCATGTCTCTCAAATCATACTTCTTAACAGGCCTCTGGAAAGTTTGTACTTCTTCAACATAAGCTTCTTCTTCATCCAAGGGGCCATTGTCATTTACTGGATTTTCATCAAACAACTATGAAATTTCATCTCCATTGCATACCTGGTCTGCCTCTTCCTTGTACTGGTCTGATTGTTCTTCAGGCACATTGTCTTTGATATGTGGAAAAGGAACATGGTTTAGGACTAACACTGGTGAATCATAGGGAGTGAATGGCACCATCTCCTGACTAAAAATTTTCTCCACTTCATACTGGAAGATTGAAGCTGTTGTCTGGAACTCTTGACAATCTAACTCATAATGTTGACTTGTTTTATGGAGCCTACACCATCCTGATAAAGTAGCTTTAACTAAATATACACCACTAGGAGGCTTCTCTTAATTGACTGGCTGATTGATTGGTTGATCCAATGGGGTAGGGACTCCTCCATTGTTAGGCCTTGTATTCCGAGTCCCATTCTGTCCGGGTGGCTGTCTCTTGTCAAACCCTTGTCCACCAGCTTGACCTCTATCAAAGTTATGGCCTGAGGATTGTCCTTTATCATAATTATGTCCTCTATCATTTTATATCCTCTATCATTACTATATCCTTTGTCATTGTTGTATCCTCTTTCATTGTTGTATCCTCTGTCATGACATTTCCCTCTGTCAAAGTGTTGTCCTTGTTGATTTTCTCAACTTTCTCTTCTTTGATTGGACTACATATTTCTTTGAGTAGGTTGCAACTGACTGTTCTGGTTCCTCAAGTAAGTCACCTCCATATTCAGCTTCTTCACTTGTTTAGACAATTCATCCAGTCTCTCCTGGTCAAAATTTCTATATGGAGGTTGGCTCACACTATTTTGGGAATATCCTACTTCAGTGCTCATATTTAATGACTGATTCAAGACTTCAAAATTCTATAGATATAGGGGATAGCTAGCATGAGATTGTGGATGAAGAGGTTGATTCACACTTTGATGGGGATAACTAACTGTAGGTGGAATCTGACTCATTGGAGCCCCTGGGTGAGGAACCATAGGCAGCTGAGGAACTAGATTCATGATGGGAGTATGATTGGTGAGAGCCTGATTAAGAGTTGGGACCTGTCCAGGGTGAGCAACGGGTCCTAATGATGGTAAAGGTCTAGACAAATGTTGTCTTACGGTAGTGCTAACCTTTACAGCCTCTGCATATGCATCAAGTAGGGTATTGGGAGGATTGTTTCTCCATTTCATGAAAGTGGTTGTCAGACTATCAAGTCCCTCATAATAAACTTCTAAAGCAATGGCATCATCAATAGCATAGGGGGCCTGCAGTCAGGTATAGGCATGATGAAACCTATTGTTAAAGGACCCTATAGGCTCATTGAATTCTCTCTTAACATTAGTGAATTGGCGATAGATCTCATTGGAACTAATGGGAATCTTAAACTTTTGTAGGAATGCAGTCTCTAGTTCAGTCCAATGCTAGATAGACCCGACAGGTAAGTGATTATACCAATATAATGCATCTTCTCCTAAGGAATAAGGAAAGAGCCTACATGCTACATCCTCGTGATTGATTCCCCTATCCTTAAGGCTAGTATGAAATATCCTGATGTGTTCTTCAACTGTTCTATTGGGATCATTAACATGGAACTTTGAACAAAAGTGCTCAGGGTTCTTAGGCATAACATTGTAATTGGTGAAACTCAATGGAGATGGGTTATTAGCTAGGAAAGCCATTGGTGGAGGTGGGGGTGGTAATGGCTAATTTATGACTGGCTGAGGTTGTTGGATGGGAATGTCCTTAGACTCAGATGAAGGTGAACTTGATGGAGATGATGGAGGTGGCTGGGTGGATGATGATTCTCCCTTTGTATTGGTCCTTCTTGACCTAGTAGGGACTGGAAATTCTTGAAATTCCTCCTCTTCTAGAGTAGATCTGGTTCTTCTTCTAAATCTTTCAGGAGAGATAGTGTACAAAAATTGATCCGATTTAGCTTATTTGGGCCCTCCTTCTAGCACCAATCTATTGATGATATTTTCTGCACAACAACAAATCAGACAGAATATGAAATCATATCTCTCTTGAAAGGTAAATCTCTATCAACAAGCTTCAAGAGATAACCCCAAGGTCTCTAATGTCAGGTCTTGACAATGCATAAACAACTCAATGATAAATGTGAAAATGTTGGTAATCACAAAGGGTCCTTATTACAAGCAAATACTCAATCTTGAACTTATCAGATCTAGAAATGTAATGATACTTCAATCCTAAATCTAATTCAAATGATAAAGAAATAACAAAATATTAGGGTTTCAAAGAGATATCTAAGATTAAAAGTACTCCTAAGATTAACAATGCAAATGAAAAAATACTTGAAATGGACCAAACCCTCATAAACTAATTCCTACTTGACCAAGATAAATCTACAACCTTATAGAAATAGTGCAATCTTCTAAGGCATTAAAGATTTCAGATTATGAACATTCATCCAAGACAACCCAATTGAAATTGAAATGAATAAATCTCCACAATTGAACTAAGCACAATGAATATAAAGGCCCTGGCTAACTTTGCAAAGCAACTAACAATCAACTAGCTGCAAAAAGTATGGACTAGGGATTGCTGCAACACTTCAAGCATTAAATCATAAACACCATTGAATAAGATCTAAATCTAAATCCAACATATATCTAATACCCTTGAGCAATTTGAAAGATAGAATCATAAGAACCATGCAAGATAAATCAACACAAAAAAGATCACCAGAAAATCACAATGTCTTCAATTGTATTGAATCACCAAATTTCAGCAACAATTCCAATGTTTTGTTACAACACTCACTCAGAAATTGACTAACTTCTAATTCTGCTCTACTACCTAATTCGCTTGTATATGTCTATGTATTCTATTCTATATGTTACAAATGAGGCAAAGTGCCCAATTTATAGGAACCTCTAAAGCATGTCGGCCCAGCTAGGGATTTACAATAATAAAATAGCCAAAACAAGTTGGCCCAAGGAGAATTCAAAATTAGATAAAATAGGCATTAAATACATGAACTCAATCCAAGTCGGTCAAGGGATCTTCAACATAATTCAAACCAAGGCACAAGTTTCAATGCAAACCTAAATTAATTGCCTCCTAATCTTATCTTGAGTGTACCACACGAAGTCGGCCAAGGGGAAGTAACCAGTACATGAATTTGTTTCATATATCAAACTTCATCTCTTGAGTGCAGAGTGACCACTTCCTAATCAAACTTAAGGGATTGATACAATCTATAATGGAAATGCAAGAAGCCACATCATCGAACTAGGCTCAACAACTAGGAAGTATACATTTCATCGCCACTCCTTCAGCTACTACCAAGCTAGACTCAGCCCGCACTCAACAAAAAACCATTAAAAACATCCAATATAGTATGAAGAATTAGCCTAACATCAATAATATATCCATCATCCAAAAAAATTCAAACACAGATCAAAATCAACCCAAAAGCGTCGCTAAATCGCAGTCAACATAGTCTGGGATTTCAAGCCAACTGTAGAATCTAGGCTAGAAAGGAATTTCGGGGAAATCTAGGCCAAGCGGATTCTAGTGAAATAAGCATGAAATCAATAATAGATCATTAAAAATGAATAAAGAATGCATAATCACTATGTAATTTACCAATCAAAATCATGGAATGACAAGTATTCAACATTAAATTCATCCATTTCGCTCAATTTCGAAGTTACACCAAGTTTTCATAAAATTTAGAAAAATCCAGCTAGACCGGATTTCTACGAAAACAACAATCATTGCTTGAACTCTAGGGAAACGAGGGGAAAAAGGAGGAACCGTGAAAATATGGGACCAATGGAAAATCCTGAAGCTGGAGGAAAACACAAATATTGGCCATGACTTCGCTCAAATTGATCGAAGATCACGAATTTGAGGACCCCAGGCATAGAACCAGCTTAACCCAAACCCTCAACAGATCTTCCTTGAATTCTAGGCCCAATCAAAAGCAAATAAAAAAGAAATGGCAATGCCCTAGGCATGAAACCCTAAATTTTAACCATGAACGCACAGGGCAAGCTAGTAACACCAAAGCACAACTAGATCAAATATCCCAACTTAACAAGACACCAATGAGAAAGCATAATGGCAAGAAAATCTCCCAAAGATCAACCAAATACAATTCATACAAGGAGCAACCATAAACGCAGCTGACCAGATGAGTTGAAGGAATCTAGAAACTCGACGGTAGGACTGAACTTCGAAAAAATATGACTCGAGTAGAATCCCGCAAAGACCCAAAAATTCCCGAACAATAGTGTTGAAACTGACTTGTCGAAGTTTGGAAGAAATTCAAGAAAATCCGAATGGAGTGGAAAATCCTGAACCATGGTAAAAACCCAAACTTTGCCTAAAGATTAAGATTTTCAATATGCAACATGGGGGAATCACTTAGGCAAGCAAGATAAACGTTCAAGCTCATGCTTATGCAATAAAAATTCTCCAAATCGAAGGGGGTAAAACAAAAAAGTGAAAGAAAAAGAGGGTCCCTATTTTCAGCGAGGTGTGTTTTCAAAACTGCACAACACCTTCACCACTCGATTAGTGTTGGAATCAGCTTTCCAATGGTATCTCGTTTGTGAAAAAAGGACATCGTATGCAAAAGTTATACTTGATTTTGTAAAAGTGCTCCAAAAAGGCCAATCTGGCCTATAGGCTACCTTGGGGGCTAAAAAAACAACCCCTGGTCCTGTGCACGACTAGGGGCTAGAGGGCAGGTATTGGGGGCAGAGCCCTTGGTCATCATATGACTGGCCTAGGTGTTGGGAGGCTACTGAGGCTGAGTGCATAGCACTCGGTCCTCCAAAGGACCGCCAACAGAGGTAAGTGGAGCCTGCAGGGGCTGGGCAGAAGGCCCCCAGTCCTCCATGTGACCGGGGCGTAGCGCACAGGGGCCCGCTGGGGCTGAACTCTCAGACCGGCGGTGTATGGGTGGCAGCAATGGATTGGTGGCCACCCGGTGGCAAACCTTTTAACTCTGTGAGCACCAACACAAAAAATGAGAACCGCATTTTGAAAAAAAAAATTCTCATTTTTTGTGCCTCAGGAAGCGAGCTCGAGAGGCCGTATGGCCTCCCTAGCAATTTTTTTTTGCATTCTGGACCAACTTCTCCAAAATCAATGAAATGAAAGGTGATCTTAGGGTTTTTGGCTGCTGCGAACATGATGGTGACCTCTATTTGTGCCCAAAATGCTCTAAAAATTTGGCTACCTCCAGAGCTTGCAAAAGATCTCCCAGCTTGAAACCCTCACAGATTTGGCAAATGATGACCAAAATCTACAAAATAAAAGCCAATCCTGACTTTTTCTAGCACTCTGAATCCAATGGTGAAGCTTGATCTAATCCAAAACACCTCATAGATTAACTCAAGGCATGATACCCTCGAGGAATCCCGAACGAACTCTGCAATGATTTCCTCAAAAATCTGAGAAGGGGTTGCAAATCAAGGCTCTAATACCATGTTAGAAACCAAGATCTGAAATGCAAACCAGAAAATCCTTCCAAAAAAGAGAAAATCAAAAAAAGCAAGAGCTTTGCAAGAAGATATGCAAAATAATATTATTCAGGAATTCATAATTACATGAGAATGATTTTCTTTATAAAAGCAAAGTATGCATAACCCTAATCTTATCTTGAGTAACAAGATAGCTCAACAAGATAAGGATGAGAATAATTAACCTAGGAATTAAATATTACCTAAGTAAAGTTATGCAAGTGTAATTAAATATTAATTACACTAACAGCCAATAGAGAGCATGGAGGCTCGGGCTATAGGGATACTCAAACATCCACTTTAGGTGACCCACATGCATCTGAGACGGGGTCATACCTGAATTTACTATATTATGAGGATCGTCCTACATAGGTATGTTCATCTTTTGAACTTAAATTTAGTTCAAGTTTGAAATGTGAAAAATTCATGTAAAGAATAACATCAAATTATATATATAATATAATTTATTAATTGAATAAGTGTTTGGTGTAGACGCATGATCACACGATGCATGAAACTCAATATGATCATCGTGTCTATATGTCGAGTGTTGTAGATATGGGCTCACCTTTTGGAAACATACTTGAACCAATATATATTAAATAATTTGTGTGGATATATCTAATTTTTAATTTGAATTTGTACACATGTGTGAATTGATATAATATAATATTATATCTAGATGTAGGGAGGTCATACGATACCTAGTACTGACCAACCGCAGGTTTTGGTGAGCACTCCTGAGACATCATCAGCTCAAGTGCGTGCTTTCAAAAGTTTTCTAATTTTAAATTAAAAATACACATCATATATCTAATTTAATTTTTTCATTTACATACGCATGTGTGAATGATCTATACAAATTGTTGTATATCTATACATGCTGGGATTTCATGAGATACCCATGGCGGGCACACCTGAGACGTTGTCGACATTTATGCATGGGAAATCTCAGGTGCGTGATCATGAGGTCATATCATTCAAGGTTGTAAAATTTAATAAATCTCCTATAAAATTTTTACGGACCTTATATATATATATATAGATTCAAGGTTTTAACATATTGTTTGCTTTATATGAATATGCATGATATAGTAGATCGGGCATTTGGATCTTCTCAATTGACAGTTATGGTACCTGTTGACGCCAAAATTTGACGAGATAACAGTGTCTTATGGGAAACTCAGTTCAAGGGGGACCCCTTTGCGCCAAACTGAGTGACCTCCGGATTTTAAAGAAGCCGGCTTCTTCTACAATGGTTTTTTGGAAAGGGAAAAGGAAGCGGATATAATGAAACAAATATTAATCTAAGGTGATGCGCCAAAGCTTACTGATAGGCACGATAAATCATAGACTTAAGGGCCTGAATATTATTGTTATGTTCCAAAACATTGGAAACTTAAAACTATAGCATGAACAATTCATTTAATTGACATAAAATAGTATCGCATATATTCTTACTACTAAGAAGAGTCATTAAGACATGATTTAGATAAGCAAGTTTGCATTCAATGTATAAAAGTCTCCTCAAATGAAATGCTTAAGACAATAAGAAGCACAGTTTACAGTTTAATTAAAACATGAAAAATAGAAAGGCCGAACAATAGGCACAGTCTGAAAGTTTCTAGCGAATAAACATGCAAAAGAGGCCTGGTGTCTCTTGCTAAAACCAGTATTCTTTCAAAAAATCTTGGACCATTTCTCTTCAAATAAGAGAGTATATATAGCCAGAGAGCAAAATCCCACCGCTTGGAGAGCCGTAACAGAAAGATCCCACAATCTCTCGTAATGATGCCCGAATAAGAATATTCCCAATGCCGTTATAAGAGCAATCAGTCAGAACACAACATCTAGTCGATCGGTTATAGGCGTGCCCTTTGTAATGATAGCAGTGGTCCCAACCAAGCTTCGAAGCGACAAGTGCCGCCCATCGCTTCAGAGAACCATGACGAGTAGCGCCCGATAACACTATCCCGCTTAGCCAGCCCATAGCTTGCTTTGATAATCAGTGTAAGGCACGTGGCAACAAATCGTGGCCTGAATGAGAACTCCCCCTCTATCTGCCGAGAGCTTGCGGAGAAGTGACATGTGTTCAAGGGACTGAGGTCACTTTGAAAATGGGGGGGAAGGCTGTATGAATTGGTGGCGAAAGACGCGTGGTCGCGTTTCGCAACCCGCAGTGCTCTCATCCCTGCTGCTGTTTAAAAGCTGCGAACCACTGACACGTGGCTGAAGGTAGGTCCCACCAGGAAATAAAGAAGGCCTATAGAAATATTTCGTAGCCCGCAGTTGCATATTCTATCCCTGTAAGGAAAGTTTGCGATACGCCGCCACGTACCAAGATGTGGGCCCCTCGATGAATCTTAGGAGTGCTGGCCCTTTATGGAAGGTTTAGCAACCCGAAGAGAACACAAAGCAACAGAAAATAAAAAACCCCATAGGTGAGACACATGGGCACCCAGCGCAGCATTTCAGGAGCTGAAAGGGGAGCCGCCAGCCGAAGCTGCGAAGTGAGAAATATGCAAAGGGAAATATCAAAACCTGCCGGGAAGCCAAAAAACGCGGAGATGCACAGGCCAACACACGAATATGTATAAAAAGGAACCTGAAGGGAGCTGCTTGAATCATTATTTCAATAGCTTTTGGCGACTATCAGGGGCATTTTGGATAAGGAACGAAGAACCCAAAAAACTCTCTGGTTCCACAGACCAGAGCCTTCATCTATAGGGCGAATGAAGTTAGAGCTTGGAAAGTGCAGCCTGCAAAGGCACCCATTCACTTTCGGACGGCTTCGCCATGCTGCGCAAATTCTCTTGTGCCCCGCGGAGATCAATAGCTTCCTTGTGAGGCAGCACCCCTAACAGGTCAGCGTCTGCTTGGATATGAAAAAGCAGCTGAAAGAGTGGATGAATGATTGCCTCGATATCTGCTGCTGTTGGGGGGCTGCCGAATTCCTTGAATGCCTCCGGATCATTCTCCTTCTGTTTAATAACCTCCGTAATCTGTGCAGCTGTGGAAATAGTGCCATCCTCAAGGAACGGAGACAGCAGTACCAACTTGCCCAACTCAGAGAAACTCCCCCGAATGCCATCCAGCGCTTTATTTAGAAAAGCCACCACTGCCTTAGTACGCTGGAAAACGAAGTGGCAATGAATGAATTTATTTTCCATTTGAGCAGCGGTGTCCCGATCTTCGATACCCGCCCCAGCAAGGATCTCGTCTGAGACCGAGTATAGCTTATTTAGCAAGTCCCTTGCCTCGGGAACCTTTTTCAGGATGAAACGCGGGAACTATTCCATTGTGTCATGGGCTTCCTGATTGAGTTTTAATGCTTTGTCGATGAACCGGAGGGTAGGTTGTAGATTTAGGCATAAGGTTTTAATTTTCTCCCAGTGAGAAATATACAATTGCCTAACCAATGGGATGATATCAGGTTGGGCAGGGGCTGGTAGCAGAGAGGCCTTAAGTGAATAAATCTTCGCGTCTCTTGAAATGAGGGCTTTGGCGAATTCTACTTTCTTCTTTCTCTCGGACGCCAACTGCTCTGTATCGCTGTTTATTTCTTTATTCCAAGTTTGTTTAGCTCTGGAGTGGTTAGCCGATTGCTCTTCTAATGAAGCTTTTGTCTCTCGGAGCTCGTCTTCTAGCTTGGTTCTTGTCTCTCGAAGTTCTTCTTCCAGTTTAATCTTCAGACCTTTGAATTCAACCTCTTTTTTTATACCTTTTGCTGATACTGTTCTTGTAGGCGCTCCATCTCCTCACCTTTCTCTACCAGCCTCTAACTATACTCAAGGCGAAAGCATTCGAGCTCCTCCTCTATCGACCGTAGGCTCTGTCGCGCTGCTTGTTTTTGATTATGCAATTCTTTTAATAAGACTGGGTCGGCTATTTGGGTCTTCGCAATTTCACCCTGAAACCTGTTTCTCTCATTTTCTGCTATTAGCGCCCTTTCTGTCATTTGAGTGATATCTACCTCTAAGGATTTTTTCTTTGCCTCTAGAAAGCTCACCCTGTCCTTGGCTGCCTTGAGCTGTTCATCCTTCTTCTTTAACTGGCGACCAGTCTTTAGAAAGTCGGAAGTGACCACCCGTTATGTCTCCTCCATGATTTTGACTTTATCTTGTGGCCGGGCTACCTTATCTTGTGGCCGGGCTACCTTCATGTCCAGTCCGACAGCATAAATTTCATAGTCCTCCGGTTGCATTTTTCCCTCGGGCTTGTTTATCCTTGGGTACATAGTTGCAAATTTTAATTCTTGGCGGGCCTCGTCATATGAAGCCTGTACTCTCGGCTCGGCGGGGGCATTGTCATCCTTTGCCCTTCGTCACCTCATTCTATTTGCGCGTGCTTCTTTTCCACAATCTATCTGTGCTATGAACTCAGTTGGTGATGAAACCAGCCCACCTGCGAAAGGAACACCAGAAGGGAGGGCGTAGGGATAGGTAACTTTCATAGGCGCACGCATTTGTTTCTTCTAGAGGGTGACGGTTTGCGGAGAAAAGTGTGGCATGTTCCATATCTTAGCTTGGGGGTTATCGGTAGGGTTAGACATTTGCAACGGCTGAACCAGAGATTCGGTCGTAAGGCCCATTGGCCGAGGAAAAAGAGTCACTGCCTGGGTATTGACTTGCTGCAACCGGAAGGGATCCGTAAGCATATCGAAAAAAGAGTGGGGGCCAATAGGAGGAATATTTTCAGAAAGTGAAGTGAGGAAAGTCTGGGCGGCAGCAGTAGGCATTAACATGCTCGGAGGAGTAATTATAAATGGTTGGGCTTGCGAATATTGGGAAAATCTAACAGAATAAGCTAGACCAGAAACAGAGGGTGGAGGGCTTGGACTAATGGCAGGAGTTGCTGATTGAGTAGGGACGAACGTGAAAGAATGAGATGTAAGAAAGGAAGGAGCGAAATATACCTGCTGACTGGTCGGCGGTGGCTCTGGGATCGTTCGGGATTCACCTGCAACCTCTAGCATTTGACTAGCAGTGGGTGTTTCCCCTTCGGCCGGTTCATGTGAAACTGTCTCGATAACACTTTCCATGCGTTGCCTTTTCGTGGGGGGACACTCACTAACCTTGGCAGTTGAATCCTTCTGCTAGGGCATTAGCCTGACCAGTTTAGTGGCCCATGTGCGTGTAAGTGAGCCCCTTGATATGTTAAAGCGCACATTAGTGCCCACATAAGCGGCATGCTCGGAGGCATCGCCTCCCTGCGCAGATACCGCTGTTTCTTCCTCCTGCTCCTCAGAACCCTCTGCTTTGCTTCTGTTAGCACTAGAGATCGAGCTGGGATGACCTTCATCCCACCATCTTTCAAATTCCTGGTCATCCTTCAATTGATTATAAGGAGCGTTCAACTGTCCTGTTTCCTGGCGGTATCTTCAGAAAGCTTTTATTTTTTCATCGCTCCATTCTTCGCCCACTTTCAACTTGTTATACATGATGCGCTCTATCAGAAGGTTGTCCTTAGCTACGACCACTAGAAAGTAGAACTTGTGCCATGGGCCCCTAGTATCCGGCATAGGGATTTGTACTAATTCAACCAAATCTTCATCTTTATCAGTCTGGTTATTATGCCGCTTCTCCCAGTATGGTCAGGGAACATGTGTAACTTTCATATGCGGCTTAGGTAGGTCATTGAAAGGGTTGTAATCCCACTTATCATTTACTAGTACTAACCCCAGATGTGCCAGCTTGTCCCCTAGCAGCTCATGCGATCGTTTTTTAACAAGCATTATTGACTTGAAACTCTTCGGGCAAAAGAAGAATCCCTTCCTCTTGACACTTTCGCTACTACAGAACATGAAATCAATGATGCACACCTGTCGAAAAACCTCCAGCGCGAGCACTCTATTAGTGATGCAAGATGGGAGCAGGAAAGACTTACCAATAAAGCCCCTCATTCGAAGGATCGTGAAATCCTTGCCCAAGAACCAGTCACAAGCGGGGGTGTAGCCATGCAGAAATCCAGTCTGCTCAGTGTTAAGCCGGACGATATCACCCTCTCCGATAAAATCATTCAGGACCGGGGCTATGAAATAGTCTGCGAATGCATAGTAGTCATATGTTGCGGAAAGGTAGGGTGTCCATGTAGACACCGGCTTTCTTTTGTTCTGCTCGTCAAAAATTGATAGTGGGACAAATCGGGCAAAGAAATCCAGATTCTGATGCAATAACATGTGGACCAGGTAGGAAAGAAATCTAAATTTTTTCTCCGCCTGATAATTCTTTATTTGCTGTATCATTTCTTCGACCATGAACTGAGCAAAATCATACCAGAAAAGTTTACGCTGCTTGCGAAACTGTATTGTAGGGCCCAGCTGAAAAGCCTCGATCTTCTCATCGGAATCTCGGCCGCAAACAAATGTCAACATGGATATGGGGTCTTGGAGGTCATCACAGAATGAACCACGCGATAATGGGATACTCAGTGCCTTAGCAGATGCAACACCCTTCTTATTAGTCTCTTCTAACATGAAATCAGAGCCGATTTTCATCCTTTTCCATATTTTTCCCCTTTGCTTGGGTGGAAATGCTCGATATTCTCCTTTCTTCTGCTGGGATCAGGAATACATAACATATGCCAGATGGCTTCCGGGCCGATATGAACCCTTAAATTGTGACCTTCAATACAGTGGGTCTCTGGATTATAGCGTTGAACAGCCATGTCGACCACCTCTGGGCAATAGTGCACCAATGGGACCATGTATTGCGGAAGACCGCTAAGCCAAACTCTACTTGCCGTGGCTTGGTCCGCCCTTGGTGCTGATAACCTTGCGCAAGCCGCCTCTATAAGAGATTTAGGGTTCTTGGCAAGTTTTGGGTCGTAGATATTAGCCCACTTTTCTCTAACCTTTTTCGGGTTATTCCACTCTTTGGGCCTCTCCGGCTCCTCTGTGTTGGCTCTTTTCACCTTCGCTGGTATACCAAGAGTGGCATATGCTACATCCTCGTATACGTATACCTCGGCCAAAGAACGAATAGCCAAATACAGTTCCTGGCTAATCTCTTCTTGCATTGGCTGAGCTGAAGATTCTAACATTTTTCCTTCGCGGCAGAACTTGTAAGCTCCCTGGCCTTTGAATACGCTTGCACTGGATATACAGACAGAAAACACTTCGCGCCCTCCTTAGCTTTTGGAAAAAGACTTAGAAATAGTAAGCGTTTTCATGCAACAATAGCAACTTTCCTCAAGGTGGTAGGCGAGCACAAGCCCCTTGCATTTAATTTGGCATGTACCGTTAACTCCACAACTCGTGCAAGATGAGCTGATTGCTTTTTCGAGGCAGCCGCATTTCATCATTGCTTTCAAGTTATCATGTGATACGCCCTGATCTCCTTGCAAATTAAGCTTGCAACTGGCCTTCTCACCTTGTGCTAGCATGTACCGGTAATTAATATCCTGGCCGGAATGATTACGCCAAGCAAATGATCACCACCTGAAAAAGATACGAATATCACCTCGGGTTCTGGGATGTGCTTGAAATTTGACGCCATAGCATACGGCCATACGTCCCTTCATCAACAAGTGCCACCTCTTTTAAAGCTCAATTAATTAACTTGATTTAATTAAGCATGCCTTGAGTCGTGCTATCATGCATGTACCAGCCCAAAATGTGAACAAACGCAGACTCGGCCTTCGAGATTGCGGCCAATATACATCACGTTGCTTACAGGCGGATTGGCATATGTCTTGTCAATTTTCTATAAATAGGCCAGTAGATAGCGAACAGACACACTTTGTGTTTAAGAAGTGATAGGCCAGTAGAATACTACTAAGCAAGCCTTTTCATAGGTTAGGTGGTGAGCAGATTTCGGCATTACTCAGCAGATTTAGGAATAGTGTTAGGAGAGATGGATACCCCTATTTGCCTAACCTCGTTCAAATCACAGACGACATTTGTAGGTGAGATCTCCACTAGAAGGCTCAAAAGAATGACGAAGAACAAGCACTCGCTGGTTCTAGTAGCCATTGAGTGGGTTCTAGGCAAGGATTGTGTTGAATATGAAGATAAGTATCAGGTGAACACCGACGTGTGCTCACACTTTGTAGCGTCCATGCTAGACATTTGTGTCTCTCGGCCGCTTGTCTTGAAGCTGGTCAAAGAAATCTTCCCGAAGAAGTACCTGAATGGGCTCGGCGAGGTTGTTACACATTCTACGTACGGGATAGGCCTGCCAACAGCCAGCGACTTGCGTCGCTTTATCGAAGAAGAAGCTGTTGTCATTTGACTGCCATTCCTGAGCGGATTCCGCTTGCAGACGCGTGGCCAGCACCAGCAAAGGGTTACCCAAGCCCTTCACTTCCTGTTCAGGAGCTACAACGTGATACCCTTCTACGATGTAGAATGGTACACTGACTTCAGGAACCTGGTGTATCCACCACTGACGACAGCTGCGTTGAATGATGCTGCCAGTGCCGCCGAGGAGCCTACTGACGAGGAAGAAGCGGATGCTGCCTTAAATGCGTCGATTGCTGCCAGCCATTCCTGTGGATAGACGACCCCCTTGCCTTGCTGCCTGTTGATGTAACCCACCTGCTCCATATAAGCTTGATAAAAGGCCATCATATATATATACTCTAATACTTGTACATTTTGAAAATTGGCATCTATGCCATTTTGTAACCCAGGAACATGTATATAAATATATACGTCTATTTTTTAAGTGAAATCTATGCTCCTGTTTGCTTATGTGTGCAATTTTCTGGGTTTACAAATCTTGTATGTTTTTTCTCCGTTTACGAGCATACCTTTGTGTTTTAAGAAACTCCGGTGTTTTACCTACTAATGATGATGAGCGAATGCGTAGCAAGTCAATTGATTTAGCAAAAGGATAGGCCAAAAATAGGAAAGGAAAAAAAAATTATTTACAACTGTACAGGGTAGGGCTTGATGCTTAATGGAACAATTTAAGGTGAATCCCATTAACCGGGATTCCTAGAGGCTCTTGTTCCATATTTTCCAGCTCGAAAGCATTGTGTTGCATGCACCAAATGATTTTGAAGGGTCCCTCTCATAGGCTATCAAACTTACTGTGCTGACCTGGCTTTGCAGCCCTGCTGTCATATTTTAGCACTAAGTCTCCACTTTTTAGGCCTTGGTCGGAAGCCTTTTTGTCAAACCACCGTTTGACCACCTGTTGACGGCCTGTCATTGCTTTTAGGGAATTTTCCCTTTTTTCCTGTACTTCTAATAGTTTGGCAAGCCGAACCTCCATGGCATCATTTTGTTCTATCTCAAGAGATTTCAACAACTGTATCGCCGGGATCTCCATAGAGATAGGTAACAACGCCTCTTTCCCATACACTAGCTCATAGGGCGAAGTCTTGAGGACTTGTTTAGGAGTTATGCGGTTGGCCCAGAGTGCTTTTCAGAGATTTTTATGCCATTCCCTCTGGTGTTCTGAGCCAACCTTTTTGAGAAGTCAGACTAAACTTTTGTTTGTCGACTCGGCTAGGCCATTTCCTTGTAGATAATAGTTTGATGGTGTTTTAAGGAATATGCCATTTTTTAATGCAAAGTGACATACCTTTGTACCTACAAATGCTCTAGCATTGTCCGAAATGATTGTCTTCGGAGGGCCGAACCTTGTCACCAGAGCCTCGAGGAAGTCTACAATCTCTGCTTCTGTCGCCTCCTTAAGGGGAACAGCCTCCGCCCACCTTGTGAAGTAGTCTGTAGCTGTTAAAATCTATTTATGTCCGGAGCTAGAAACCGGGTTGATCATTCTGATAAAGTCTAGGCCCCATTGCGCAAATGGTTCATCCGCCACGATAGGTTTGAGGGGCATCGCTGAATTCTTCCTTCTGTCGAAGAAGAACTGACATTTTTTACAAGTCTTTACCAGAGAGTGGGAATCATTGAAAAGTGTAGGCCAGTAATATCCAGCCCGTAGGACCTTGATGACAGTAGTTTTAGCAGAGAAATGTCCACCTTCGTCGCTATTGTGAAATGCGTCGAGGATCCTTTGCGCCTCCCCTGAAGTAACGCATCGTAGGAGCACACCATTAAAATTCTTTTTGAAAAGAACTTCTATCAACGTGTATCATCAATTTTGAAGCCGGTAATACCTTCTTTTTTGGGATGAGAGGCCTGGTGGATACTTCCCGGTTCACATGAAGTTCATTCTATCTTTCAGCCAATCATCCTCCGATCCTGATCCATTTATCAGGACAAGCTCTGGCTGTTCCTCTTTAGCAGGCATCTCCTTGTCCTGTGCCATATACTCACAGAGTCCTCTGCCTTTAATAGTCTTGGTAGGCCTGACCTCGATGTCATACTCCAGGATCTTGGTGATCCAATTAGCCATTTTTCTATGATCTCTCCCTCCATGATGTATTCCCGCACACTAGAATGTGCGACATATATCAGAACTTTGTTACAGGAAATTAGATGGCGGAACTTTTTAAGTCCCTTTACTATTGTGAAAGCCTGTCTTTCAACGAAGTTATAATTCGCCTCATATTCCTTTAAGGTTCGGGAATAGAACGCAACTGGATGCTCTCCCTTTCCTTCTCTATCCTTTTACGTCAGAACAGTAGCGATACTGGACTTGCTACTGAAGGCATACATTATAAAATCTTTGTATTGATCTGGATTAATTAACACTGGGGCTGAGGAGATCGCTTCCTTGAACTTTTCAAATGCCTCCCGAGCCTCCGTTGTCCACTTGAAAATTTGATCCTTTTTCAGCATTAGGGTGATCGGCCTAATTATTCCTGCAAAATCGGAAATAAATTTACTAACGAAATTTACTTTGCCCATAAAAGACTGGACACCTTTCGTATTTACCGGGAGAGGAAGCTCCTTTATAGCCCTTACTCATTCGGGGTCAATTGAAATACCTTCCTTCAACACAACATGTCCTAATAGCTTACCCTGAGGTACTCCGAATACACATTTCCTCGGATTTAAGGAAATCCCGAACTCCTGGCACTTTTGAAAAACCAACTCCAAATGATCGAAATGATCATCTTTAGATTTAGAGAACACAGTAAGATCATCCAAATAGATTAGGATAAACTTATTGATCAGCTCGCTAAATGCGACGTCCATAGCTCTCTGGAAAGTTGCCCTTGCATTAGATAAACCGAAAGGCATTTTAGCATATGCAAATGTCCCCCACTTGGTGGTGAATGTAGTCTTGTGCTGATCTTCTTTTACTCGAATCTGGTTATAGCCAGAGAAGCCATCCAGTAGAGAGAACATTTCCGATCCTGCGACAGTTTGGAGGATCGACTCCATAGAAGGCAATGGATAGTGGTCTTTCAGAGATGCTCTATTTAGGTCTCAAAAATCCACGCATAAGTGGATATCACCATTCTTCTTTCAGACTGGTACTAGATTTGATACCCAAGTACTATGTTTAATTAGGAAGACAATACGTGACTCAATGAGCTTGGTTAGCTCTTGTGCCATTAAGGCTTCAATTTTAGGGTTGACCAGCCGCTGATTCTGTTGGATTGGTTTCGCACCTTCTGTTAGCTCAATAGTATGTTGAATGATGCCAGGATCATAACCTTCCAGATCATCGTAGGACCAGGCCACTACTCTATATTTCCCACAGAAACTGATAAGCCTTTCTCTATCTTGCTGTGAGACATCTTTTCCGACCCGAAGGTTCCTGTCATCGGAAACCTGAAGGTTTTCATAATCACCTTTTTCCGCCACGAATTTTCGCTTATCATTTCGGGCGTCACTACAGTCGAAATTTTTTTCGAGAGTAACCAATCCTTTCAAAAGCTTATTTGACTTTAGCTGCATAATTTGTCTTTCGTAGGCCTCGGCGATCTTTGGTTGGAGTTGATCAGCAAATTCCCCTGAGTGTTGAATAAATGAGGCGATGTGTTCGTCGCTCTCAAAGACTTGCCAACTTTGGTCATTGTTGGGTATTGCTGGTCTAACAAGCACTCGCACTGAATATTTGTTCTGAAGCAAGTCGGAGACAAGATCAAACTGAGCACCAATTACCACCATGTGATCTGCATCGCCATTCTGTGCTCAGGGAATGGTCAGGATGTTGAAAGCTTCAAAACTTTCTACAAGGTCCCAAATTCGATGCCGATAGGATCTCATGCGGACATTCTTTGCTGCTGAGATTCCTCGGACCTGATTAACTACCAGTTCTGAATCTCTGAACACAATCAATTGCTTGATACCCATTCGTTCCGCTAGGCTTAGGCCTTGGACTAACCCCTCATATTCAGCCTCATTATTTGAACAGGTGAATTGGAATCGGAAAGACCTCAACAACTTTTCATTATGTGGGGATATTAGACATACCCCTGCTCCAGCTCCAACTTTGCTCCTTGCTCCGTCAAAATACAATGTCCACAGTTCACTTGCTTGGTCATCGTCGGGTTCTTTGACAACCTTTGGAAGAACTTGGTCTTCATCATAAATCACATATGTGCCTAATCCGGTAGCATGATAATTTCTGAAAGGATCATTGTTTATATGTTCACTCAATAGAGCATCTTCCTTATCACTTCGGTCTCCGTTCACCTTCTCCTCTAGTAGTTCGACATTGTACATGTCCTGCTTGGTGATGGAGGTATGTGCGGCTTCAAAGTTAATCAGGGCCTCATTCGCCACATGTTCGAAATGCAGAGCCTTCGATTCTATCTTCATCTTCGCACCATGTTTGGTCTTAAGTATTAGATGTGACCAATCTAAAGACAAATAGCCGCCCACCTTCAAAGTAAACTCTCAAGAAAGACAAAGACCAAACATTGGTGGAACATCTATGATCACTGTATCTTGCAGGACCGTGATACTTGGGTAGGAAAATAGAGTTAGCCAAAGTGCTTTGATGACACCCACAGTATCAACCTTATTTCCATCTAGCTACATCACCCCTTTCTTCATAGGTTCGTAGCTGAGTCCCAAGGCTTCGGTTATCAGTTTTGGCATAACCGTTGTACTAGTGCCATAATCAATCATAGCGTTATGTAATAGTTTATCCCCTATAATGAGGGTCAAGAAGAAGGGTTGAGGTTTTGGCCTACCTCTGCCATGCATATGGGGTTCCTTCGCTTTGTTTGTGAGAACATTAGTTGGTGACATTTGATAAACTGCTTCGGTACTGGCCGAAGGCTCGGTTAGTGCTGGGTCCATCTATTGCTGAAGCGCCTTTTGGAGTATAGTTTTCTGTTCTGGGATAGCTAGAATGTCCCATAAAGACACATTAGCGGATGATTTCTTCAACTGCTCCACCACATTAAAAGGTGAGGAGCTCAGAGATTTCTGCTCCTTTACTTTTGTTATAATAATTTCCTTCCACGGTTGAGAAGACAAGGAGACAGTCGGAGCGTCAGGAATTTGATCCGAAACGTCTTTGCATTGTGGGTTGTCCGAAATTAAAACAACGGGCTCACCAGTGAATCTCCTCTTGGAGCGTGTGTTATAGTCAGACTGTACCCGCGGCGTTTCGGCTGTGGACATGTCATTTGCAAACACCATTTCCTCGTCTTCCATCCATGAGAAGAGCGCATGATCAGGAACAATATCGGACTCTTGCTCTAGGGACATTCCCTGTATTTGCGCGGTAAGGACCACATTCTCCATTGCCGAGGCATATATGTACTCTTCATTCTCTGTCGCAATACCTTGACTACGTTGCTCTGCTACCCTTTGTTGTAAGTTGCCACGCGGACAATTTCGGGGCATATGCGCATCGTTGCAAGGGAAGCACCATGGATTGATGTCATCAATAAGATTGTTTTGTCCCGCGGTTAATTCTCTACTAGAGCTTGGCGACGCACCTGCCAGCGGTGTAGGCACTGGAACCATTTGGTTTGTAGCCGCTGTTGGTGAATTAGTGTGAGGCGCATTCTAATATTGATTTTGATGATAGGTAGGCCGCCCACCTTGATAGTTCTGATATGCAGGTCGTGGAGGAATTGCTTGGTTCCGCTTGAGAGTTGTTATACCGTTCGTCATAGTCCGCAACATCTCCTTGAGGTCGCCCATCTCATTCTTGGGAGCACTCGATGTAGAGGCCAAGTTTTTAGGAGCGGCTGCATATGAGTACGCTGACTAGGAAGTCGCTGGCGCACTGGTCGATGCAACCTCTTGTGCTGCATTTGATATCTCAGGAAATATCGGCACAATAGGTCGAGGAGGCAATTTCCCGCAGACTATCAAGTGATTCTCTGCTTTGATAGCGGTGGCATATGCATCTGGTAAAGTGGCTCCTCCCAAAGACTTGATCATCATAGAAATGTCAGGATTGATGGACTTCAGATAAAACATGAACGCCAATTCTGGAGTCAAGCGGATAGTTACAGGAATCCTCCGCCAACTTGAGTGAAATCGGGCATTGAAGTCCGTCAGAGCCTCCTGGGGTGCTCGTTTGATGACGGATAACTGATAATATAGCAAAGAACGATCTCTGTCATTTGAAAACCTTTCATAGAATGGATCTCCGAGGTCATCCCAAGTGCGAATGGTATTAGGAGTTAGTGTTCGGTACCAATCCAGAGCTTTACCTTTGAAGGACGCAGCAAGGAGCCTTAGGGCTACATTCTGCGCTGTGATACCCTGTACTAGACATACATCCGCTACATTCTGCAAATGCTCTGCTGGCGTTTTTGTGTTATCTCCGACGAATTTGGGAAGAGCTTTCAGGGCCGAAACTGGAATAGCGCCCCAAACAGCAGGCGCTACCGGAGCTACCAGCGGGCTTCCAGCATCCCATGCTACATAAATTCTATTCATGGCCAGCAACATGGTGAGAGGAAAGGGTGGTGGGAATGGAACGGTTACTAACTAATTTGCAGCCTGGACTGTCCCTAATGGAGGCACTAGTAAACCTGGGTTATTTGCAGTTTGGGATCTAGTTACAGGCCGATGGCTCATACACTCTTTTAGAAGAAAATTTCATTAGTTTAGGTCCCACCGGGCGTGCCAGAAAAAAGGACAAACTGTTGACGCCAAAATTTGACGAGATAACAGTGCCTTATGGGAAACTCAGTTCAAGGGGGACCCCTTTGTGCCAAACTAAGTGACCTCCGAATTTTAAAGAAGCCGGCTTCTTCTACAATGGTTTTTTGGAAAGGGAAAAGGAAGCGAATATAATGAAACAAATATTAATCTAAGGCGATGTGCCAAAGCTTACTAATAAGCACGATAAATCATAGACTTAAGGGCCTGAATTTTATTGTTATGTTCCAAAACATCGAAAACTTAAAGCTATAGCATGAACAATTCATTTAATTGACATAAAATAGTATCGCATACATTCTTACTACTAAGAAGAGTCATTAAGACATGATTTAGATAAGCAAGTTTGCATTCAATGTATAGAAGCCTCCTCAAATGAAATGCTTAAGACAATAAGAAGCACAGTTTACAGTTTAATCAAAACATGAAAAACAGAAAGGCCAAACAATAGGCACAGTCTGAAAGTTTCTAGCGAATAAACATGCAAAAGAGGCCTGGTGTCTCTTGCTAAAACCAGTATTCTTTCAAAAAATCTTGGACCATTTCTCCTCAAATGAGAGAGTATATATAGCCGGAGAGCAAAATCCCACCGCTTGGAGAGCCGTAACAGAAAGATCCCACAATCTCCCATAATGATGCCCGAATAAGAATATTCTCAATGCCGTTATAAGAGCAACCAGTCAGAACACAACATCCAGTCGATCGGTTATAGGCGTTCCCTTTGTAATGATGGCAGTGGTCCCAACCAAGCTTCGAAGCGACAAGTGCCGCCCACCGCTTCAGAGAACCATGACGAGCAGCACCCGATAACACTATCCTGCTTAGCCAGCCCATAGCTTGCTTTGATAATCAGTGTAAGGCACGTGGCAACAAATCGCGGCCTGAATGAGAACTCCCCCTCTATCTGCCAAGAGCTTGCAGAGAAGTGACACGTGTTCAAGGGACTGAGGTCACTTTGAAAATGGGGGGGGAAGGCCGTATGAACCGGTGGCGAAAGACGCGTGGCCGCATTTCGCAACCTGCGGTGCTCTCATCCCTACTGTTGTTTAAAAGCTGCGAACCGCTGACACGTGGCTGAAGGTAGGTCCCACTAGGAAATAAAGAAGGCCTATAGAAATATTTCACAGCCTGTAGCTGCATATTCTATACCTGTAAGGAAAGTTTGCGATACGCCGCCACATACCAAGATGTGGGCCCCTCGATGAATCTTATGAGTGCTGGCCCTTTATGGAAGGTTTAGCAACCCGAAGAGAACACAAAGCAACATAAAATAAAAAACCCCGTAGGTGAGACACGTGGGCGCCCAGAGCAGTATTTCAGGAGCCGAAAGGGGAGCCGCCAGCCGAAGCTGCGAAGTGAGAAATGTGCAAAGGGAAAGATTAAAACCTGCTAGGAAGTCAAAAAATGCGGAGACGCACAGGCCAGCGCATGAATATGTACAAAAAGGAACCCAAAGGGAGCTGCTTGAATAGTTATTTCAACAGTACCCATTGAACAAAATGTGCCAGTAGATTCACATGATCATTTGGTAATTTATGCATACTAAAAATCATTTTTATTGTATTTACTAGATATATTTAATTAAATTTATGTTTATCTAAAAGTTTATATTTTCAAGTTCAAATATGTTTAATTATATCAAAATTTCTAAATAACTTTAAATCTAATTTCAAGTTTCTTGTACTCTTTTCCAGCATGATGTGGGTACATTTAGTGGACATGGAACAAAGAGGAGACTTGATATGACCGATCAACCTGATAGTTAGATGATTTTAAATTTTATGGACTATAGATCTCTAGAGTACAAGAAACTTGAAATTAGATTTATAGTTATTTAGAAATTTTGATATAATTAAACATATTTAAACTTGAAAATATAAACTTTTAGATAAACATAAATTTAATTAAATATAAACTTGAACATGAAATTATCATATTTGTCTAGTTTTATTTGACATATACATCTTGACATATAAATTTTATGGACTATATATCTCTAGTTTTATTTTGAACATGTTATTATCATATTTGTGTTTATTTATATCAATTGACTTTACTACATGTGTTGATTATATATGCAGTCAATTATGATCGTGTTATGTTCATTTTGATGATTATATGCACTCATGTATGTATAGATACAAATTATCTAATTTTCAAGTAATACATGTGCACTATATAAATTCTTATCTAGAATCAAATTTCATATATATAATTTATCACATGGTTAGGTGACAAATTAAAACATTCCTTAAATAGTTCAGATAATATGTACATAATAAATTAAGGACATGTAATTTTAAGTATTTTCCAATTCTAGCAAATATTTGAATCAATAAACAAAAATCTATCTCCTTGCATGTATAAAATGTATAATCTATACAATTGAACAATTATATACAATGTGGTAAATACAAGCCATGAAATGTATAATCTATAAAATTGGACAAGATATTTAAAAAGTGACTAATAAGCTCATTGAAGTTCATACATTGAACAAACACAAATAATGTATATTGATGTTTAATACAACTATATAACATGATGAAACATATATGTGCATGTAGATACAATTAAAGCTTATCAACTTTTACGTGAAGACCAAAAATTGATATTTACATAGTCTCTTGATAAAATAATTTTTTCAGTGACAATCACATGGCAGACCGACTTGATGAGAACCTGCAAAAATAATTAATGTAAGTAAACTAACTATAATTTTTATGAGTCATTTAAGTAAAAAATTCATGCAAAAAAAGAATAATATATAGTAAAATCCATTCAAATTCAAATGATTTTTTCCATAGGATGGATTAAGGGGACCTAAGAGGATATATAGCTTAAGGGGGGTCTTAAGAGAATACCTTAACTAGAGTTAAGAGGATGGCAAGTTAAGAGGATGGATGTCATGAACCCTAGGGGCTTAACGGGTCCTAAGAGGATGGCTTAAGGGGAATTATGAGAGTGACTTAAGGGATGCAAGATTGTGGATTAAGGGTATGTAAGAGGATATGACTTAAGGGTCCTTTAAGAGGATGTCTAGTTAAGGGGATGCAAGAGGGTGGATTAAGGGGAGTTGATAGAATGTCTTAAAGGGATGTAAGAGAGTGGATTAAGGGCAGTTGATAGAATGACTTAAAGGGATGTAAGAGAGTGGATTAAGGGGAGTTGATAGAATGACTTAAAGGGATGTAAGAGAGTCGATTAAGGGGAGTTGATAGAATGGATTGAAGGGATGTAAGAGGGTGTATTAAGGGGAGTTGATAGAATGACTTAAAGGGATGTAAGAGAGTGGATTAAGGGGAGTTGATAGAATGACTTAAAGGGATGTAAGAGAGTGGATTAAGGGGATGCAAGAGGGTGGATTAAGGGGAGTTGATAGAATGACTTGAAGGAATGTAAGAGGGTGGATTAAGGGGAGTTGATAGAATGACTTGAAGGAATGTAAGAGGGTGGATTAAGGGGAGTTGATAGAATGACTTAAAGGGATGTAAGAGAGTGGATTAAGGGGATGCAAGAGGGTGGATTAAGGGGAGTTGATAGAATGGCTTGAAGGGATGTAAGAGGATGTATTAAGGGGAGTTGATAGAATTACTTAAAGGGATGTAAGATAGTGGATTAAGGGGATGCATGTCATGAACCTTACAATATGGCTTAATAGGCCCTAAAAGGATGACTTAAGGGGAATTATGAGAGTGACTTAAGGGATACAAGATTGTGGATTAAGGAGAGTTGAGAGAATAACTTTAAACCCTATACCATATGACCTAAATCCTAGGAGATGAATCCTAAACCCTTAAAACCCATATAGATTTGTTATTCTAAGCATCTCATGAACCCTAAACCCTTAAAACCCATATATATTTGTTATTCTAAGCATCTCATGAACCCTAGAAATTGTAAACCCTAAACCATATGACCTAGAGACTGGGAGATGAACCCTAAACCCTTAAAACCCATATAGATTTATTATTCTAAGCATCTCATGAACCCTAGAAATTGTAAACCCTAAACCATATGACCTAGAGACTGGGAGATAAACCCTAAACCATTAACCCATATAGATTTTTTATTCTAAGCATCTCATGAACCCTAGAGAGACTTAAGGGGATGCAAGTGGATGGATTAAGGGTAGACATACAAGGATACAGATTAAGGGGTCCTAAGAGGATAGATTAAGGGGTGTTGAGAGAGTGACTTAAGGGGATGCAAGTGGATGGATTAAGGGTATATATATGAGGATATGGATTAAGGGGTCCTAAGAGGATAGCTTAAGGGGTGTTGATAGAGTGACTTAAGGGGATGCAAGTGGATGGACTAAGGGTAGATATACGAGGATATGGATTAAGGGGTCCTAAGAGGATAACTTAAGGGGTGTTGAGAGAGTGACTTAAGGGGATGCAAGTGGATGGGTTAAGGGTAGAAATATGAGGATATGGATTAAGGGGTCCTAAGAGGATAGATTAAGGGGTGTCGAGAGAGTGACTTAGTGGGATGCAAGTGGATGGATTAAGAGTAGATATACGAGCATATGGATTAAGGGGTCCTAAGAGGATAGCTTAAGGGGTGTTGAGAGAGTGAATTAAGGGGATGCAAGTGGATGGATTAAGGGTAGATATACGAGGATACGGATTAAGGGGTCCTAAGAGGATAGCTTAAGGGGTGTTGAGAGAGTGACTTAAGGGGATACAAGTAGATGGATTAAGGGTAGATATACGAGGATATGGATTAAGGGGTCCTAATAGAATGGATTAAGGGGAATTAATAGAGAGACTTAAGGGGATGCAAGAGGATGGATTAATGGTACATAAGAGGATGGCTTAAGGGGTTTTAAGAGAATGGCTTAAGGGGATATGAAATCAATTATAAACTTTTTATAAAATGACAATGAATTAAATTTAGTTTTATATTTATACTATCAATTAAATGTATCTAGAACTATATATATAGTTACATGTCTCTAGATTCAAATTCCATTGTAATATATGTATCTTCTCTATTTTTTGTAAAGCATCTAATTTTGGGAGACTTGAAACAAAAAATTATATAAAACTTTAATTAGGAAATTACTTTTAAAGACAAATTTATATATCAATTAAATATATATACAACTATATACTTACCAATATTTATTTACTTTGTTGTACCATATGCATCCTCTCTCTTTTGTATTGCATCTATGATTATCTCATGATCATCCATTGAAATTGTCCATAAAAAAATATTAGCAGGACTCCCTTGATATCTAACTAGTTTTATATTGGTTGCCAAAATCAAATGTGAATAATGTATAATCTTCTTGTGTCTTTCATAATATTCAAATGCAAGCAAGCCATTCTTTCTCATAAAATATTTTCGAAGCTAGGTGTTGACAAAAACCACTGAACCAATTGGATACTCAAAGTTGTCATCATCCACTCTAGGATGTACCAACATATATTTTCTCTCAACACATCTAGCCAACCAATACTCGATCTGCTCTTCATTCCCTCAGGTGCAACAACAACATACACATGTCCTAAAAAAAAAAAAAAAATTCAATAAAGAGTGACTTATATTTAATTCATATATATTAAACATGCATACATATAAAATTCAGCTCAATAAATAATGTACCTTCTTGTACAAGATCTGAAACACGATCATAATCATCTGATGCGAACAGTTGATTATCTTCAATTGTCGTTCTGTGTTGAACATGTGTCAATGTAGGCATTAAGGCTCTTTGTTGCCATTGTTCAACCCATTCCATATTTTCACATGCCTCCCAATCACCTGCAATACATAATTGACAAAAGCATACCAACTCCCTTGTCCATATTGTCCATGTGTTTGCATTCAAACTCTTAAACGAATGCCATTTTGTAGATCCATTAATTGTTTCACAATCTTGTCGAGAAAAAATATCATTTTCTTCAACTAACCAAAAGAAGCGTCAAATTATTGAGCTCTCACTTGTTCTTGTAGATAATTTGGTACTACACCAATCTACAATTGCGCATGCATCTCTAAATTTTAGAACATCCTCAAATTTTAGTTGCTCTCTAGCAAGAGCTCTTTTCACACATGCACCTGCTCCATCATGTTCTCCCTTACCATGACTAGCTTCAAAAAAACTCCATATGCATTGGATATTATTTTCTTTATGAAGTCTACATAACCAATAAAACATTCTAGCATTTTTGAATTGACCCGTGCAATTATCCGACCATATGAGATTTTCTAGCATTTGAATTCCCCTCTCTTTTAATTTTTATAAAATATATCAAAACAATATTGAACAAACTCAGATGAATGTAATTGATTATCACTTACATAAAAATGGTACTCTCTCAAAAAAATTCTATTATCTTCTATACTATCATCTACATGTCTATAAACAATGTGAACAAAGATAGCTACTTGCACTAAATTATAATACTATGATTGAATTTCTTCTTGTGGAGCAAGAGTATAATTTTCAGCAAAATCAACAACTGACAGTATAGTTCCAATTGGGAATGTTTTTTTACATAAACAAAATTGATTATCAAGCCAATGAGCATACTGAGAGTGTTGAACATATTTAGGTACAATCTTATCTTTAAATTCATTAATAAATGCATGCACACTAAATTTTTCCACAATTAGCTCACAACGTTTTCCAGTTTATCCATCTTTCAAAGTATACTCAACATTTTTAATTTTTTTACATCCACTAATTGTTGTCCAAATTCATCTAAACTAATTTCATGCATACATTCTCCTAATAATGAAAATTTACCACATCTATCGCATTCTCCAGAAATACATGTTTTTAAATAAAATAAGTTTCCATTAGAGGGTTCACAAAACAAACCTGCAATAAAATCTTTGATTCTTTCAGGTGGCATATGAATACCACAAATTTCCTACATAATTTGGTTAGCATGCAAAGTGCATCATATATATCAAAAACTATCATAATAATAACGAAATTGTACATGGGTCTTACAACAACAAGAGATTTGTTGCTTATTAATTCTAACATACCAAGGTTTACACTTTTCGAATGATCTTTGACTTATATTAATATTCAATGGTAATATTGAAGCATCTAAATTTTTTTTATATAATTCAGTTTGAGTCATATCTAAGTGATGCTTTGGATGAGGTTCATGAATTTTCGAACCCACCCTTAATTTTAAGACATCTTTAATGTTAGGTGATACTCTTATATTTTCATGCCAAAATTTTTTGATTAAAGATTTAATTTCATTAGTTAATTTCATGTCTGATCTTGGGAGTCTACCACTAAAACTCCAACATTGATCAATTGGATCCTTTTCAATACTTTCTCTTCTTTTAGCAACTCTTATCAAAGTTCTAGGATTTACTTTTATACATTTACTAATCTTACTTAACATTCTTCTATTTGAAGTTGATTTATCAACTAGAGCAGTTGTTATTGCACGACGAGCCACATTCTTATCTTTTGATCGACTTTTCTTATCTATAAAATCAATAGAATTAGCAACACTAGATATGACTTGTTCTACTGAATCATCTTTTTTTTTTTGGTTTTACAAAAACACCTAATTTTTTCATCACTATTCTCATTTTCGACATTATCATCAATTGCACCATGAGTTGACATTGGAATCCTAATTTATTTCTATAAATTTTTTTTTATATATTCTATTTCCATAATTTTTAATTTTTCTCCAAGAAACTTTACCACGAAGTTTATCTAGCACATCTCTTTCAATTGTAAAAAAAACATTTTTAGGTTCATCCATACAAGGGGTTTCATTTTCATTCACACAAGGGGTTTCATTTTCATTTTCAAATGTAAAAGGGATTTTATTCACATTTTCATCAGTATGAGGGATTTCATTCTCATTTGCATTCTCATAAGATATAATTTCATCATTTTTTTTGTTTTTGCATTGTTTCAACCCTAGAATTATTGATATCATCAATGGTGTATCCAACTTCATCTAAACAAGCAATATCAATATTATTAAAACTTGGGTTTGAACACATACCTGGATGGATTGTATGAATAGGTGCATTTTTCATATCATTGAGAGATGGATTTGAAGACATACCCGAAGTTTTTTCATAGGTACTATTTCCACATTATTCAAAATTGAAGTTGAAGGCATAGTTGGGTTTGTCTACATAATTGCATTTTCTTCCATATTCACCATCTCCACATTTGCATCATGATCTACATTCATTTCATCATTCATGGCTTCCTCTTCAACATTCTTAGAACTAGATTCTTGCAAATTTTTCATTTGACGAATCCTTTCTCTTCTATCCCTTTGTCTTTTTGGCTCCATATCTCTATTTGCTTGAATTTCTTTAGGTGTCATTAACTTTCTAAATCTTTTTATTTGTCTTTGTTTATTACCCATGGTTACCAAACCCTCTTTGATGGCAAAAAAAATGATTGAAATACAACCTATTTTCAAATTTCTCTCTTTCAAATATTCAAATAAAACTATGTAGTATGAAGATCCTTTTTTCTTTAAACTCTAAAGTACAAAAACATCATGAATGCATCCAAAAATTCTCTTTTTCTGGATCTTCTTGTAAAAATTTCTTGTACTTTATTCCACTTCAGAAAATTCAACCTGTACTTTGTCTCTTCCAACAATTTGAATAGAATATGCCGTGCACAAGACAAATTTGCAATAAAAAATGCCAAAAATGGCTCTTTCGGTCCGTACTGCAGAAAAGGAATGTTGCAGAAAAAACCTGTTTTATCAGTATTTACCAAATTAGGGAAAAATGACTATATCTAAAATGCATACGCATTATGAAACAAATACACGTTTTTTTTCTAGGAACGCATACGCGTTACCTTTACCCAACGGGTAATTAGATAACGTGTATACATTATGAAACGCGTACACATTTCATTTAAATAACGTGTACGTGTTTTAGTAACGCGTACGCGTTATTTAAAAATTGAATTCCCAACCCACATGAATCCTTGGTTTTAGGCTTGGAAAAAGGCTTGGCAATCTGAGCCTTAGCCTTTGACCTTCAACTAAAAAACTAAGGCAAATTAAACAAGAATGTCCAAGTTTGGCAATATGGTTGATGGACTTTTTTTCTGAATCGATCCATAAAATTAAAACCCATTAGAGAACACGATGTCTACTTTCCAAATTTATAAATTTTATTAAGATTGGATTATGTTTTCTATTTTTTAATTAATTTCTAAGCAAACTAGTCCTTAAACTTGAAATATCATGCTTTTTTTAATAATTTTTTTTTGGTTAATTTTCTTGTAAAAAAAATTAGATGGCATCAAACTTCAGACAATTCTCTACAAAATGAAAAAAAAAGATTCAAAAAATGTTTAGGTTAGGTCCAATTATGTTGCCCATACACATTTTTAAAAAACAACATTAAGGCCAATAAAAATTTAATTAAAAAAAATATTCAACAAAAAATTACAAAAAAAATTCCACATCAATCTTCATGTTGTTAGCTCTCTCCACCCAAAAGGAATGAGCAAAATACTTTTATTTGGATCAAAAAGTGGTGTTCGTACACGTGCTTGGTATGGTAAAAAAATAGGGACTTTTAAAAAATGGTTTATATAGATCCCTATCAAATTTAATTTCTATAATCTAGGTATTTGAATAATTTACATATTTGGAAACTAGATTAAAAATGATAAATTTCATATTACTGACTTTTTTTAAGATTCATTGTGTAAGTGCCTCAAATTTTCAGTCCAAGTGTGACAAATTTTGAAAAACAACAAAAACACTTCCACTTTTTGAGCTTTTTGTGTACCTAACTTCTTGCATCAGCCCATGGAAGAGTTGGTTGAGTGTACTTGGTGTGTATATTCTTCAAGTGAAAGTTGTTGTGAAAGAAATTGTTGGATTTCAAGGTGTTTGTAGAATATTCTAGATCATGTTCAATTGTTATGTGGTTTCTGCAAGTCATCTTTGGATTTGAGGAAGTGTGTACTTAAGTGTTAATTGTGTTAACATAGGTTCAATTGACCTTGGGTGATTACACTACTTACGAAGTTGCTTTGATGTTTTTTAAAGCATGGTGTGGTGTGTATGAGTGGATTTAGGTCCTAGCTAAGGTGTGTTGTGGTCTGCCTTCATTCCTTTCCATTGCGAGAATGTTTTGGTGCCAACATAATTTGAATTTGCATGGTTGATGTGCATAGCCGACCTTGGAGGATGTGTTTCAAGGTTGAAGATGGTATTATAAATATGATTTGAGTTGTTGAGGGATGATAAGATAGATGCATATAATGTGAGTGATGTGAGTTGCAGAGTTGTGTGGTGCGAAATTAAGAAGTGTAGTGAGAGATTTCATGTGTTATATTACTAAATACAGTGAGCAGAAGGTGTCTACAATTCTTCAAAAATATTGTGAAGGTGTTGGTGATGATGTGGATTTTTCTATTGCATTGAGATGGATTTCTCATTATAACACTCTTCTCTATCTTCTTTTCTATCCTAGTAGTGAGCCTTTCTTTTAGGTAGTGAGCCCTCTGGCAGTGAGCCCTATTATATTTGATGTTGATATTACTTTATATTTTTAAAGGTACAACTTATTCACCCCCCTCTCAGTTGTCTTGTGCATTCAACAACTGGTGATTAGAGAAAGGTTTATTAGAAGAAATCCTAACTTCTTGAGGTAGACCTGGGATGGCACACAAGAAATATGTTCCTATATTTGATGGATCAAATTATGCATTTTGAAATGAGATCAAGGCTTATGAAAACAATTGTAAAGCAAGGTATGCTCTCTTAAGTCGTATTGCTAATTCTCAATTGGTGAAATTTATGAATCTAAAAACTACAAGAGAAATTTGGGTGAAGTTAAAAAGCATTTATGAAGGAGATGATAAGATCAAGCAAGCTAAGAGGCTAAATTTGAAGATCAAGTTTGAGACCCCACGAATCTATGAAGATGAAAACATCACAAGCTACCTGTAGAAGGTGGATGAAGTTGTCAATGACATTAGAGGCCTTGATAGAGAACTAAAAGAAGAAGTGGTAAAGAAGGTACTTAGAACTCTTCCTAAAGCTTATAGTCACAAAGTTTTTTCTATTGAAGAATTACAAAATTTGAATCAATATACAAAAGATCAGTTGTATGGTTCTTTAACTACTTTTGAAATGAGAGAATTTGGTACAAGTAGCACACAAAAGATGAGACTGCTTTTAAGGCTGGAAAATCAGAGAAGATTGTGGAATCATATTAGGAGGATCTTGATGATGTAGAAGCTAAATTTGTGAGGAGAATGAAAAAGGGTACTAGAAAGTACAGTGGCAAGTTACCTTTCAAATGTTTCAGTTGTGGAAAGATAGGTCACTATGCTTCTAGATGTCCAAACAAAGCTTTGAATAACAAAAATAGGGAGAAAATAAGTAAAATGATTAAGAAAAGTTATTATGTTAGAGAAGATGCAAGCATATTTGATGATGAATTTGATTATGGAGATGATGAGGATAGTGAATGCTTGTCCATGGCTTCAAAAGATGTAACTAATTCTGCTAACTCAGAGAGATGTGTGAAGGAAAGGGCTCTAGAAGCAAGCACTAAAACTAAAGGCACTTTGGTGCCTGCTTTTCATGCTAGACAGGAGAAGAACTATTGGATCATTGATAGTGGATGCTCTAATCATATGACCGGTGATAAGAGTAAGCTTGTTAAAATTGAAAAATATGAAGGACTTGTTAGGTTTGGTGATGATACATCTGCTAAGATATGTGGAAAAGGTTCAATTAGTTTTGATGAAAAGCATAATATTGATGGTGTTCTTTATGTCAAGGGTTTAAGACATAACCTCTTGAGTTTTGGAAAAATGTACATAGCAAAGGATACAATATTATTTTTAAGGATGATGGTTGTGAGATTGTAAAAGGATCCAGAACTATAATTACTACTGGAAGAAGGAAAGATGGAAATGTCTATCAGCTCAAAGGTGTTGATGGTTATTGTTCCATGACTCAAATTGATGAGAGTTAGCTATATGGCATAGAATAATGTGTCACATCAATTTTTATAGCCTATTGAGAATAAGTTTAGTTTAAGCTATGAGAGATTTTCCAAATATTACAAAGCCTATAAATCTTGTTTGTAAGGAATGTCAAATTGGAAAGCAAGCAAGAAGAAGTTTCAAAGTCAAAGAACAAACTTCTACCGAATTGTTGGAATTGGTGCATACAAATATTTTTGGTCTTACCAAAGTCAAAATTCTTCAAGGTGACAGGTATTTCATGGTATTGATTGATGATTATTTTAGAATGACATGGGTTACTTTTTCTCAAAGAAAAATCAGAAGCTCTATATAAGTTTAAAGAATTCAAAGTTATGGTTGAGAATGAAATGGATATGAAAATCAAATGTTTAAGGTTTGACAGAGGTGGAGAGTTCACCTCCAATGAGTTTAATATATTTTATGAGAATCATGGAATAAAGAGGCATTTTTCTACCCCTAGGACTCCACAACAGAATGAAGTGGTTGAAAGGAAGAATAAGACTGTTCAAGAAGTTGTAAGAAAAATAATGAAAGAAACAAATCTACTGGAATTCTACTAGAGAGAAGAAATTCATACTGTTGTTTATATACTTAACACATTGCAAGAAAGAGTAAACAACACAAAGAATTTCTACGAGCTATGTATGAAAGGATTTCTACTGTTAAATACTTCAAAGTGTTTGGAATCAAATGTTATATCAAAAGAGAAGAGAACTTAGGAAAGTTTGATGAAATGTATGATGAATGTATCTTCCTTGGATATTCTACTAAAAGAAAAGCTTACTAGTGCTACAAAAAGAGGCTAAGAAAGATTATTGACTGTGCAAGTGTCAAGGTTGATGAATACATACAAAAGAGTTCATTGGTAATAGATGGATATGAATTAGATGATTCTACTTGTAGAGAAGAAGAAAAAACTAAGGAAAAAGAAGTGCAAATTGAAGAGGAAGAAGCTTTGGAAAAGATTCAAGTAAAACTTGTAAGTATGTTCAGAAGAATCATTTTGAAGAATAGATCATTGGTGATAAGAACAAAGGTATACTAACAAGAAGGAAAGATGCTAAAGAACAGGTAAATCTATGTTTACTTTATGAAGTTGAACCCAAAATAGTGATTGAAGCATGCAAGGATGAGTATTGTATCAAGGATATGGGAGAATAATTAATGAAAATTGAGAAGAATCAGACTTGGGAACTTGTCTCAAGACCAACAAATAAGAATGCAATTGGAACTAAGTGGGTATTCAGAAAAAAACTGAATGAGAATGGAGAAGTGGTAAGAAACAAGGAAAGGATTGTATGTAAAGGTTACTTGCAAGTAAAAGGAATAGACTTTGAGGAGAAATTTTCTCTGATGGCAAGAATGAAAGCTATCAGGATGTTTTTATCTTTTACAATACATAAGGATTTCAAATTTTATCAAATGGATGTGAAGTCTGATTTCTTGAATGGTTAATTGGAAGAAGAACTATGCATAGAACAACAAGAAGGATTCCAATTATCAGATAAACTAGATATGGTCTATAGATTGAAAAAGACATTATATGGATTGAAGAAAGATCCTAGAGATTGGTATGCAAGGTTAGACATGTACTTGTTACAAAAAAGATTCAATAAAGGTACCATAGATAGTGATCTTTACTTCAAAGTTGTAAAAGATCAAATCTTGATTGTGGTTGTATATTTTGATGACATTATTTTTGGAGGAAATGAAGCTATGTGTAAGAAGTTTGCAGAGGAAATGCAAAATGAATTTGAGATGTCAGTGTTTGAGGAGATGAACTTCTTCCTTGGGCTACAAATCAATTAGATAAATAAAGGTATTTTCATTTCACAATAAAAGTATGTCAAGGAAATGTTGAAAAAGTTTGGAATGGAAGATTCTAAACTAGTATGTACCCCTATGGTTACTGGTTGCAAGCTAAGAAAGAATGATGAATCTCCCAATGCTGATCAGAGCAAGTATAGATCAATGATTGGAGGACTACTAGATCTAACTGCTACTAGACTAGATATCATGCATGAAGTTTGTCTTGTGGCTATATTTCAAGAAGATCCTAAAGAGTTAAATGTTGCAACAATAAAGTGGATATTCAGATACTTGAAGGACTCCATATTATGGCTTGTGTTATCCAAAAGGTATTGAATTTACTTTGATTTCTTACACAGATTTAGATTGGTCTGGTTGTGTAGATGAAAGGAAAAGTACAAGTGGCGGTGCATTATTTCTTGGATGCAGATTGGTGTCATGGTTAAGCAAGAAACAAGATTTAGTGTCTTTATCTACTATAGAGGCATAATACATTGCGACAACATCTTTCTGCACATAAGTTTTGTGGATGAGGCAAATATTAAAGGATATTAGGGTGGTATATGATGAACCAATTTAGATATATTATGTGATAATACAAATATTATCAACATTTCAAAAAATCTAGTAATGCATTCAAAGAAAAGGCATATCTCGATCCGATGTTACTTTTTGAGATATAAGGTTGTAGAGAATGAAGTGAAACTTGAATATTTTCCTACAAAGGATCAAGTTGCTAACATATTTACCAAGGCTCTTCCTAAGGATACTTTTGAGTATCTCTGGAAGAAGTTGGGGGTTATTTCCTCTCCTTCCTTGAACTAGATGCATAAGAAGATGCATCAGTCCAGTGGATCTCAAGATTCTTTCTTTGGTTTGGATAGATGTTGGTGGCTACCTGTCATGGGGAGTAGGTAGTCACATTATTGGTTGTTGCAATTAGGATGAGTGAGAGTTGTCATTGTGTAGAGGTTGTTGATTGATGAAGTTTGGTGTGTTCTTCTAAGGGGGAGTATGCAGAGCAATAAAGGAAAGGAAGTTGCAGTGCAGTGGTAAACAATATGATTAAGCTCAAAGGAGGAGAATGAATGATGCAAATATTTTTTCCTTTACCCTTGATGTCAAAAGGGGGAGAGTAATGTGAAAAAGATCTAAGGGGGATATAAATTCATTTGAAAGAGAGTAATGAGTTAATTGTGTAAGGGGGAGAGAGAGAAATAATGAGTTGGTATGAAGCAGAGTATTGAGGATCAAATCTATTGTGTTTCTTGTTGATGGTTTTTCACATCATGTGTTGCAATCGATGACAAAGGGGGAGATTGTTGCAAGTAGGTGTAGTTGGTATTGTCATTTATGTCAGCAATATTTGGTGTTGTCGTTGGTGTCAACTATATGAGAAGGATTTTTTTGCAAGGATATGTAGTTGGTGGTGAGTCAGAGTTGGTATTGTCTCTAATGATGCTTTGATTAGTTTCATTATGTTGTCATTAGTAAGTTACTAGTGTCAACCTTTACTGTTGCTTTGATAAGCTTCTATTTACGGATGTATGGTTGAGTTGATATGTTGCAATTGGATTGATGGTATGAGGAAGTATTGAGGATGTTGAGGATGTATCTTTAGTGCTTGGTTTCCAAGTTCTTTTGAGAAAATTGGATAAAAAGAGGAAATAGTGTGTTGCAGTGGTGTTCTATATTGCAAAGTAGTGTTTTGGTTTTGGTCCATAGTTTTTTTGGGTTGAAGATCTACTTTTGTGGTTTAGATATGTTGATCAAAGGTGTTGCATTCAAAATTTGGTGTGTTGGATCGTTACGTAGGGGAAGGTGTGTTCACCAGTGTGTGAGTTGTATATTACAAAGGTGTCTAGGAGAAATTTTTTTGCTATGAATTTCTTCGTAGAGTGGTTTTAGGTCTTGCAGATTTGGAAGGGTATTGATAGTGTTCGTATCTTTCTTTAGATGAAGTTGTCCATGGTTTGGTGCTTTGGAAGTTAGTTTCTTAAGTTGTAGTGTATGATAGAGTTGGTTGAGTGTACTGGGTGTGTACATTCTTCAAGTGAAAGTTGTTGCAAAGGAACTTGTCAGATTTTAGGGTGTTTGTGGAATATTCTAGATCTTGTTCAAGTGTTATGTGGTGTCTATGAGTCATCTTTTAATTTGAGGAAGTGCGTACTTAAGTGTTAATGGTGTTAACACAGGTTTGACCAACCTTGGGTGTTTACACTACTTGTGAAGTTTCTTTGATGTTTTTGGAAGCATGGAATGGCATGTATGAGTGGATTTAGGTCCTAGCTAAGGTGTGTTGTGGTCCATCTTCATTCCTTTCCACTTTAAGAATATTTTGGTGCCGACCTAATTTGAATTTGCACAGTTGAGGTGCATAGTCGACCTTACAGAACATGTTTCAAGGTTGAAGATGGTATAAATATGAGTTGATTTGTTGAGTGATGATAAGATAGATGAATACGATTTGAGTAATGCAAATTGCAAAATTGTAGGGTGTGAAATTAAGAAGTGTAGTGTGAGCTTTCATATGTTAGATTATTGAATGCGGTGAGTAGAAGGTGTCTGCAATTCTTCAAAAAGATTGTGAAGGTGTTGGTGATGATGTGGTGGATTTTTTTGTTGCATTGAGATGGATTTCTCATTGTAACACTCTTATCTATCTCCTTTTCTCTTCTGGCAGTGAGCCTTTCTTTCTTTTGGGAAGTGAGCCCTATTGTGTTTGGTGTTGATATTACTTTATATTTTTTAAGGTACAATTGATTCACCCCACACCCCTCAATTGCATTGTGCATTCAATATGATCATTTTAGGAACTATACACTTAATATGATTCAAGTTTAGGGGAGAAATTGAGTGTAGAATATATATTTACTAGGGTGTTGAATAAAGTGAAAAGTAATCCAATATTTGATCTCCCATGCTATTTAGGAGGTTTGAATCATGAGGATTTGTTGTAGTTTCTTAGTGAGATAAATAAATATTTTGAGTTTGAATCTATTTAAGACCCTAGGGAGTAAGTATGCAACTACTTTAAGATAGAGAGGTACGTAGCCTTATGGTGAAGTTATGTGTAGAAAGAAAATCTTAATAAAAATAAATTGTCATTCTTTATCTAGGATTAAATTTTTGTGTAATTAAAAATTAGGTTTCCACTTGAAAAGTATATTTTGGATCTATTCAAGAAGTTCTATACTTTTTGATAGATATTTTTTAGCACACTAAGAAGTTTAATAGACTCATAATCCATGCATATCATGTGGATAAAAATAATAATAAGTTGTCTTCATATTTGAATGGATTGTAGACTACAATCTAAGATGGATTTTTTTTATTCAATCCATTATTAAGGGTTCCTAAAAACTCATGCTAATGGTAGAGAAAATATTTAGAAAGTAGAAAATGTTATAAGGTAAGAACAATGGGGAAAACACAACAATAAATAAGGATTTTTATAGAAGGATACCAAAAAAATTAAAAATAATACATAAGACTTGGAGAGGAGGATCATTCAAGAAAAAGGGAGGGAAACTATAAAAGAGGTAATATAAATATTTTTAGTAGTGTATATTAAATAGATGTAGAGAAATAGACTATAGGGAATTCAAATTTATAGAAGTTATGAAATAAAAATGATGTGTTGGGAAGGAAGTACATATTACATAGGAACATGAAAATTCAAAGTATTGAGATAGAAATAATAAAACCAAAAGGTGGAGAGAGCTTGATTTGGTGCAAAGATTTTATTAATCCTACTAAGGAGGATAGTGAACCATGATTGATGAAGAGTATCTTTCAAATTATTTAAATCATAGGGTGAGTGTTATACAAGATGATCATAGATGGAGAGAGCATATATAACCTGGTTTCCATTGAGATAGTAGAGAAAATAAATCTAAAAATGGTATTATATTCCATTCCTTATTTTTCATAAATTTTTGAAGCAACAAATACAAAAAAATTATCATCACAAGAAAAAACACACTTTTTGAAAAAGAAAGTAGTTTAAAAGGTGACATTTCATTTCATTTCATTTATCTTAGTTTAATGATTATTGACAAAAAATATCTTTCCTTTAGAATGCTAGGCCAAAATTTAAGCATCCCTTCTTATTCATCTCTATTTGTTCTCTTTTTTATTTTCTCCAAAAATCCATCCAAAATCCCACCTAACTAGGTGTAGCACTCAAAATCTAGTCATATGTAAATGCACACCAACTCATTTTTGGCTTTAGAATTTTGCTTAAATTCTTTCTTTACCAAATTTCCATGTTCATTTTAATACATTTGTGGGTAGGTGGTTTACTCTCAAACAATTAAAAAAACAAACTTATTTATAATATCAACTCATTTACAATGGCGGGTTAAAGAAAAAAGAAAAAAAAGAAGTGCTTAGAAATATATGATGCCCTTGCATTACAAAGATCATCATTGTGACTAGAAGGAGCATCATGACATGCCATTCTTTGTATTGCATGTGCCTTGTCATCCTATGACCACCATTTGAAACAAACCATTATAATCTTCTAAGCAAGTAGAATTTATAACTTTACTCATTTCCTACTTTTCCCATTTTCCAAATAGTTAAGAAAGCTCTTATTTTGTACCCAAATTTTATTCATGATATAGAATCCATTTATTGTATACTTTTTCTCTATTTTGTAGGTTTTTATGGAGAGTGCATGCCAAAGGACACACTTACATGATGACCACCATGTAGGGTCCATTACTTTATGTGGGTCCTCACAACATATTTTTGTTTGAATATTTAATTTACATAAATGTTTATAAGTGTTGCATACTTTGAGATTCATGATAATCATAGGGTGCTGTCATAATAGTGGTTTACAATTCCTGAGAGAAACGAATTTTAGCTGAAATCACATATTTTTAGAAAATATAATGATTTAAGCCTTAAAAAGTTCCATTTTAAGGATTTCAATTGAAGAGGGTTTGATCAAATCACCTTAGATCAAACCCCCTTGGATAGAAACTTGCTAGTTTTAAACCATACCTATAAATGCATCTCCTTTACACCTATCAAAATGCTGATAAAAAATCACTTTTGATTTAGATTTTTGGGGATCAAATGAATTCATTTAAAATTTATTTCAAATTATTATGGTATTCCTCATAACAAGCTATCCAATGAATATAACTTTAATATGTTTTGGTTTTATTATGTATTTGTTTTTTAAGTTTTATTAAACATAGGTTTTTCATCGAAAATGAATTTCTTTGTTCTTCACATGTGGAAAAATATAAGATTATGAAAAAAAAAAATTGAAAAATATGAGTGCACTAGATATTGAAGTCCTTGATCCAACAAAAAAAAATTAAATTAAATTTTGACATATACAAAAAATGTTACGCGTTATACAGTCGCCCTGTGTCTAAATTGTAATTCATTTGACTTTGAAACTTGATTAAGGAAAAAATATTCAATAAAAAACTATCTAACCAAGTGGAAGCACTAGATATTAGAGTTACCAATCTAAATTTGAAAGAATTAGAATTTTATCCTTCATGGAAAAAAAATTATGCATTATACGGTGTGCGTCACTTTTTAAAAATGTTGTTTTCTGAAAAAAATCTATTTTCATGGGAGATGGAAAAAGAAGTGCAATTTGATTCCAAAAATTTTGAAAAAAATATTTTTAGAATCTACAGACAAAATTTGATGAGACTCTAGTTTGCACCATCTTCAAATTCCTCACAGTTTAGCTGCTATAGGTGCTCGAATGTGAAGATTTAGTTAAAAATAATAATTTCAGTGTCCAGTTTGGCCAAAAATTGTAAACCACTATTTTGGGATCACCCCATAGGATTGACATACAACTCAAAGTAGAGAAAAAATATATCGGTGAAATTTGTATACCAATGCCATTTTCCATTAGTTTTATGCTCATTTTGAGCCAATATCTTCACAAATGTACACATTGAAAAATGATACAATCTTGTGCAAAGTTGAGCTTACTCTACTACCCTTTACTATTTATATCCCTATATATTTAGCCCACACCCTATCTATTTCCACACATACTCTAATATATTGACTTAATCTTAACATTTATTTACCTAAATTTGTACAAATACCTCCATAGAGCCATTATGCAGCTAGATATGATTCTTTTCCCACCTAGGGTCATTTCCATGAACATACAATTGACCCTACAATTGTAGATGCACCTCTAGCCAAGTTCTATAATTCAAACCAAATTTGGCCATTTGGTTCACTTTACTTTCCATCCTAAGTTGATCAAGTACATAATTTCCAAAATTTGATGTTATGTGCTAGTTTTTAAAGGCATTCATTAACATTTATTTTGCACATCCATAATTTAAATCCTATCTCATTCTAGAGTATTATAGAAGCAACTAATAATTAAATATTTAGATTTGGTGTGCAAAAAGGAGCAAGAAATCTGCATACATCATTCTAGGGCCTTTGATTGTTGTCTGTGAGCTTTCTCCTTTTGACATAACAACAATTTTTTTTTAGGTATTCTCAATATGAGCATCACTCAAATATTAGAAAAGAATATATTAAGTGAAGATCGTTCAAATGAACACCAAAACAAAATTTAACATTGCATACGATCAAATTTTGATTCAAATGATGAATTGATGATTATGAATTTAACCTAGACCTCAATACTTAATCTCATAAAAAAAATCTAATACACACTAATTGACCAAAATATCACATTTTCCAAACAAATATAAACTAAATTTAAAAATCTTAATAAAAATTCTACATTTTCTAATCAACAAACTAGATAACATTATCCATTAGATTTAATTTCCTAAAATAACTATTAAAATGACCTAATCTATAAATCCTATCATTGATTTATACCCTATTACTTTTATCCATTTAATTCAGCTAAGCTTTAGGGTAATCATAAGACACCTAAATTTCTTATAGGGTTTATTTATTTCCTTCCCACATCCAAACGTAGCTAAACAACCTTTGGGAGGAACAGATATGGGCAACCTTACTAAACAGCTAAACAGTACCCATGATTTTGCCAATTGTTGGATAACTCAAAAGAGATGGAAATTTAGTAGTGTGCGTGGCATCTTGCAAGGTGATTCATGTTGCCAAACTGATGCATGAGCGCCACGTTGCATGCCACTTTGACAGCTATATCATACTCCAACCTCCTCCTCCCATTGCCCTACATTTCTATTTCACACAAGCTTACAACCAATTTTCTGAGCACCCAGTGAAGCATATGGATCGTTGAAGGACCAGAGCACCATTCTTTTTCTTTTCCTTGTTCATGTGAGAAAGCTTTTTCTGGTTTTTTAGGGTTTGAGGTGGTGAAGCAAAAATGGCAGCAGACAAGGAGGGATGGAAAGGCAATGTGGATACACACAACATGAAATCAGAGGATGTGGAAAGGATTGGGGCTCAGCGGTCAAAGAGGCCCCCAGGGCAGCATCCAGGGAACATCCTTCACCAGCGTGGACGGCTTGGATTGAACAAGTACAGTACTCTGTCCATGGCTGTTGCAGGCATTGCTGTTGTTGGTGCTATTGGTTGGGTTTCTCTTCTAGTTCAAAAGAAGTCCGAGAAGTGTCCTTCTGAAGTTGCCAAGTCCACTGTGGGTATTTCTGATTCTCGTTGAAAGTAAGGATCTGCCCCATGAGCACTCTCACTGTGAGTTATGACCTTCCATGGCTGCTCATCTGTGGCCTGATCTCAGTATAGCCCTCTTTTGGTTTCAAGTGTTTTTATGGTGTTTTGCAAAGTTATGTAAGTATTGGATTACTGGTTTTTATATATCAAATACAAAATTATCATTGATGAGCCATAACAGTCCACTATATCCTAGATTTGTTATCTGTTGGACTGGATCAGATAAGTTTGAAAGTAAATCTCTTTCCCTGTTTTGCATTGGTTGGATCATTGCTGATGCTATGGATTAGCTTAATATTTTTTATGGGTTTTCTGTAAACACATATACCTTAACCATGGCAATCTGATTTTTTTGATCTGAGTTGGATCAGTGATGAAGAAATGGGGAATTTTTGTTCTGGTAGTTTGTGTAAGGTTGGCTTTTAATGGAGGTAAAATTATGGTTTATTTTCTATTTGTGCAAAGAATTAAAAGTGAAATTTGAAATCTAGGTTTATTATTATAATTTGTGAGGATGGATTAGGGTGATTGGGTAGATAAAATGAGGATTAGGCTTACACCTTCTGAGTGAGTGTAAATAAAATGAATCTAGGATGATGTTACTTTAAAATTTTGATGTATAAATACATAAATTAGCCATTTTTACAAATAGCTCATAGGCATTTTTGTATTTGGTATTGTATAAAAGACAATTGTATCAAGGTGAGCCCAAAATAAAGAGAAAAAGTCTGCAATTTCTGTTATTACATTTTATTTTCACTTTTGACTTACATTAAAGATGGATGCCAAATTAATGAAACAAATTCTTAGAATTTTAAGATGACATTGATTTCCAAATTAATGAAACAAATTCTTAGAATTTTAAGATGACATTGATTTCTGTTATTACATTTTGTTTTCACTTTGATAAAAAAAAATAATGGAACAAATTGTTAGAATTTGGAATAGATAGAAAAAGTATGTGAATTCTATTATTAGATTTTATTTTCACCTTACATTAAAGATGCACGCCAATTTTTTTATAAAAAAATAATAAAACCAATTGTTAATTTTGAATAAGTACAAATCTTAAAATGAAAGAAATGCGAACGATATATATAGACTTCTGGAGGTGAAAATGAAAGGAAATAAGAAGAATATAAACTTAATAACAAAGTGTTCTAGAGGAGAGTAGTTTCGAAGCATTGACTCAATTATAATGAATTCATCTTACAACCAAGTTAAATCAATTTGAAACAAGTCTCTTTGCATGTTTTGCAACATTAGTTAAATCAATTTGAAACCAAGTCTCTTTACATGTTTTGCAAGATTAGTTAGAGAATTTGAAACCAAGTCTCTTTACATGTTTTGCAAGATTAGTTAGAGAGAATTTGAAACCAAGTCTCTTTACATGTTTTGCAAGATTAGTTAGAGAGAATTTGAAACCAAGTCTCTTTACATGTTTTGCAAGATTAGTTAGAGATCATTGCTAATGGTATGGATTAACTAATACTTTTTATGGATTTTAACCTAAACCTTAACCATGTTTTGCATTAGTTAGATCATTGCTAATGGTATGGATTAGCTAAATACTTTTTATGAATTTTCTTTAAACATATAAACCTAAACCTTAAGAGCACAAAGTGTTTAGTGAATTCACCTTACAACCTTAAGAGCACAAAGTGTTAATGAATTCACCTTACAATCAATCTGAAACCAAGTTTCTTTACATGTTTCTTTACATGTATTGCATTAGTTGCATTAGTTAGATCATTAGTAATGGTATGGATTAGTGGATTTATTTTAAACATATAAACCTACACCTCAACCATGTTAGATCATTGCTAAATCTTAAGATCACAAGTGTTAGTGAATTCATCTTAAAACCAAGTGAAATCAATTTGAAACCAAGTCTCTTTACATGTTTTGCATTAGTTAGATCATTGCTTTACATGAGTTAGATCATTGCTTTACATGTTTTGCATTAGTTAGATCATTGCTTTACATGTTTTGTATTAGTTAGATCATTGCTAATGGTATGGATTAGCTAAATTATTTTTCATGGATTTTTTTTAAACATATGAACCTAAACCTCAACCATGTTACATGTTAGGTGAAATCAATTTGAAACCAAGTCTCTTTACATGTTTTGCATTAGTTAGATCGATCATTGCTAAATCTTAAGATCACAAGTGTTAGTGAATTCATCTTAAAACCAAGTGAAATCAATTTGAAACCAAGTCTCTTTACATGTTTTGCATTAGTTAGATCATTGCTTTACATGTTTTGCATTAGTTAGATCATTGCTTTACATGTTTTGCATTAGTTAGATCATTGCTTTACATGTTTTGTATTAGTTAGATCATTGCTAATGGTATGGATTAGCTAAATTATTTTTCATGGATTTTTTTTAAACATATGAACCTAAACCTCAACCATGTTACATGTTAGGTGAAATCAATTTGAAACCAAGTCTCTTTACATGTTTTGCATTAGTTAGATCATTGCTTTACATGTTTTGCATTAGTTAGATCATTGCTTAGTTAGATCTTTTTGTATTAGTTAGATCATTGCTTTACATGTTTTGCATTAGTTAGATCATTGCTTTGCTTTACATGTTTTGCATTAGTTAGATCATTGCTTTACATGTTTTGCAAAGCTAAATTATTTTTCATGGATTTTTTTTAAACATATGAACCTAAACCTCAACCATGTTACATTGCTTTACATGTTTTGCATTAGTTAGATCATTGCTTAGTTAGATCTTTTTGTATTAGTTAGATCATTGCTTTACATGTTTTGCATTAGTTAGATCATTGCTTTGCTTTACATGTTTTGCATTAGTTAGATCATTGCTTTACATGTTTTGCAAAGCTAAATTATTTTTCATGGATTTTTTTTAAACATATGAACCTAAACCTCAACCATGTTACATGTTAGGTGAAATCAATTTGAAACCAAGTCTCTTTACATGTTTTGCATTAGTTGAAACCAAGTCTCTTTACATGTTTTGCATTAGTTAGATCATTGCTTTACATGTTTTGCATTAGTTAGATCATTGCTTAGTTAGATCTTTTTGTATTAGTTAGATCATTGCTTTACATGTTTTGCATTAGTTAGATCATTGCTTTGCTTTACATGTTTTGCATTAGTTAGATCATTGCTTTACATGTTTTGCATTAGTTAGATCATTGCTTTACATGTTTTGCATTAGTTAGATCATTGCTTTACATGTTTTGTATTAGTTAGATCATTAGTTAGATCATTGCTAATGGTATGGATTAGCTAAATTATTTTTTATGGATTTTTTTTAAACATATGAACCTAAACCTCAACCATGTTAGATCTTCTTAAACATTAAGAGCACAAGTGTTAATGAATTCACCTTACAATCAAGTGAAATCAATTTGGAACCAAGTCTCTTTACATGTTTTGCATTCTCATTGGAACCAAGTCTCTTTACATGCTTTACATGTTTTGCATTCTCATTGGAACCAAGTCTCTTTACATGCTTTACATGTTTTGCATTCTCATTGGAACCAAGTCTCTTTACATGTTTTGCATTCTCTTTACATGTTTTGCATTAGTTAGACCAATTTGGAACCAAGTCTCTTTACATGTTTTGCATTAGTTAGACCAATTTGGAACCAAGTCTCTTTACATGTTTTGCAATGCAAAACATGTTTTACATTAGTTAGACAATTGGCATTCACCTTACAATCAAGTGAAATCAATTTGGAACCAAGTCTCTTTACATGTTTTGCATTAGTTAGATCATTTCTAATGGTATGGATTAGCTAAATACTTTTTTATGGACTTTTTTTAAACATATAAACCTAAACCTCAACCATGTTAGATCATTCTTAAACATTAAGAGTACAAGTGTTAATGAATTCACCTTACAATCAAGTGAAATCAATTTGAAACAAAGTCTCAATGTTTTGCATTAGTTAGATCATTTCTAATGGTATGGATTAGCTAAATACTTTTTTATGGATTTTTTTTAAACATATAAACCTAAACCTCAACCATGTTAGATCATTCTTAAACATTAAGAGCAAAAGTGTTAATGAATTCACCTTACAATCAAGTGAAATCAATTTGAAACAAAGTCTCATTAAGAGCACAAGTTTTAATGAATTCACCTTACAATCAAGTGAAATCAATTTGGAACCAAGTCTCTTTACATGTTTTGCATTAGTTAGACATGTTTTACATTAGTTAGACAATTGGCATTCACCTTACAATCAAGTGAAATCAATTTGGAACCAAGTCTCTTTACATGTTTTGCATTAGTTAGATCATTTATAATGGTATGGATTAGCTAAATACTTTTTTATGGACTTTTTTTAAACATATAAACCTAAACCTCAACCATGTTAGATCATTCTTAAACATTAAGAGTACAAGTGTTAATGAATTCACCTTACAATCAAGTGAAATCAATTTGAAACAAAGTCTCAATGTTTTGCATTAGTTAGATCATTTCTAATGGTATGGATTAGCTAAATACTTTTTTATGGATTTTTTTAAAACATATAAACCTAAACCTCAACCATGTTAGATCATTCTTAAACATTAAGAGCAAAAGTGTTAATGAATTCACCTTACAATCAAGTGAAATCAATTTGAAACAAATTCTCATTAAGAGCACAAGTGTTAATGAATTCACCTTACAATCAAGTGAAATCAATTTGAAACAAAGTCTCATTAAGAGCACAAGTGTTAATGAATTCACCTTACAATCAAGTGAAATTAATTTGAAACAAAGTCTCAATGTTTTGCATTAGTTAGATCATTTCTAATGGTATGGATTAGCTAAATACTTTTTTATGGATTTTTTTTAAACATATAAACCTAAACCTCAACCTTGTTAGATCATTCTTAAACATTAAGAGCAAAAGTGTTAATGAATTCACCTTACAATCAAGTGAAATCAATTTGAAACAAAGTCTCATTAAGAGCACAAGTGTTAATGAATTCACCTTACAATCAAGTGAAATCAATTTGAAACAAAGTCTCATTAAGAGCACAAGTGTTAATGAATTCACCTTACAATCAAGTGAAATCAATTTGAAACAAAGTCTCATTAAGAGCACAAGTGTTAATGAATTCACCTTACAATCAAGTGAAATCAATTTGAAACAAAGTCTCATTAAGAGCACAAGTGTTAATGAATTCACCTTACAATCAAGTGAAATCAATTTGAAACAAAGTCTCATTAAGAGCACAAGTGTTAATGAATTCACCTTACAATCAAGTGAAATCAATTTGAAACAAAGTCTCATTAAGAGCACAAGTGTTAATGAATTCACCTTACAATCAAGTGAAATCAATTTGAAACAAAGTCTCAATGTTTTCCATTAGTTAGATATCACTTGAAACAAAGTCTCATTAAGAGCACAAGTGTTAATGAATTCACCTCACAATCAAGTGAAATCAATTTGAAACAAAGTCTGTTAATGAATTCACCTTACAATCAAGTGAAATCAATTTGAAACAAAGTCTCAATGTTTTCCATTAGTTAGATCATTTCTAATGGTATGGATTAGCTAAATACTTTTCTAATGGTATGGATTAGCTAAATACTTTTTTATGGATTTTTTTTAAACATATAAACCTAAACCTCAATGTTTTCCATTAGTTAGATCATTTCTAATGGTATGGATTAGCTAAATACTTTTTTATGGATTTTTTTTAAACATATAAACCTAAACCTCAACCATGTTAGATCATTCTTAAACATTAAGAGCACAAGTATTAATGAATTCATCTTACAATCAAGTGAAATCAATTTGAAACAAAGTCTCTTTACATGTTTTGCATTGGTTAGATCATTGCTAATGAAACAAAGTCTCATTAATAGCACAAGTGTTAATGAATTCACCTTACAATCAAGTGAAATCAATTTGAAACAAAGTCTCTTTGCATTAGTTAGATCATTGCTAATGGTATGGATTAGCTAAATACTTTTTATGGATTTTTTTTAAACATATAAACCTAAACCTTTGATTTCAAACAAAGTCTCATTAAGAGCACAAGTGTTAATGAATTCACCTTACAATCAAGTGAAATCAATTTGAAAACAAGTCTATTTACATGTTTTACATTAGTTAGATCATTGCTAATGGTATGGATTAGCTAAATAATTTTTATGGATTTTTTTTAAACATATAAACCTAAACCTCAACCATGTTAGATAATTCTTAAACCTTAAAGATCATTTTTAAACCTTAAGAGCACAAGTTTTAATTAATTCATCTTAAAACCAAGTGAAATCCATTTGAAACCAAGTCTCTAAATATATGTTTTGCATTAGTTAGATCATTTGAAACCAAGTCTCTAAATACATGTTTTACATTAGTTAGATCATTGCTAATGGTATGGATTAGCTAAATACTTTTTATGGATTTTTTTTTAACATATGAACTTAAACCTTGACCATGTTAGATCATTGATAAATCTTAAGATCACAAGTGTTAGTGAATTCATCTTAAAACTAAGTGAAATAAATTTGAAAACAAGTCTCTTTACATGTTTTGCATTAGTTAGATCATTGCTAATGGTAAGGATTAACTAAATACTTTTTTATGGATTTTTTTTAAACACATAAACCTAAACCTCAACCATGTTAGATCATTGCTAATGGTATGCCTAGTTAAATAATTTTTATAAAGAAATTATGCCTAGTTAAATAATTTTTATGAATTTTCTTTAAACATATAAACCTAAACCTTAACCATGAAAATTGGTGGTGTTGGTGATGGAGGAATTCCTACACCATGAAAATCTTAACCATGACAATTTACCTTTTTATTTGAGTTGTGAGTCATTTACCTTTTTATTTGAGTTGTGAGTTGTGGATGAGTGATGAAGAAATGATAATTTTTCTCTAGTTGAGGTAAAATTATGGTTTATTTTTTATTTGGTTGTCATATTTTTGTTGAAGGAAGTCAAGTGCACGAAAGATGCTTCCTACACCAATCTACGTAGAGGAGATAATGCAAAATTTTCTAGAAATATTTATAATTATAGATTTAGATTACCACATTCATTTATTTAAAATAAAATTTCAAAACAAAAATCACATAAACTTTTTCAAGAGAAAAACCTTCTACTTAAAAATTCAGAAAAAAAACCCCACTTCAAAACACAAGACAATTTATTGACAATAAATAGTGTTTGCAATACAATTGTAGATCTATGCTTTTATAGGATTCTTCATACTTCAACAAGATTTGGGATTTATTTTGGCAGCATGATGGTATATGTGAAAATGACCAATTATTCAACTCCAAAATACAAGTGTTCAATATATAGGAGTTTATAGTGCATAAATTGGATGTTTCAAAAATGATACATCCATGTTATCATCCTCTTCATTGCATGCATGCAATACTATTTATATTGACATGAAAATTTCCTTTCTTATCTTACACATGCAAACTAAAACCTACCACATGCAACATTGCACATGTAAGGTGTTCACTTAACATGCAAGGCACATGCAACATGCAAATTGAGAAATTACATGCAATGTGCCTACATGTATAAGTCTACCTATCTTGTCAATTTCCAGTGAGTTATCTTCATAATATTTAGATGAAGCTACCAAGTTTTCAGTTAGAATTCAATATTATGTTGATCAAAAGACATTATTGATGACTACACAATTAATTAATTGATCAGTATGATGCTCAATTCTATAGAATTCATGCTGCAACTAGCCCACAACCGAAGGAGGCCACTCTTGCTTTGACATCTTTTGTAAAATTTGTTGTTAAAGAGAAATCTGAGGGTAAAAGTATTATTGATGAGAAGTTTTTGTAAAATAAGTCAATGCATCTTGTTTTGAATTAGTCAAAGGTGTATTTTTTTGGGAATTTGTGCCCTATATTTCGTGGGATTCCATCTAGGGAATCTAGAATTTAATGAAAATAGTATAACAATTTTATTATTGTAATATGAGTTGTAATTTTGCAATTCCCAAGAAAGATTGTAACAAAATTTAGTTGAAGATAATGCAATGAATATTCAATATGCTCCAAATATTAAATGCATATGTAATCTTGAACCTTGATGTTGAGATGATCTCCTCCATTGGTTATATGCTCTAGGCTTTATTGTCCTTTCCTATAAAAGGAAATATTCTCCCATTGTAAAGGTTGTTGAAACTGAAATTATTGAAACCAGATATTTGAAATCAATACAAGCAATCATTGGATTTTTGTCTTTACTTATGGTTTCTTATATTTGCATGGTTCCTTTTCTTCAATTTTAGATAAAGTTTAGTTATGATGATGATGAAGTGTTAAGATATTTGATATATCTTTGGTTCATACCATTTTAACTTGTTGATAGTAATTTTCTTTGCATGGTTAGTCTAAACCTTATTCAATCTGTTAGTTCAGTTGTGAAGATTTTATTTAAGTTGTGCTAGAATTGGGCAATTAGATGAATGTTTATGATCTAAAAATATTTCATGACCATTCAAGTTTGCATTTTTCTTGTGGCATTGTGAGTTTATCTCTAATTAAATAGGATTTGGTTTGTGAGGGATCAGTCCATCTAAAGTATTGAATCATTATTGTTATTTTCCTTAGGGTTTCTTAACTCAGTTTCTTATTACCATATCCTTTGAATTTTGTTTGAATATTGATTTAACTTATGAAGAAAAGCATCACATAAATTTTAGAATCAAGTGTTAAAGATTGTTTTCATATTTTGGTTTTGGAAATGTAGTTAGGGTTTTCATATTAAGCTCAAGTCATTCTAAGCCCTTATTATTAAGTTCTAGTGAGGAAATTGTAAGGTCCCTTGTTAAACATCAATACATCAAACCACTGAGTCATTTTTGCAAAGTCAAGACCTAAAAATGAAGCCTTGGGGGTAATCTTTAGATTAGTTATGGGAAGGTGCATGAAGATGGGTAGCCAATTTGTGGCCAATTTACTTTTTCATCCGAAAATAGCAAAAAAGCGAGCGCGTTATAGTAAAACGTGCTCGCGTTATGGCTTGGTAATGACCGAGCCTAGGATCGGTCATTACCAAGCCATAACGCTAGCGCATTATAACACGCTCACATTATGGTTTAAATTTCAAAAACCATGCATTTTGATTTCAAAAAATGTGCATTTTTTGAAATTAAAAAAAAAAACATAATTTCCAAAATGCGAGTGTGTTATAATGCACTCGCATTTTGGTCTATATTGAATTTTTTTTCTTCTCTTTTTCTTGTCTCTTTCTTCTTGTTATCTTTCAGGGAAACTATATACATGAAATAAAAATTTAAGTATAAGTTGGCATTTACATATGGACGTTTACTTTCTTATACTTCAAGTTATATTTCATGTATGTAGGTAGGATGTTTGAGAGTGGTTTCGGATCTCTAGGAGTTATAATGCAAATTCTAGTTTTTGGAAGATCTAAAAAATTTCAGACTTAGTCAAATTTCAGTAATCATGA